>OY744482.1:386089258-387320925 GCA_963556165.1 Tipula helvola | reverse complement strand
ACGGTTCAGTCTTTACTCTGGCGCATTCAACCTACGATTCTTATACCAAATAAAACTGTACACTGTCGCATTCCAAATAATACAATTCGATTTCATTCAACTTTAAGTTAACCAAAATTTAAGAACAATCATGATTTTTCCAGTTATGTTATTAGAGTTCAGTTTAAAACATTTTAGCACTTTAGCATAGATCTTAGACCATACAATAGAATGGACCGCTAGCGAATTGTCATTTCCATATCAAATTGTAAAGTAGTTTGTCTCCAACATCTGCAGCGCAAATAAGTAGCCTTGTGACCGATGGGTAACTACAGCAAGTATAATCAAAATTAGTACCCACAGATGTCGCTACAAAATTCAGTAGATACATTTGGTAGCAACAGATGTCACTGCAAATTTACATTTACATATAAATAAAATAGAAAACGATAATTCAAAAAATTATTTTATTGACCAATTTAGATTTATAAGATTTGCGATGGATGAAGTTGCAGTGACATCTGTTGATAATAAATGAATCTACTTAAATGGGTAGCGACATCTGTGGGTACTAATTTTGATTATACTTGCTATAGTTAACCTTTCAGTCATACGGCTACTTTGCACTGCAGATGTTGGGGGTAGTTAAAAGCCATTTCTGACGGTTCATTCTATTCTATGGTCTAAGGCACAGACAATGTATTACCTAGTTGCCTCTTTACGCTATTTATCCACTTGTTCTATTCTAACCTGGGTGTCACCGAATGTTTGAACCTGAAATTTTTCCACTTGACGTTTAATCTTCCATTCAAACTTATAAACTTATTAAAATGAATCAACGTTTAGGCTAATTGTTAAAGTTCTTGAATATTCGCATTAAGAGTAGGTATTCGGAAATTTTTGCGATCACGATTATTATATTGAATACGATAAAGTACAAAGAATAAATAATTGTGTGTTATTTGTGGAATTTTTATGTTGTAAATAAATCGTGTTAAAAATGTAAACGGTTATTTTATTTATAACGAACCTTGGCTGGTATTTAGACGAACCTTGGCTGCGAAGGCAAAAGTAACATATCTTAACATGGATAGGACGTTCTGTAATTAATACATGTTTATATAATAGTCTTGAGACTATGATTTAGTAGCACTAACCAGGCGACTGTAGCAACAATTTTTCTAATGATAGAAATATTTTCAACTGGAAAATAGTGGTTATTTTGCAAAGTGCAGGTTTTAATTTGTAAAATGCATTTCTTTTCGCATATTATAGAAATCGAAAATATTCCCAAACATCTAAAATGGTTTTTCGATATATTTTTAATATGGCCAATTAGGAAATGAAAATGGGATTCTTAAATTATTTTAGGTAAAGTTCTGGAACATAAAAAATCGGGAGATAACTTGCTTATTTCTTAACTCGGAACATTATTGTTCACTTAAGTAGGATTAGTTCAATTTATGAAATTCTATGCACCTATAAATATACAAATATACCACTACAAATAATTCCATGCGGTTTAGCTTTACCATGAGCATTTTTCGCTGCTATTTTTTTGATCAGATCGTATAGGATAGTGTGAGTTTTAGTCCGAAGCCCTGTCACATTTTGGTTAGATAACGAGAATTAGGTTTCTTGACGATGAATGAGCTGAATTACAATGCTCTTGTCTGGATACAATACTAATACCTTAAACGTTGAACAAAGTTTAGACGCGAGCTTATACAACCAGAACATCATCTGAACAAGCCTCAGGAACAAGTTCTGTAACAAAGATGGCCATCTGTTTCAGTATTGTCCGTAGAACTACAGCCCTATTTTTTTGAAATGGAAGGTTGGATTCAATATGATATTTAGTGGTTGTGAATTCAAGACTGATGTTTAACTGTAGCTAGAGAAAGAATGGTGGAGTTTGATATAGGTTTTGCAGCAGAGGTCGTATTAGTTGTAGTTGTAGTTGCCAATTTCTTGTCAGCATTTGTTTTCTTTTTATTTAGGCAAACCCCGAAAATAACGTCAAATAATCTGTAGGTTTTCTTATTTGGCTATTAATCGGAATTTGTTCGCCCGCTCATCATTTGTCCACATTTCAAAAAGCCTATTAGGGGTACCTCGAAAACCGAGAAAACCTTGATTTAATTGTAACCATGCCCAGAGCCTAGCAAGTCAACCCTTTAATCGAAAAACTTTAAATAAAACATGAAAAAATCTTGAATAGTCTGGAAAATTCTGTAATAACATTTAGTACACAAATTACTTAAGTACAAGTTGATGTAGCGGTACAAAACTTAACAGATGTGTTTAAAAAAAGCAGCATCCAATGCCACTAAAAGCTATTAAAAATAAGTTCAGTTTCAATCAGTTGCATTTAATTAGTTTGTACGAGAAAAAATTTATGAAAAAAGCCATAAGCAACATAAACTGTCAAAGTCAAATATTGCAGTATTAAGCTCTTAGGTTGATTCGACTGCGACTCTGACTTACACTCAAAATTTTATTACTAAACCCAATCATCAAGTGAAAACGAATGGTATTATTGACAAACGTTTTGGCAAAAGTGTTCCAAAGCAAGTTATCTATAGAGTTTTACAAGCAGTGTTTTCATGATAAACATTGCATTATCTGAGGTGTATGGAACCAAAACTAAAATGTTTACCAAGGTGCTAGCTGAAAGTCGAAGAAATCATTTGGATTTGTTTCAACATATGAAGTGCGACTTATCAGACGTCTGTTAAGTTGGCTCTGTGACGCGGCTTCTGCAATTTGTCATACATCTAAATATCTCGCCTACAAGTTTGAAAATTTTCCGAAAATATTTCTTGGTCTTGGTTTACTTTACAACGCAAATCATCCATCTGGATAATCTTCATAATGAACGTGCTGTTTCCCTAAAAGTACCATTGAAAATTATACGTTGCAGTACAAGTAAACCAAAAATAGGTGCAATTGAAGTTTACCTTTGATTTACAAAAAAAAAAACCCGTTTACCTACATAAGAGTAAAATGGCATCGATTAATTTAATTTCTACTATAAAGGTTTTCAAAATGTAAGTAAAAAAGGATGGTCTGGTCTGTCCCCGTACGTAGGACTCTTTTCCACTTCATTGATAAACATCACCTAACTAACTTTTACACAACAAAGAGATGTTGTTGTACAGCCAACACCTTCCTTTTGTGTGTTAGTTACTTGGGCGCTCAAGTTTTTATGTCTTTACTTTTTTGTAGGGAGATGTTTAATTTGACCTGAGAACCAGTCCTGTGGCTTGGCTTGGTGTTGTAGAACCCGGCCTTAGTACTATGCCGGGCGGCCACCTACCTGAGTACCGATACACGGGCCATTTATTAGCCCATGAAATTACCCACACTCGTATTCAATGAAGTAACGGACCATCCCAATCATAGTATGAAAGTGAATCTATATATACTTAATGAGAATGTACGATAAGTTCTAGTGAATTTTAATATTTCCATTGAAAATAAAAATAAAGTTATTTACGTATACATGATGGTGATAAGTTTTTTGTTTATAGAAAAAAGAGAATGAAACGAAAGGAGAATGACAAACCTTGTGTTTTTTTATTAACCCGTAAAGAGCGATGTGCAGCCCCTGGGACCGCTCTACTTTTCAAAAAACAAAAATTATCCCCACTCCGTTTAATTTTTTTCTGAAATTTTTGGTATCTTCATAATCAAAATTTTTAGTATCGTTCTAATTGAACAAAAAATAATTAATATAAAACTGCGGTCCGATATGGAACACAAATAAAACAATATTGCTTTGTTGTTGTAACATTGTTTTATTTTAGTTTACTCTCGTCTGCTCTCCGATATAATAAAACCACACAAGGAGTATTGAATTCAAGTGATGCTTGCTGTATTGCTTTAGTACATTTAAAATACAATATTGCATTGTATAAAACACAACCAATCTTTATACCACGTTTATACATATTTTACGTACCTAACAAATATGTACTTTTTTGCTATTTAATTATTTTTCCGCTGTGGTTCACACTTCACACTAACTTTGCGATTTCTAGTGTGAACGCAAACTATAAAAGTTTGTTGTTTTGACAGATAGATTTCTTCTGTATTCTGAGTTTACAACACAGTTCACATTTCATTACCGAAATATCAAAAAAGTATGTGATAAAATATATATTTAAATTTGAGTTCACATGACGACCGAGCAATAATCAGAATGAATTTTATTTTTCTGTTTTTGTATTTTTAGTTTTCTAAAACGATGCGGTTGTGACATAGAACGTAATAAATAAAGTGTGCACCCAAGTTTTTTATAAACATATTGCATCTTTGTGATTGTGAAATTTTGTGAAAATTTGTGCGTAGCGTACTTTAGGAAACAGGATGGAATTCCTCATGTGATTATCACACGAGAAATCCCATATATTCCGTTTACGTAATAAAACATATTTGTCGGTATATGATGATTGTGCAACATTGTGTATAACTACACTCATCCTAAAAATGGTTTAAATTGGCCAGAATTGGAATCAATTTATAAAAATCGCCGTCCATCTTTTACTAAAATGCGAACTAAAACAAAGTACAATTAACATTTCGGCCAAGACTAATGTTTGTGAATATTATACTTTAGCCATAGAAACTCCACAATTTATTAAACTCGCGGTTTTTCGAAGAGGTTATAAACGGGATTTCCAGAAATCCTTCATTCCATTCTCCTTTCTCAAAATTATGGTAAACGGAATAAAAAACAGTAAATGTTTTATGTTGCAATTATTAACTTTTTATTGTTCTATGAATTGACTACAGTCTTCCCTGTAAATACCGCCTCTAAAAAAAATCGTTTTAAGCTCCCATTCGGTTAAAACTAATTCGATTGTAGTTGCAATTTTCAAATTTAAAAGTAAAACGGTTTATAACAACTTAATTCAATATAAATATTGGAAGCTACATTTCTTGTAGGCTTCATAATATTGGTGGCGTGAGAAACATAAGAAAATTGTTTTACTTCAGTTTTTGAAGTGTATGCTTATAAGCAGGTTAATAAAATTTTAGTATTTACTCGATGAAGTTGTTGACAGAATAGTTAATGATCGATAAACTAACTAATATGCAACTAAAAGTAAACAAAAGGACATTCCTAAATATATGTAGGAATACGATACGTATCCAAATGTAAAAGAATCATATTTAGATTGAATCAGACTTGAAGTGGAATCGTTAATTTCTTATTTAAATCAAATACGAATCTTGAACATTCGAATTCGTATCATATTCAGGAATAGACCTCTCCCCTCCGCTTTTAAGATTTGACGCTAAAAATTTAAAGTTTATAGCGGATTATATTTTGGTTGAAAATGTCGCTTTAATTTCCTCTCAAAATATACAAATTTTTTCACATACGTACATGAACTCAACTAACTGTACATAACTGTGAGCCCTACCCACAGCGGTCCCAAAATAAATCAACCCCAACTAAAACCCCCAGCTTAAGCTCAATTCAATTCCTAAATCAACACGGTACGAAAACTGCATGCGTTCATTCCCAAAAAAAATCCTCAAATCAACGCATAGTTCTATAAAATTCATTCGTACATGAACCCAACATAAAACAATTCGAGCTAACTTACAACTGAACCCTCAATACAAGCCCAAATAAATTCCGAACCGAACCGCTGACTTAGCCTCAACACGACCCCAACTCAACTTCTTTAAAACCCTAGCAAACCCCAACTCAACCTTAACTCAATGCCAAATTCAAATCTCAATTCAACATGGTCTGAAAAGCTACATGCATACATGAACTCTATTCAAGATTACTCTACCTCAACCACAAATAAATCCCAAGCTTAACTGCTCCCTCAAGCCTAGCCTAGCCCCAACTCAACCCAAACTCAATCCGCAAATTCAACCCAACTCAACCCTCAAACCAGCATATATGAAAATTTGTCAACTGTTCATTAAACTCTAATCTAAACTATAACTTAACTCCAGCTGAACCCCCAACTTAATCCGCAACAAATCAACCTTAACCCTTAAATGACACATGGGGTCCAGTGGACCCCAGACCGTTTTCAATCGTTCATATTTAAATGTTTCCTCCGGAAATGCGTCTCGTGTCCCCTCCCTTGCTAAAGTGGAGATATTGCACTACCTGTTTACGTGCTCAGCGCAAGCCGGTTGACTGCTAGCAGCTGTGTAGAAATGTTCAAAATCACGGTGGGGTCCAACGGACCCCAGTGTGTCATATACGTATATTTGTGTGAAAATCGGAATAATTTTTAGGCATCTCAACTCTAGCAGACCTAGCTAGAGCGAGAGAGATGCCTTATATCCCCGCTGCTGATATCTGTTTGTAAACAAAGTAATTCAAAAGGTACTTCTCCGATTTTCAAGAAACAGAGACAGATTAAGAGACCTTGACCAGACAAGAAAAATGTGATATGACTAAGATCTCTAGGTGATCGGATTTGATCAAAATTGAATGAAAATATTTGTATTGTATACGAAATAATTTTTCAAAGTTGTTTTTGCCGTTTTTTGTGTTGTTTTATTGTTTTTGGTCCTGGGTAAGACTGCGCTCGTTGTCAAAATTTGTTTAGTTTATCATATTTCTTCTGATTTTGACGTATTATTAGATGGCGTATAATTTGCAGAGGCGAACCGTCCGAGAAGTGCTAGAACCCATAGACGAAGCATCTTCATGAGGACAAGATAACGTGTTTAAGGACAGTAAAGACAATGATTCAGACTTTTCGATGTGCCGCGCTTCAGAGAGTGTCATGGAAGTAGACCAGAAAGATATGGAAGAGAGTACTTTGGACCAACGGCTTTTGTATGTAGGAGAGCGTCAAGCGGCTGGTCAGAGCCGTGGTCAGCCATCTTCGACGATAAGAAAAAATTCAACTTTGATATTGCAAAATAAATACCTTTTTTTAAAGATTCAGTATCGAATTTATTTTTATCTAAAAAGATACTATCTCAAGGGCATACCGCTAAACTATTAGCTAAAAATATTGAAAATTAAAAAATTACGGTTATTTTAAGTAAAACAAGCCATTTTTTTATTTTTTTCACAAACCTTTTTTTTTTTTTGGTATCATAAAATTAAAATTTCGTTAATGTAATAATTTGATCTCCTTTAATAAGCTTTAAACTATATTGGAAAAAATAATCAAAGCTAAATATCGAAAAATTCAAGGAATAATAGGCAATTTTCATACTGGGGTCTAAAAGACCCCAGTGTGGTATTTATGTGATTTTTCTTAAGTGTGTCATTTAAGGGTTAAACTTAACTCTAAACCAACGCCCAACTCATTCTCCAAACCAGAATATATAAAAAATTGATAAATATTTATAAGAATTGGTCTCCTCGTATTGCAGGTAGTCGTCCCTCTTGGAGTACAGGTTCCAAAAGATTTTATTTTCTCTATCTTGAGCATAAAAAATCAATTAAAATTCTTTCAGCGGGGAAACTATACGACTAGTTTTTGATGCAAAAGCCAAAGTCGACGGATTTAGTTTGAATGATCTACTGATGGCTGGCCCGGATAAACTGATGTCTCTCTTGGGGATACTTTGAAGATGTTCCACCAGGTGAAGATCAAACAGCAAGATAGACAGTCCCAGATATTTTTGTGGAGAGGTTTCGATCGAGATCGAGAATCATATGTCTTATAAATGACAGTTGTGACGTTCTGAGCAAAATGCTCACCATGTCTTGCCCAGGAGGTCAAGAACGGAAACGCCGTGAAGCTTCAAAAAGATTTTACTTAAGCAGCAAGTTCAATAATCATTCAAATTGATAAAAGATATTAGTCCTGTCAAGCAATAAAGATGTTTTAAATTACGTGGTTGAACCTGTAATAACCGGGAGGTATTAGAAGCCAATCCCCAATAATAAAGACGAAATACAATAAAAAATTTGGAGTCAAAAGAAGAGCTACTTGGGACCCGAATTTAGCAAGAATTGCTAGATGGAACGAAGATTCCCACTCAACGAAAAATTCTACAAGTCTTTACATCAGTGTACGACCCACCAAGATTTCTAGCTAAGTTCATCGTACGTTAATAAATATTGTGCAAGATATCTGAAGAACTGGTATTAGATGAAACGATGAAATTGAATTCGGAGCCTAAATTGGTTGTTTTGGCTAGACATTCTGAAGACGTATGTAATTCTCTGAAGGTGCAACTACAGATCCAGCTACACGCGGTTTTCGACGCCAGTGTACAAGGGGAAGCAGCGACAAAAATCTGGAGTAAAAATTGATAGAGTAAATTTTGGAGTGACTCACGAACGATGATTCAATGGTTACGTTCAGACAAGAAAGTATCAAGCGTTTGTTGCCTATCGTCTAGGCGAAATTATGGAGAATATACGAATATTGACGACTGGATGTGGATTCAAGCAGAAGAAAATGTTTCAGATGAAGCTATGCGTGATGTTAATGGTTGCCGATTTGGTACCTCCTGTCGATGAGTAAATACGGACCTGACTTTTTAAAGGAGATGAAGAAACATTGATCCAAAGAAAAAGTTATAATCCGCGAAAAGTTTTCGCGAAGTCTTGGAGCCAGAGGATGATTAGAGTGACAGCTTTGATTATGCGTTTTGGAAAGAACTGTCACAAGTCTAAAAATTTGAGGATACGTAGAGTATTAAAAATAGATGACTTGGATACAAAGCGATATATTTGCGGCAAAATTCAAGGACTTGCCGAATGAAAAACAAGTCAGTCAAGAGCTGACTTTGCCACCCTTACTGGACCAGAAAAGATTTATTAGGATGCAAGGCCGTACCCAGAATGCTGATGAATTGCAGCCGTAGCAGAAACGCCCAATTATTTTTAAGAAACTGTCATTTACGAATTGAAGCAACGCTATTGGATCCTGAACATATGAACAGCAGTGAAAAGAGCTTGGACAAAATGGGGAGCGTTTCAATAAGCCAAAGCAAATCTGAATATTCCAGAGATGGGACAACAATACCAGGCAAATCAGACCGTTTGTGTTTACTGAAATTGACAATTTCGTGCCCATAACAGGGTCTATCAAATGAAGTACTGAAAACAGATACGGAGTTGTCTTTACGTGGACCAGAGATCTCTTTAAAAATAATTATCTGGCTCTGTACCGGAAGAACCTTATATTTCCAACAGAAATGGTATTTATGCGTTAAATAAAATAAAATTGAAATTATTAAGAGTTTAAATATGTGTTGCGTATAATTCGCTAATACTTAACTATACATGGTTGCTTTTTATATATAGAAAGTAATCAAAAGTGTAATTAAGCAATTCAGTCACTATAGCCTGATGAGATTGACTGAAAAAAATTCTGGTCTCTGTTCTGACTTCGCATTATAGACACCAGGAATCGCCCTGACCGGAAGGAGGAGTGGAATTCGAGTCTTCCACTGGGGCGAGTACGTCCACGCGAGGGAACATTGAAACTATGAATGTTGAGGAAGCAGAAAGTTCTAGAAAAAGAGAAGCTGAATGAAAGAATCAGTTGTGTTGTTGACGGTAGTGAGAAGAGACAAATGAATTGACCTTATAGTGACAAAATAGTGAATTGACATTATAAAAGAATTATGTTGTGCATTTATATGAATTGAAATAAAACTTTAGAAATAAAAAATGTTGTATGTATCATAGTTTGCCGTATTACACATTTCTGCTCTCTGTACAAGTAAAACAGAGTGGTTCTTCATAAGTCATAATAGTTAGGGAATAGGGCCTGAGCATCGATATAATGAATTGGAATTTTGCAGACCCAAACACCCACCCTACCCAAAACTTGTGACATCATCGCAAATTAACAAAGATGCACACAATGATACTCGCAGAAAACATAAAGCTTATTCAAATTATTTGTAATCCAAGTAAAATAAGCTTCAACATTTGTAATTATGCACATAATTATTACTCGATTTTCTTCCATGTAATTTATTATTAAAATATACAAATTGTTAATCTGAACCAATTTAAAAAGGAGTTGAGTAAGAAGCTTTTCTTGGCCTACATGTAAAATGTTCTCGAATATTATAAACAACAATATTTTGCCGGCAAGCCCACGGTATTAATTTCTCTATTATTGATAAGCACAATATATAAATACTTAAACACTATTTGTTTAATGCATAATTTAGCTAACAAAAGCTCATTTCTAATTTAAATCACGTTTTTACATTTATTGCTTCCAAAGTTAAATGCAAATTGATAAATTAATTATTTGTATTTAATTGAAATTAGGTTATTACGAATAAAACTAACTTTCGATAATTTCGTCGCAATCGGCACACATGAAAATCATGATTTCATGAATATTTGTATTCGACAAAAAAATCGATATAAAACTGAACATGGAATGGACATTGTACGTAATAGGTTTTCGACACGAAAGCTTGTTTGTGTGTCCATGTTATTATTTTATGATGTACAGTAGGAAAAATTGGTGTATTTTTATAACAAATTTTCCCCTACTTACATTCAATTTTCATTCACTTTGTGTGTATAATTTTTTCATGAATGACAAACCATTCAAGGTTTCACCTCTTCAATGTTATATTCACTATATGGAGCTCCGTTTTTATACCTGATTTACGGCAGTGGGGTGAGGCGAATTTGGGCGGTAGTATACACAATGTATGTATTCTAAAATGTGGATAAAATTAGAAAATATCGATTTTTGTCGGGTGTTTGTTGTTTTTGTAATGTTTTGTTTATATGAACGATGTATATGTACGTATACATGTAGGTATACGGATTATGCTTGATGTGAATGCAAACATTCTTTATAGTCTGTCGTAAAAATAGTTTGCCATTCGGAGCACACAAATTAAATTTGCATTAAGCCCCCAAACCCTCAATATATTGTACCTCTATATATGTACGCAAACAGATTAAACCGCAATAATCATAAACATGAAACCTAATAGCTCCATGTTGTTTCTTAGGTACATACATATATACCAAGTTTTAGGGTTAAATATTGTGCTACTCGTATATGTGTAGAAATGAAAAACTATAAATTTTAATTTATAGCTTTTACACTACGACTACAGCGTTACGTTGTAATTTGCATGCGCAGAACTGTTCATAATGACTTTCCAGCCGGATTTGCGTTTGTTTTAGGCTGTTTTAGCAAATGGTGTTGTGTGTTAATATAATCTTCAAGAAATCATTTTTTTGCTGGATTTTTTTGCAATTTGAGCCTATGGTATTAATAGTAATAAGGGCTATTGTTAATAAACCCCAGATTTTACTGTTTTAAAATGGACATAAATACAAGATTATCAAAATATTTCGATTTATAAATTTTGGTTGAATGATTTTGAGCCGCCCGCCCTAATCGATTTATAAGCGGACTCGGTTACATGAAATATTAACGTATTTTAATCTTGATCTGTAATAGTAAGCTTCATTTAACAAAGCGACCAGATTTTTTTGTTTTTATGAAACTTGAACCTTGACGGCAGGAGGTTTTCAATTTTTAAATGAAAATAAATTTCAGCACGTTGATGGTTGATTCTAATATCGACATTTTATGTTGAATAGCTTTTGGTGTTGATGTTGGTTTGAACTTAATTTTTCTATGCTGTCCTTTTAAACATTGCCAGCAAGTTGGTCAAATATACCAAATAACTTATTGGCAATTGTATCAACAAAGTCAAAAGGTATCTTCTTTGGTGAGGGACCTTGTTCCCACTTAGGGCGTTTAGTATTTCATTTTGATCTCTTAACTCAGCTGCGCAATATTTGAATGTGTCCAAGTGTACGATTGGTATTAGTGTTGTATTAGCGCATAATTCATCTAGCTGACGAGAGCCACTTTCGAGGTAGCTAGCTCTGCCCAATATGATGTGAGATTGTCATTAGAATTGTTGTAGGCCCATTTAGTGATTGTCTTTTTAAGCAATCCTCCATTACTGTTTTTTATAGTTACGGCTCTATAACTAAGCCATCATTTCTACTATGGACCTCTTGAATTTCTAGGTTATCATATTGGTTGTGATTTTAGGCATGCTTCTATTTGGCAAGTACTGCGGTAGTAGGTATTTTTTCAAACGTCAAATGTTGTTCTCATTTTCCCGATAGTTGTTTTACTGCAAGCGTGACATCATTCCGCATAAGCTTTAAAGCTTCTATGATATTTGAACCACATTCGTACTGTGTGATGCGTTTGAATGCTGGTATAAAACCTTCTGAAGACAAGTCGCTTACTACTTATATTTTAATAGCTTTTACTGCAAAGAATATGAATACTGCTAGGTAACCTTTTTAGCTTTGGAAAGTAAACTTCGTGAATACTGTTGTTGAAAGGATCCAGCATAATCTACCCCAGTATACATAAAACGCCTTGTCAGAGTTATTCTAGCTAATAAAAAATTCCACATCAATTATTGATATAAGTTTTTACTGCTAATGAAGCTTTAATTATCGAGTACTTTTACCGAATAAAAGCCAGTAAAAGTGTATTTCCTCCCTGTAAGGGCATCTTATGGTTAAATTTGGGTCTATAGTTTTGATATCTAAAATAAAATACAACTTGATTAAGCACAACTATGAACTTGAGACAGTAGGAAGTCGACATGAATATCCAAACCGAGTAAAAGATGATTTGACAGTTAACTTTGAAATTGACGTACTTAGAGTCAGTCAACTACCAAATAGACTACCAAGTTTTGATTTTACCTGCAAAGATGTTGATTTCCTGAGCGACTTGAAACTAGCTGATCCCCGATACAACCAGGTTGGGCCAGTTGATGTTTTAATTAGCGCGGACAGATTTTTTCACATCATAAGAAATAGGCAACTAACCAATTCGAACAACACTTTAGTTGCACAATGGACAATATTTGGTTGGATTGTTTCTGGCATAACAAACGAAAGCAGAGTGAAGCCGAGCAAGACAGTGCAAGCAAATAATTGAACTCTTAATTTGCACTTAATTTGCGCCTCCTGTCCATATTTTGGAGCAAGCTGAGTGCAAAGAGCACTATAAGAGTACGCACAAGCGAAACGATGAAGGGCGATACATAGTAGCCGTTCCATTTAAGAAAAAGGCAGCTCAACTCGGGAATTGCCAAACAAAGATTTCTGGCATTGGAAAGAAAGCTGCAAGCAAACCATTGCTTAAAGAAGAGTACACAAAATTCATCAACGAGTATCTCAAGCTGGGATACCTAGAACTCCTCAAACCGGTTGATCATAATATTGAGAGTCGAAATGCTTCTATTTGCCCCATCATTGCGTGCTGAAGGAATCTAGTAAAAGAACCAAACTGCGAGTTGTATTTGATGGCTGGGCCAAATCTTCAACTGAAATTTCAATAAATGAGACGATGCTAGTGGGTCCAACCATTCAGCCAACATTATGGGCAATTTTGATGAGATTCCCAAACCACAAAATAGCTTTGACCGGTGACATTGAAAATATGTACTATCAAGTTTTGATTTGCGAGGATGATACACAATTTCAGCGAATTCTGTGGCGCAGTGAAGTGTCTGATACGATCACCTGCGACAATCGGATTTCAAGCTTCCTTACTGTAAAGGAAATTCGAACTGCCAGAGAAACCATCCTAAAACATATACAGCGAGAATCATTTGCTGAAGAATTTGATCGCTTACAGATAGGAAAGGTTATCCAGAAAAACAGCGATATTCTTTCTTTGGCACCGTTTATAGATGCAAATGGTATTTTGAGAGTTGGCGGTAAGCTAAAACATTTAAATTGCCAATACGATTATAAGTATCCAATAATTCTTCTAAAGGGTCATGCATTAAGCCGAATCGTAATATTACACCTGCATATGAACGAAACTTACATCCGGGTTTAACATTAACATTCCACCTGACGAGACAGCAATTCTGGATAATTGGCGGCCAAAGCACCATCAGAAAAATTGTAAATAAGTGCGTAATATGCTTCAGAAATAATGCAAGGACGTCCAAGCAGTTAATGGGGGATCTGCAAATAGCTAGGATGAAAGCAACCAAACCATTTACTGCGTGCGAAGAGGTGCCAAATTAACAAAGAGATATATAGCCTTATTTATTTGTATTGTAAGGTAACGAAGGCTATTCATATGGAATCCGTAAGTGATTTGTCAACTAACGCCTTTATAGCGGCCCTAAAACGATTTTTTTCGCGCCAGCCAACATCTACTGTAACAATGGTTCCAATTTTATTGGAGCCAGAAGAAACCTGAATGAGATATATGTATAAGCTAATTTCAGAATATTTAACAAAAAGCGAGGTACAATGGCATTTTAAACTACCTGCATCGCCCCATTTTGGAGGTCTTTGGGAGGCGGCTATAAAATCTGCTAAAACTCACCTTTCTAAATGTGCATCGAATACCCATTTGACGTTTGAAGAGATGTTCACTTTGCTAAGCCAGATTGAGTCAATTTTAAATTCAAGGCCACTATACGCAACAGCAGATGATGATGCGGATTTTGAGGTTCTAACACCGGCACACAACCTAATAGGCTCAGCGAATTTTTACTTGTTCGAGAATGAGATTTCTGAAAGTATACCGGTTGGGAGGCTTACAAGGTGGCAATATATACAGCAGCGCGTGCAGTAATTTTCAAAAAAATTCAGCATTAAATATTTGCATAATCTTCAACAAAGTGACATCGTATTAATAAAAGCAAAAAATTTGCCATCATACAAATGGGCGCTTAGTAAAATGGTTCAACTACATTCAGATCAACAGGGACGAGTTCGAGTTGTTACTTTGAATACCTCAGCATCCATACTTAAGCGGCTTAAATGTTAAACTTTGTAAGCTGCCAGAGGAAGATGACGTGCAGATTGTTAACGACGGTATCGTTAACGGGGCGGAGAATGTTAGTGATGCCTAAAAAATAATTACACAAAGAATCAACTTCAATATTTACACTTATCTGAAACCAAAGCAATGGTTCGAGCAATTGTGATATTTTTTAACAGTGCATTGCACTTTGTTATTGAAGTTCGGACGGCAAATTGTGCTGGTACAACAAGAAGCAAACCAGCTAAACCAAAGATTCAACGGAGCACAGTGCCAACTGTACAATTATTATTATGAAAATATTAATGTCTATGATTGTAATAATAATTGTATAGAAAAAAAATCTCAAACATCACGTCATATATCCATGCTAAACAAGAATAATTTCGAAAATCTCGAGAAATTAAAAAAAGGGATCAAAAGATTAAATTCGGGACAAGAGGATATGAAATCTACGAAGCGACAAAAGTATTCCGAAATCACTAATTTGCAAAATTAATTTGGAATTTGCATTTTTCCTTAAATTTACAATAATTTTTTCAAAATAGTTTACCGGTAATAAAAAAACCGATAAATGAGGAACTATACTCTTAAGGGAGTGTGACTGAAGAAGAATGTAGTTGCATGAAATTGTATGGGGTAATGGAAGAGCTGTATAAAAGTGTAAGCGAGTTGTAACCTTAAATATTGAAGTGCCACTTGCCGACTTACACGTGGGTCTACATATTTTGTACAATAGATTTTTATAAAAGACCAATAAAGTAATCTCGTAGGCTGGCAAATTACTTTTGCATGACTATATAGATACGCGTACTAAGCTTGTGAAAGAATTATGTATGTAGGTAGAAAGACTGCAATAAATCATAATTTATCATTTTATTATGTTCTCTAGACCGTAAAAGCTCTAATTAATTTTAAAAACTATATAACAAGACATAAATGACCTCAAAACTGTACAAACAAAAATTAAATTATAAATTCACATTTGTTTAACAATTCCATACATATTTTATATGGAGGATACAATACATTATTATGTTTTATGTGTATACCTAATATGTAATTCTCAAAATGCTAACTATATAGAGTCAGATTTAAATAATAAAACTAATTTACATTTTATTACTCTATTTATAAATTTTATCTTAAAATTCTGTTTTCTGCTTACAGCCTTATAACAACGACAACAACAATAATTAAAACAAGAACACCGACCAAGAACAATGGCAAACTCATATAATTATCGTAAAAATCATTTCAACAAACGATAAAGACCAAACACTTTGTAACTATGTAACATTTAGTTTCAAGATTAGAATCACTTCCATTATTCGATTGTTCCCACATCTAATATAGTGTCGTCTGTAAAGTAAATTGACCCTCCTTTAATATTTTTGTCGATTTGTCTAAATGGCAAGATTTGTTGTTATAGATTAGTTACATAGTTGCGTTCGGATGTAATTTGTAACTTTTTCGATTTCATATTTTTACAGGCATATTATAGTCTGTGCGTTTCATCGTTAATCATTTTGAATATACGGATGATGGAAATTGACAAATTGGGAATTGAAGTTTTAATAGGTTTTCTTGATTGTATTCGATTTATATCGAAAAAAAAATTGTAACACCCTATATACAATTTATAATAATTTTAGGTGACCTATATTCACCTCAATTTTGTTTGAAGACGCGGTAAATATGCGTGATTGTCTGTCTGCATATGATTAAATTTCAGTTTCGCCCTTACAGTAGTTGGTAACCAGTGTGTGTCGCACATAAAATTGTAGCACGTGCTTTTCGTTTTATCGTTTCGAAAATCACTTGAAATTTTAATTTATTTAAGGGAATGTTTTTGCTTTCGATTATTTATTTTAAATTTCTTAAACCCTCTTGTTGCTTCGGGTTAACTAACCAAAAAAATAAATATTTGAAAATCGAATTTATTTATGCATGATTATCACAAAAATAACGAATCTTAAGGATGCGTACATATTATACATTTCAAGTATTTTACCCCTCGACATCAAAAATATGTACAAGGATAAAAAGGATATAATTAAAGATATTTTCAGAGTTGGTTCACCTTCTTCGTTTGTATTAGTCTTAAAAACAAACCATTTGTTGATTTTTATTTATTTTATGTGAATTGCGTCACATGTCGACGAGATCGTATCAAAGAAAAGTTTTTTATACATAATTCTGTCTTGTAAATGTAATAAAAATAATTAACCAATGTCATTATTGTAGATAAATGATGTAATCGAATTTATTGACAGAATTTTATTACGATTAAATTAACCTAACATAATGGAAAAAAGCTATTTATAGATTTTTGAAAATAATTAGTCTTCGAACTTCTGGTGTAAGGTTTAAAAACTAAATTTGTTTTAAGTAAGGACAATTAATTCAACAATACGTGCAAATAAATGTTGTGTGGCGCCTCTTGCGGTAATCTAAGGGTACATTTGGAGCAGTGTTGTGCCACGTAATCTACATACCGTGTAGATTACTTCATTTCATTTATTGTTTTTCTATTCTTTCATTATCTCGTTTCAACAAAATATGGACTTAAGCTACTTTCAAAATAAACGGCTCATGCGTAGTATTGTCTACGCCATTCGATTTTATGAAATTATGCCATAACCTAAATGGTTTATACCCAAAAAATGCTGATTTCTATTATAAATTTTGAGTTTTTTCCAAATTTGATATTGCTACGTTAAAATGGCTGTTACATGTATGTGCATTGTCTTTCGCTATTTTCAACATTACACTTGCGTTATCGGAAACCGCAGCAAAAACAATTGAATTTAAAACCGTTTCTGAGATGTTATTGGCTGTTTCAGATCCTCCTGTTAAATCTCTAGCATGAAGGTAAGCCTGCCCGCCTTTCGCGATGTGAATCACTGTAACGACCGTTTTAGTATTATTTTAAGAATTTCGCCATCCATCGACTAGTAATATTGACTCCGGACCAATAACTGATTTGACTTCTGTAAGGCATTTATTGTAAGTTCTATCAAGCATCGTAGTAGATACAAAGTTTGCTTCCGGGGATTTTCTCAGTATAAGCTGGACAAAATTTTTTTAATAAAATGTTTAAAATGAATCTGCTCAACGATTCTGAGCGGTAAATTAGAGCCATATACAAATTTTGCAAGGGCATCATTTATGTCAATTTCATCTTGATTACTTAGTATGTCTGTAAAATTTACCATGTAGATACGTTTTGATTCGGAAGATCATTTTTTCGCCGTGGAATTATAGGAGATTTTAACTTTAAGATAGGTGTCGGCGCACGTTGGAATAGCTGCGATGACGATGCAAATATGCTTGACGATGACGATGTCGAACTTAAAGGTAAAATAATAAGATCTTCAATAATTTGGACAATACCACTCAACGAGCGCATGCGTATCACATTCACACAAAACAAACAGTATCGAATCGTCAAGGTTAATTATTTCGAACTAAATGAATGTAAGGTCATACACACTCGCTCCGTTTTTTTTTGGCAATTTGCTTATCTTTCGTCAATATTTTGTGAATTGAATTTAGAGATTAATGAAATTGATATTACACAATGTTTGTACTATTATTAATAGGCTAATTATGTTGAAATATCTACAACAATTTCGTATAGTTTACACTACAGCATTGTCAACATAGTCGACATTAGTCGACATTTTGTACAAAGTTTACACCATAGTCGACACCAAAATCAAAGATTACGCTTTGTCGACATAAATTTTAAAAACGCTGATCTGGAGCTGAAGCAACGAAAGAGTGTGACAGTTGGGCAGTGATATATAGGTCGCTCAATTATTTCTACACCCAACGCCCATAAAATGTACGAATTGGTTTATATTCACATTTTAAATCCTTTAAATTTCAAGTCGTACATTTTTGCACTGGATGTACATATTTCATAGGAAATTCCATTTTATTTCACAAATTCTACACTTTGTATGGGCCAAAAATGTAAAAGCTTTCTTCAAAATTAAACAAACAGCATAATTTCGTTCGAATTTCTTTAAGCCAGGATAGCTCAGTCGGTAGAGCATTGATTGGACTTTTAATCCAAGGGTCCAGGGTTCAAGTCCCTGTTTCGGCGATTTATTTTTTATGGTATAATTGTTTAATATGCTTGTCAGAGATTAAAGAGGTTTTTGAGGAATGGGGATTTAGAAATGAAAGCAAATGACGATAATAAGGTTATTGTAGTATTTTAAATCGCTTTTACGTTATGTTTAGCTTTTAATGAGTATTTTAGAAAATCGACAAAAGCTGATTTGTTCTAGAATTCTACATAGATCACACTGTTCAGTTTCCTGACTTACAGGAAGCTGCCAGTGTGTATATTGGCTGCAGCATACACTTCTCTTGTTAACCTAATCCAAGTGTAATGAATTCTGGATGACACAATAAAAAAGTCAATGCCGATCCAAGAGATTGATGCTTCCAAAATTACTTAACTCTTCACTTTGTGAAATATAACAAAATTCGTCACAATTTGATCAGCTTGAAAGCCGTTTCACCAAATGATCCGAAATTAAGAAAGGACGTGCTCATCTATGATGTAACTTCTACTAAATTTTGTAAATTAAATTTGGAGCTTAATTCCTTTTCAAATTTCTTAATCAAATTATTATTTTTACTTCGTCATCAACATAAATAATGCCGTGACAATAACCGTCGCCATCTATTTCTTTATACATTTAAACATTGATCATTTTTACTTTGTGTAAAACCAGAATCTAATAATTTGTGCACTGCTTGGCAAATTAAAGTTCCAAACTGCGTTTGGCGTTATTGTATCATCGGTCGCCGCAACATTTTCAGCAACACCTATAGTTGGTTGCCTCACTTCTGCAAATTGAATCATATGTAGGAACATAAAATTCAGTTTTCAATTTTTACCTCTTCTGTAAAAACTGAACGTCTCTACTGATTATTGTGTTTCTGGTTTTCTTTTCGTAACATCTATACGCCTTAGATTTACTGTCATAACAAATGAAAACTGCCACTTTGGCCTTATTCTCAATTTTCTGTCTCACCAAACCAATTTACAAATGATGTGTGGTGAAATAATTTGCAATAATAACTGCTTCAGCACAAATTTATATATATATATGTGAGCATACATCGTGCCATTTCTACAAAGTTCGATATTTGCAATCAGCAACACCATTTTGTTGAGGAGTGTAAGCTGTTGAATCCCTTCACTTTTCAAATATTACTTAAACGGTGTATTTTCGGATTCGCCACCTCTAAACGATCTTGAAGAAACCATTAAAGTAAAAATACATTCTTTGTTGGAAGCTGACGTCCTCATTGTCAAACATGGCTTGTATATTAAAGACGTGTTATTTTTCCTTGTAGACAAGCTCTATTCTTATTAACATTACCATCACATTCATCAGTGCACTGAATTATTTTATTTTCATATCTTTTTCATGCCCAACAGTTGTGAGCATTTTAACAACAATCATATATCATCATGTTTCAAAATGTTGTGCCATTTATGTAAACAGCTAGTGTATTACTGCTGTATAACGTCAATTTACAATGATTTCACATCTCTTGGCTTTCGTAAAGTTCACGTCACAATGATCTGTGGCATGGCACCAAAATCAATAATCCATCCAAATTCACCGAGGCACCGATGTCTGACGAAGCTGTGCTTGAAAGCTCATCTAGCCGCCCTGAAGAAGCGGACAGCCATGCGGAAAGAGGGTCTCAGAGGACTTCACATCAGGGAAAGAATCTGATGTTACTGTGGTGGAGAAGAAGCTGTAGGGATGTTGATATTTCTGCAAGTTACCCTCCACCAATCTAAGGCAGCATCAGCTGCTCTCATCTTAAAAATTGGACAAGAAGGGACAGATATCGTCTTGATCCACGAACCTTCGGTCACTGAAGACCAGGTACGGGGGCTCAAGACTCCCTATTATAGATTACTTCTCGCGAAAAAAGAAAGTAGGGTTCGGTAGTGCATTCTCATTAAAAATTACAAGTTGTTTTCAGCTATTAAATTTCAGCAATGGAGATATTACACTTGTCTCAAACCTACTGACGATTAGTCTATTAAACTGGAAAGGGACGGAGGACCACTCCTTTTCTGATCATTGTTATCATCAGTTATTCAAAAGTGCCCGAGTTATAGCCCCTTGAAGCAAATTGTTAAAGGCCCCCTCAATATCTAAGAAGAGCAGTCCTGACAGGTCTTCTCTTGCAATAAGCACGTTGCGATTTAGACAGATTTTCCGGCACAATCGCACCTCTGATATGAGTTTCTATTTGTCTTTCCAGTGTTTTAAAGAGGAAGGAAGACAATCGGCGTAAGGTCTTTGGGACTGCACTGTGAGCGTTTTCTAGCCTTAGGTATGAATACAACCTTCACTTCCGTTCATTTTCTAGGCATATGGCAAAGTTCCACGCTGTCTTTAAAATGTACTTCTAACCATCAAATGCTTACGTTGGTAGTCTGTTGGATATTTGCAGGGATAATACCATCAAGCCCAGGCGACTTATATGGTTTAAAACTATTTATCGCCCACAGGATGTCTCTTCTGCTAATAATTTGGCCTACGAGGTTGCTTGCCTTATTACATACTGATATAGTAGCTAGGTACAGATTCGGAACAATCAGGAAAATGATTTTCCAGCAGAAGTTCCAACGATTCCGCACTATTAGTGGTCCATAGCCCATCCGGCCGTTAAATTTAACTTGGGATGGAAGGACCAGTGGATAGTACTTTGTGAAGCCTAGGTATCTCTGAAGCCTCCTGAATTTTACCACAGTATAGTCTCCAGGATCTGGCGCTTGTTAATTGATATTTATAAGTTCTGAAGACTTCCTTATAGTCAACAGCGGCTCTTTTTTCCTTGCTGTTTTAAAGAATCTTTTGCACCGTTGACATGTTTGTTGAATCTCCTTGTACTACCAGGGTGGCCGAGATTTACACCTAGGCCTGCTAAGAGGACTATACCCCAACATTGCTTCATTAAAAGCGCTGGGCAGCTCGTTCAAGCAATCGAGCTCTTGCGTAGTTTTTGGTGGTTTTGGCACCGGAACTAGTAGTGAATTACCCAGAATAGTTCTAAAGGTATCCCAGTTGGTTTTTCTCCTATTCCTGTAGGTATTGAACTTTTTGGAGAAGCTACATCCATTTCGAACAGTGGGTGGACTGGACTCAAGGACTGGATAGATCTAATGCTAAGAAGCAGGATCATAAATGCCAGTTTGGGGGAATCCTCCGCCAAAAAATTTGCAAGCAGATTCTCAAGGTGGTTGCCTATGCGAATTATGTTACTATTGGTGTCCGTGGCAAATATCCCGGTACCATTAGTGAGCTTGGGCATCCTGTCAATATGGGTAATGTGAACCCACACAAAACTGAATTGGTTCTCTTTTCTAGATAATATAAACTTCCTCATATCGATTCTCGCACTTTAAATGGGTTCAGCTTGACTTTTATAGATGAAGTGAAGTTTCTGGGTCTCGTTTTGTTTAGAAAATTAATTTGGAAACATAATATTTTGGAAAGGTTAAAGAAAGCTACGGGAGAGCTGTACTCTTGCAAAAAATGCCATTGTAAAAATATGGAGCTGGAGCCCCGCTCTTTTGTGTGGAGTAACAAAAGTTCAGAGAACAATCTCCCTGTGGATTAATAGTGCACTAAGGAGTCCATCCATCCAGGCACTGGAGACTCTGCTATTTTTGATTCCTTTAGACATATTTGGAAAATAGTTGGTAGCTTGTACTTGTACTGCCATACGACTGAAATCCACCTCAATGTGGACCTGTAACAATACAGGACACTCATCTATATTGTATAACAAAAAGCTAAAGTACCTGCCATAAAGAAGTCGTAGACTGGTTGAGGTAAAATGTAATATCAACTTGTGATATTCGCATATACATATACGGATAGTCAGGCTACCATTAAAGCTCTTCAATCACACTCACATATTGACATATTGAAATGCATGTTGCGTTATACAAAATTGCAAACAACTGCTTCATGGAGAAGCTAGTAATTTGACGAACGGTAGATGGTCAAATAGTACTATATCACTTCAGGAGTCAGATCAGGGCGGTTGTTGGAGTGATTACAGGGCACTGTCTGGGCAAGAAACAGACTAAAGTTTCTAGGGGAATCCATTTTCAATGACCTACACGGGCCTTAGCAGGATGAACGTCAGGCGTATCCAGCGTTTTATTGACAGCTCAAAATGGTTTCAATGAAGATGGAGGATAAACAATAAATTGTGGTATCGCTATGGGCTAGTTTTGTGCCTTTACCTGATCCTGGTGGACCGGCACCATAACCTAACCTAACCTTCCAAATTTTCTTTCCTTCAGCAGGTTTGAAAGTCAATCCCCTAATTGGGTTCTACAATTCCATGCATAAATCCATTTACTACAACGATAACATAACTTCTCAAATTTCTTCTTTTATGTGTCTTTTGTTGGTTTTTCTGTATCACCTTTGAATACAGAGCCACCACCACCATCAAATACGCCGAATATGCCCGAACTCTACTACTCCAAATACATTGGCTAATTTTATTTAGGACGTTTTGTTTGTAATTAGGACTATATACATCACATCTCGAAAATGTTTTTGGATAAATAAATGTTTACCTATTATTTTGATTCCCTACCTTGACCCGAAATCAAAACTATTAAGCAAGAGCGATAATACGCCATGCGATTCGTCGATAAACAAACACTACATCACTTCAATACAATAACACACCGTTATATTAGCCAGCAATACAACAAAAAAACTTCAATCAAAAGTTCCCCATACACAAATGAAAATGAAACTGGAAAATATACAATTTTCCAATTACACCGTAATCCTATTAAATTAAAAAATTGTATACAATTCGAATAACTGAACAGACAGACTCACAATGCATTTATAATGTAAAATTCACTTTCCATATTTCGTTTTAAATTTACATTTTTCCAGAATTTTCTCCAAATGTCACATGCAATTCATACATACATTGTTCATACACGATTACAAATTTTTCTTTATTCATCTATAAATTGCAACAATAAATGGA
Organism: Tipula helvola; assembly: GCA_963556165.1. Taxonomy (NCBI): domain Eukaryota; kingdom Metazoa; phylum Arthropoda; class Insecta; order Diptera; family Tipulidae; genus Tipula; species Tipula helvola. The sequence continues at coordinate 387,297,091 of OY744482.1, read as the reverse complement.
TATGAAACAATAGGTGAATGAATTTTTGTTACTCAAACAATAGACCCATATCACCTTAGGGATCAAGTACATCATCATGATGATCGTTGCTATTGTACTATATAGTTTGAATTTATAATTCAGGCAGTAAAGTGGGATAGGGTTATTTGGGGGTAAAAGTTATTTTTTGTATTTGCTATTTAAATTTGATATAATATAAGGGTTGGGAAATACATTCCCATTGTTTTGTTTCTACCCTTTAGGAAATCGTTTTTTGTGTTCGTTTATTTTAATTTTTTGTTTTTATATTGTAATGACGTATCCTCTAGTGCTCTAGTCTACAATAGTTAGATAGTAAAATCAAATGCACCCTTCTCTCATGACGCGCTACTATGCGCAATATAAATATTTTATTTTTAGTTTTTTAATTGTTGTTGAATACAATTTTATGGCAAAATTGTCAAATATTAAGAAGTTAACTCTTTACTTTTTAACCGACATCTAAAAAGAAGGAGGTTATCAATTCCAATTATCAGATATGTTTCCTCCCCAGTGACTTAACAGAACTGAATTGTCTCCTCATTAGTTATTTGAGAAACACAAAATCGCCCGTTATTGGCTAATATTTGATGTCGTTCGAGGCACATAGTATTCTTGCTCACTGGCCTTGGAAACCCAAAACGACATGCACTCATTCAAATAAATTTTTGAATTACTGAGAATATTATTGGGAATTACTAGATGATAAGCGAACTAGTAAATTACGTAGAACTGCAACTGACTTAATTCCTTACTCAACACCAACTCAATCTCCAACTCAACCTCCACGTCAATATTCAACTCAACCTTCGACTGTACCTCAGCTCAATCCCAACGCAATCACCGAATTAACCCCAATAGCCATCACAAATTCAACCCTAACTAAACTTCAACTTAACTCCTACTTAACCCCAGCCCTCTACTCAATCCAAACTTAACTCTACCTCCACTCAACGCTCAACCCAATCCCTAAATTAACACGGTACATGAACTCAACGTGATGTAACCTCCAACTCAACCCCCAATTTATTCCAAACGGAACACCTTACTTAATTTCAACTCAGCACCCTAGGAAAACTGCATGACATTTTCGAAATTATTTTAAATTTGTAGGGACTTCGTTTTTTGTTTGTATCTTGCGAATTAATCGTCAATTGCAAGTAAATTCACATTGTGGTTGATATCCTGCGTACCGGTAATTCTGTGTAAAGGTCCGACATATGGTTGCCGCAGTCATTTTTTATCACGATCTATACCCGAACCACCACGAATTTACAAGTGTATGTCACATGGTCGCGCAAGAATCTTTTAAACACGATTTACACCCGTACGAACACGAATTTACAGGTGTCAACAAGGTCTTTGGGAACAAATTCGATTTTCCATTTTGAGTTCTTGAAATAACTGGTTGTATAATTTGCATAGTCTGTATCAATTTAATTATAAAGCCCTAAAGCCGTTTACATTTTTCGAACGATTTTCGAATCTATGATGGTTGCCCTCTTGTTTATCTAATGTGTCATTAATCTTTCAACGCTGAATTGCTAACCAAGTTTTCGTTTTGTTTTGTATCAACATCTTAAACAGTGGGGTGAAGATTCATCTCAAATACTTTATCTGCAATGGTCTTCATATTTTTCAGTGACTATCAGTGGCTGTTAAAATAGTTCTAATATGAACTGGCAAACCATTTAACCAAATAGTCTTTAGTAAGTGTTGAGAAATTGTTTTTGGAGGAGCCCATCTTAGGTGTATGAAATATTGTGAAACAGTACTATCGCCGATATCGTTACCTGACAATAATCATTCTAAGCGTTTTTCTTCGGCGTCGGTAAAGAATGGTAACTCACAAGTTTTAAGTTTAGCCCTCAACTCAACCCAAACTTAACCCCAACTCAACTCCCAACTCAACCCCAATTTTAATCCTTGAATCAACAAGGTCTGAACACTGAATGTTGAAGTCTAGTCAATCTTAATTCAACCTCCAAATCGACCTCCAAATCAACCCTCGATTTAATCCATTGGTGCCTGAACATCTTGGCCATTATATCGTAATTTTAATTAGTTATAGAGGGGCCCTCCATACTAAACATATTCTTTAACAAATTGTGGATTGAATTTTCCATTCAATGAAACGCAAAGTAGCCATGTTCCGTTTCAAATAGCCTTATTCAAGAGCTTCATCTAAAATTAAAAATGTCCCTTCTGGATGGCCACCAAATTCAGTAGGATCTCAAATTTTATATAGAAAGCTTAAATATAAATTTGAGGCCGATGAGTTAATGCCTTTGGGCTGTACGAACATTTAGACAAAGAAATCGACAGCACTTAACCAAAACGTATAAACCCAGAAATAGCCGGAAGTCAAATATTTTCATGATATGAGAATCATGCCTTTATGTTACTATCTAAAAGATCACAGAAAATGTATAACTGAGATGGAAACCAGAGCCAGCATGATCTTTCCTGGTTAATTGCAATCGTATATACAAACTACATATTACCGACTAGACTATACGAATGTCCTTATGCTTGTACTCGTACATAAAATTCATGTTGCTCATTACATAATCATAAAAATATTCATAATTCTACCAACCTTCCTACTTTTCAAAAATTTATATTTTTTTAAATTACATTTAATTAACATTAATTTGCATATTAAAATAATAAATTAAATTTTTGTGTTGCTATGGTTTGTTTATGTCGCAATAATGAGATTAATAAATTTTATCATCATTTTTGACTGTTTGTGTATACGGTTCTTACCATTATAGAGGAAAATAACGAATCTAGAATATTCTTAAGTGGATCTTATTTTAATGAGCCACTTTGGTATAAATGTGGAGTATTGTGTATTCAACAAACCTTGGAATCAATTTACAGTCTAGAAACGGAAATTAGAATAATTTAATTTTCATGGTTAATTTGGTCTTTGTATAATAGAGGAATATAGGGTGACCGAACTGCATAAAAATGAAATTTAGGGGTTAAAGTTTGTTTATGTTCGTAAACTGCAAATATACGTAATTATGGGAATAAACTTGATACTAAATTCGCATTTCTCATTCAATTCATAAACAATTTTAATCTTATGAGAACAAAACAAAATCTTAAGTTTTTGGTAAGTATACAAAACCAAATTATAATTTCAAATTATTTTAGTTCCTGTTAGAAAAATTGTTCGCACGATTACCATTTTTTAATATTTTGTTTTTGTTTAATTTATAAATGGTTTTTTTTGTTGCGGACAATTTGGTTTCAAAAAAACAATTAGCCTACATAAAGAGGCTGTTGTCCATATCATAGCGTCAATTTTCAATATTGGTCCATTCCGGTGCGGTCCGGTTTCATATTGGTGACACACATTTTCATATACTTTCTGTTCACTGTTTTATGTTTTCATTTAAAAATTCGGTTCTGCTCACACCCGTTTGCTACGTGGATGTATAATTAAGTGTGTAAATTAGAAGTTCATACGACCAATTTCTCCATAATTTGGCGATATTTTTTAAGTTATAAAAGGCACAAAATTTCTCCTAAACCGGATTATTGTATTAAATTCAAGACCTCCTTCCCTTGATTTCGAACAATGGTTTAGAAATACTTCCATCGGGATATCTTTCCGTTCGATATAACGGAATAACGCCACATAACGCCATACTTTGTTGTCGGATTAGAAGTTTTGTTCAAGATTATTGTTTCCCTCCATCCAAATATTTGTAAGTGCTATGTAGCTGAATAAGATGAGTACGCACACGAAATACTCACAAATAAAAGCATGTTTGGACGTGGTTTGGAAACAATTTTGATGAAATGTGTTGACAGATTTAAATATAAAATTTGAAATTTGAGATTTGAAATTTGGAATTTTTAATTTGAAATTTGGAATTTGAACTTTAGGATTTGGAATTTAAAATTTGGGTTTTGGAATTTGAAATTTGAAATTTGGAATTTGGGATTTCAAATTTGAAATTTGGAATTTGAAATTTGGAATTTGAAGTTTAGGGTTTGGAATTGTAATTTGGAGCTTGAGGTGTGAAATTTAGAATTTGAAATTTACAATTTGTAATTTGTAATTTAAAATTAGAAATTTGGAATATGAAATTTGGAATTTTAAATTTTAAATTTGGAATTTGAAATTTGGAACTTGGGGTTTGAAATTTTAAGTTTGGAATTTGGAATTTGAAGTTTGAAATTTAGGATTTGGAATTTGAAATTTACAATTTGTAATTTGTAATTAAAAAATAGAAATTTGGAATATAAAATTTGGAATTTTAGAATTTGGGATTTGGAATTTGAAATTTGAAATTTGGAACTTAGGATTTGAAATTTTAAGTTTGGAATTTAAAGTTTGAAATTTAGGATTTGGAATTTGAAATTTGGAATTTCTAGTTTAGAATTTGTAATTTAAAATTTAGAATTAATTTCTTATTTAAGATTATAAATTTTGAATTTTGGATTCGGAATTTGGAATTTGAAATTTGAAATTCGAAATTTGGAATTTGGAATCTGAAATTTGAAATTTGGAATTTGAAATTTGAAATTTGGAATTTGGAATTTGAAGTTTAGAGTTTGGAATTATAAATTTGTAATTTGGAGTTTGAAGTGTGAAATTTAGAATTTGAAATTTACAATTTGTAATTTTTAATTTAAAATTAGAAAATTGGAATATCAAATTTGGAATTTGAAATTTGGAACTTGGGGTTTGAAATTTTAAGTTTGGAATTTTGAATTTGAAGTTTGAAATTTAGGATTTGGAATTTGAAATTTACAATTTGTAATTTGTAATTAAAAAATAGAAATTTGGAATATAAAATTTTGAATTTTAGAATTTGGGATTTGGAATTTTGAATTTGAAATTTACAATTTGTAATTTTTAATTTAAAATTAGAAAATTGGAATATCAAATTTGGAATTTGAAATTTGGAACTTGGGGTTTGAAATTTTAAGTTTGGAATTTTGAATTTGAAGTTTGAAATTTAGGATTTGGAATTTGAAATTTACAATTTGTAATTTGTAATTAAAAAATAGAAATTTGGAATATAAAATTTTGAATTTTAGAATTTGGGATTTGGAATTTTGAATTTGAAATTTGGAACTTGGGGTTTGAAATTTTAATTTTGGAATTTGGAATTTTAAGTTTGAAATTTAGGATTTGGAATTTGAAATTTGAAATTTGAAATTTCTAGTTTGGAGTTTGAATTTTAAAATAAAAATTTAAAAAAGGGTAATAAATATTCAGATTTTTAAATCATAATGATTCTCAATTTAAATTTATATACATATCTTCTTCTAGTGGGAATTTTGTTTAGCAGATTGTGCGTTTAAAATTAAAATAAATTTTATTAGCCAAATTCCAGATCTAATTTAATTTATTTCGCAGTGGGATTTTAAGCAGAATAGCCATAAGCAATTATTTATTTTAATTTTGATTTTGAAGGTAATTTCTTGAGTCAATAACTAATTAGCTATAGATTTGGAAATGAAATTTTATGGGATTTCAGATTTAAATTATGTGTTAAAATAATTTTCGTGTTGAATAAATGAATTAGTTTATGGAAAATTAAATTGGTTTGTTTTATTCAAAATCAGATGATTCGAACCTTGATTGACTGAACTGAAATTTGATTTCGAATCGATGCCTCTTGATTACTAGCAAGTACACGGAACTAATGATTATTGACGGATGGTTATTTTCCTCTTAAGAATATCATGTCTGGAACGTTGAACGATAAAATAATCAGCAAATTTATTATTAAGAGTTTTAGGTCATAAAGCTGAATATAAAACTATAATAAATCTAAAATTGAGGAGTTGTCAGAATTTATTTGATCGGATACAGATCTACCTCTCGAGCTCGTTTTGCTCTACGATGCTAATAACACGAGAAAGATATAATGGTTTTGTTTCCAAAACTTATGGTGCAACAGTCAGTTGAAGATGTAAAAAGCAGGATGTAGAAGCCGCCGAATACTCAGTGATTTTGATATTGAGATTAATAATCACAATGAGCTAAAGTTTGCAAAAGAAGAAAAAATCGCTGACCATTCCAAACATATTGACACAAAGGAACGTTCAGTAAAGGACAAAATCGACAAAGCCATAGTAGAATAAATGTACGGTCCTAGTGGCGAAATAATTGCGGTCATGATAACCATTACCAAAATCAGAAATACAGAAATTCAAAGTTGCAGCTGGTGTATATTAAAACGATTTAAAAGTGGAGATAAATACTCCAATAAGTAATTCTTCAATATTTCATTTTTTTGGATGCTAATAAATGAGTATATACCTAAACCAAGTTCCCATGAACTTATCATCTAACATGTAAGATACGTGAATATTTGGAGCACAAAGTACTATTTTGTAGCCCGAGCAATGCGAAGACACGTGTGTATGTATTTAGAGCACAAAGTACTATTTTGTAGCCCGAGCAATTCCATGAGCGCAACAAAATAAAACAAAAAACTTCTTTTTTGTAAAAATTCGGCACAGTAGGTAAAGTAAAAAAATATTTCCTAAATATGTGTGCATAAATATAATATAATCCAAAAAACGAAACAAAAGAGTGAGCGAAAATCTGACATTTTATGTTAGTTACAGAAAAAATAATGGTGGTGACCCCTGGTGACCCCTAATTGAAATTTCATAACTTATAACAATGTGGTTTCGCGCATCTTTTACCACGATCCTCATCTGATAGGCATCAACCAACCAATAAGGCCAATACTCCATTATGCTCATGCCTCTAGACGCAATTTCCGCCGAATTTTCTTTTGACGCAACGTACCACCAGTGTTCTCATTTGTACATGTGCATTATTTCACTCACCCAATTTGCCACGAAAGTGGTTAAACGTTCTAGAAAGGTTCTAGATATTTTCAAGGTCAAGGACTCCATCAATTTCATTAGGTTTGCTAGCAGCAATGCACCCATTAACTCTAGCCGTGGTGAACTAATTTGCTTCACCGGTGCCTCGCGCAATTTGGATGCAATTATGTTTGCCTTAGTCTTGCGCATGTCTACAATGAACCATAAACTTGTACCACTAAATCCAATCAAACTCACCTGGTTACTGGACTGTAGCAATTTCGGATTTTATTATTTCTAACTGTCATCCATTGTTTCAAAATGTTTGCTGTCAGCTGATAAACCCAGCTTAGATTCTGTATCACTATTGGTGATAACCAGCCAAGCGGGTCGAAGTTACGGCTAGCATCCGATAATAGTGTTCGCTTAGTGTGTTTGTCGCGATTAGGTAGTTAGGCATTGAAGGCCCAACACTCCCTCATTGTTTGTTGAGAATTTTCGAAGTTGAAATCCATAACTCTCTAATGCGTTTGTAACCTGTTGTATGTAAAATCTTAACTAGTGCTATGAAAGTTGCTCCGGTTATCAAGTCATCAACATATGCATGTTCTGAAATATGGCCTGTGTGGCTTCTGGCTAAGTAGACTGCAATTTTATACCAATATCCTTTAAGCTTCGGGTTGCTAAAAAGGCTGCTGCAGCTGTTCCTTATACATAAGAGTTTTTAACTTATACGTACTAGGTTGATGATGTGCATTTATTTGCCATAAAATGTTCGCCTCTTCTACACATAGCACGAATTTATGTTGTCGAAATCTTAGTGCAGCATTATGATTAGTTCCAAGCAGATTGCAAGATTGTTTAAACGGTAATTTAACAATAAACTTTCTTCACCTCTTCGGGTCATTGCTTGGAATAAATCTTCACATTTATCTTCCTCTGGTATTTTTCTGATAACCCTTGGCAACTCTTCTACTTCCCACAATTTGCGAAGTGTTACTCAATATCTAGCAGGACAATACAGATTTGCTTTCTCTACACGTTGATCTGTTATAGTGTCGCATCGGAGTTTCTGTTATTTGACTGCTCCGCGATAAACTTGAGGTAGCTTTATACGATACAATGATATCCCGCTTCGTGTTGATGCCAATTTAATTTCCATTAATACTAAATCGCAGCAGCAACTTTCGAGTAAAAGTTAAACAGTGACATCTCTAGTCGACTAGTTTAGTTAACGTTATAAACCTTACTTGCGTAACATATTTGAGCTATTTACATGAATTTGATTTCAATTTCGTTTTTGCTATGTTTTTGTAATAAAGCCTTTCATTGCAAATGATTCTTTTTTATAAATAACCCACAGATCAGAAGCAAAAGTAGATAACGGGTAAATATAATTAAAATAAACTCATAATTTTTAAAATTTGAGAAAGGGTTAGAAACAAAGTATTGAGTTTTTAAAAGTTAAAAACTGGCCATAATTTAATCATCAAGATAGAAAAAAGTTCGAATAAGTATAAAAGTTAAATAGTTGGTTCAAAATTAATTTAATTGTATTTATGTTTTAAAATGTTTTTGGTGGAGATAAATAAACACCGTTGCATTTAGGTTAAAAAATTAAATAGTTCTTGTGTAACCCGATTCAAACCATATAGTTATAAAGTAACTGCGGTTAAAATTTGTTACTCGAGATAGGTTTACTCTCTCCCTCTCTCTCTCTTGAAATATGATAACAGTAAATTTAATAAAACACATTTCATCGACATATTCAGCCTCACCACATAGCAAAATAAGAACAAAGTCACTTTACAGACGCATACGTTTATAAATAATTGAGAAAATATTTAAGAGTTACCCAATAACGCCATCAGTGACATAAAAAACGAAAAATACAGCCGGTGCAAAACTTCTTTGACAGAAATTGGTAGTATCAGGGGTGGAAGGCCCAGTTAATTAAATGCCATAATTATTATTTGAAACATTTTTGAAGAAGCTAATTATGTATTTAAGCAGCAATTTTATATTTCAGCCATTTATTTCAGAAAAAAAAACCGCTTTAATTGGCAAATAAAATATTCAAAATAATTATTCTTGTAATTAAATAAACCAACCTACATGAAATAATTTAAGCGTGTTTTTCACTTAATAACAATTAAGCTGATTACGTTTCATCAAACCATTTAATTATATATCTCTTGCACAACCTTCATGCATTAGTTTCAAGTTTACAAGTTTATTAAGTAATACAAAAATGGCACCTCATACATGAAATATAACTACGTGTATATTGCATAACCAATATTTATCCGGTTGCTATTAACGAAATATGTGCATGCTTCAACATTTTAGACCGCGCATATATGAAATAAATTCAATCGATATTTTAACACATAAAATTGCTTTACGAAAAGCACCTCCATTTTGAATATTTCGTTTTTCTCCTCCAAAAAGTTTCCCGAATTGTTCTACATATAAACATCCAAACGTGTATGTACTAAGAAAATATTTTTCGGACATTTTTTGCAACTGCATATAATTTATGACCAAAACCCGTTTTGCGTATAAATGTACAGTGCAATAAATTCGCAATGAGCTTTTCGCATATATCAAATTTTATGTGGAGAATTTTTTTTCTATAAATGGTAATGACGTCACATTTAAACATAAAACAATGAATATTTTCCATCCAATTGGATTATTTGTTCCGAAATGGTTACATGCGCATTTCGAGTATATAAGGAAAAAGGACGAAATATATACGGAAAAAAGGGGATATAATTTCAATGTATCGTGTTATGTACTTAGAGTAAAGAAATTATAGAAGAAAGTGGGGGAAAGGGAAACGCTGAGGTAAAGTTTTAACCCAGCAGATCAAAGCTACCTTTACAACAGCTAAGTCGAATGATTTAAAGCTCGAGAATACAAAACCAAAAAATATTTTTTTTTTTTTTTAACAAACTAAATTAAAACAAAACTTAAATTTTATTTTAATTAAATAAATAAATAAATTTGGTCAGCTCTCCGGGAATTATATATCAACATAAAAAATAATAAGTGTGCTTTTGTGTGAAAATTCTGGATGAAAAAGCCTCCGAAAAAGCTCATGGAATAATATATATTTGTTGTTGTGAAATATTTGTGATAAAAATAAAAAATAAAAAAATAAAAGTGAAACGAGTGCGAGAAAGAAAAAATATTAAAGTGCGTTGTACAGTGAAAATATAAAAATTTATTTATTAAAAATAATTAAAAAATAAGAGACCGTGGCTTCTTCGGAGGGACAAACTGGTGGCGAATCCACCCTGTTTTCAAAACTTGGTGGTGCTTTCTTTGGGGGCCAAAATTCACCCCAAAGAGTCGTTACTAATATCCGTGGATTTTTAGCTAATCGTCTACCTGCTTCTATTCCTGATACAGGTAAGAATTTTTTTTTTTGTTTAATGGTATTTTTTATTCAAAAATGGCGGCGTATAAAAAAAATAATTATTACGTAATATTATAAAAGTTATATAAGTTTGAAAAGGTCTCGCATAATTTATATATTTTGTTATATAATCAATCAAAAAAAAAATTATTTAATTTATTCATAAATGGCTTAAAATAAAAATAATTAAGTTAATTTAATCGTTGTTATAAATACTTGTGTGTTATAATTTATTGGTTTTTAATTTGAATTAAATATATGTAATATAATGACGTAAATAAAAAATGAAATAACCGATTGGAAAATGGGGTGGAATAATTTTCACGACAGTACCAGGGCAAATGTGTTACAAGTTTTTTTTTGTTTAAGTGGATATTATTTTAGGGTTCTTGAATTAAATTTGTTGCGTCGGATAATATTTTGTGGTTTTTGTTATACAATATATAGGGGTTGTTGCAACGGGTTTAATTTGTTTCGGTTGTACAACTTAAATTGTGTTTAGCAATATTTTAATTGTTTAGTAATTAAGTCGAACTTATTTTAGAAAGTGTTTGCGCGCATGTCAGGTATTATTAACTTAATTAAAAATAGGAATTTATGTGCTCATTCCTTTAGACCAGTGATCGCAAATAGGTTGGCACGTTTAAATATGCCTGGCTATTTTTATAAAAAAATGGAAAGGTATTTTTAGAGTGTTAATTAAACCCAAATGTCGAAATGCTGGGGAAATGTATATTCGAGATATCATTGTGAGTTTAGATTTTCATAGATGAATATTATGACAAAAATTAGGAATAGAACGGCCAGAATATTCTGCCCGATTCTGACTACAAGTATTAAAACCAATGATTTTATTGGTACACCAACTACTTGCGAAAATATTGCTTTAGATTCCATTAGATCGAAAATTCATTAACCAAATTAATTAATTCGAAATAAGCGAATTGGAATTTTTAATTTTTGAGTAATCTAGATTAATTTTAGTTAGTATTCTGAATATTAAATTACAGTCTAATTAAAAAAATTGTAATTTATTAAAGATAATTTTCCAAATCTGAATTTTTGGAAATTTCAATTTTTTAGATATTTGTGATATGACTGAACTTTAGAAAATTCGAATATAAGATGTAAGAAGGGATAAAGAAAATAGCGAGAGCAACATCAAAATTCAATCGATTTACTTAACTTGAAATTAAATAATAAAATAATTTTTTCAATTTTTTATTAATTTTTTAAAATTGAAATTTATAAAATACTCAGTTTAACCATTAAATGATTTAAGTTATACAATTATAGTGAAAACATTTTAAATTTAGAAGATCTATAAAATGTTGTCGTAATAATTTAACAAATACTTTCAAACTTTCTGGATATTTTTCCAAAATTAATCTTTAGAGAACTCGCTTTCTTATCTGTCTGTTTATCTGTTCGGTACAAATTTTGCTCTCGATTTTATACTTCCCGATGAGCTAGAGACTTGAAACGTATAGCAAAATATATAGTAGTTGATTATGTTTATGGTTTTAATAAAAAATAAATTTCTGAAGTTGTATGAACAATGTTTATTTGAGAAGACAAGAACAAAAAAATAATAAAAAAAAAATTTAAGATTAGTGGCAATTTCTACGATGGTCAAAGAAACAGCCACCCAACGCAAGCAACGCTTAGATAAAGAGAAGCAAAAACGACAGGAAAAGCTTCAACAGGTTCTTAGTACATCTAAATATAGGTCTCGGGATCTGTAATTATTATGCCAACGCGCATTTAGATTGCTTGATAGTTTCCATATATCTCATTGAAAATTCGTTTTTTTAATATTATCAGCAAATTCTGAGCTATAAAAATCTAAAATTTCGAATTGCGCTTCGATTGCGGTTCTTGATACCTCTAAAGATATGTTAGGAGTTCTGCTGTTAAAATTTAGAGTCAAAGAGTTGGTGCATTGTTGCGTTAAAAATCTGTATGGCTTTAATTACTATCGAACTGTATAGCTTCAACTAGGGGACCAAGCTGCTCTTCACTTATAACAAATAATGTCGGTTTGTTACGGGAGACAAAAAAACACCGTTGAAAATGGAAATTTAATGTTAAACGATGTTTTGTATGCTCTTAATTTAACCAAAAATTTACTTCCTGTCAACGCTATATCAGAGAACGGAGGAGAAGTGCGATTCTCGAAAAAGGTTGTTCTAATTACGAAAGACGATGATCTTGTTCTTGAGGGAATAAAATAAAACAACGAATTTTATATGTAAAGGACCAAAATCAGCAAACAGTATTGATGAAATGGCTTCGTAAACTATATGCACCATCTTAGCACCAAAAATATGAAACATCTCACAAAGCAAGCTGAAGGATTTCACATCGAGAGCAAGGATTTAGATGTCTTTGATTCAATCTGTGAACCGTGTATGGAAGCAAAGCTAACGAGACATCCGCCTAAAAAATAAGATTAAGAGCGGAAAACTGCAAAAAAGTCATACCTGCCTTTATGGTTCCTGGTATACAATTAGTAATTCATACTCCTCAATTAAACGGGACAGCGGAACGTTTTAACAGTACTTTGATGGACAAAGCAAGATCACTAATTTTTGATTCAAAATTAAATAAGAATTTATGGGGAGAAGAACTTCGTACTTCAAAATATCTGTTAAATCGAAGTTCGACTGAATTAATGGATACATCTTCTGTAGAAAAATGAACTAAGAAAACCCAATCTGTCGACTTGTTTGGAAAATACGCATACGCTGGACAGTCGGAGTAGTAAATTCATATTTGTAGGATATGGATTGAATGAATACCAATTATGGGATCCAGTGAAACAACACATTTTGTACCGATTTTGTAAACAAAATAAATTTTAGCAGAAATACGATCAATACCATATCAGTTTCCGGTTTAAGTGAGACTAAGATAAATGTAACCGAATCCATAACGACCATAATTAAAACCACGTGGATAATTTCTCCACGTTTTTCATTTTAAATCTTACAAGTATTTTCATAGCTAATAAAAATTCACAATCACAAATTTTCTGGACAATTTGTGTGGGGTGAGAATCTGTATGGGGTTATAAATGTGTATGTGGTTATAGGAGAAATTATTTTATACTTTTTAGTCCGTTGTATAAACGTGGTATTTTAAATTTTTTTTTAATTTAAATTTTGTTTAGTCTGAACCACGTAACATTTTAATTTATAGGAATTTGGTCTTTTATTTAGTGAATAAAACCATGCTAAAACTTTGAAATGTTCTACCAACAAGTTGTATATCATATATTTGTAGAATAATTTTTGATTTATTTTGAAAAGAATTTTAACGTACGAAATCGAAATGAAAAGTTTGCGATTATTTTCAACGATTAAATTTGGATTTTCACTCGAATTTTTCAAAATATTTCCCGAATTGCTATGTTTATCGATAGCGTTCCCAATAACTCTAGTACTACACTTCTCTGATAATAATTTTGTATTAGAACATCACTTAATATTTAACAAAATTTTCAGCTAACAAGAAAATTGTGTTATTTTTGTAAGATGATGGAAACCAAGAGTTAAAATTTAGATACTGACCCGACCCGTAGGGTAAAATTATTAAATGATTCCAAAAAAATTTTAATTTCCGAATTTGGGATGGCCGCAATAATATCATCAACTTACCAATGGCGTAACTACAAATTTCGGCACCCGCCCACAAAATTTTTTTTGGGCCCTTAAAAAGACTTCTTGAACCGATGAGCAAGGAAATCTTTTATTTTAACACAAAAACTTGGTTTAAATCCATTTTTATTTAAAAATATTTCTTCCTATTATCCAGCCTCGCATTAATTAAAATTATCTGATTTGTGCGATAAAAACTCAACTAATGCAGTGAAAATTAATTTCTCTACCGGTAAAAATATTTATCATTTACCGCAAAACTTTGCAATTTTCCATTTACAGCAAATTTTTACCGGTAACTTAAAATTATTGAATACAGAAATACACAACTTTACCCAACGAACCAATTGGTACCTATGTATTGTATATAAATGAAATGCGAAACTCAAACCTTGTAATCAACTTAATGCTATGACGATTTCTCATATCGATAAAGCAACACTTTGCGTATCAAAAATGTAAACTCTAAGAATTCTAACAACTCAAAGCTAAGCGCAGAATATTGCCATACAAAACTCGAATAATTCCGAAAACCCTTAAAAACGCGAATAATCCTTAAAATATCGAAAATAAATTCCGAAAATTCGTGAACTTATCGAATTATCTGTCAAGCCACAGTGATTAGGATTTTTATAATGAATCCAATTTGTATTTTAAATAAAAATCTTGAAACTTTACGATTCTCAAAGATTTTCCGTCTGAATTCTGACTTACTGGTACTGGTATATGAAATTATGGCATATTTCTCTGAAATTGTCGAAGGTACCCCTCCTTTTTATGAGAATTAATTAAGAATATTTTGTAGAAATTCAGAAATTAACAGTTAACTTCCCAGTGTAATTTCTGAGTGAAAAGAACCAAACTTATATGTAAACTACCTGTTCGCTGGGTGCTTAAATTTTGTGGAATCTGCATTAGGTTCCTCCGTTTTTCTGAAAATTCAGATCTAATTTGTTAATTATCACTAGTTACTACTTTAAAATAAACAAAATTTATTAAAATCTGAAGTCCTCATGGTTTAGTTTGTTTTAAATCATCTACATAAATACACAAGAAAAGAAAATTATAAATAAACAAAATAAAAATTAAATTAAAGAACAAGATAAATAAATTTTACTGACGATTTAATTAACAGTGTTTAGTAAATTATCTTTTTTGCCAGCAATATATTAATATTAATCGAATCCGAAGTATAACAAAGCCGAAAGCTTCAATCGGTTCTCCGATTATTTGTATAAAAGATCGGAAAATGATGAAACTTGGCTTCCAACCCCCAAACCATACAGCGTTCGAGCAGCAAACATATTTTTTTTTCTACTTCTGTGAGAGACGCCATTGCGGCTGCTGTCACTTTTTCCCGCAACATGTGCATACTAAACTACAGGCAAACTACAAGCGCATTTTGCTCTTTACGATTCCTTGTGCTGTACGCGATTACAGTAAGTTAAAACACCTGTCCTCCGCACTTCAGACACTGAGCCGTAGGGTTGTACTTCGGCTATTATTGATAATTTGTAAATGTTGGATTAGGCAAAATTTGGCCAACAAACTTGCTAATATGCAAAATGCAATAAATATTTTTTTCCATATTTTAAGGCGAAAGAATCCTGCCTGTGATACACCCACCCACCTAAATCATGCAAAAGGTAGTTCTCTCAATCATAAAGATTAGATTCATACAGCTTTGGTTAAAAGATGGCATGCTAGATGATTTCATTACATTGCAATTTTGTAAGGTATAGGAAGTAAACCAAGAAAATCAGAGTGATCAGAAAACTTGTAGACGCGATCACTGTATAACACACGCCAAATGCCTAGAAAACGGTTCAAATGAAAATAATATAGTATTCCAGCTTTATCCACTTATTCAAAAGCGAAACTTCTTCGCCAAAAATATGCGTATAAGCCCCGCCCATAGACTTGTCGAAAGCACAACCCCACCTTGCTGCCATCACTCTCCGAGTCGGTATGAAAACAGCAAAACGTCCGAAAAATACATTTGTACTAGAATAACATCGCAAAAAAATTACAAACTGCGGCCCGCTTCTTTAAAAACAAAATTGACTTTTCGAAAAACATTCACCCATCATGTCAAAGTAAGCAAATTGCATCCAAACAAAGTCAAATTAACAAAAACACCAGAATAAGCAACATTATTCCGCTTAAGACTCTAGCAGGAGCAATCTACATTGCAGCAACTCGTCACTGGGACAAATCAAATACCGCTAAGCCACTCTTATAACATTTAACAAAAATACACATTACATATGTATACAACAGACCTCCCGTTTACGACACATTCCTCACTAAATCCATTCGAAGACTTTAAGCAACATTATTTCAATCAGACTACGAATTAAAAACCAGCACAACTGTGTGAATCTTATAATAAATGTTAATAAAGAACGACACAACGTATACTCACCCGCCTTCGGGAGACGATCCACAATTTGTTCAAATACTTTAAAAAACGTTTAAATCCTTTAAGCACTGTTTTTTTTTTGGTATTGGTTTAACTAAATTCTTCGTAATAATAATCGTTACAGTCAGGATCAACACCCAAGCCGCAACTTTAGCTAGATATTCCTTAAAACCACACAGCAGCAGTTTCAATAGCCTGATTCGGGCTCGATTAATTTGTTTCACCCTCCCATTGTAAATCTGACTTTTTATTATTCCCAATTTTCCACTTACTGAGAATCAATTTTCCTAATAACATCTGCACCCTGATTCTCTAAAAAATAAGATAATGGGTAAACGTGTAAACCTGTAAAAAGCAAAGCTTTCTTTTATTAGTTTGCAATTTTTAATTTTATTTGAAGTAGTAGCC
Organism: Tipula helvola; assembly: GCA_963556165.1. Lineage (NCBI taxonomy): Eukaryota > Metazoa > Arthropoda > Insecta > Diptera > Tipulidae > Tipula > Tipula helvola. The sequence goes on along the minus strand of OY744482.1, from coordinate 387,280,347 downwards.
AAAACGAAAAATTGCGAGCTCATTAAAGTAAGCTTCGCTTTTTGCAAGTTTACACGTTTACCCATTATCTTATTTTTTAGAGAATCAGGGCCCTGGGCTCCATGTGGCAATTTTCGCAATTTTCTCGTGTATAATAATTTAGAAATAAAAATATTTAAAAAAATAACTTACAGAGGACAAAAAAGAAAAAAAAATCGTCCAGCCGACGTGAAAGTCAAAGCCTACCTAGTGAACTTGGCTTTTCCATTAAGTTTAAAATTCAATTTCACTAGACAGATGGGAACATAGGAAGAGGAAGTAATGCTGGAAACACATGAGCAGAATTTCTGGTAGCATCGCTGCCGGCAGAAATTCGGGTGAACTACTACATGAGCGTCGTTTTTGATAGGCAGCATTTTTTTTTTGCCGCTATCTGATACATATGTAATTTTAATGTACAATTTTTTTAAATGAATGATGCATTATTTTGTCACAAATTAATTAATTTGTATCCTCCATTCTGGCACTTGTCACACAAAACTTATTTTCTGTCAACAAATTCAAAAAAATTCTTGAAAAAAATTAAAACTATACAAATTGTACTAGATTTATTATCTTTTACGTAATGTAGCCTACTGATTCGCAGCAAAATTAGAAATAGAGACATGCAGCAGAATTCTACATGATAAGCAGAATACATGTATTTCAATTCATTTGAACTTGTGTATTCTAATTTTGCTGCTTACAGAATTCTGCTCATGTGTTTCCAGCATAAGGCTTAATTTATTTTTTACGAGAACGAAAATATATTTAGTTTTTTAAATGCTTCCCGCTCATTTCTACTCCTCGAATATTATATCGCAAACTCAATTCAAGTACAATATTTTAATGTACTGGGAAGTCCTTTCGAAACGGCATAAGAAGCAGACCGAAGTTTATGCAGAAAAATAGATGAAGAAAATTAAGGAATTGTCGATACACAACATCCGGTTACCGCTAATATGATTTTAGTTGATAATTTTTCAATCCGAGTTTTGTTACTTCCTGTTTGTATGATTTCGCACGTTATTCTGTTTTTCCCATAAAGATACCACCTAAACCCTTTGGATATTAATAACGGAGCCGTCTGCGCTAAGCAATTCATTATGTCAGAAATTACATGCAAATTTGTTACGAAAATCCAAGTACAGTAACCGCTACGAAAAAATAATATTCACAAGTTTGCCGCAGGTAATATTTTGGTTAATCGATTGATACTCCTTAAGAAGCTGTTAAAGTGACAAAGATTATTTTCAAACAAAAGTAAACCAAGCATGAGAGCTATAGAACAACCCTGAAGTAAAAATAAAATCTCGTTTGCTCCTTAATAGATAAAAGGCAGGATACCTAGCAAAACTCAATTCACAAGTCCATCAACTTTACAAAGCAAATTTTAATTTAGAATGACTTTTTATAATTTTTGTTTATCTTGCGAACAAATTCAGAAAATTTTCTAACTATTTTTTGAGTCCGCAAATAAAATAATTAATCAAGACTGATTGATTGATTGATTGGAGTGTATGAGCAAGCCTAAACCTGTCTCCCGGATGACACCGGGCCCATCGTGCACGCATTACATATAACACAAAAAGAAGGATAGGAAAGTAATGTTACTATGGATAAACTTGATCCGGTTACAGACATCTTTGTAGTCAATAGTTAGTAATTTGTTAGTATAATTTATGATAAAATAGTTAGCACAAGACAACACAATTTTAATCTTGTTTCTCTGGAAACCTTGCCCGGTAATGTTAATAACGCAAACTGAATTTTTTTTTTTTTTATTAATTTTAAATTTAAACTCTGAAAAGATTATTTTAGGATAGAAACATATTAGTAATATAGGTTGGCGCCCGCCATCAAGTTCCTCACTCTGCACTCATACGATTGAAATTCTGAAATGCTACCCGTCTCCACAGGTAACTCCGAATGGGACATTCGCCGTAATTCATATGCCCTACCATCAACTCCACTATGGCTATTTCCTTCATAATCTATGAGAAACTATTGTATTTACACCTAAAACTAAAATCAGCCTAATAATAAAAGGGCTAAGGGGCAATTAGCACAACTTTACTTGAAAAATGTTGGTGTTGCGCTTTCCATAATTAAGAAAAATTGCTTCCTTTAACACAAATTAAGCCAAACATGTAATTTCAGTATGCATTTACCTATAATTCTAAAAACCATATTAGCAGTATTAACTTAACGCCAACATAATTTAAACAGAGAGCAAAACCGAAACCGAAGCGTAAACCGAAAACCGAAAAAATCCTAAATTTTTTATGAACCGCAAACCGAAACCGAAACCAAATAAATAAAAAATGATGAACCGTAACCGTAACCGGAACAATATTTCCATTCATTTTATTTCGTTCTTTTTCGATTCGGTTCAAGTATTTTTTCACGAACATTTTTTTTAGCTTATAAAAACGATCATTTCAAGTGGGAAACTCAGTAAAAACCTAAACAAAATCTGCATTTAATTTTTTCGGAATAATATTTACAGCTATTATTTTATATACAACTTTCTGGAACTTGATCATATTATGTTAATTTTTTCTGAACTAAAAGAATTTTTCTGACAGAAAAATTAAAATTCAATTTTCTGAGCCAATTAAAATATTTTCTGAACTGTTTAAATGCTCACGATTAAGTTCCGTAAGAGTTCAATGAATATAATGCGAAGCACTGGGAATAATTGCGAAAAACAAAATGCAGTTTTATTTTTGTTTTTCAGTGAGTTTAGGCACTTAAAAATTCGGAATAAAAATACACTAAAAGGAATATTTCCGATAATTTGCTTTTTAATAAATTTAGTAAGTACGATTTGAAAGCTGTTAGGTTACGTTTATTTTCAATAGATTCTCTCTGTTATTTTTAATTAATAGCTACTTTTTACATATAAATAAAAATTGTTTCATGCACTTTTTCTGTTGAACCGGTTATAAACCGGTTTTGAACCTGAACCGAAACCAAACCAGAAAAAACCGGAACAGAACTGGAACGAAAAAAAATTAGGAACGTAAACCGGAACGAAAAACCATTTTGGTTTTACTCTCTGATTTAAACACAATATGTATCAAAATAAATATTTTTAGAGGAACACGTTCGATTTAATTGAAAAAACCTACAATGCCTTCACAAATTCAAAGAACATCCAACCAATATCAACTACTTTATACACATAAACAGATAAATACTTATCTGAATTGCCACAAATAATTATTTCTTTCATTTCCCTAGCCCTAGTAGGTTTTGTTGTTTTGGCAAGAATATATGGTCCAAAATGCATCTCTTTGTCGTGTATTCAACATAAAATATTTACAACACCCTCACGTAATGTTAATTAAATGTTCTTCACTTGGTTAAAACACTTCACAATCAATTTAGATTAAATTGTATATTACAAAACATTTTACAAAAAAATCCACTATTTTAAATTAATCAAAATTAGAATTAAATTCAGAATTATTTTGAATTAAACTAAATTAAGGAAAATTACACAAATTTAGAGAAAAAACAACCGTTTGACTCGAAAGTCATGGCCAACCCCCAAAATAATTAAATCAAGGCAATGAATACTATATAATGATAAAAATTGTTTCGCAAATATTTTGTATTTCCCATATGAAAATTGGTTGCTCGGTAAACAATCGTGAATCTAGCAGAGCTGTCAACTTTTTTTGCTCTTGGGTAAAATATCGTGGAAAACTTGAACAAGAGGTATCATGCCAGAGTTAGTGTATTTCATGTATGTATATGTACAGTATAGTTAGTCTAAACGGCTATTTTTTTGTACATAGGTTAGATAAAAAATTTCAGATTTTTTTTTGTTGGAGAAGTTTATTAAAGTTATATTATTATTATTGGAACGTCACTTTTTTAAAGCTAAAGGCCTTCGAACTAAGTTGCATTTTTGAAGATTATAGTGATCAATTGGGGACAATACAGGTCTGTTATCTATTTGTGAATTATCTATTTATTTAGAATTCTATTTTACTAATTTGGTTTAGCCAAGTTGAGGAATGTAAAATAATCTCTACTAATTCAATATAAAGAAGAAACTAAACGATACTAAACACTAATAACGTTAATATGTAAGTAATCTAGAAAAATTTCAATTAAGCGACGAATAATCTGAAAAATGTGAAATAATCTCACACAACGAATATTCATATGTACGAAAATGTTGCATTCAATTAGAACTAATTGCTTAAACCTAAACTCTCTGGCTCTGGAAATTTTCATTTATTACCAGCTGAATAAGGATCAATATTACAAATTATTTAGATATTAAATAACGAAAACATTAATAGTTAATACGCAGTTATCTCGTGTAACACAAAATCTATTTTTACACACTGCTTAATGTTAAATTCAGATAACAAGTGAAACTAGACTCCGACACAATTAAACTTTGCAAAATACCACTCCATATACGTAACGTGATATTTTCGTTCGCTTCTTTTAATTGAAAATAATTACATGAAATATAAGCGTAAAATTTTAATTGCACAAAACTACCCTTTCATTGTGATTATATTGTACATTTGTAACGGTTTGAACTCCCTTTTTCCACTCTTTTGTAATATAAGATACACGTAACATGATCTCGATTTTGGCAACACTCGATACACAAAATTGTTGAATTCACCATTTTTCTTATCACATACAAAACATTTTAATCAATATATTGATGTTTTTTTTTTTGTTATATGAAGACCCACCAAGTCGACAAAATATCACCACAAAACGCATAAATAAAAATTGTGTCACTAATCCGCCATATAATCAAGTTACAACAGTAAGATTTTATTGTAAGGTAACGAGCATCGTCTCGCCTTTACATCAATAATATCGTTTGAGGTGGAAATAACGAACAAGCACACATACAAACATACACAAGGAAACATTTTTAATTTGATTAAAATGTTAAAGTAAAAAATTTTGAAGTGGGGATTACAACAAAAAGTGAAATGAACAATCGTGCTTTGGTGGAAAAAAAACTGTAAAATTCAATCAAAATTGGAATTCTCAAGTGATTTGGAAAATGGTTTACCCTTTTTATTAGGATTCGTATATTTATAATAAGAATTGGGGTACGTAAAAAACGATTTTAATTATTTAGTACTGGTTCAGGGTTTTATTTTTAAAGTGAGAATGTGGCCAAATCAAACAATCAATATGAATACATCGTATCTTCAAGTCAAATTAAACTTCATATACATCCTCGATATATAACAACATAAAAGGCACTCAGTTATTACTTTAAAAACAAAAAATCCGGACTAACAAAAGACCAACTTTTAGGGATCTAATTTTGTTTTTGATGGAAATCCATAAAATAAAACAACCAACATCAACAAAATAAAAGATAAAAGATAATCCCAGGGGTATGATTTGTTCCATTTTTTCCAGTCTATATTTTCAATACGATAAATATTTTATGTACAGTACAGACGAGGGTACGATATATGTATGTATGTATAAATGGTATCGACATGCCTTAAAGAGCTTTCAAGCTTTTATTTTTTGTTGCTTTAAAACGTTATATGGTATAATATTTTGTTAATATCTTAGTAATGAAATTAAAATAAATTGCAACAAAAAATTTTTCATTATCCCAAAAACATAAATTCACTTTCATGTTCGTTCGTTTTTTTTTTCAGAAGTGCCAGGAGCTTTAATTGACCTCACCCTAAATGTATATAAAGCAATAAATTTTTATAATACCTCAAACCTTTCTGAACAAAAAAATTTAATGATAATCTGCACAACAAACATAACCAAATTCATCTTAATTTTTAATGTAAATTATTATCTTTTTGTATAACCCACAACCACCCTTAAATAAACATACACCCATATCCATATATAGATCTTAATTTGACTTTCGTTTTTTTTACAACAAAAAGCTTTTTGTTTATAATCACGTTCGATCGTATAGCGATTCTGTGATATATTTGCAATAAATCTTATTACCCATTACATTCACATAGTGGTACCACCCCAATTGCTATATACCTACATATTTATGTATACACAAAAGAAAAACTCACCCCCTACCCATTAATAATTTCCTGATTTTTAACTATGTTTTGACAACATCGTTTCGCGTATCTAAACAATTATTTTATTGTTTAATTTATCTTCGTATATTTTGTTGTTGTACAAGAAATGGAATTATTGCTGGTTCCAATACTTTAGAGATACACGTTATACATGGTGATGATGATGATGATATACCAAGGGTTGGAAAATCCTATTTATTCATGGAATTAAGAAAATACACAATAACACGAAGGTTGCATAAATAAATAAAAAAAAAAACTTTAAATTGGGTGATACAAACGAGATGATTTTTGATGATGGGGTGATTCCGTTGTGAATATGTATGAAAGATGAAAGGTACACATTTTTTATTAATGAAATTGCTTTGCTCTTTGTATGCGAGAGATGAAGAATTTTTTTTTTTGGGGTGAAAAACACCTGACATATCTCAAGGCATGAATGTTGTGTGTTGTTTGCATTTTTAATTAACTAAAAATAACATTTTCTTTTTTTGTTAGAGGGTTTAGGGTAAAAATATTTTATTTCTCGGTGGCTTAAGAAAAATATTTTTATAGGTTGAGGTGAATTAAATATAAATGTTGCAAGATTTATGCACGTGGAGGATATAATTTTAATGGAATTCGTAATCATATTGCTACGAAATTAAATATGTGTAATGGACGACCGTTGGGGTAACACAAAATTGACTAGGTTCTCAAAGAATTTTATAATAATCAACAAGATAAAATTCGTAAAATATCCTATAGCCAAATAGCTAAGACCATCAAAATGACTTTTCATTGTCTTGGATTTGATTTATCCTATTAGTAGACTGAAAAGCAAAATATCTGACCTCTGGTTTCAGATACTGAGGGTGTGACGCAGTGGTAACTACACATTTGAGGAAGTGATGAGGTAATCGAATTTAAACAAAACAAATATTCTTGTTGGAAATAAATTATACAAACGAAAATTTAAATTATTCATCAAAACCAAATCGGATAAATTTAGTTTTATTTCGTATTGGTCGATTGGATCCTGATCCTGGTTCTTCTTCCTTCTGTATTGTTTGCTGATCCCTTGTTTCAGTTGGTTGATCGCTAGTATTCGTTGACGGTTCTGGTTTCAGAAATTCAGAATAAATTTCGAATTTTCTCCGAAATTTTGATCTGTTACCACTCTAGGTAGTGTCTTGATAGGTATCATCTGTCGCTTCTTCATACAAACTCAGGTCTGGATTACGAGGCCCTGACAAACATCGCTTAATTTATTTCCATTATGCGAACGTCGCGTCGCATCGATTTTCTGGAGAGAGAACAAAAGTAGTTAAATGATACGAATTTTTCTTGTCGTTAATTCCGCCTGTTTATGCGATAACGAATTGCGGTCATCAGTTGACCAATTTCGTGCTCGAAGTTGATTTTGATGACGTCTCCATGTTCCGTAGTTAGATTTCACTAAACACATTCTAGTGCCTAAACCCTTTGTTATGTGCCTCTTTCTCCACGTGTGACCCCTCAAAGAGTAATCTATTGTAAAATCGAAGTCAATAGTGTCCTCGCATCACGTTCGGTATTATCATAGCAAATTTTTTTCATCGCAGGTTTAAAAGTGCAGACACGTCGCTCGGGCGCAGATGTACGATGATATCGTTGGTTCTGCAAAATTTCTTAAATCCCTTTGAAGTAAATTGAGGTTCATTATCCTTTACGATAGCTACTGGAAGTCCTTCAATTGCGAATAGTTGTTCAAATGCACAAATAACGCTATTTGATGTTGTTTTTGTCATATGCATTAAAAATGAGTATTTCGAAAATGCATCCACGCACATTAGCCACATTTTCCCCATAAATGGTCTTGCATAGTCCAAATGAATACGTTGCCAAGCTTCTTCCGGTATAGGCCAATGCCAAAATTCCTTCTTTGGATCATTGGCATTCATTTGAAAATGTTGACAGTCTTTTACTGCAACTTCTATGTCGTTCTATGTAATTTATTTGGGCCTTATTTAACGTCTTGGATGCAAAAGCTAGGGGTAGGATGCTCTGAACCTTCTATAAACTATTCTGAAATAAACTAACTAATTTCCTATTTCAGTTTTTCGAATGCGTATTGTTGTGATTTAGTTCACTGAAACTTTACGCCCTTTGCTCTTAGTTGATTAAGCGAAGCTGCCAATTCTGAAAAAATTTTAATAAATTTTTCCGATAAAAGATTCGACTTCTTTTAAATTCGTTGGACAAGGCAAATTCTGTATAGCTTCTAGACCAGAGTGTAATGGTTAAATTCCCTCTTTACTGATTATGTGCCCTAAATATTCAACTGATAATTTAGCAAACTCACATTTTTCAATGCGGCACCGAAATCCATTTTCCTCCAGCCTAGTCAATAATGTTGTGTCAATAAGCACTGGCAATACCAAACGGTAACGGTTGATGCTCATATAAACCGTAAGGAGTATTGATTACCAAACATTTTTTAGATTTTTCCGATAATTCTACTTGCAAATATGCATCTTTTAAGTCAATCTTTGTGAAAACTGTCCCTCGTTGGAGTTTATAAAATATATCTTCAAACCTTGGTATCGGATATCTATCAGGATTAATTTGTGGATTCAGCGATACTTTGAAATCTGCATAAATTCTAATTCCCCCATTGGCTTTCTCTACTGGTACGATTGGTGTAGCCCACTGGAACGTATACGCACTGGTTTTTACACTTTTTCGTTTCACGGCCATTTCGTCTTCTAGAAAATTTCATAACTTTACATTTAGAAACGTTGAGACAAAGCTTTTTTAAGTTACACCATTCACAGAAAATATTTAATTCCTGTTGTAGATTTAACGGATCGTCCTCATTTTTAATCTTGCAAAAGGCTTTTACATTATCAGCATAAATCAAAAACTAACATTGGTTGAAGCACCGCTTCACTTCGTCTATGAAAGTAATAAATAAAAGAAGTCCTAGATGGCTACTTTGACACCAGCCAAAACAAGTATATTAAGAATTTTTTTTAGTACGGTTCGTTAAATATGACAAAATCCATTTTAAAGAAGGACATCGCATTTGAGTTGTACCAGTTTCTTTACAAGTAAGACATGATCAATTTTGTCGAATGCTTTATTAAGTCAGTAAACACTATTTCAATACTATCAGCTTCTAAGGCTAAAATCAAAAAATTTATGAATAAAACAAGATTTGTCACAGTTGATCGTCCAGGGTAAACCCCTTCCTTTCCAGAAATAGAAATTTTCAATTAAGAAAAAGATACGGCCATTGAACATCGATTCAAATAATTTAGGAAAGCCTATCCGATCTCCGTCCACTCTGGAAAATTGGCGTAATGAAACTGGATTTGAAGACCAAACTTAAATTGAAGAGGTATTTCAGCGGATAAACCAAATCATAAGCACACTCTTTTAACATAATGGGGTGAATTTTATACGAGCCACCACTCATCACCTCTCTCTCTCTCTCTCTGTTTCTCTCCAACTGAATATTAATGTTTGGATTTTTACTAAATTCTCTAAGAATTCTCAAAAAATGCTGCAAACATGTCAGTGATAAAATAACTAAATGTCACTAACAGTCACAGAATTGAGAGACATTTTTGAGGGTATACCTCTACAGTTCCGCTTCGAGTCAACATAGGTTGAGTCAACCTAGATGTTGTTGCAACGTCGGAAAGCCTGTTGACGGAGCCGAATATTTTTAGATCACTGTACGAACTAGAATTTTTTCCAGCCAAATTGATGGATCTAATGCTTTAGAAAATAGTTTCACCGGTATATTGATTCTGAAGCTAAATCCAACTACTTACTCAGCTGTTGTTGATGGATCCAAATGATTGACGTATAGTTGCCTCATATTAGGCTCCTCAATAGCAACAAGATCATTAGCAGCACAAGTTCCAAAGTATATACAACTGGAGGGATCAACGAAGCAGCAGCCTTATTACTTGTCGACCTAATCCCCTTTCCTGATAGATGCCTGGGCGACGATCCAGGGGATGAAGTGATAGATGACATTTCGTTCAGCTTCAATGAGTTTCTTATTGGTAGCGATATCTTCTTCTATTTTTGAAGTATTCGGGATAACATACAATTTATTTTGTCAATACTTGTGGTAGCCTCGTCACAAATGTTTGTTGTATAATTCCGATTTATTTCAGTATTGGCAATACACTCATTTCGACCAAAACGACTGGTTAAAAAATTACTTTATTTTGAACAATCTTCAATAATCTGAAAAAATCTGAATTTGAAAAATTTGAATAATCTCGAATAATCTTTGACAATTTTGGATAATAATATCAATACAAGACTGCGTTAATCCAAATAGAGCCAAACAGCTCAATGAATGTATTGCTTAATTGAAGCCAAGCGTAACTTGAGTAACATCGAAAATCTCGAATTATCTCGATATCCTAAAAATTCTCGAAAATCTCGAGTAAATTCAATGCAATTCAAAATAATATTCAAAACTCAATAACATATTAAACATTTGTACATTTACACCAAGGACAACCATCTAAAGCTACATGAAAATTCAACGTTATAAAACCACAAATATTCTCGAATAATCGATATGCAAACAATTACGTCATAGGAAACAAAACTTAAAACAACGACGTTTCGGTAAGGTATTGTTCGAGATTGTTCGAGATTTCTCGAGAAACCGGAATTTATTTGACGTGGTATTGCGCAGCTGTGCACATCTGTGTTGACTGCTTATGATTGGCATTATTATTTCAGATTATTCAAGTTTATTCTAAATATTTAGATGATTTATTGATTTTTTTCGAAATTACGAATCTTTCTGAAATTTTGCAGACTGCCATGCGCGTTTGTATCGTGTGCGCCAACCAAATGCGCAAATTATATGAAATTTTCACAAGACAGTCAAACTTATTTGAAGCCTTACTCCAGGTGCAATACCCTGTTAAAATTAGCCGTAAGTTTCAACCGAAAGTAAAAAGTCGATAATGCAGATTACGTCAAAAATCACATCCGTTGAAATTTTTTTTGAGCATGAAATTTTGCAAAAAGTAAATATTGCAGATGCTTCTACGTCACCGAATTTGGATGAAACAAAGCGGACTTAACTTCGGTAATGGCTAAACAAATTCAGAACTTCGTTTAATGGAACAACATAAGCGCCGAATTGTCGGCTAGTGAATTAAAGACTTAAAATCACAATATGTAGTATGTAGTATATGTAAAAAAACCACTACCTACCGGTAATACGCTTCCCTTGCAAAAGTTAATGGATTTGAATATTTAGATAAACCGTCAACTGCTTTACCAGTGAGCGTTTGATTTCACCACGCAAACGATTTCTATTACGGTATCATTAGGCAGGTAGGTTGTTAACTTGTTATTTGATATAGCAGAGAAGGTGAAGTATAACTCTCGCATTACTAAGACGAAGACCACACGATCAATGTAAACATCAAGCGCAATTTTGCACACAAATCCATTTACCTCAGCGGTTTTGTGAAGAAGCGAATGAGACAATATCAAAGTGAATTTCGCTAGGTTGAATGCGACCGCAAAACGTGAGGGCAGTAACGGCAGTAGTCAAAGAAATATTGAGCGTTAATTGCGAGAACCGATAGACATCGAGGATATGCCTGCAGATGCGGTGTCAAAATCCGCAGTTCGCACGCGGCAAAACAGCACATGATGAGGTGGAATAAAGATAACTGTCTAGACCCGATTAACATCACCTATGCCCTTTGGGCAGCCCAGTTGGGCTGTTTCTCGTCCAAGATAATTAGTTTCGCCTAATTTCGAGTTCCCATAACTAAATGTTCGTCTCAAAATTTCATTCAAATTGAGATTACACTCGATAAGCACAAAACCTATTACAAATTTGCAGCAATCCTTATCCTCTAATAATCTTTATTAATTACGCTCAAGTTCAACAAGAAATATTATTTTAACGAATTTGCCTGAATGCAGGATATCATTAACATGGCACCAACAAAAAACAAAACCATGACACCACACCAAACAAGGAACAAAACATATTTTTTCGATTGTTTTCACTCTTTGGAAAAACAACCACTTTGCACAAATCACAATGAAGGGTGTTAAATGAGTTGGAAGTTATTTTTATTGGTTTTGAACAATACATATATCGAAGAAATTGATATTTAATAGAGAGATGCGGGAGTTAATGACTGTCGAACCATTGTTATTCCTGTCTCATGGAAATTAACCAAGCATTTTTCTTTCAATTTAGCGATTTATTAATGTAAAATCGATACACAGAAGAAATGGGTGACTGCTTGTAATATGCCACATACGTTTATGTGTACTTTGCATGCCCCGATTTATCGAGGGATATCGCGTGATGATAGATAATTTATTATTTCGAAATACAATATAAAAGAAGTAAAACTAAAGAACAAAAAAAAATTGGAAATATCCTTTTGTATTGTTGTTATTATTATTAGAATAAGGGACGTATGTATAAGCTGAGTTATACGATGTAAGTAGTTTATAATATGTGATATTGGGGGTCATGCAAGGCAAGTAGCACTTTACTTCCTTTAAGTATTGTAACGTGTGCTGTACTCATATATGTTTAGTCATTATTTTCCTTATCACAATGTTGTTATCTGCAAAGTAATGAATTTGGTATTTTGTTTGGTCGTACCTACATGTACAAACATATACACATGTATATGTATATACAACATAGTTTTTGTAAAATAAATGAAGCGGAAATAATTTGCATGTCAAAGGGTAATTTTGCTTAATATGTCTCCGCATAATTTATAGAAATTGCAAATCTGTAGAAAATATTTTTGTTAAGATAACGAAGCTAATTTAAATTATTTTTTTTGGTGTACAATCCCTGCACATAGAGAACTTAATACATATTGCGATAGGTTCCATAAATTGTGTTTTCGTTTCAAATTTAATCAAGTGGTTTTACTTCAAAGTAAAATTTCCTGAATAATTTATGTTTGTAAATTTAATCGCTTTGATCTAAACGTTCTTTCAAAATTAATAAGATTATGCGAGGTAGTAGAGCGTGCTTCATCTTTTTTGAGCAGTTCCACTGTATAATCGAAAATTAAATTCAAATGTTGTTGCGTTTAGTGCGTTGGCTGTCGCGAAAATAAAATGAACAAATAGACGACATTTAGGGGAATTAATTTTACAATTTGTATATATGTAAAGTGAATATGTGGTCACTCTTTTAGATAAGCTTAGTAATTTGTATGTTATATGATTAAAATAATTTCAATGCAAATATTGTGCTAATTATATTTTAATTCATTGATGGTCGATTACCTTTATCTATAATCGATTTTAATAAATTTTTTTTATCTTTGACATTTCTTCATAATACACTGTCACTATCAACCCCATTAGATATGGTTCTATTACATCAAATAACACCAGTTTCATTGATGACTGTATGTAAAAGGTAGTGAGGACAGCTTAAAAGCCCATCTCTTGGCCGATTTATATTTAATTTATGATAACCCTTTATAAAACAGCCTCACAGCTCCATTAGATTTTCTTAAATCAAACGAAAGTTTACAACATAACGCAGCCAAAAAAATTAATTGATCCAAAATTAAGTTCAAATTGTCGGGCAAATGAGTTCCAACCATGTCAGGTCCATACTTAGAGTTTTTTCAAACGACGGTCAGATGATACAATCACTATGTTTTAAATTAAGTCCAAAGAAGCCGAACTTTATTACATATGTATATACACACTATATGCTGTCATATATTCAACCTATTACATAATAAGGTTGAAATTCAGAAAAATTTTAGTGCGACTTACAAAAAATAAGTGATCTAGGCAATCCAATTGTCGTTGTTCCTAAGCAATAAAGTTGTGAATAGTACATCAGCCGAAATTCGAGGACGTTTTTGAAAATTTAGTAAATTCTAAATGTGTTCAGATAGCCGTCAATTATGGACTAAATGGTGTGCAATTTGGAGACAACTTTTTGTTACCTATATAATGTGGCAAATTGATATGAGGGGAGTTAGAAAATGATTGTATGCTCAAATTAATGACAATACTGGACTAGAAAAGTTAAATGCCAAAATTAATGTCGAAAAGTGGAAGTTCATTCAATCAATTGATAAGATATTCATTGAACTTGGAGCTTCGACGGTTACCCTAAAAGTTAGGGTCACCGTCGATGCTCCAAGTTCAATGAATTTCACCGAACTTCAATTTTGTATCGGACCTTTGAATTACATGGGAAGTTCATTCCGAATTTGTCTTTGGAATTAGTAAAATTCTAAGTTATTGAGAAAGGCGTTGAACATAATTGGTCGAAAGCTTGTGAAAAATGTTTTAGGAATAGCAAACAATTAATTTTGAATACAGTTGCATGATCCAGCCAAAGAAATTATTATTTCAACTGATATGAGTCCTTATGGTGTTGGGTCAGTATTGTTTCATTTAATCGAAGCTGGTAAAAAACCAGTAGTTTTTGATCTCGAGTACTATTTCAGTGGCTGAGAGAAATTATTCTCAGTTACATCGAGAAATGCGACATGTTGGTGAGTTAAGAGCGGAAAATGATATTTTACCATTACAATTTGTGCACGAAATGCAAAGAATTATGATCAATATTGGTTTTATACATAGCTGCTTTCGAGAGATAACATACATGATTGCTTTTCCGAGAAACAACAATCTTTTCTTTAAATACATCTCAAGTCAGTTTTGTGTCGACAGCCATCGAAAAGAGGGTTTGATGTTTTTTTGGTCCAAAAGGCATCTGTGACCGGTTTTTAAGATTCAAAAGGCATTTTTTACGTTGACTATTTGAAAAAGGGAAGAATCATTATCTCTAGGCAAATTGGTCATTGACTGTATTCACCAGATTTGGCCCCTGTGACTTCTTCCACTTTCCTAAAGTTAAAAAGTGAGGTTTGTTTTGCATAGTCGTGCTATTTGGTGGCTTAAAAAAATTGAAATATCATTGGGCTAAAGGAATCGAGTTAAAAGAATTCTTTGTTGAGAAATACTGCCAACAATTCTTTCAAATCATCTGAGTATTCAGAATTAAAAATTATCACTTGAACATATATACGTATGTTTTCTATTGAAAATCGGCGCATGAACATATATACGTATGTTTTCTATTGAAAAACAAAAGCCCTAACCCACATTCGTAAAATTTTTGGAAAACTCGCAAAGAAATATTATTTAGTCATTAACTCAGTTATAATTAGTTAAATAAAATTAAATGTGGACCGTGATATATTGTGATTCAAGCTAATACAATAACACAGAAAGATGCGGTATGTTATTTTCTGCATTTTAGCATTGAAATGTCGTTTTTGAAAAAAGTGTGGGTTAGGGCCGTTATTAATTAAGCCATCGTTATGCTTCATTGTACTTCATCTGGAAATCCTGAGTAGTTAGAGCATACGATTTTCCTTCTGAAACATTCGAATCGTTGTATACTCAGCATACAATTCTAACATATGTATACGTAGACATACTTAACCATACTTACTTATGACGATTTCGATTCATCAAGAAAAAAGGAATCCAGCTCTATGAAAAATGATCTTTCTATTGTCAAATTGTTCGATATATCAAGAAAACACAATCCGTCGAGCAAAATTGTTGTTGGTTTACGAATCTCGATTTTTTGACAGATTTATTTGACAGCAGAAAGATCATTACTTTCATCGAACCGCATTGCTTTTTCTTGGTGAATCGAAATCGTCATTAGACTATAAAGTATACTATTCATACCAGACCCTTTTGGAGCTCAAACCGCCAAAAATAAAATTTCTTTATTTATTATTTGACATAACTGTTTTATATTTACCGAAGATTCTAGTTCGTTACAAATTCAGAAATTCCGAATATCTTAGTTCTTGCTATATTTTAAGTGTAAAATGAACGAAAACAAAATATTTGATAGCAACCGTATGTTCAAAGTCGAGGCCACCGGTATGAAAGGGTCCAAGCTTCAAATGAGTGGTAACTAAAAATATTGATGCGAGGCGTCTGGTATAAAAAGTCCTTAAGCATCAATTGAATTTACATTTGAATTTATTTTGCGTTAAAGGAAGCGCCCCGAAATTGTTCATTACAAAATCTTGCAGTTTTAGTATCTATCTGCAATTTAATCTTGCACCCTAAAACCAAATTATATTTTAAAAATTAAAAAAACTAATTAACTGCTATTGAAAGTTGCTTACAAAATGTATTCCTGTGTGCAGCTTTCCAAAGAATGTTCTTAATAAATATCCAACTGTTTTTATAAAGGAAAAAAGGCAACTTTTATTTCATTTTATTGCGAGCGTATCAAAATCTTGGTTTTACAAAGTCTTAGGTTTAATCTATCTTATCTCATTTATAGCATTACAAAACCTTGCATTAAATCGCGCACACGCGCGCACGAACGAACGGTTTGGTGAAAAATAAACTCCATTCTCCAAAAGTCTTAAAAGTAGCTTCTTCTAAGGCTTTGCCTCAAGCGGTTTGGCATTTCCAACTGTCAAATCCAATTTTGGCACCATTGCTTTACTTTGCAAGAAAATTATTAACAAATAGTTCAAATCTATAGGTTTCACCTTTATTTTTATAAAAGTTTACTAAAATTGTTTTAATTTCATTCGAGAAACCCCAAATTTATATTTTGTCAGCCGTGAAGCTAAAATCCGTCCGTCAAAATATAAAATTTTAGTTAGGGAGTGAACCAGTTCTCTAGTTGATATTAAATAGAAATGTCTGGATATAATTCAAAATGAATACCATATAGAAGAAAAACCCATACTTAGAGAAAAGTAAAGTATTTGTAAAAATTTTGCACTAACCAGATCGTGCATAATATTATTAGCATTAACAATTTTTTATATTTGGCTATAAAAAGCCGACAGCATCTTATTGATTTTAATACACAGACAAACTTCTCTTTCTATTATTTGTGTGGGCATAAAACACATAAAAATGAGGGTTTTCCTTGAGTTTTTGATTTAGTGAATATAATTTGCTAGGTCAGTACGTTCTTTACTCATACTTAATGTACAAAGTGAGAATTGTATTTTATAGTTTTGTCACAGCAACCTGAAGAGTAGTCCGAACTTTTTGTTTGTGCAAACTTTTTTTGAATGTCATTATTGTTAATATATTTTGTCTATAAAAACCGAATGGATCTTATTGATTTTAATACACAGACTGACAAACTTCTATTCAAAAATAATATTTCGTTCGGAAATGGAATACAATGAAAATATTAAAAAAACAACCTACACTTCCACAATTTGCAATTGTGTAGTGTATTTACCAAACGTACAATGGCAGCTTCTAAAGCTGTTTTAAAGATGGGCTGGTTCTTGACAAACGAATTTTTCAATTCTTAAAATTAAGGCAGTTTTCTTTTGTAAAATTCAGGATTTTTTTTCTAAAATGTCAGTTTTTTTGTTAAAAAAATATTATGGCAACCCCTCCTATCAGTTTCACATTTTTAAGATTCAGACAAATAAAAAACTAAACTGTAACAGTAAATTAATTTAAATATGATTTTCCTACGATAATGAGACTTTTGCACTAACACATATAAAACAAATAGGACGTAATTAGGACAACTAAAACAAAAATTTTCTATATGAATTTTTGAAGTGCATACTTATGTCAAGTGAAAAAATTTAGATTTTTGTTTAATTTGTGTTTGCTTAATGTATAAAATTCCACCACAACAATAAACCACAAAGAGAAAATTTCTTACTTTAAATTTTGTTGCTGTAGCCAAAATTTTCAATTTTAGTCATCCCTCCGGAATAAAAACAAAATCCATAAATTTATGAATTATTTAAAATAATAATATCGTGTGAATATTTTATGAGATAACAGATGGAAAATGTATTCATCACAATATAACGGCAACATAAATAAAGCTTTTACTGTGTGTATTATGTATTCTTTTATGTAAGAATGATTCATCCTTTTCGATTCCCTTATTTATATTTTTTTACATAATATCCTTTCCATGCCGTATTATTATTATATTATCTCCTTCTCATTTACTTTAATAATTATTTTCCACATAAAAACGGAAAATTTACTTTACCATAAAACAAGAAAAGAAAAACCACTCCTTGTATTTGATTCTGGTTGTTGTTGGTTTTGTTAGATTTTATGGTGGTGTAGGTAGTTCGTGTTTTCTTTTTATTTAAACAAAAGTTAAGAAAATATAAGGGAAAACTACCTGAGTGTTTTTCATTCTCAAATTTAATGATTTTTGTTGTTCCGTGTTAGGAAAAATTATAATTATGGGAAATATAAGAAACGTATTTTTCGTGATTAGGACAACGTTTATTTAATTCCAAAACAAGACACGGCCAAACTTAAGTACATATAACGTATGATAATAATACCATTTGTATAATTTTGATTCACCCTGCATGTCTGTATTTACCTTCAGCCGTCATAAAATATGGATTTTCAATTTAACATTTTTTCCCTAAAACCAAATTTTCCTCTCGTTATGTTATATACTTATACACATTTTATTTATTTATATAAAATTGTATTTTTGGAAATGAAAATGTCGCATTTATTATTCATGTGATTTGCTGTATTAGTACCTTCCATTCCAAGCTACCTACTCGTATATTATAGATTTGTTGGTAAATCACAAAAGAAGAAAACAGAAAAACGGAGAGCGCAACTAATTCAAAAATAGTCCCTCAAATTTAATAATTTATACATCAACAAGAAAATTTCCATTTCCATTAAAATTACCGACTCTCGTTATACCTTCCTCGTATATATCTACCATTAATATATAAATCGGAATGGAAATCGGAATAAAATAATTGAAAAACTAACAGTTATTTGTGTGTTTTTTATTTATTTTTTGTGTTCATAAGGATTGGCATTTTGTGTACAGAATTAACAGAACGCGCTTGGAATGACGAAGGTAAATTTTATTGATTGATAAATTTTTTTTTGCTAAAGAGGAGGAAAATTGAATATTTTTTATGTATTCATCCTAGAATTTGTCGTTTCAAATTATTTATTTTGTGAATAAGAAATTATGTTAGGCAAACAATGGTGTTTACAATCATTAAGTGAATTATGTGTATATGGTATACATATGTAGTACACCAGTCGATAGAAATGATTTTGAATAGAAATGGGGAACACATAAAATGGGTATGTACCACTCATACATATGTGTTCCCCTCTGAATTGGTGGGCTATGGTGTGGAAACGTGTAGAAATATTCGACCGATCCAAATGGCCGTTGGCATGGCAATAACAGGTCTCAATGCATATTGATAGAGGTATCAATCATCGAAATCGGAGCACAATTGCAGATTTTCGATTTTTGTGGCTCTGAATTTGTGGGCTATAGTTCAGTTGATTTTCAAAAAATTGAATTCTCCACGAAACGTGTAGAAATATTCGACCGATCCAAATGGCCGTTGGCATGACAATTACAGGTCTCAATGCCTATTGATAGAGGTATCAATCATCGAAATCGGAGCACATTTGCAGATTTTCGATTTTTGTGGCTCTGAATTTGTGAGCTATAGTTCAGTTGATTTTCAAAAAAAAATTTAATTCTCCACGAAACGTGTAGAAATATTTGACCGATCCAAATGGCCGTTGGCATGACAATTACAGGTCTCAATGCCTATTGATAGAGGTATCAATCATCGAAATCGGATCACATTTGCAGATTTTCGAGTTTTGTGGTTCTGAATTTATTCAGTTGATTTTCAAAAAAATCGAATACTCCACGAAACGTGTAGAAATATTCGACCGATCCAAATGGCCATTGGCATGACAATTACAGGTCTCAATGCCTATTGATAGAGGTATCAATCATCGAAATCGGAGCACATTTGCAGATTTCCGATTTTTGTGGCTCTCAATTTGTGGGCTATAGTTCAGTTGATTTTCCAAAAAAATTAAATTCTCCACGAAACGTGTAGAAATATTCGACCGGTTCAAATGACCGTTGGCATGGCAATTACAGGTCTCAATGCCTATTGATAGAGGTATCAATCATCGAAATCGGAGCACATTTGCCGATTTTCGATTTTTGTGGCTCTGAATTTGTGGGCTATAGTTCAGTTGATTTTCAAAAAAATCGAATTCTCCACGAAACGTGTAGAAATATTCGACCGATCCAAACGGCCGTTGGCATGGAAACTACAGGTCTCAATGCCTATTGATAGAGGTAAAAATCATCGAAATCGGAGCACATTTGCAGATTTTCGATTTTTGTGGCTCTGAATTTGTGGGCTTTAGTTCAGTTGATTTTAAAAAAAATTGAATTCTCCACGAAACGTGTAGAAATATTCGACCGATCCAAATGGCCGTTGGCATGGCAACTACAGGTCTCAATGCCTATTGATAGAGGTAAAAATCATCGAAATCGGAGTACATTTGCAGATTTTCGATTTTTGTGGCTCTGAATTTGTGGGCTATAGTTCAGTTGATTTTCAAAAAAATCGAATTCTCCACGAAACGTGTAGAAATATTCGACCGATCCAAACGGCCGTTGGCATGGAAACTACAGGTCTCAATGCCTATTGATAGAGGTAAAAATCATCGAAATCGGAGCACATTTGCAGATTTTCGATTTTTGTGGCTCTGAATTTGTGGGCTATAGTTCAGTAGATTTTCAAAAAAATCGAATTCTCCACGAAACATGTAGGAATATTCGACCGATCCAAATGGCAATTGGCATGGCAACTACAGGTCTCAATGCCTATTGATAGAGGTATCAATCATCGAAATCGGAGCACATTTGCAGATTTTCGATTTTTGTGGCTCTGAATTTGTGGGCTATAGTTCAGTAGATTTTCAAAAAAATCGAATTCTTCACGAAACGTGTAGGAATATTCGACCGATCCAAATGGCCGTTGGCATGGCAACTACAGGTCTCAATGCCTATTGATAGAGGTATCAATCATCGAAATCGGAGTACATTTGCAGATTTTCGAGTTTTGTTGCTCTGAATTTGTGGGCTATAGTTCAGTAGATTTTCAAAAAAATCGAATTCTCCACGAAACATGTAGGAATATTCGACCGATCCAAATGGCAATTGGCATGGCAACTACAGGTCTCAATGCCTATTGATAGAGGTATCAATCATCGAAATCGGAGCACAATTGCAGATTTTCGATTTTTGTGGCTCTGAATTTGTGGGCTATAGTTCAGTTGATTTTCAAAAAAATTGAATTCTCCACGAAACGTGTAGAAATATTTGACCGATCCAAATGGCCGTTGGCATGACAATTACAGGTCTCAATGCCTATTGATAGAGGTATCAATCATCGAAATCGGAGCACAATTGCAGATTTTCGATTTTTGTGGCTCTGAATTTGTGGGCTATAGTTCAGTTGATTTTCAAAAAATTGAATTCTCCACGAAACGTGTAGAAATATTCGACCGATCCAAATGGCTGTTGGCATGACAATTGCAGGTCTCAATGCCTATTGATAGAGGTATCAATCATCGAAATCGGATCACATTTGCAGACTTTCCATTTATCAATCGTCGAAATCGGAGCACATTTGCAGATTTTCGATTTTTGTGGCTCTGAATTTGTGGGCTATAGTTCAGTTGATTTTCAAAAAAATTGAATTCTCCACATTTAGTATTAAATTTAGCAACAACACTCTCCCAAATAAGTCGTCGCTTACTTGCAACTCGGCGAGCCTGTGTGTTACGAGCTTGTTCTGCGTGCTGATATTCTTTGCTTTTTCTTGCAATACGCTTACGTTGTGTATTGCGATCCTGCTCTGCGCATATAGGCGCTCTACTAGCAAAACGATGGGTCTATACCACGTGATTATTCTATATGACAGACTTCTTCATTTTGACGTCTTTTCATCGATGCATTGCGTTACGCCGACGTCCTATTTCCGCTGTAGCCGCTTTGAATTTGTATGTTAATTCAAGTAATTGTTATTAGACAAACTTTAAGAGAAGAGCTGAAATGAGAATAGATGCGTCGTTATGATGAAAAGTGATGCTTTATAAAATCTTGAAAATCGGTTTAGGCTAAGTTCAAAGTCCAAGTGAGTTCCCGTATCTCAACCTTAGTTTTAACCTTTAACCCTACTAATTAAGTTCAAGCTAAGCTTTGCATATGTATGAGGCTCTGAGAAAAATTAATAATTATCACAAAACCAATTTATTTTAAACGTAATTTTGAGCTTACATTTAAAATAAATCGGTCCAGAGAGAAGAGGGAAAAAATTATTTTAAATCCCGCCTTCTCATTAAAAAGCTAAAACACTATTCTGTTTGCGTATCACTAATGGATAGCTAACATTCAGGCAATTTAGTTTTAATAGTTTACCGTTATCAACGATAACACATTTGCCGGTACTGTAAAAAAAACGGGGTACATTAATTATGATTAGATAATTTATTAAAAACCAATAAACCAATTCAAAGAACAAAAAAAAATATTATTTTAATTTAATTTATGATTGAAATGTGTGTATAAAAAATAAATTAATTAAAATTAAGGAAATAATTTATATAAAATTAAGATAAAAGAAAAAAATTAAATTAAAATAAAACAGAAAATTTCTTCTATGATCTCTATAAAATTTAATTTACAAAATTTTTAATTTCTAATTATTTTAATTGAATTCTTTCTTTTTTCTAATTTTTGTTCGCGATTGGCAATCGAAACAAAAAACCGCACAGAAACAACATTTCAATCATAAATTAATGTTACAAAATAAATTAAATTTAAAAATAATTTTTTTGTTGTTTTTAATGCTGCATTTGAATTAACCTAATTAAATTTTATTTTCAATTAATTTTATTTAATTTTTACTTAAAACTTGATACTAATCGGAAATATTGTTTCTGTGTGATTTTTCTTAATTATTTAAAGGTTGCCGAACAATCAGCTAAGTTGCGCGCGGGATATAAACACAAAACACTATAAAATACATAATAAAGTAAACAGACTAGTAAGTCTAAACAATAAATAATCATGTTGTTGAAGGATGATGACAAACACCTAAATAGTAAAATCCATATTCACAAATTACAATGAACTGGAACTAGGACCAAACGAAGCGGACGCAGATCAACATACTCGAAACAAAAAAAGTTAAATACAAAATTTTAAATATTTCGTTTGAAATAGTAACCTAATCGAAAATATCGTGTCGAAATGGGGTTCACAATACCGTTAATAAATCTGGAGATTGGTGAGGTGAAAGAAATAGTATGGAATAAAATTCAGGAGCCATCGTCACAACGGAAATTAATTTTAGTTATTGTATCGATTGCGTTACTGCTCGACAATATGTTGTACATGGTTATTGTACCAATTATACCGGATTATTTGCGTTACATTGGTACATGGGGCGAGGAACCGGCTAATATTACAGAGGGCCAACATATACCGCACGCACGTCATCAAGATTCAGCGACCGGATTCCTATTTGCATCAAAGGCTATCGTACAATTAATGGTGAATCCATTCTCCGGGGCATTAATCGATCGAATAGGTTATGATGTACCAATGATGATTGGTCTATGCATTATGTTTTTGTCGACGGCGGTATTTGCGTGCGGTCGAAGTTATGGTGTACTATTTTTTGCACGCTCACTACAAGGTGTCGGCTCTGCATTTGCTGATACATCCGGATTGGCAATGATCGCTGATCGATTTACAGAAGAAAATGAACGATCACAAGCGCTCGGAATTGCGCTTGCATTTATTAGTTTTGGATGTTTGGTGGCACCACCATTTGGTGGTGCACTCTATCAATTTGCTGGCAAAGAAGTACCATTTTTAGTGCTATCGCTCGTTTGTTTACTCGACGGGTTAATGTTGCTACTGGTTATGAAACCGCTGAAAGAGACGCTGGAATTTAGTCGCATGGAGAAAAAAGAAACGATACCAATATGGCGTTTATTGATGGATCCATATATTGCCGTGTGTGCTGGAGCCTTAATGATGTCTAATGTGGCACTCGCCTTTTTGGAACCCACCATATCATTGTGGATGGAAGAGAATTTGACGACAGATAATTGGAAAATTGGCATGATATGGCTGCCAGCGTTCTTTCCGCACGTACTCGGTGTTATTATAACCGTTAAAATGGCAAGAAAATATCCGCAGCATCAGTGGTTAATGGCCGCCGGTGGATTAGCTTTGGAAGGCCTGTGTTGTTTCATAATTCCATTCTCATCAACGTATAAAGTACTAATGATACCGATTTGTGGTATTTGCTTCGGAATCGCGCTAATCGACACAGCGCTATTACCAATGTTAGGCTATTTAGTAGACGTACGATATGTTTCCGTGTACGGAAGTGTTTACGCAATCGCTGATATATCATATTCAGTTGCATACGCAGTCGGACCAATTATAGCCGGTGGCGTAGTCGAAACAATTGGATTTACTGCATTAAATTTCGGAATTGCATTTTCTAATCTACTTTATGCACCGGTACTCGGCTACCTAAAGCATATATACGATTTTAAGCCATTTGAAAATGAGGCAAATATTTTGATGGCTGATCCACCGAATAAAGAGTACCAAACGTATACGTTACAAGATCAACAGCCAGTAAATGGTGAATACAAAAATCATTTAGAATATGGACGAAATGATAGTGAGAATTCTACACAAATGGAAACGAATATCGATCACGATCAACAAAATATGAGTTATCAGCAACAGCAGCAGCAGGGTGGTTATCAACAAAGTTACCAACCAGGTTATCAAGAACAGGGTGGTGCTTATCAACGTCATGTTGCACAACCAGATCGTCCACCACCACCACGGCAACTTCCACAGCAGCCACCGCCCACTGTGGCAAATCCATTTAGACAGGCGGAACAACAACAACAGCAGCAACAGCAACAGCAACAATACCAACAACCACAGGCGACACCACAGCCTGGTAAAGTATCAAATCCTTTCCGCCAAGGATTTTAAAACTATAAAGTAATTTTGTTTGCTGTTAAATCGAATCTTAATTATATTAGAATAATAATCTTATTAAATTATATTGTATTATACATTCTGTAATCCCTAATTCTCAAACCCATCCCAATTTTTTCTTCTAGATATTATTATATAGATATATACATACTTGAACATATTTTCTAGTCTACATATATATAGAGATAACCAAAGATTAATTTTAAATCGGTGATAAATGGGGCACTATGTTTGGGTGTCCTCCAAAACATCTTAAAACTATGTGACCTCATAAATCCCAAATTTTTTAGATATACATATAGAAACATATACATATTTATATACATACATATATATACACATTAAATTAGATTAACCATAAGTTTAAAAAAAAAATTTAATTAACTTTCCAATTATAGCGTATCCACCTCTAAGTAAAATATTACATCAATATCATAGACATATCATTATATACTACATAATATATACATCGTCATTTTATTATCCGGTGTAATACGAGCTAAAAGGTGGTAACACATAAATTGGAAATTAATTAAGAAATTATTATTTTTATTAAATAAATTCTATGATTTAAAAAAAAAAAATTTTAACGATAAGACACAACCAAGGTAACGATACATATCAGAGTCGATCATGACTCGCCTGAAATTTTTACCAAAGTGATATTATAAATATATACATATATATAACTATAAGGTAAATATAAATAAATATATAAATTATTAATATTTAAGTATTACAAAAAAAAAAATTAATTTTAAATTATAAATAAGAAAAAAATTTAAGTACCGCCGTTCAATTAATCAATTAAATATTATAAAAAAAAAATATTTTAACAAAAAAATTATTTCTTCTAAAATTATCACAAACATATCAAGAAAAAAAAATATTTATCGTACAGTGGAACAATATACTGTTCCAAAGCATTTCTCTTTTAATTTTTTATAATTAAGTACTCAAAACACAATTATTACCACACACACACAAACATAATAAGCTAAACATGTCGCAAATTTCAATTCGTTCATATGAAACAGTTAACTACTCAAAGACTGTCAAAATATTTTTTGGCATAAAAAATTAAGAGCCTTAATTATCATAAACATATCATATGTACGCATACACACAATAATTGAAATCTGCTTCATTACACACATTTATTAAAAACACGAAAAATTACAAAATTTCATTTAATTTTATTTTATACATAGAAATAGAATCGAATTTACCAACATAAAAAGCAATAAAATAATTAATTACTTACATATAAATTATTAAATATTTATAATCAAATTAATTATATAATTTAAAATTATGATTAAATTTAATTACGTATTATTATTATTATTATTATTAATTAATTAGAAACTTTTATTTAATGTTTCATTTTAAAATTAATTAATCACCATAATTAATTTTAAATTTGTACATTAAAAATAAGTTCTAAGGACTCACACTAACAGACACAATTAATTAAAAAAAAACACTTAGTGGTTAGAAATTAATAAAGGATATATTAAAAAAAAAAAATATTTATATATAATTTTGTACAAAAACAAATATAATTAATTTAATTTTTATATTTAGTTCTGCTGGTCAATACAAAAAATTGGTATCGGCCCTGTGTAAATATTTTTTATATCACTACTAATTTAATTTTAAAAATGAATGTAAAAAAAAAATTAACAAAACAAAAAACTACAATTCAATTAATTATGTAAACAAAAAAAAAATTAATTATTTTTATTGTAATAAGCAATAAGTCGCTAAACAAAAAATGTATTAATTATGTATCTAAAATATTAAATTATTATTTTTATTTATGTTTAATTATTTTCACGTGCGCTATTAAACCAAAAAATTAATTATTAATTAAAACTTTTTGTAAATATTAAATATTTAAAGAAAAAATTAAATTTTAAAAAAATAAAACACTGTGCCTAGTAATTTTTTGTTTTTTATTTATAATTTTTGTCGCTTCACCATAATATGATTTTATTTATTTTATTAAATAACAGTTGTAAATTATATAATTAATATTATTAAATGTATAAATTAATAAAATTAAAGAATATCCGAGAAATAAATATTTAAATTCACACTCGTTGACCATTCACACTTACATAATTAATTTTTTTTTTTTTTTAAATATTATTATGGCCTATTTACAAATAACCAATTATTATTGTTGAATACAAATGAATTATAAATAGTTGGAGTATATACATTAAGGCGAAATCATTAACCTAAATGTTGCTAAACAATATTTTATAATTCATTAAATGTTTATCTTCCCAAAAAATTATAGATATATATATTAAAATACAAAATATAAATAAATCTGTTGTCTAGTCTGTATTATTATTATTATTAATTAAATAAAATTAAAAAATTAAATGTTTTTAATTTTTTTCGTTTTTGTAAATAAAACTAAAAATTTAGAAAAAAAAAACTAAAAAATTTAAATATATATTATAAAAAAATATATATGGTGCCGGCATGTGTAATACTATGATAAAAAATTTAATTAAAACTATATAAAATAAAATAAATATTTAATTTTTATGTTTTGCTTATTTAAAATTATATTTAAGTATATAATTTAAATTTGCTCATTAGAAAAAATATAATTTTATTATTACCTACTACAAAATATATAAACTATAAATAATTAAATTAAAAATATATATAATTAGTAATTCGATGTAGTTTTCCCCCGCCCTTAATAACAAAAATATATAAACATAAAAATAATTAATTTAATTAAATAGATATTACGATGTGAACCAAAATATAAAAAATTAAAAAAAAAACAGATATTAATTTAATTATGTGTTCGCATTGAGGTTATTATTATTAAATTATAAAAAAAAACAAATATACATTAAATTAAAAATAATAATGTTTATGCTATATAAAAGTAATTAATTAAAACAAAAATATTAAAAATAAATAAAACAAGATCTTTGAGATTGGTTTATGATTAAAAAAAAAACAGACAAACTTTAATTGTTATCCAAAAAAAAAAAAAAAAAAAAATTAGTGTTTTATTTATCACTTTACACCTTAATGAGAAAGAGACAAAACATCGCTCGTCTGCCATTTAATATCGACGCTCAATGATGAAAATGTATAAAATATTTTAACAAAATAATTTATTTTTATTTTAGGTGAGTTTGCTGAATAATAATGTGGATTTTGAAGATAGCTAGTATTTTATATTGTGTAAGTATATTTGAAGCCAAGTGAATTACTAATTAAGTGGTTTATTTATATTTTTGTCGATCGGTATATTAGTGATTTTCCCAAATATAATTACAACGCTTGCTAACTGGCGGCTAAAATATTTCTTATGTAGTTTTATATGGTCAAAATGTGTCTTGAATGTTTCATTAAATTATTAACTTCGACTAAATTAATTTTAAAATTTGAAATTTATTAATAATCGCAACATACTCATCTTTATTAATCATAAAAAAAGTAGGGGGATTTATCCACTAATTTAGACAAGAAACTTGTATTTGTAAACATGATTTTACTTGTTCATGCATGTAAAAAAAAAAAGTAGTCAGCGCTGCCCAATCGTGGGGACAAATGAACTAAAATCGATATTGGGAAAGTCCCTCATATTTATAGTTTCTAGCGGCAACACAAATATTTTCTTACACATTAACAGATTATATTATAGGTATGCACGGTACTAAGTTCAAACATTTTGTCATAGATTTTTTGGTGAATGTGATATAAAATGGACTAAATTTCTTAATTTTACAGAGCAGATACCAAAGATTACTAAATAAAATTATTGTTTGTTTATATTCGCCTTTATGTAGACGACCAAGTCAATATGGGCACTGATTGAATAAATTATTTATCAATTTGTAAAAGGTTTAATTAAATATATTTTTGTACTGTACATGCAATGAAACTATTCTTTACTTGTACCACTTTTACACCAAAACCGGTGATAAATATTTTTTAGTACTAATTTTTGACGTTTATTTGAAAAAACTATACACACCCAAATTATATTAAAGTGCATTTTGTTGACAAAATGACAACAACAATTGCATTGGATATATAGGAATAGGGTCGAAAGGCCAAAAGGCCGATGTGTCAAAAGGCCGAATGTGTCGAAACGCCGAATGTCGAAAGGCCGAATCGATTTCAAAAGGCCGAATGTGTCTAAAGGCCGAATGTCGAAAGGCCATTTGTATCGAAATTGATTTTAATTTCTCATGTTTTTATAAATGAAAATTTTCAAAATGTACAATTTTATGAAAACCAAAATTTATATTTTTATCAAAATTTTTGTATAAATATGTTTAATAGTAAATCGCCTTAAATATTAAAATCTTTTTACGTTTTTTTTGTCATATAATTAATAATTAAAAAAAGAAAAAGAAATAATTTTTTTTCCGACAAAATTTGATCATTAATATGCTACATACACAGGATTTATTAGCACGTATCAATTTATTTAAATCATTTAAGAAATAAATTCAATGGTTTTAAATATTGATTTCAATCAATTAGGTGACCGAAAATTTAATGAAAATTCGGCATTTCGACCCAATCGGCCTTTCCCCAAGTTCAGCCATTCGATATTCGGAAGGTGTAACTTGTCGTATTACCCATTGGTAACCCATGAAATAATTAAAACTTCATATCTATTTCTATAAATTGACTTTCATAATAAAAGTTGGATTTAAAATAAGTTAACTTAATAAATAACTTTTAGCTTAATAAATAAATTTAACTTAACATTTGATAAAACTTAAAAGAAAAATTATGCGCTATTCCGTTCAATTTCATCAAATCAGCACTTGTGATTTTAAACACTTTATCAACATTTATTTCTTTAACATTTGACGTTTGTGGGAGGTCCATTCCATCTGAAATTTGCTCAATTTGGCCATCAACTGTACGTTGTTCCTTTATTAAATGTTGTATAAAATGAAACACACCCAAATGATTTTAATTTAAAATGGTGTTCCACATACGGTGCCATGATTCAAACTAATTGGTGGTTCATGGAATATCGTTCTCGACATGATTAAAAACTGACCAAAAGGTTGGGTGAAAGAGCGATGGTTTTCTTATACTCTGACCAGACAGCATACTTCCTAGTACAATACATAATTGTCATCGAACCACGAAAAAAATGTATTTAGTTGGTCTGAAACTGCAGATTTTAATTCCAGAAAAATTTCTTCTATTTCTTCAGAGGGCAAAAATGCCAACGCGAGTAGTTTACGACACTCCACGTTGATTTTTATATCCCTATCATATCTCGTTGCTAAGCCAGCTGACTGGATCCTACGGTATATCGAAGGGCGTAGATAAAAGAAGCATCCCTTATTTATAGTAGTTGGAAATGCACGTTTAAAGCATTTACGGTGCCAATTTCAAATCCGTAAGAATAAACTTTGGATTTAATAATATATTGTTTTGGACAGCAACTTCTACATTCTTCTGTAACACCCGATCATAACATTCTTTTGATTTGCTTGTCATAAGCACATATATCATTGGCAATATTCTAGAATTGCAGCCACCAACCGGAACATGTATCTAATACAGCTGCATACAAAGGTTAGGAACTGTCTTAAATGTTCTATCTGCAATTCAAAAATTGGTTTCGATACATTTTTATAAATTGGATACTGTCCCGAAAATTAATATTTTGTCATTATTCATCGTACAATCCTTCAATAAAATATTACATCCCATTATAGGTTGCCGTAGATTTTCCGAAATATGGCTGTTAAATTGGCTGGTTAATAAATTAGAAAAAGAATGATGTAATTTAAAATATAAAATACTATCTTCTCGTAAACATACCCTCTAATGCATAACTCCGCCTAAAGGCGGACTTTACGTTAGCTTGAATTGTCTAACTTCACGTTATCATGAATATTTCTTTCTTCAGTTTTTACATGAATTAGCTATTCTCTTTTATAGTACTCTCGTTATAACGGTTTGGTTTTTGTTGTTGTAATATGCACATTTGTTCAACAACTACGAGTTGAAGTCAAAATTTTGATAGAAAATGATTAAAAATTCATGCATTAGAGGGTTAATAAAGACTAGAAGAAATATCGATAACACGTTTAAATTTCGTTCACCCTTAAAAATTACAAAATAAAGACAATTAACCCCAAAAATACACTGGAACCTCACTACAGTGGACATTGATGCAACCAAACAGTTATTTATCTGCTGTCCATTAATGTGAGATTTTATAATTTGATGGTCATCTCATCACATTACAATTAATTTACCGAATTCCGTAAGGATATCAATAAACCACCCAAAAAGTTTTAACCGCCTATCAATGAAATATTGCATAATTCAAAGATAATACGTACATAATTCGTTTTCTCCCTCGTACAATTTTAATATTCGTACTGTAAAGTATTAACCATTTTTTAGTTGATGTTTTAGGAAGCAATTAATGTAGTAGCAGTTCTTGGAATAGCTCTAAATTTTTTGTTTAAGAAAACAAAACCCATGAGAAGTATTTGACAGTATGTATTCAGCAAAATAAATTAACCCTTATCTCCTACAACATAATTTGTACCGATTAACATTATTTCTAAT
Source organism: Tipula helvola (assembly GCA_963556165.1). NCBI lineage: Eukaryota > Metazoa > Arthropoda > Insecta > Diptera > Tipulidae > Tipula > Tipula helvola. Next base: position 387,248,721 of record OY744482.1, on the reverse strand, counting down.
AAAAGAAGAACTTTTTCGGTAAAATATTGATTAAATTAAGATATTTCATTTGTATTATTTTTGTAAGTTTACTAACTTTGCTAAGTTTTACACCTTTCATCAAAAATTGAATAAAGTCAGATTTACACTTCATATTTCTATAAATTGATAAAATTCTCGACAATTTTATTTTATATTTCACTAATTGAAGCAGAAGATGGAAACCCGACATTAAAAATTCACGATTATTTTTAACTATATAAACTAATATTCGGGTAATAAATAAATATTACTTTTAATAGGTGTTTCTGTATCGCCGGTTGTCATTTCAATAACTATAAAATTAGAAAGCGGTTACTTACTAAAAATATAAGTGCAATAAAACACCTGTCTACATTAGTTCGAGAAAAAAAAATATTTAAAATTAAAATGGGGATTTCCAACGCAACAAATCTTCGTTAGAAAATCTACTTTTAGAAAATTTGCATTCTTCAATTTAATTGTTGAATTGATTTTTTTTTATAAATATGTAGGTACTTACAAACGATTTTATACAGTTTTAACGAAATTTTCTTATTAGTTATCATGTAAAATATCTTTTTAGGTCCTCCGCCATTAAAAGATGCATTTCAATAAATTAAGTGAAAGAAAATTTTATAAAAAGTCCACGGTTTTCAAAATCTCGGTTTAAAAAATTTCGGTTTTAATCTCGGTTTTTATTTATTTTTATTTTATAATTAAATTTCTCATTTTCCAGAATTTATAAGGTTTGCTTATTTTCGTTTTGAAATTAAAATCCCCATTTCCCAGAATTTATAAAAACCGAGATTTTGCAGCACCGAGATTTTGTAGCCAACCCTATTTTTATTATTGAGTAAAATTTATTTCCCGGTATTGCCTTAATACCCGGATTACATTCCCTAGTTTTGAGGATGAAGTGCAAGAGGTATTGGTTCTATCGCCAAAAAACGAGACAATTTAATGCAATGTTTTACGAGTTGATGAGAATGGCAAACGATAAGCAAAAAGAACTCTTGCTACATGTCATTTCAAATCTATTAACTCCAAACCGTTCACCATTTCAAATATTTTTTACGGGGCTAGCTGGATGTAGTAAAACTTATTATGGAAATTTATTACCGATACTCTGATAATGATGGATACTGCAACTCGTATATTACCTGTGCTTCAACAGGCAAAACTGCTGTTGCTATTGATGGAACTACCGTACATACTGCCTTAAAAATATCTTTGCCGAGATTACTCCCATTAAGCACTGAAATAGCACATCAATATAGAACACTTTTTAAATATGTCAGTAATAATCAGTGATGAAATAAGTATGAATATTTATCGACTCACGATTAAAGCAGATCACAGGAAATTTTAATACTAACCTTGGAGGTATATATGTTATTTTGATTGGAGAGCTATGCCAGTTTGAGCTACTCTAATTCATAAGCAGTAGAAGCAGAGAGTTGTTGGACCGATTTTGTGGCGTGGATTTAAATTTAATGAACTAGATCAAGTTATGAGGCAAGCAAATCAACAGTTTTCTTCAATAATGCCAAAAATTGGGAATGGTCATCAAATCGAAGATATTGAATTACTGAAGAGGCTAAAATGAAATGCTCACATGATATCAGATTACTTAATACAAATTAAGGTGTTATAAGATATAATAACACAATTTTAAGTTCAGCGCAAGATAAGACTATTTCAATTGCCAAAGACGTATTTGTTGTGACGTGAATGTTTGCCTTATCAAACAGCATTTGTGTCGAATGTTTTATGAATGATTACAATAAACATCGATGTGTCAGATAACTTACCAAATGGCGCTGTTGGGAAATTAGTTCATATTGAATGCAATCATGAAGGAGAAGTGAACGTTGTATGGCTTGATTTTGCAGACTCTTCAAAGGTTGGCCAAGAAATTAAACAAAAAAGTTGCTGGACGTGTAGCTGCTAATCAAATTCGGTAGGAAAAAAGTCAGCTTAACTATTTCACCTAATAACAACAAAACGATAAATGTTAAGCAATCGCATCTACCTTTAGTTTGTGCTTGTGCAATCAAATAATGGATGATACTTATATTTTTCTCACTTTGTAATCAGACCTCTTGAATATCAAAATGAGACCAAAAGACGGTTTCTACAGTCGTTCAACCTTGGCAGGCGGGAGGGAGGGAGGCATGTATGCAAGTCTGAATTTTGTGCAAATGCATAGACAGGGCAAATTTCGGTCATGCTTGGATTCATTATTCTTAAATCTTTTCTTTGGCTATAATATAATATATAGGATTTGAGAGTATTGATTCCGAAACATGTTGCACGACTCAAATTTTCTATGTTTGTGTTAGTGCTCTAATAATTTTTTTTTAATTTTAACCGACAAATCTTCTGATTCTTAAAGAAATAGCTTTTAAGGCTATTGAAGTAAATTAGTTGGTGGATTTCACTGGTTTGAATGAACATTATCTGCTAAAACGACTGTCACATTCCTGCTGGTTCATCTTATTGTTTTTCGTCGGAGAATGAACGGAAATTATTATAAATTAGCTATGAGAAGGTGCTAAATCCGACTATCTTCTAGATTATTATAATTATTGTAAGGAAAAGTCGATAATTCAAAATATTGTGTTAAAGTATTATTAGCGAAGTTTGAAATGAAATAGCGGAGTAGAGGAGTACGGACTAGGCAAATTGGTTAGTACAAATTCTACGATCATACCAACATAGACAGCACTGGTCAAGACGGTTCTACTGTTATACATAGTTTTTCCTTATTTCTCTAATAGGAAACAATCAAGGCAGGCAAGGAAATCTAATGCCCTGAATAATTTGGCCGTTGAATGAGGCTTGAGAGCTGGATTTATATCTAGATAATAGTACCCAAATAAATCCAAAATAAGACTGATCATCACTCGGTTTATTTGTTAAGCTGCAAGGCAAATAAACAACCTCTAGGACATTGCCTGAAATGCTATTAAAAATGTAGCAGATACAGTTTAGTAAAGTGATTAAATTGTAGCATTTCTGCTATATTTGTAGTAACGTGGCAGCACTGACGGTGACTTTGACGGCAACAACTTTGTGTTTCACCATCTGGATGTTTTTATTTTTAAGTATCATTTTGTAATAGCCATAAAGCAAGTATCTTTAATGTGCACGTGCAGGGTAATATTATTGATGAACTTCCAACTTCAAAATATTTTTTTTTTAATATATGCGATCAGTAATACTTTGTCTTTACGGTTGAAATAACTCAACAACACCAGTGACATAACCATAATAATCCTAACATTGTTTTTTGTAATTATCTTTATCTACATAAATGTTATAACAACCCTACCTAAAACAATATTGCTATCCCATTTTCTTATCCATGGAGCATCATAACGTATACCCAAAATATAAATTCCATAAAAATAATTGAACGTAATAATCTTATTCTCTGGATAGGAAAATTAGGGAAAATTTGATATGCGATAAGACAATTTCCAATGTAACAAAACAACAATTAATAATAAAAATTCTGGGAAATGATAAGGCAATATATCTTTATATAGCATCTCCTTCCGTAATTACATAATTTCCATACAGTGTGGTGTGTCTCCCAATTATGCTGCACACACAATAATTAATGAAACCACGTTTTGCGCGCATTGTATCCTATTTAATAGGCCACGTGACCATTGTTATCCCTTTTGGTATGGTTTAATAATGAATTAATTTTATTTAAAAAGGAATTGTTCTCTAAAATACGTAACGTATACAAACAGGTTCAGTTGACTTGAAATATTCATTATCACTTGTTATTCGTTTTGTTATGTAAATTATGCTTCCAATTTGACATGCCATAAAACAAAAACAATTTTTAAATACAAGAGGATGTTCATGGTATTAACTAGGTAGTTTTAGAAATACCAATTTCAAGTAACATGTAAGTCTTTTTCATTCGATTTTTTTTTTTTTTTTTTTTGGTGGGGTTTATGCTCGTTTAGTATTCGGCACGCGTTTTCTTTAGTTTACTTTTCTGATTATAAAACAACAAATAAAACAGTTTTTCATGTTATCTTCAATTTTCATCTTCCACACCCCCACACATATACACGCAGTGTTATACCTAAGTTTGATTTCTTCATCACATACATATACATCACCACTAAACCTTCATCCCACACAAGCAAATCTTTAAAGATTACATTTTTGGTATACACTACCCTCAGCTTTAACTTTTCATTGAAAGATATTAAACGATTTTTATTTTATGTTACATACATAAATCGGCATCCCTACAATTTCGTCTCAATACACATTTTATCCCCCTTTTTAAGAAAATGACGAAAAGAAAATTAAGATTTTCATGTCTTTGTTAAATTCGAAATAAGAAAATTATAAAAATTCTTTACGCATGTAAATATGGAGCGGGAGAGACTATATTGGTATCAGGCTTAATTGGATAAATAAATGATTGGAGTTTATTGTGTTTTGTCTTGTATGTGCGGTTTCAACTTCACACAAAATCCTTTTATGACACATTTAACTTATTTAAATTTTCTCCCTCCAAATGAACCGCGAGTGTCCAAGAAATAATTGAAAATATTCATAAAAATAAATTTAAAAAATATAAAATCATGTCAAATTGTTTCCGGGATTAAAACGGAAATTCTAAGTTAATTAAAATTGATTGATGATGACAGACAGACAAAGTAGCAGCATAATAAATCCAAGAATAATAAAAAACATAATCAACTATCTATATATACGGATCCCTCTTTATTATTAACAATAAAACAATTTTGTCAATTTATCATATTACACAAGCACAACATAACGATGAAATAGGATAAACCCAAACACCTTAAACTTCTACTTGTTATGATAATATTTTATCATGTCGTCCTCGTACCAAAATTTAATTAAATATGTAAATTTATCGAGAAAACTTAATTAAATATATTTTGTTAATTTAATATTAAATGATTAAAACTAATTAAAAATGGTTTTCTACATGGTTCAAACAAGTAAAATATTTTTTTTTTTACACTGTAATTTGAATCCAATATTTTATTTTGTCTCGCACTCGTTTTGTCATCTCGATATTTTTGAAAGTGTTAAATAAACATGACACAATATTTATCCTAAACATAAAATATGTTGGATAACATAAAATATAAAGGATTCATCTTTGTGAAAAGGGTGAAATTATGTGTTGCTTTTACCATGGTAATCGTATTACCACGTAGAAACATGAATTCATGCCCAAATCTAGATATTTACATATGTACATACATGTTTAGTATAACGTTATCTATGTAATTCAAAAAATATTTGTAAGGATGAGATGTGGATGTTATTTGACATGCAGATATACAATTTATTGGAATTAATTATTAAGAGGAAATGGAAATATTTAGCTGGGTAGTCCTGTTAAATTTTCTTTCTCTAATGTTTCGTTTCTATTCTCTTATTTTTGTAAAATATCTCAACAAATAATTGAATCCCAAATTCTATGTAAATGTTAACCATATCTAAGATTTACTTCAAATTTTAGCTTAGACCAGACTTGCCAACTGTTGTGGTTGTCTCGATCGAAATAACTACTACACAAACTTTAATATTTACGTAAACGATTTAATTGAAATTATTAATCTCATACAACGAGGCCAGAACGGGACTGAGTTTTCTGTTTGACTTAACATACAAGATGAATTAATAACGGGTATAACTCAAACGTAGAAGGTATATACGATTAGTACTTGCTATACACAATACCCTTTAACGCTCAGGTGTGAAAAACTGAAGCGCCTTTCGATAGCGAGCTGATCTCCTTAGTGGCGCTTGTGGAGTACTCGATGATGGCGAATGTGTAAATTGTTCGCAGTCGTCGTCAGACGAAACGGTGTTTCGATTTCTGACCGTGACGGTTCGAGAGTTTCTCGAGTTGCTGGTGATATTGTTGGTAATGTCTCTGGTGAATTGACTCTAGTTGATCGGCGGCACAAGCTCTCAGCTGATCGACGTGGCGCTTCACAATTTGTCCAGACTCGAACCGAACTCTGTATGACAATGGTCCGGTAGCTGTTTGAATAGTGGTGGCGATCCAATTAGGCCTTCTTACATAATTCCTGCACCAGACCCGGTCACTCTCTTTAAATAATCTCGGTGGTTTGGCGTTTTTTGTGCTCCTATAGAATAAGGATGAATTTTATCAAAATATGTTTTAACCCTTGTGTCAACACGACATACCCGGGTGTGTTTTTGATTTTTTGTAACCGAATGAATTTTTTTTTCTAATAAAGTTAAATGACATTTTTATTATGATATCGTTTCTATATTGAATGTTTAACCGTCTTTGATGCAAAACTCTTGATTAAATTCATACACAGCAGTGGTTGAAGAGTGGTGAGACGTCGTTTTGTTCTCGTGTTGACATAAGGGTTAACTTGCCGATTATATAGTAGCTCAGATGGAGATCGTCCTGTAGTAGGCGATGGTGTGATGTGTTGGCTGATCAAGAACTGAGACAGCTTCAATTGAACATCGGCATCGTGCGGTAAGTTCTTAGCGGTTTGCACCATTCTTTCCGCTTGTCCGTTCGATGATGGGTGGAATGAAGCTACCCGAATGTGGCGGACCAGATTTGATTCACAAAAATCACGAACTCTTCAGATGAGAATGCCGTTCCATTATCCGATACAATGTCGTCTGGCAACCCGTGAGTAACGATGACCACTTCTAACCATTTCGATAAAGAGTCCACGATGATGAAAAAAATCTTTCCTCGAAACGGTCCGGCATAATCGATGTGAAGATGGGACCTCGGTCGTTGTGTGGTTTCCCAATATTGAACAGCTGCCTCATTCTTCGGTTGGTTCTCCTGGCAAGGTTGACATGCCCTGACCTATTGTTCGCAATCGGCATCAATGCTTGGGCACCAAACATAGGTTCGGGCCAAAACTTTCATGCAAACAATCCAGGATGTCCGGAATGTATAGTGCGTTGAGAATTGTCGCTTGGCCATCAGGTAGAATAAGTGTACGATTTTCCCACAATAAACATCCTCGGATGCACGAAATTTCATTTCGGCGATTAAAGAATGGTTTGAGATTTTCTTCGCCTGCAGGAAGCTTCTCCGGCCAACTCCTTAACGCGCAGCTGAGAACTTTCTGGTAAAGAGAGTGATTTGACGTCATTTTCGGAATAGATTCGGCGTCGAGTACCGGTTTCACTATAGTTTCGATCATGATCATGAGGACATCTTCACTTTCGTCGGATATTAATTCAGGTGCTGATAAGGGCAGATGGCTTAGAAAATCAGCATTTCCCATTTACACGCCTAAGCGAAGAATGATATTGTAATCATAAGCACTCAGAAATATTATGCGGCGTAGGCGTAGCATTGTAGTTGAGATGATTTTCAGAGTTTGTTTGTCTGGATTAAATATTCTCAAGAACGGTCGGTGATCGATGACAATTATGAAATGTCGACCAAATAAAAATTCTTGGAATTTTTTAACTCCTTCTACGTTGGCGACAGATTCTCGATCGATCTGTGCATAGTTTCGCTGAGTTTTTTACAGTGTTTTCGAATAAAACGATATCGGTTTCTCAGCTCCGTCGGTCATACGGTGACAGAGTACGACACCCAGACCATACGGCGAGGCATCACATAGTGAATCAAAACTTGGTCGGACGCTACCATGTTTTTATCTACTTTCCTACTTTTGGTTCTAATCGGGAAGACGATGCAATGGTTCGGCGACGGTTGCCTTTTGCGGTATGAAAGTGTGGTAATAATTCAGTAGGCCCAAGAATGCTTGTAATTGTTTCTTGTCATTCGGTGGTGATAATTGTTGATACGACTGTGCTAAATCCAATTTAGCAAAAATTATTCCTCCATCGATTTGCGACAATAGTGTGCTAATTGCTGGTATTTGGAAACAGCGTGGTTTCAACCCCTTGTTCAGTGTTGATTTATAGTTTCCACAAATTCGTATGGTGCCATCGCTCTTCGGTACTGGAACGATGGGTATGGTCCAGTCTGAGTATTCTACCGATTCCAAAATGCCTTGCTCGCTTAATCGATTTAATTCAGCTTCGACTTGGCTCCTGATGGCGATTGGAATTCATCGTGGAGGTAATCGAATTGGCTGAATGGTGGTTTCGATCTGTAAAGATACTGGTGGACCAGTATAACAACCCAGCTTATTACTGAATAGATGTTGGAACTTTTTCACTACGTATTCTACTGGATGATTGGTATCGATACGATTGACTCCTAGTACACTGATCCCTAACAGTGAAAACCGTTGTACGACACGTCTACATCGATAATCCAGACAATTGGAATGGAATTGCAATGAAAATCCATTAAATTCAATCCACATTATGAAATCTCGGGATGAGAGGACGGCCAAACCGATTTAAAGGTGTTTAACGATATGATCGTATAGTTTGACCCTGAATCGACTTCGAAACCACATGGCTTATCGATAATGATAATGGTTGTCCTCTTTTTCCAATCAACCAGTGGCAATATTTGGTTAATTCTCGATTTCGATTGGTTACGATTGTGCTTGTTCCTTTTGTTGGTCGGTGTTGTTTAACCAGAAGATCGACATACCCTTTGGGTAGTTTTACCGCAAAAATTGAATACGGCATTTAAATGCGGGCATGGCGAACCTGCATGTGATGCACCACATCCATTACAAGGTCGAATTGTAGATTGTGGTCGATTCTGTTGCTTTATTTGTAGGAAAGGCGGTCTCGAAATTTGCTGAACTCGGGATAACGAGAATAATGGAGATTTGTTGTTGCTGCTTCAGCTGTTTGAGCTCAATTGATAACCTGGGTCAGGTTCAGCCCTCGAAGGTCACAAACTAGTCGTTTACACAACATCTTATCCAATGAGGTACCAAAGTTACAATTCACAGCCAATCGACGTAATTCAGCAACATACGAGGCGAACAGTTCGTCCGGTAATTGGTCCCGTTTAAAAAATTTAAAGAACGCCGCAATTTCAGATGGTTTGGGAGAAAGCTGATTTTTTTAGAGTATCGTTCATTTCTTCTAGGGTAAGAGTACTTACCTCTTTAGGTGATGCCAATGAGACGAGTAGATCAAAGAGTTACGGTCAGCAAACTGTGAGGAAAATCGCACATTTCCGTGACTCTGCCTCAATCTCATTGGCTTGCAAGCAGGGTTTCGAACCGAACCCGAGCCTCGAACCGAGGCTCAAACATTTTTAGTAATTTTTTCGAACCTGAACCCAACATTTCGCGGGTCCGATTCAACCGGGCTCCGAGTTGACTTTGAACTAAGTGTGAAACAGGAATTTGTATGGGCATTTTCGGCTTTAAAGTATAGTTTAGTACCACAGAGGGTACACCTTGAGAAGAATCATTAAGAGATATCCCATTCGTCAAATTAAACGAATTTTTTTAATGAAATACTTGTGAAGTTTATTTTTTTTTAACCCGAACCTGAACCCGAACCCAATTATTTTCTTGCTTTGAACCTGAACCCCCGCCCCCTGAACCATATCTATAGGCTAAAAGTTGATTTATTTATTAGATCAACATGTTTGTAATGCACTGACCACGATCCTCATAATTAGATATAACAATACAATAAACAGAGGCACGCAATATACGCAAAGTAAAAATGCGTTTTTACGAGTTTTCCCCATTAAATCGTTAATCAAAACCTAACCAATCGACAATCAACCTCATTATCTCTTTCTGTGCATGTAATTTTCAATTATATTACTTCCCAATAACTTTTAGGCAACATACATTTTCGTGCGCATTTCCTACATCACGCTGCCGCATGCAAAAACTTATAATCGCTGTTTAAATAGAGCAAAAAAGCAATTTGAGTTGTGCATGCACATATAGGTTCTTCTATGTAGGATTTGTTATGATTATCATAAACAAAAACTTTAATTGATGATAAGGAACTCACAGAAAACGGTAGACTGTCAATTGATTTGATATAAAGCTTCGACAGACGTAAAGATGTTGGCGAATTTCTTAAAGTGGAGAATTTCCTTTATTGAATTCCGATGGTAATGATCAGATACTTCTTCAGAATAGTAACTAGGTGCTGTAGGAAGCGGTTGGTGTTATATATACCTGCAATATAAGTACTACTCGGCAGTGGCATATCAACAATCCATCTAGAATCTAGTTCACGATTCAGTTAAATGTTTAACGAGCTTTATCATCTAGATTCTAGATGATAAAACTCGTTAAAAATTTAACTTAATCGTTAAATGGGATCCATTTGACATTTGAAGACGTTATGCCACTGATCAAGTTAGTTACCTTTTCTAGGCGGAATACACAAGCTGGAATACTTCAGGTTTTCGTGACTGTAATAAGAGGTTAATGTACAACATACCAACTCAACAAGATCCCGGCATTTGGTTTTGTTTTGATTAGTTACGACCACGATGTATTTATTCTCAACCACATAAAACTTAGTTACTGAATTAATTGTTTTGATTTAATGTTGATTGGGATCAATGTTCATAATCCCCATCTGTTCACACAATGGAAGATACAAACATACGCTTAGAAGCATTAGAAAAGAATTTTAGATTTTAAGGAAGAAGATTTCAAATTAATTACATTTGGTGAATTACATGAGTTAGAAGCCATAGGCACCAGATATTTGCGGTTAAAATCAAAGCCTATGCAGCAGCGGGAGTATTTAAATAACCCCTCAAATAGTTTTCATGCACCAAACTCATCACACTCAGAAGTTCGCTTACCACCATTACAAATCCCACAATTTTCTGGTAACTATTCGGAGTTTGCATTTAAGGATTTATACTCTATTCATCTCTTCTAAAAGGCCCTGTCGAAGATAGAAGCAGCTACGTTAATAAGGCATATTTTAGTCACAGACGCCAATTACAAGAGCGCGTGGGTTAAATAATTATAATATAATAAAAGAAGATGCGTTATCACAGCACTTTTCAATAGGTTTTTTGTATTCAACGGATAACTCAACCAAATTTGGTTTCAATCGATACCGCATTATGTATTTATCATGTATTGATAATCACTGCATATGACCAATTTAAAGATCTGGAGACTACAGCTAGAAGGAACTTCATTCAAAATAAGAACATTTGTTATAACTGTTTAACTCGCAATCACCATGTCACATCATGCTCTACCAGATTCGGATGTAAGCAATGCAGAAGACGGTACACATTGTCGCACACAAATCCAAATCTCATTAAACAAAATCACAATACCTCATTAAAAATAAACAAACACGAAACTAACTGACGACACCCACGACTTAAATAGATGAACCCGTTCAAACACATAATTCTTCCAATTTGAAATGTTGTTCTACCAATTTACCAACGGCGTTAACTAATATCAAAGACAATAAGGAAAGTTCGATGTTGCAGGCTTCTGTTAGATTCTGGGTCGCAGGCTACATTTATCTCGGAGGCATGTAGTTAGAGGTTGGGGTTAACAAGATTCAATGCAAAATACAAAGTATCTGGTAGGGAGGTGTCATCTTTAGTTTTGAGATCACGATACAATTCAGGAAAGAATTTTGTAGTAAATGGGGCGTATTTAGGTCTCGCAACATGATGGCATCAAAAACCAACCGATAGAAAAAATCAAATGTAAATAATCACATTACCATGAAATTTTGAATGTATCATGTGCGGTAAGGTCTTAATGTGTTGATTTTACCCAACATGTTGCCAACAGTTGGCTTGCCTGAATGCGCCCAGTGTCTTTTGTTATGAAAAAATTTAATTTATGGTTAGTTTTCATCGGCGACGTTATCGCCGACCAAATTCAATATAAAAAATTATGAATATTTGCAAAATATTCAGTTCATGAGCGATTAACTTAAATTAAATCACATGGAGAAAATTGATCCTGAAAATTGATATTTGGCTCATCATGCTGTCTTTAAAACCTCAAGTAACACGACAAAATTGCGAGCCAGTCAGATAGGTCAGTTAAAACGTCAAACGGCGTATGTCTAAATGATAAACATAAATATAGTTGGTCGGTCCCACTATTCAGCCTTCACTTTGGTCAATTCTTTTACGTTTCCGCAGTCATCCAATTGCTTTTTTTGCGGACACGCAAAGGTATTGCCACGTACGCAAAGAATATATAAATTTCCCGCGGATAGTTTGGCTGTGACTTATGGGACTGAAATAATTTAAAACGATTTTTACGTTGACGATCTTTTATAGGGTACGAATGATATGACAGAAGCCATTAAATTAAAGCAATAAAGCATGCTTTATAACATACCAATATCATCATGTGAAAATGTTATCGACAAAGAAAGGAAGAAATGGACACATTGTCTTCAGATGATATCTTGGAGAGGTTGTTTTAGCGAATTTCCTCCGGTGGAAAAATTTTCCGTGTAAAAGCCTTTTACTTACGTCAAGAGTGACAATAGTCGTCTTTACTTGAAAAAAATGCAAAAGGGTTTATTTAGGATTTATTTTGGATTAGGATAAGAGTTAAATAATCCTAAACAAAATTTGGGAAAAATTTCCCTCTCAGGGATTATTTAGTGCAATTGTTGTTGTAAAGGTCTCAAGTAAATTTGGTATAGATCTTGTCCGTCCAGTAAAGTTGGCGTTGACTTCGCGGGACCAATTTCTATTGCATCCAAGAGAGGCAGGGGTGCAAAATAAATCAAGGTATACATTTCAGTTTGTGTTTGTAAGACAACGAAAGCGCTACACATAGAGGTTGCCTCCGACTTAAATACCGTAGAATTTCTGCTCACCTCTCTCAAAAGTTTTGTTGGAAAAAGGGATAAACCGTCAAAAATAAATACTGACAACGGGACCAATTTTATCGGAGCTGCAAATAAAATACGCATGTGAAGTACTTCCTACATCTTTCCTAAATAGGAAAATGTTTGAAAGTATTAGTAACCAATCAATATTGCAATGTTTTACCGAGAAATTGAAAGTAAGGTCTGAGCAGCACACGCGTTACAAAATAATCTTTGATATTTTGTCCGGAAATCGGATGCGTGAGAAATTTTTTTTTATGTTTTTAAAATTTAGGAAGGCTTTAGGAAATAATTCACTATCGTCTAAAATCTACAAAGTTATTTGGAAACTTAATAATACAGGGTGAGCCATCTGTTGGTCCTTTTTTCAATCAATGAATTTTAGTGCTTAATGTTATCTGTTCTAAAATTTTGAAAAATTCTTTGTCATATGAAAAGTCAAAAATATGCCATTTATCATTATAGAGTCGCTAACAACACAACAACGCATTTTGATTGTTCAAATTTATTATGAAAATAACCATTCAAAAACAACAACATTTCATAAATTACGTGAGAGTTTTGGTCGACATGGACGTCCGTCCTACTGAGCGTGCAATTGGCAAAATTATTGATCGTTTTGAAGAAACTGGTTCAGTGGAAGGTCATAGACCGTATCAACATGTTCATCTCTTTCGTACTCCGGATGCAGTGGCAGCTTTTAGTAAAAATGTTCGTAATAAACCAAGTACATCAACCAGGCAACGTTCATAAGAACTAAATATTTCACGAACCACATTACGATGCATTTTGTATGTTGATCTTCATTTGCATCCATACAAAATTCAACTAACGGCAAAAATTTAGGCCATCAGACCATTTAAATCTTCGTCGTTTTGTTGTCGTGGGATTTTTTGCGTCGTTTTGTTAATTGTATTGTGAGGTTATTTGAAAGGTAAGGTTTATGCTAATCATCCACAAACAATTCAACAACTTAAAAACAACATCCGAGCTGAAATTGAGATCATTGATCCGCTTTTATTGGAACAAGTCATCGAAAATTTTGGTTTCGGATGCAGGCATAGAAGATTATTATTATTATTATTACTTGCGATCTAAAAGATCTTTTGTGCCCAAGCCCTACTTAATCATTCGTCCATTCAATATTCAGGCTCTAAATGAACCTAATAATACTGCCCGATACTTACTATCTGGGCTCATTGCTCTCCCTCCTAGATGTAATAACATTTACTTCTGCTAGACAAGCGGTAGCATTGATACTCAAGGACTTCGAGAGGGCAGGCCCACTCCCGTATATTCCTATTCGTGCCTCGTCTACCGTTTTCATTTTACTCTTGCGAGTTGCTGGGAATAAAAAGTCGTTGTAGGTCACCCAGCTTTACTACAGGAAGGCCAAATAAAACTGGAGGGTGCCTGGTATCCAGAGTTCGCATATATGGACTGATTAACCTATCAGCCATTCATCCTTCGGCATATGCTGTTCCACCTTAGATTAGGGATATTTTGTCAAGGTTTTCTCCTTTAGCGCCGTACTTTAGCCTGTCACAAAAGGGCACATTCGGCCTAATGGTTACAGTTACCGGTGGTTGCCGCGAGGAGGCAGTACGTACACTTGCGCCTACTGGAAGGTTACGGAGCTCGTAGATCAACTACAAACTTTGATCCCCCTCCAATAGATGGCGAACCACCTAGCATAGAAGATAGAACAACCTTTCATTATGAATAAAAAATTTTAACTTTTGATCCCAAAATGTGTGTTTTGTTTACAAATAGAAACTAACAGATGTCCCACCCTGTACTAGTGTCATTTCAGATTTCATGCTTAGCAATTATATTTCCTGAAAATCATGCCACCAGTAGCGCCACACTTTGGAGGACTCTGGGAAGCCGAAGTGAAATATATGAAAACACATCTCACCAAGGTCATAGGAAATTCGAATGTCAGGTTGAAGCCATTCTTAACTCAAGACCGTTATATCAGATGAAATATAGCACCTCTCACATTTTTGCCTGAACCAACATTTCTTTAGTGAAAAGTTCCTTGAAACAGACTCAATAGATGTTAACTCATGACAAAGCTGATGAATAGTTTTTGAAAGCGCTACCCTAGGGATTTACACACATTGCAATTTGCAACAACGCAATAAATGGGAGCATCAGAAAAAAATATCCAAATCGACGACGTTGTTTTAATCAAGGAGGATAATCTACCAGTAATTGTATATTTTGTTTCATATTTTGAGTTATGTTTAAAATTTGTATCTTACATACAGTGATGGAAAAGTAAAATTTTGTGTAAGATTATCAAATTCTTTGTTTTTAAAGAAATGGCTGGAAAGGACATCAGGACATTAAACACTGTAATCGACTTTTAAAAATAATGTTTAGGTGATTTCAATAGGTGTGCAAGTTTTTTGGCCAACGACTATAGATACCGCATCAAACAGGTTTTCTTGCATGCAATGTTTAGCTGTAGTAATTAAAATTAAGTCTCTCAAGACCCTTCAAATACTTTTCGCTGTACATAACACGGCCTAGACTTTTCAAAACCTAGGCGAAAATTTGATGTCGTAAAATTGAAAAAATTACAAATATGTGGGTCACTTATGTAGCTGAATCTTATACAGTTCAGAGAGAGAAACATCAAAGATTCGAAAGCTTTCAAAATTTTACATGATTTTTCATATAACTGTTAATTTGATATAACAATGTAAGTAACATTTGCATTTTAATTTCTATAAATATGAAACGGAAATACAAATGAATGCAACAATAAAACATTTTAATTTATTTTACTAGTTAATGAAAAAAATTTACATTTGTAATGAAATGCATAATCGTAATAATAAAAAAAATTGAGGTGCGGCCAACGAACGACTTTTATTACGAATGGAGAATTTTGAGAAAATTATTAAGAAAATTTCTTTAATTTTTTTAATGTTTAATTCTTAATAGTTTTCTCTATAAGTATAAACCTTATATTTTTGGAGATATTTGCAAAATAAATTTTCTGGTAGACGGAAGCTACCACTTCCGGTTGGTCGATTTTCACTAAAATTCACTTGTACCTCACAATTTATAAAAAAAATTAAATATGAAATTTCAGTTAACTCTTCTGTGCTGTAGAAAAGACACACACACACAGACATTAACGGACAAGTCCCCAAAAATCTCAAGGTCGAGAACTTTCATGATTACTAAATATTATTTTTATTATGTAAAACAATATAAAACGATTTCGAACGAATTTCGTTTACTACGCTTTCAACGCTCAATTAAGAAAGACGGAATTGTTCGTGTGTTAAAAAAAATAATGAATACCAGTGATATCATTTTATTGATGTTGGTCAATTTCCTGTTGCTTTGGATATGGTATCGTATACGGAATCGTGAACTATTTAAAATGATTGCGAAAATGAATGATTTGAACGCCCTACCATTAATTGGTCATGCACATCATTTTATTGGGAAATCGCCTAAAGGTATTTATACATAGATCGAATTTTTGTCTGTATATTTTCTCTATAAACCACTTTTAGAATATTTTAAAACCATACTGGATTTAATTAGCGATGATACTGCTCATAGTCCAATCCAGTTTTGGGTTTGCTCAAAATTGATTATTGTGATTCAAAATCCAGAAGACATTCATAAAGTTTTAACATCTCCGGATTGCTACGAAAAGGGCTCTTTTTTAGATAATATGCCATTACAAAATAGCCTATTATCGTTAAAACGTAAGTATATAACATTCTAACATTTCAAAGGTACACATAAGGTGTATTCCCTAATTTTTGTTTTACATTAAGCACGACGTTGGTTAGAACATCGCAAGCTCCTTAGCTCCGCTTTCAATATCAAATTGTTAAAAGGTTTTATCAAAGATTTCAATGAAATATCTCGCAAGATAGTTTTGGATACAGAGCAAATATGCGGTCAGGGTGGATTTAATATGTGCCAATTGGTTGGAAACCATATAGTAGATGTTGCGTTACGGACTCTTTTCGGCAGCAAGGAGAGCACCGATGTTATCTCAAGGTTGCATAATAATATATTTCCGCTTACAGAATCTATAGGAGAAACAGCATTACAAGTACACTGTCATCCAATTTCAAGTATTCTGTATCGTTTAGGTTATCCAATATTTGAAAAAGATGTATATGCAAAGTTGAATGAAAATTATGATTTAGTTAAAAATAAGATTGTAGTAGATACCGAGAGAAAATCAGGTAATCCAGAAATTTTTATAAAACGAATGGCGACTTTACGCAAGGCTGATGTATTTCAAGAAATCGATGTGTTTGATCATGTAATTTTGATGTTCATGGCTGCAACAGACACTTCGATTAAAAATCTTAACAATATATTTATAATGTTTGCGATGAACCCCGTTGCCCAAGAAAAATGTTATAGTGAATTGCTAGAAAATTTGGGGGGAAATTTTGAAGAAATTGATTTAGACTCGTTAAATAAATTGAGGTGCCTGGACCGTACCATTAAAGAATGTATGCGTTTACTTCCAACGCTTACTTTGATTGTAAGAAAAACGGCCGTAGATTTACCGATTTGTAAGCAAAAAATCAAATTACAAAACTATGATACATAACAAATGATATTCAAACTTTGTGTTTTTAAAGCGATAGGCACCATCCCAAAAGGAGTGGATGTTTTTGTTCCAATTATTAAAGTTCATCGTAATCCAAATTACTGGAGTGATCAACCAACTCGATTTAACCCGGATCATTTTTTGGATGAAAATATTGCCAAAAGACCAGCTACATGCTATTTGCCTTTTAGCTATGGGAACCGTAATTGCATTGGCATGAAATATGCTAATTGGTTAATGCGTATCGTAGTCGCCCATCTTATTTCAAAGTATAAATTTACAACAAAGCTGAAGTTTGACGAATTAATATATTCGTACGGCCTTACAACAATGACAATAGATCTTAAACAGTTGATTGAAGTAGAAAAACGGTAAATCAAGCGATTTTTCTACAAATAATGGTGTATAATAATTAACAATCAAATAAAGCAATTAACATAAATTTCGCTAAATTAATTAGTTTTCCTGTAGTTTTTATGCATGTGAAATACTTCCAAAAAAAGTCCCAACTTTTACTGCCTAAAATAAAATAATATTAAATTACGCTCAATGATCACATTGCATAATAATAATCCTATAAGTTATTGGTGGTCTTCGATTTGGAGCAATTGAACTTAAATTATAATTTCTAGAAATTAAGTCTTACATTAATTAAGTAAAAACACTGTATAAAATCGAAGCTTAAGTAGTACTAAAAATATTTAACAGGCTTATTGAAAATGCAGGTTTGAGTATTTGATCAGCTGATAAGCTTTCGCAAATGTAAAACGATTTGTTTCTTCATTTTACATATCGGTAGTTGGATAATTTAAACAACCGTCAGCCAATCATTTACTGCCAGCAAAAATGTGAGTATGTAAATGAGGAAAATGGTGTGATTCTCAAAAGTGTTTAGTTTAATTTATACATGAAAAACTTTGTGTTTCATGTGGAATATTTGTGCGTAAAGGAAAGTTTCAACTTCTAATGAGTTTCAGTTTCTACTAATCTATAAATGTCCACAAAAATATAAATGTTGCCATAAGCGTACGCATAAATAGCCCCTTCAGTCCTGTAAATCTGTATCCTATGCCAATGCCAAGCGGTGATAAAACGAAGCCATTGTAGCCACCAATTTCTCGGAAATTACTGCAATAAAATTAAAGAATAAACATGATGGAGGTGGAGAAATTACCAACAAATTATTTCACTATTCGGACAACTTAATAAAAATTTGTGAATGTTGGGGAATATTTTTCAAACAAATGTCAAAAATTTGTACTAAAAAATATTTATACAAGTTTCGGACACAGGCTAAATCTAAATATTTATTAATTTTAAAATTTTATAATTATTTCAGTTTTATAGGCTAGCTATATTTGAAATATTATTCTGGTCAAATATATGTGAATACGAATTCGAAGAAACGAAAGCCGTACGTTATCGAGTCATTGATATTTTTAAATTCGAAAACGAATAATTTTGAATATAAATTTCCCTTATCTACCAATCCGTAGAAAGATCCGTAGATCCGTTTCCAAGAATAATTCTAAACGCATAGCAGTAATTTAATAATTAAGATGCCATTTGAGATGGGAATAAGTTTTAATTACATTTGTAACCACTAGGGTTCGCAATACCGGTATACCGAATATCGAAATACCCGTATACCGCCCTGATAAATCTGTTTTGAAATACCGGTATTGTACTAGAAATATACCGGTATTTTTGGTATTATAAAAACTATAATTTTAAAGTAACGAAGAAAACATCAAAACAAAGAGAGAGAAAGAATAGAAAAACAAAAGTATTTAAATGCATTTTTTTAGTACTAATTCAGTTTGTTTTTGTTTTCTGTGTTCATCGAATGTGCGTATAAAATTTCAATTTTTTTCTATAGTTTTAGTGGTGTATTATTTAAACACAATTTAAAGTTAACATTTATTTACCATTGATACAATTGCGTTTTTGGTGCTTTAATGTACATATGAGACTCAAGATTATTCTATCGTAAACTATTACGCATTTAAATTTCATTTAAACTTAAAAGTGAAATAATTTAAGTAAGCATTGCAATATTTATGAATTTCAAATCACATTGTAAATTTTAATTAAATTATTTATGTTATAATTATTTCTATTCATTTTAAGTAACCATATTCGCTAATAAGCCTTATACCAAATGGCCAAAGAAAATATTTTCGAAAAACATTAAGTTCCAATAAGAATTCAACATGGTTTTATTTCTTACGGGAAAAAAGGTCATATGGCGAAATGTAGTAAATGCAGTAGGATAATAAAAATGGTTGGTGGTAGTACAAGTGGACTTCACACACATGTTAAAACCCACAATATAAACTTATTAAAATGGGATACAACAGAAACAAATCTTCAGATAAGTGAAATTGCACCGACAAGGACAATCACTATCTATGGTAGTGGCACATATGACGGCAAGTGATGGTTTATCTTTTAACATAATTACAAAATCAATTGATATTAGAAAAGGACTATCAGCGCGAGGCTTTACTAATATACCAAAATCAGAAAACACTATAAAGAAACTGGTTCTGAGTTATAGCGCAGAATTAAGGAGCAAACTGTGTAATTAAAACCGCAATAACCAAAGGAGACAAATTTAGTTTGACTCTGGATGAATGGACATCCATTAGAAATAGACGATATTTGAATATTAATCTTCACTCAAAAATAATTTTTGGAATTTTGGCTTAGTTCGGGTTTTTGGATCAATGCTTGCCGAAAAGTGTGTTGAACTTCTGGAAACTAATTACTTACAAAACTAATTACTTACAAATGACTCATATAAACGTTTTCTCATCGTAAATTAATAAGTTTATCAAACACGGGGGCATACACTTCACACGGGAAAAGGTGTGAAAATCTCTGATTTTTCAATATTTCCTTAAAAACTACCTTATTAACATAATCTTGATTGCATATGTTCAAAATATTTTGAAAATTTACTGTAATTTTGAGGTATTAGTCGTACTGATCAGTTACAAGCTTCAATAGCCTTATACGTAAAATGTAAAAAAAAACGAGAACAACTATAAACTAAAATTAAGTTAGAGCGGTACGTGTATACCGTAACTCGGTATCGTATTGTTTAATTATTTTTAATAATGTTCAATTCCTTAAATTTCGAAATGGCAGATATGCATTTTATTTACGGACTTGTTGATGAAAATGATGTACAAGCAAGTCACATTTGTAGCGACAGATACCCTAATCGCCGAGTATCAAATGTTCGGTCCATTATGAGAATCCATCAGAGACTTAGGGAAAATGGTTCCTTCAAACGAGGAAGAGTGCCAGGAAGGCCGAAAACAACTAGAAAGTTCTGCACTAGAGGAATCTGTTCTTAATAAAATAGCAGAACAACCCAAGACGAACACAAGTAAAATAGCTCGTTAAGTTAACGTAAGTCAAAAACTAATCTGGGCAACAATTACACCCCTATCATATTCAACGTCTACAGAAACTACTGCCACATAATTTCTCGAAACGTTCAAATGTTTGTCAATGGATTCAGATAAAATGTTTAAGATATCCGCAATTTATAGGTAAGTTGCTTTTTACTGATGAAGCAAATTTCTTAAAAGATTGTAACTTGAAAGCCTCGTCCAACATACATAACACTTGTACACTACATTTCTATCTATCTGATATTATTGTCCATCAGACAGTTCATTTACCCTTATATTATTGTTATCTAAATATGTAAAATATTTAAAGGGCTGAAACCTCATGAGGTGATCAGAACTTCGGTTTTGAAAAATAATTTAACTCCCGAATCAATCCCAGAACTGAACCTCTTAAGTAAATGTTGAGCTGAACCTCAACTTAATTTACAACTAAACCTCCAACTCATACGCAATCACTAAATAACCGGCAACCCAACCCTCAACTCAATCACCAAATTACTCCCAAATTAACTTTTAAATCAACCCTTAACCTAACCAAATATCAACTCACTTAACCCCAATGCAAGCTAACTAAACTCTAAAAATGTGTGCTCAACTCGACTCTTAATGGTCTACCATCACGCTGCTATACAACGTACAATAACAAAGCCGTATCATCACCAAACCTTCATACCATCGTAACATCGTACCGTTACACCATCATTCCGACATACTATCACACCATCATTCTAGAATAAATACCATCATACGCACTATCATATGTATATACATTCATCCCATCACACCATCATCCAATAATACCATATCCATCATACCACCATATCATCATAACTTCACACAATCATACCATCATACCATCAAACCATTATACAATTGTACCGTCATACAGGTTTTACATTGCAAATTGAAACTTTAGCCAATTATATGAATACCTATTATGATAAAATTTAACATGTGCGTTTGAAATGGAATATTAAAATGATTTTTGAATAAAGTAAATATGGTCTAAAATATTTAGCTATTTTTAATCGATTATTCTGAATTTTGACATCTCCAACGAACAGAAGGAAATGTGACCCAAGAATTATTTGTAGACGCTGTATATTTAGGTGTCCATGAATCATGCAGCTGTTAAGGTTTCTTTCAGGCAGCGATCAAGATTATATCCGTAATAATATTCAAGTTCGATAGAAACTTTTTTTGCCAATCCTTCGTTTTAAATTTTGGGTTATATTTTCTGAGTATTTGGAAATGTTTAGGAAACTATAGTGTGAGACGGACACGCGCCGCAGTATTAAATGAAACTATTAACGATAGCGTATAGAGTCTTGGAATTAGAAATGTTATTTTAAATCCTCATTCCCATAATCACGAATTTCATTATAATCGGTTAAGGAATATCAAAGTTCCTTCTACTTGGCCTTATTCCAGTACTTTATCTAAAAATCATCTTATAGAATCCCATTCTCATCACACATGTAAAATTCCACTAAAATCCCTTAAGAAATAGATAAGTTCCATGCTAATTGGCAATTCATATATGTAATTTGCTTAATTTGGAATGTAAAAGGTTTAATTTGAATTGAGAATTGATTTCAAGGTTAAGTTAGGGGTCCATTTGTGGGTTGAGTTGAAGTTGAGTTGGAGTTGAGTTGGGGTTGTATTAGGATGTGATGAGTAGTTAACAAATTTTTTGTATGATAGAACAACCGATTATGATGAAATTCGACATGTGTATTGGAAATGGGATTCTAAAATGATTTTTGGATAAAGTTCTGGAATATGGTCAGTTGCCCGGTTAGAAATATCAGTATAATTTTGTATACATTACATACTAAATTCGGTATAAAGTTCTACCATAGACCGAAGTTCTGATCACCTCGCATACACACCGTATAGATTTAAATGCATCGTGTAAAATTTAATTGGAATATCATCTTTATCCACCATCCTCAAAAAATTAAAGTTTCCTGAAGATAAATTTACGAAATATATTTTTTATTTCTTTATTTAAAATTTGAATCTATTGACGTTAATATGAGATATTAAGTAAAATATGTATTTAGCGAAGAAACAGGTTAACAGTAGTTATTGATGAAATTGATGAATCAAAGAAACATCCCTTAAAATACTTTTCGACGTAGATGCATAACTCGTCGCATAAATATTATTCTAAAGTCCACGATTTGTACTGATATGATATACTGATAATAGTCGATACAATAAATAAATTAAACATATTTGCAGGTTAATACCTATAAATATGTAACGGACATATCAAGGCAAGTGTTTATTGAATATCGAAAGTATATTTACCTTTTTATACATATAATTATAATTTTAATTAAGACAATCGTATAATAATGAGTAAAATATTTAAATATGTTTTACTAGTGTTATTGCCATAAAAATTACACCTGTAGTTAAATTTCGGTCAGTTCCCTGTGAACATTCAATTAAGAAAGGCGGAATTGTTTTCGAGTGTTAAAATAATGAATACCAGTGATATCATTTTATTGATTTTGGCCAATTTACTGTTGTTTTGGATATGGTATCGTATACGGAATCGTGAACTATTTAAAATGATTGCGAAAATGAATGATTTAAACGCCCTACCATTAATTGGTCTTGGACATCATTTTATTGGGAAATCGACTAAAGGTATATGTACATAGATCGAATTTTTTGTTGTATATTTTCATTGTATAAACCATTTTTAGAATATTTTAAAACCGTACTGGATTTAATCGGCGATGATAGTGCTCACTCTCCAATCCAGTTTTGGGTTTGCTCAACATTATTAATCATAATTCAAAATCCAGAAGATATTCAAAAAGTTTTAACATCCCCGGATTGCTACGAAAAGGGTTCCTGTTTTGAAATTGCACCATTATCAAATAGCCTAGTATCGTCAAAACGTATGAATAAAACATTTTATTATTTTAAAAGTACGCATAAGGTTTATTCCAGTGTTTTTATTTTACATTAAGCACCAATTTGGATACAACATCGCAAACTGCTTAGCTCCGCTTTCAACATCAAATTGTTAAAAGGTTTTATCAAAGATTTCAATGAAATATCTCGCAAAATAGTTTTAGCTACAGAACGCTTATGCGGTCAGGGTGGATTTAACATGTGCCAATTGGTTGGAAACCATGTAGTAGACGTTGCCTTACGAACATTTTTTGGCAGCAACGAGAGCACCGATGTTATCTCTCGGTTGCATAATAATATTTTTCCAATTGCAGAATGTTTCGGAGAAGTAGCATTGCAAGCACACTGTCATCCAATTTTGAGTATTCTGTATCGTTTAGGTTATCCAATATTTAAAAAAGTAAATGCAATGTTGAATGAAAATTATGATTTAGTTAAAAATAAGATTGCAGTAGATACGGAGAGAAAACCGGGTGACCCAGAAATTTTTATAAAACGAATTGCTACTTTACGCATGGATGAAGTGTTTCAAGAAATCGATGTGTTCGATCATGTAAACTTAATGCTACTGGGTGTAGCAGATACATCGATTAAAAATTTTAACAATATATTTATAATGCTTGCGATGAACCCAGTCGCACAAGAAAGATGTTATAGTGAACTGGTTGAAAATTTGGGTGAGGATTTTGAAGAAATTGATTTAGACTCGTTAAATAAATTAAGCTGCTTGGATCGTACCATTAAAGAATGCATGCGCCTAATTCCAACGGTTACTTTGATTATAAGAAAAACGGGTGTAGATTTACCGATTTGTAAGTAATAATTAAATTATAAAATTAAATAACAAGCGATATTCAAATTTTGTGTTTTTTTTAAAGCGATAGGCACCATCCCAAAAGGAGTGGATGTTATTGTTCCAATTATTAAAGTTCATCGTAATCCAAAATACTGGGGTGATCAACCAACCCGCTTTAACCCGGACCATTTTTTGGATGAAAATATTGCAAAAAGACCAGCTACATGCTATTTGCCTTTCAGCTATGGGAACCGTAATTGCATTGGCATGAAATATGCTAATTGGTTTATGCGTATCGTAGTCGCCCATCTTATTTCAAAGTATAAATTTACAACAAAACTGAAGTTTGAGGAATTAAAATATTCGTACGATCTTACAATGACAATAGATCTTAATCAGTTCATTGAAGTAGAAAAACGTTAAATCAAGTTATATTTTCTACAAACATATGAGCCGTTTTTTGTGAAAGTGGAATAAGTCATGTTTTAATAATACTGAGATAATTAATTTTCATGTTATGAAAAAAAAATCAATACAACTTTTGTTTAAAGTGTTTGCATTTATGATATATTACTATACTAACTACTTCTATCTAAAGTGATAAATTTCATAATAAGGCTTGGTAAAATACGAGCTTCTTGTATTGCAAATGACTTATTCCACTTTCAAAATAATATTTTTTTAAATAAAAATGACTTGTACCATCATTTAATATTGATTTTATTCATTAATGAGAATTTTACATTATAATTGACATCCAGTTATTACAAAGAGACAATTATAATGAATTTAATAGATTTGGATTTCATTTTACTCCTCAACAAGTTGATCCGACTTTAGTAAGTTTTGAAAATATCCAGCAGACCAATATTTTTTACGCTGCAAAATTGAATCTAGTTAGAACATTGCATTAAATTGAATATGAAAATACCATCGAACAAGTGGAAAACAGGATAGAGCGCGTCATTAGAAAGAAGCGAAAAACCATCAAGAAAAAGTTAGATAAATTAATTTCGAATAAATCAAAACCAACCACAAATACCATCATTCAATAAAACCAACAACGGACACGGGCACAATACCATTCCTAAAGATACTACCAAAAATAACACGAAACATTTACCGGAAATTGAAAACATTATATTAAAAACCGACACAATTCACCAAGACGAAATAAGAACTCTGATCATTAATGAGATCCAAAACAATATGACAAAATCAAACAGGAAAAGAAAACCATCGCCTGAATTGAACATGGTAACGAGCATAGGCAAAAAATTATCTGATAATAACGCGTTAATAACGAAAGCTGACGTAACACTGTAGTGGTTGTAGGTATTGAAGAACACAACAACAAAATAATGGAATACATCGAAAAAAACAATGTCAATAAATTACTATCCGATCTAACTAATATGTACCTAAAAAACATCAATGCTGCGCAATCAATAAATCAACGACCATTTTGAACCAATACCAGAGATACAATGATCAAGCCTAAAGCACCAGCCATTACCGGTTTACCCAAATTACATAAAGAGAACACCTCTATAAGACCGCTAATAAATTTCACCACATCTCCGTCATACAAACAAGCGAAATATCTCAACAAATGGATCACCGCGAACATAAAACTCAATGAGAATTTCCCCGTCATCAACAATATGGAACTCGTTGACAAAATACAATTCGTACATTTCCTAATTGGCGCGAAATTAGCATCGTTCGACGTCACAAACATGTACTCCAATATACCAGTCGAGGAAACAATTCAAATCATTATGGAATTATTAAAAGAAAACAAAGTGGAAGCAAAGATTCAATATGAGCTAATAGTATTTCTCAAAATCATCACCCAACAGAATTATTTCGAACATAACAAGGACGTTTACAATCAAACAGACGGTCTACCTATGGGTTCTCTACTTTCAGGCACACTGGCGAATATTTACAGGAACAACATAATATATTGGCAAAGTTATGTCGACAATATTTTCATATTTTTCCAAGGAACAAATAGGCAGCTAGAGAAAACCAGTAAATAAACTCTATAAAACACAACATAAAATTCACACTGGAAATGGAAAACAACAAAACCATAAACTTTTTGGATGTCACAATCATCAACATAAATAATAGACACAATTTTAAAATCTATAGAAAACCAACACAGACCGATCACACAGTACACAACATGGATTTAAATAAACATGGATGCAACAACAACAAGAAATGGAGCAAATTTTTTATAGGTATAGTTTTACTGGTCTTTTTATACAGGGTGGGGAAAAAGTATGGAAACCCCTAAAAATTTCGCGGATTTCGGTAAAAAACAATGAGCAAGAGTTATTCTTAGGTAATTTTCAACAAGGAATTTAATGGTGAACTTGATTGTGGCCTTGGCCGTCATCTTCAAGGTCATTTTGAGGTCAAGGTCATATTTTTATAGGAAAATCCCTATGTTTGACATCGACCCCCCCTCTTATATGACCTCCCAAGGTCACCTAAAGGAATAATCATTTACTATGAAAATTAAAAAAATGAATTCTTCATTTTTGAAATTAATTTTTTTGTTTTTTTATAATTTTCATAGCAACATAAGCATTATTACAATTATTCTGAATTTATGATTTATTTTATATTTTGATAGCAAATCATTATTCCTTCAGGCAACCTTAGGATTGCCGCCCCGGTGGCACAGTGGTTAGCATGCTTGCTTTAAGCTCCGGAGGTCTCGGGGCGATTCCCGGCGGGTGATGAAAAAATCACGGCTGGTTGATATTGGATCAATGAATTAATCACTCATTGTCCGTTAAAAAAAATGATTACGAAACTTCAAATGAAGCGGCCAAATTCCTCTATGGGATGTAGCGCCAGCGAAAAAAAAAAAAAAAAAAACATTGGGAGGTCATGGAAAATACATATTCGGACGTACAATTGATTGCTCTTTTCGAATCCGATGTCTAAAACAGGGGTTTTCTATAAAAAAATGAACTTGACCTCAAAATGACCTTGAAGATGACGGTCAAGGTCACAACCAAGTTCACCATTAAATCCTTGTTGAAAATTATCGAAGAATAGACTTTGCTCATTTATTTTTTTTTTAAATACTCCGCGAAATTTTTAGGGGTTTCCAAATTTTTTCCTCGCAATGTAAATTCCTTCAGATGACCTTGGGAGGTCATGGAAAACACATATTCGGACGTTTAATTGATCGCTCTTTTCGATTGTGTCATCAAAAATAGGGGTTCTAATTTAAAAAAATGACCTTGCCCTACAAATAACCTTGAACCCGTTTTAACCCGGACCATTTTTTAGATGAAAATATTGTTAAAAGACCTGCTACATGCTACTTGCCTTTCAGCTATGGGAACCGCAATTGCATTGGCATGAAATATGCTAATTGGTCAATGCGTATCATAGTCGCACATCTTATTTCAAAGTACAAATTTACAACAAAATTGAAGTTTGAGGAATTAATATATTCGTACGGGCATTACAATGACTGTCGATCTTAAACAGTTTATTGAAGTAGAAAAACGTTAAATCAAGCTATTTCTTCTACAAACAACGGTGTATACTAATTTACAATCAAATAAAGCAATTAATATATATTTCATTAAATTAATGAGTTTTTTTTTAATTTTATTACGAGATTTTCTTTGATCTCGAACATTTCAATCGTATAGAGGTCTGAAATATGTATGTACAAAACGCAGAAAATTGTCTCTAATTTCCTTTCAATTCCACATATTCCTATACTCACAGAACGGAAAACGTATTTTTTCATTAAACAAAAAACCAAATTACATAATATATGTATGAAAATGTCCGTTTTGTTTTTCTATTTAATTTTCTTCTGAAAAATTTTTCATTTTTATTTAATGAGGAAATTATTTTTTTATTATGCTACTGTTCTGCTGTCATTTTAGAAATGCTATTTTCCAGTCCTAATATATTTATTTATGTAGCTATTTGGCGAATAAAGTATACATCCATTCATCCAAATAACATACAGTTTTGTTTGCTTAGTTTTGTATATATTGACTAAATTCCAAGTAACGTTAGGGGACATTTTCGAAATTAAGAAATTAATTTTGGTTTTGTTTCTTTACCTGGCGTACATTTGTGTCAACATCACGTGTCTTATATGAGTAAACACATTCTAAAGCAGTTTTTGTAACCTCAAATAATTCAAACATTGTGTAGCATTACCCAACAGATACCAACCCCAAATTTTATATCTTTGTAGAAAAACCCGACTTTGTATTACACATAGACATAATAATTAGGAAAACTTTTTATTTTATCTACTATACATACACAGATAATTATTCTGAAAGCTAAAATATAATAAAGTAGAAATGAGCACCAAAATTTAAACTTAGCTTTACACACTAAACTTTTAACTAGAAACGATCGTTTCGAAACAAGATCTAAGAAGAAATATAACTTTATCTACAATAATATAATACAAAAAAGGAAAAAGTTCTGCTCGTAAAATAAGCTTTTCCCGTTTATATATTTTAACTACCTTTCCTTCTTCGTTTGGCATTAAATTGAATTATTTTAATTAAGAAATTACGAAATATTTTTTTTGGTTTTATTTTCTTTAGACATTTTCTCAATCGGAATGCTGCAAACAATAACGCATTGAATAATGTCTTGTAAGGGAAATTGAAGGGTAAATCTTCGTAATGAACTAGTTGTAAAACAAGAATTTTTTTAGTTAATATGATTACAGCAAATTAACATTCATTTCGATTTTTTGTATATGGGGTAAAAAATGTACGGAATTCTTTTGTCGAAGGGAGATTCATTATCTAACATGTATACACGATTGTATAACACAATATTAAGATTTATAAAAATTCCAAAGTAGCTAATAAATAAAAATATTAAAACTGATGAAAACACTATTTAGAGCTACTGGTCTGTCTCACATTGCATATGCATTGCTCCCCTTCCACCACAAATAAATTTTCATAATTTTATCATAGTTTTGAGGGAAAACAGAGTTTTTCATTTTTTTTTGTTTGTTTCGATATAATAAATGTGATAATGATGATAGTAATGATAATAAAGATAATAAATGGATGGGGGCACAAAGTATGAGATGCGGAGGGTAAATGCGATGTGTTGCCGATAAGGGTGAATTTGTATATATACTCGTAAATGTACGACACGTTTGCGGATGGTGAATAAACTATAATAATAAATTTATTAAGATTATTACCACTATTCAGTTGCCGGTTATTATAAACCATTATGATTTTATTGTTATATGTTTCTGCACAAAATGATGTATAGATACAAACAACATGAAAAAATAGGGGATGGCAAATAGAAAATGTGCTGTTAAATCATTTATTGGGGATTACATGGGGATTGTATCAATTTAAATACATAAAAAAAAATTTAAATTGACATTTTTATTGATTCTTAAATGGTTATGGCCTCTTATGTACATATATACAATTTTTCATATTATTCAGAAAGGTGCGTCCGGTGTAGCAAATTTACTATTCAATAGAAAAAATATTAAAGCGACAAAATTATTAGTTGCATTTGATTTATAAATTTGCTTATCTGAATTTTGCCTTCACTTGATTATTTCTATATATTAATGTATGCCGCAGTTCAGTGTATTCGTGATGGATTTTATATTGGATTTAGGCTAAATAATGAAATTACATAAAATTAAATTTCGATCAATAGATAAGGACTCACAAAAAAGCAAGATTTAGAACGTACATCTCTTATTAATGTGACCTTTTTTGGTGTTAGAATCGCTTCTTCGCACTGCCATTCATCAATTAGGTAATTAAATCGAAAGCTTCAAAAATCATTTATACTGGAAGAACAGAGAACTTTTGTTTTAAGAATAGATTTCATAGTAGCATGATTCTGCGATTCCTGTGATTTTAGAATCCCTTCTGCCATCAATTTTCGATGTTCACAAGCGAATCTGGTTCTGATGTCGCTTAACGATTGCTCAATCGATTTAGATCAGATACATCATGTGGCCTACGCGTTCCCGTATTTCTCCTTGCAGTCAGTTACATTATTTGTTAAAGTTCTTTATGTACACCTCATCTCCAGGTTGAAACTTAGCTGCATTTGTTGGGTCGTTGATGACGTTCGCGGAAACATCAGATGAAGAATAGTTTAAGGCTGACGTCCATAAAATAATTCCGACGGGGATTTCCCACTTAAGCCTGGTGAAAATAATAACTACCCAAGAACTTAAGTAGTGCAACATCCGTAGAACCTCCATCAATTGTACTTTTCTTCATGGATGTTTTGAAAGTCCGGATGAATCTTTCAGTTTCCCCGTTCGATGATGGATGAAAAGGCGCTGTAGTCAGGTGTAAAATACCATTATTTTCACAAAACTGTTGACACTAACAATACAGTCAGGAAGACCTTCTATATAGAAAATATTGATTGCAAAGCCCGAATGGTTGACTTTGTACTAATGTCGGACATTTTCACTATAAATGGATATTTTGAGTAAGCATCTATACATAATAGCCACATTGAATTAAGAAACGGTCCTGCGAAATCGAAGTGGATTTTTTCCCACGGTTTAGATGCAACTGGGCAACTTTGAATTCTTTCTTTGGTGCTGCTGCACATTCTTGGTTGCAATTTCCTGGTATAATTTGCAATGGTTTCAGCATCGATTGGAAATAAAGAAAGTTCAACTTCATATACTTCGTTTATCCCGAATTCAGCCTCTTCTGATCTGTCGAATTCAATATCGGGACCTGTAGGCAATCCGGAAAGATTCGCAATGCCGTATTTTGTAGTTGGGTAAGGTGTTCGTCATCAATACGATTGCCCATCTCTGCAATCTATTAGCGATCATGACTGGCAAATTCTTAGCTGGATTGAAAAGGAAAAGCAAGGACTTCTGGTCGGTTACCAACTCAAACTGTCGCCCGTAAAGGTATTGACGAAACTTAGTTACCTCAAAAATGATCGGAAGTGCCGCCTTTTCAATTTGGTGTTGTCATATTTTGAATTGCCCTAATTCCCGATTCTCGTGGTCTAATACCATCGCCACTTATAATATGTCCCAAATACTGTAATTCGCGTTGCATAAAATTACATTTTTGACATTTTACAACGTAACCCATTTAATTTTAGGAGTTTGAATAATTCTTCCAAATTAGACAAGTATTCCCCTTTTGATCTACCAGTCACTACGATATCATCTAAATAACTGACGCATTGCGGTACGTTTACGATTATCATTATAAATTTTTGAAATATAGCTGGTGCACTTGCGACTCCGAATGGTAATCTCTGGAACTGATATAATCCAAAGGGTGTGTTGATAGCCATGAATTCTTTCGATTCCTCATCCAACTCCAATTGTAAATAAGCTTCTGAAAGGTCTACTTTTGAAAATAATTTGGCCTTACCTTTTTTGTGAAAAATTTCTTCTATTCTTGGAATTGGGTACTGTTCAATGAATAACTGAGAGTTTACGTTGATCTTAAAATCAGCGCACAATCGAATTGAATTATTAGATTTTCTGACAACCACAACTGGACCGGCCCATTGGCTAAACCTGATCGGTTTCAAAACTCCAATTTGTGCAAATCTGTTATATTCGCTTTTCACTGACTCCATTTCAAAAATAGCAAGAGGTCGTGCCTTAAAAAACTTTGGCGGAAATAATTGGGAATTAGAAAAGCAATATCCTCTTAGGTATTATTGGCCAATACTCCGTGGTGAATAAGCTGATTGATCAAGCTGTGGCTTCAAAATTCGTTTTGATACTGTCATGACACTATAATCCAAAAACAAAAATGTTGGCATATAAATTCGCCTGAATGCAGGCTAACAATTACATTTGTTATAAACTGACTGATTAATTTACTTTTCAATGCATATTAAAGGCGTAATTTAAAATTATCATAATTGTACAACAAAAATGTACAACAACGATTGTCTATTTACGGAAATGATTATTACAGGGTGCACTTTAAAACTTTGTGTTGAAGGGCAAAACACAACAATCGTTTTGGTAGCAGAAGATAAACAAATCCACGGAAGAGAAGGATAAATAAACCATATTTTATTGAACTGTCTAATGAAGAAAGTTCAGAATTTGAAAAACACCAGCTTGAATCTGGAAAAGGAACGAATGAGTGATGATGTAATTTCCTTAGATCAGTTCCATCCGGATCAGATTTCGTCCAACCTAGTAGAATAGTTATGATGAAGGTAAAAAGTGGAATTAAGTCTAAATTGAAATAAATGGAAAAACGATTTACTAAATAGCTGCGAATGAAGTTATAAGGGTATGGAAAACAATTCACGAAATCAAACTCTGAAAAAAAACGACATTTTAGGAAACAAGTGCTAAAGTAATCAAGATTCCAGTCCAACGTACGATTTAATGTGTTGTGTTATCCGCACCGAGTACTCGAGTTTTATTTAACAGTGAATAGTGGAACGGCCAAATTAATGAAATTTGGCTAGGCGGATGTTCCAAAAGAAATTCTAATCTTATTGTTTTATTATTTATCTAAATAAATCCCCAAACTTGTTAAGAAATCGAAAGATCGCTCAACAGCAAAGAGTTTCCTGTGAGTATTCTGCTGGATATAGCTGGACATTTTCTAGTACATTGTTTCATACGATTACTAAAGTCTGTACTAATTCTTGTGTGCTTAACTTAAGTTATTTATGAACTCCTTGTCAAACTGCAACAATCTGGTTTCGTCGCACAAAGTTATGCTGACGGTCTTTTTATTACAGTTGCTGGTAAACACTTAAACACCTTGTTTGAGTAAACTTTCTTAGATAGTAAACTTTCATGGAAGAATCATCTGGATTGCAAACTTCCAAAGGTAACTACTACCGTTTGACTGTGGCGAATTGAAAACATATATCACTGCAAATGTCAAACGGATTTGCGGTATACACTGTAAGCCAAGTATTTGTATCCAAGCATATTTAAGTAGATTTAACTTTATAGTAGATTCTTTATCAATTCCGATTACTTGTATTAGAGCAGCTAAGCTTTGGGCACCTCGAATATGTTGCAACAGTTATCTTTGAATTTCTTTGCTCCTTTTTGTCGAACTTTCCAAATACTACATATTTTATCAAACACAAAATATTCAGGAATTTCTGAGGATCAATATCGCCTTGCATTTTCATCAGTCTTTCGTAATCTAGCATGAAATTAGCAAAACTAAAAGTCCAAACTCAAATTTATTTCTTTAAATCGTTTCCACAGTTTTTATGTTTCAAGCTAGTGTTGTATCACCTTTAATTATATCCCCTTTTAAACAACGTAACACGAACCAATTAAGAGAACAAAGTAAATCACTGTAAATTAATTAATTCCTTTTTCTAAATAAAGTTCTGTGAAAAATACTTAAAAATTTCCAATCGAACAAATTCTGTTCCGCTTTTCTCTTCTACACAAATTTTTTATTTGTATTTCCGTTTTACATGTTCTTCTTTGTATATATAGTATGTGGACATGAGTCCACCCGTTTCCTCCCGAATTGATCTAAGAACAAATTGTATAACCGTAGCATATAATAAACTGCAAGACAAGAGTATAAATTGTACAAAACGGAACTTAAGAACAGAGTTAGAGAACTCAGAAACTTAAAATTAATCATTTTTTGCAGCCCGTCCATTCTTCTGTTTTCTTATAGCATTTTCTCGATTTTTTTTTTTTGTAATTTTCCAAAGAACATAAAACAAGTTGTAACAAGAAAATTGTGTACCGTATACAAAAGAAAAAATAATGATTTTATTGCGATTTAGTAAAAAATAACAGGATGAGGAATTTTCTTCGCCACAAAAAACACCAGAAGAAATTTTTTGTTAGCTTACAATGTTGGTTTTGAGGGGCGTGCGGTGAATCGTGGTTTTACTTTATAAATAATTTCAACTCTCTTACCTAGTTTTTTGTGTTTATGTATAGTTAGTTCGTTAGTTTGTGCACAAGAAAGTTTTTTAAACAAACAGGGGGTTTATGAGGCGATTCCCTATTCGTATACATGTTCATGAATGTTGATTTTCCCAGCAACATGAAATGAAATAAAAAATTCACGTCACTTTGCTCTCTATGTATTTAAGTATATACGAGTATATACCGTATGTAGAGTTTCACATCCATATTAACATAAAAGTTTCGAGGTGGAAAACGTATATATAAAATAACCGTAATGATAACATAACAAAATAGAATACAGAGTACGAGATGGAAAATTGTTTGCATGAGGGTGAAATGAAAAACCGGTAAAATTTCATATTCTACCCTATATATGTAATTTCAGGTTTTCTCTAGCTGTGTACATGTTTTATCATTATTATTTTGTCTATACATCTATACAACAACCACCGCACCCCCCACACCTTAATTTTATTTTTTCCCCGTATACATAGGCAAGATTGACTCATTCAACAAGGATGTAATTTTTCTTTTTTCCAACAGTTTTATTGTTTTAGTTTGTGCGGTTTTGTTTTTGTGGGGTTGAATTTTTTTTTTCTTCGTAGAACAAAGCTAATATAATATTATACACGTTGAATCGACCTTAAGCCCAAGCTTACAACACTTTCTATTTTAACGTTTCTGTTTTTATTTTTTATTTATCGTTATTGCGTATACGGATTGGAGTTTATAACGTAATAATGTACACACATATAGGGCGCGATTTAATACTTTTTGATAAGGAATCGCTTTTCTCGGATTTTATTTCCTGAAAACAAGTTTTTCGAACAAATAATTAATTTACCTATCTGTACCATATACCGTTTGCTATAAAGGATAATTTGGATGGCTGAATCACTAAAAACAATTTATACGCTTTAGAATAAACTACGAGTAAAATAAAGTTTTAAATTAAATTTTATGTTGCGTTCCCGAATATGCAAACTTTTGTTAGGCTTCCGGGATTTTTTTGGAAAATTGAAAATTGTTTATGAAAATTGATATATCATTCTCAACCCTTAAAAATTCGTTTTAATAATTTGCAAGATTGATATGAATTTTAAAAAAAAAACTGAGATTATCGGATAATTAGAATTGACAATGACATTGATATGTGAAACGTTTTGATTTTTAAATTGAGCTTTATGTGGTATGATTAGACTTTGTGTCTAGGCGAGAAGGGATATCAACCCTATTTTATTATTTATTTTTTTATTTTATCTAGAAAACGGATCTAATAAAATGAATATTTTAACTATAATCTTTTTGATACGAGTCTATCAATTTTTGGAGAATTGGTAATTTCTAATCCCGAAGGATATTTTCCTTGTCATTTCGAATTATGTCTCGAATATTATCTAACCGCAATTTTAGTCAATAAAAAAGGGAAAAGGAGTTTTAGTCAACCAGTGCGGGTTTCACATCAAATATAGCTACGCAAGTTAACGAAAAGTGCAAGTGTACAAAGGAAAAGTGTAGTAATGTACACGCTATAAGCTTGCACAGCTTAAAATTTTGTACACAATTTTCAGTACGAAATATTAAGAAATTCTAAAAGACACAAATTAAAAAGGTAAAAGCATTTACACGAAATTTCAAACAGTATGCCTGATTATTTCTGTCAAATAATAATAACATTCGGTTGGCGTTCCAAAATTCACTATTTAGAATAATGAAAAGCCAGGCACAGCTTGTCTTATTAACCCTTATGACCCTTTTTATATAAGACACATAAACTCTCCAAAAATTCTTTCATTCTGTCTATTCTAATTAATTTCATATTATGTATATGGGTTTCTAGAAGGTTTGTTTTCTTAATTAAACCCTAAATTAATATTTATTCAAAATACTTTAAAAGCGTGTGTGGAGAGGTACGTACAGATATCACATATTGAAGCCGTGTTACTAGAAATTTAATTTCTTATATCTTCTTGAGGGATATTTTACTACTGAAACCACAGATTTCTGAAGCTCTAAAAGTTTTCCTGTGGTGGTATTTCTCTGCGTAACACTGACTGACTTTAGCGACATAATAAAAATTTCACACTGGCACAGCAAAATGTAAACTCGATAATAAAACGATTGAATATCGCAAAAACAATTTCACAAATTTTTGATTTTGCTGATACCTTCAAGTTTTCCATGGCATCCTACATTTTCTAAGATTGTTTTCAATGACCTTGAATTTGGTTTTTGTTTCATGTTTCAAGAAGAGGTATTCGCATAAAAAAAAATTGTTTTTAGGGTTTCCCGTTTTCTTTGCTGGTCAGCGTATAATAAATTAATTTAGTATATATCAGTATCAGTACTGCTCTAAATTTAAATGTGATCAGACGTATGTGTCAGTGATAGTAAAAAATCAGGTGAGCGTTGAAAATTTACTTAAAGGATTGATTTTGTTCATCAATATTTTAAAAATTGATGTTTCTAATTATTTACTAGAAATAATTAAGATTTTATATCATAATTTAGCTTATATTTAATAATAAATAGGCGGCTTGTAACTGAACGAGTATATTTAAATTCACTAATATTTAGCCAAGCGGGCTTATTAATGGTTTTTTGAACTAAACTTTGCTTTGTAGAAATAAGTCTCTTAATAAATTGAATTAAAAAATTATTTGAATGAGAACGATTCTATCTTGAAAGACCAATTTTCACTGAAAGTGCGGAAATACGATGCCAAATTCATAGGAATAGCACTAAACGAAATAAACGACGGGCTATAGATCGACAATTCAAAAGCGATTGCACAACAGGGCGAAAAAGAGCAGTTTTGAGCCATCACCAACGCACAAATATTCAAAAATGAAAAGGAAACTCATATTGTTGATTGGTTGTTAACCAAAGGTTTTGCACGACAAAAGAAAAACGTCCAGAGTGTTGTGAAAGAGTTTTTAGATGCAACACCAAGATTAAACACATCTACGAACAACTTGTCGGGAGATAAATGGTACGAAAGCTTCCTTAAAAGGTATCCAATCTTTTATATTCGTACTCCTGAACCAATAACAGATGCTAGTTCTAAACATACGCGGGTGATTTAAGCAAATTAAAGGTTACTTGAACGAAAAAAAAAAATTCAGCATTCTTGAAGATCCTTCGAAGATATTCAATTGTAATGAGACAAACTTTTTATTGTGTCGGAAAAGTGGGAAGGTTCTTGCTCCTAAAAGTATGTATATGGTTTATTTATTTTATACTAATGGCAAATGCAAATTAATTTAGTTCGTGATAGTTTAGGGCAAGAAACATTTACGAGACTGATTGGGGGCAAGCGAAGGAAAATTTGACTGTTATACCACCACTAATAGTTTATACAAACGTGTTCCGGCGCTCGTTATAAATTTAATTCCAAGTGGTCTAAAATGGTTCAAATCGGATTCTGGGTGGATGACAACCGAAATTTTTTTCGAGTACATCAGAGACATTTTCTATCCGTTTTAAAACTTCATCGGACATAAGAGGAGATGTTGAGCGAGAAACGGGAAAACAAATTTTAGCCAGCTTAGTGAGAAAAAGCTAGTTTGAGAGCACTTGAACCAGTCCAGAAGGCTGAGTTGTGAGTTCACATTACGACTGAAAAAAAAACGTTTGCTATGGGCCCAGGAGCATGTTTCTTGGACTCAAGACATGTGGAATGATGTGATTTTATCCGATGAATCAAAATTTAAGCTGCATGTTGGAGATGGAAGAATTCTCGTAAGGAGATCTCGCGAGAGGCCTAGCAAAGAATGTCTTTTAAGAATTCCACCGAGAAATGAAGGAGTTGTGGTCTGGGGATGCTTTTCTAGAAATGAAACCGGCATATAATTAATGTATGTGTAATGTAATGTTACATAATTTGTTAAGATTTAGCATGGATAAATTTGATTTTAAGAATATTTGAGAATTGTTCGAATTTTTAAACGAATTTTTACAAGATTTTTCTACAGTTTTCGGTATTTCCAAAATTATTCGAAATCATTTGAAATGTTCACTATTATTCCCAATTCTCGTAGTTTATTTGAGGTTGAGCATATTTTGGATTTTTTGAGATTATAAGGTTAAGTCACAAAATTGTACACACTGTATTAACGAGATTCTCGAGAATTTTTGAGATTTTCAAAATTATCGAGATTTGCATTTAGCTTTGAATCAAGCATTATGGTACTTATATTTTTCAGATTTTCCTCGATGATTTTTGAGATTATAGTCGATTTGAATGAATTTTTTTTTTTTAAATGCACGACAGACTCGTCACTAAGCAACTTCTTTACCAAAATAATAATTTTGAAAGCGTTTGGAATTGTTAGAAATATTATTGGATACAAACTTAGAAATACAAAACAAATCTTTCCTTATCATTTACTTCAAACTTGATAAAAAACGAACAATTTAAATTCCCAAAAATCTAAAATTTGTTGGATAGGTATGTCGAAAACGATTTTTTGGAGAAAACTTTGATTGAGTCCTATACTTAATCTAGGAGATCCATTTGATTCTGATGGGATCCGCTTAATAAGGGTTAATGGCTTTTATTCGAAATATTTTCTCAACTCCATCGTTTTTGGATGTTTTGGAATTTTTGTCCCGTGTGCTCATTTGGAAATTATTCCGAAGTGATGCAAACATGATTGAGACCAATTATTGGATGACTTTTAGGAGGAAAGATAATACTGATATTTCGCAATTTGTGATGATCGAGTTAGGGTCGGATCGATTAAACGAAAAGGCGTGATTTAGTGATTTCGCAATTTTTTTGAAAAAGTGTTTTCTTCCCCTTTGCCATAAGAGACATTTAAACTGGAGCTATGCAAAACGTGAAGAGCCATCAAAAGCATTAAAATTGATGAGAAAAACAGCGCAGCTATTAACAAAGAAAAGAGGCGAGACTAATGATAAAATAAAAGAATTTAAAGTATCGCAATTGCTCAACAGACACGAATTGTTCAGGACTGTTAAACTTTGCAGAAATCGACTGAAGCTGGAGAGGTTGCGGAAGCTTTTGTTGTTGCCAAAGATATGATGGTGATTATCCAAATTGAAAAAGTCACCATAATAATCAAGTTTGCTACAACTAAAAATCTTTTACTAACATAAAGTTTTGTTGGAATCTCTGAAATGTCTAAAAATTGAATTCAAAATAAACGATTACAAAATTTTACAAAATGAAAATTGATTACCTTGAAGAGGAAGATTAAATTTAAGAATATTAACAGGAGGTTTTATTTTAAAATGAAATTTCTGCAAAACAAAACGTTCTATTTTAAAGTGTTTTAGAAATGGGAGATTTAATTTTAAAATATTTTGTAAAATAGAGATTTAAATTTAAAGTATTTTAAAGAAAAGAAATTAAATTTATAAAAAGAAGACTTAATTTTCAAAATTCTGGAAAATGGAGGTCTGCATTTAAAATAAGAATGAAAATATTTTTATTTTTAAAATGTTCCGTAAAAGGGAGAATTTATTTTAAAATTAAGTTATAAAGATTTATGTTTCAACATCCTGGGCAAGTGAAATTAATTTTTAAAATTTGAATGGAATTTCTAGAAATGAAGATTTAATTTTAAAATATTTAAAAAACGTAAAGGTTTAATTTTTATAATTCTGGAAAATATACATTCAGTTTTAAAATTGGGATTGACTTTCAAGAAAGGGAGATTTAATTAAAAAAATGTCTGGTAAAGGAAGAATCAGTTTTTAAAATTTTGGAAAAGAAAGATTTAATTTATAAATTATTCTAGAGAAGGGAGATTTCAATTTAAAATATTCTGTGAAAAAAAAAAATTTATTAAGGCAAGAATTAATATTAAACATTCTGGAAATTTAAAATTTAACTTTAAAATTAGAATTGAAATTTAGAAAGTATGAATTAAAAATTGCAAAAGGAGACATAATTTTAAAATATTTTATAAAGTGAAGGCTTAATACCACATTCTTACAGCGATTGCTGACGGGAAAATAATTTGATATAAATTTCCCAACTAAAGAATAAGCTTATTCAAAATTGAATTCAAACTGATTCTCACTTTAATCTAATTTTATTTTATAGAAACTAAAATTCCACCCCACCTTTAATTTTATATTTCATAAAATATGTGACAAAGGTTAAGTCTATATTTTAAATGCTTGAAAACTGCAAAAATATGGTAAAAATGTTCACAACTTGTTATTTCTTTAAAATCTTTAATACTCAATATTATCAATATTAGTATTTTTCAATTAAAATACCCTACGACTTTTTTATGTCTATTGTGACATAAATATACATACTTGATTGTTGATCCAGTTCACATCAATGTTCTTAGGGTTTAAAATTACTTTTCTCGACAAAGAAAATTGAAGTTCACTTGAAGAAATTGTTTTTGAAAAAGTTTCTGTCACCAAATCATCGTCACAGATTAAGTTTTCTGGAATTTTAATAGTGTCAGGTGGTAAGTTGTTCCCACAATCATGTGTTCCAGCTCCAAGTTGTAACAACCAATTATTATAGTCTTGATCAATGCAACTGATATACTCTATTAAACTCAGCTTCTCAAAATTGTGGCAGTTTTGTAAATACTTTAAGCTTGACTGTGGTCTGTGGGAAAGCATTGCATGTTGAACAATACCTAACCATTACCGGAAATCCTCTCCAATTAACATGACCTTTCCACCAAAAGGACGTTTATTTGCATAACTTCCTGCAGCAACTTATCAATTGTATTGAGAACATGATTGGATCTACTATATAATAATTAATTTTGCACGACGAATATCCTCTGCCATAGCTAAAACTACGTGAATCAGTGTTATGATACAAATCTTCTAAAATTTGCCCAAGTTATTATGAAAAACCCGAAAATTTAAAAAAACTTTTGTTCGGGAGGTAAAAAGGGGATGATATCATGAGGAGCTCATTCGACACAGACATACTTATATACATGAAGTTCTCTCTTAATAATATAGATATTCCGTTTTGCAACCTACTATGATTTTGAAAAGTCGTAAAATTAGAAAAATTTTACTAAATAGAAGAAAAATAGAAATCTCGAGAATATCCGAGATATTCGAAAAAAATTTGAAAACTCTCAAATTCTGGAGAAATGAAATTCGTTGGGAAACAAATATCTCGGTTTCTTGAGAAATAAAATTTCTCAAGAAATCGCAATCTCTACTCGTGCACTAGTTAAATTAAACTGTGTGTTTATCCACTCTTTAAATACCCGCTTTTTCTATATAACCTATATCTCTCTTGTTCGTCTCACAAAAAATACATTTGCGCCCTCCAG
Organism: Tipula helvola; assembly: GCA_963556165.1. Classification (NCBI taxonomy): domain Eukaryota; kingdom Metazoa; phylum Arthropoda; class Insecta; order Diptera; family Tipulidae; genus Tipula; species Tipula helvola. The sequence continues at coordinate 387,206,945 of OY744482.1, read as the reverse complement.
CGTTGTAATATGTTCACATGCCGATGTAAACCACCTTCAATTTTTGTCTTCGTACTTTGCTGAATTCGATTTACGTATAACCTCATTAATTTGATGAATTTGAATATTTCGTCCAACTTTCTTGATGAGGCTCCACCCAAGTACTCAAATTGCTATTTGCTATATTATACTGCACTGAATCTTTATCAATTAGACCAACCAATGATATTAATTAATGCAGGGTACTTAAGTGGTCATGATTATAAATTTACAATAATACATAGACTACAGCGAAAAATGACTGTTACGTACAAATTGTGTGAATACAGGTCTACACTAACGGTTTTGCGAAAATTTTTGAAAATTCTTTAATGAAAATTCATGGGTTATAAAATAAAATTTTAAAGTAAGATAAAAATTAGATTTGGTTAATTTAATTCACGCACAAGTCGTGTCGATTGAGGCAAAATCCTTAACTCACTCCATATCAAAATCAACCTTTCCTGCGGCACCCCTACACATACACCACCCATAAAAAATTCAATTTTATCCCATTTTGATCAAAACTAATAATAATCCAATATGAATTCATTCAACCATAAACTAAATGATAATGTTGGGAATATATTGCCTGAAGCTCATCTGGCTCTTTGGTATTTTTTTTTCTCCTACATACTATACATACATATAATCCATATATGTGTATGCATGTTATGTTTGTAAGTTTGTATTGTAATTAGATTTTTTTTTTTTTGTAAGCAAACAATTTTGAAAGGTACAAAAGTTTCATGTTCTTCAAGATTTTATTTCATATCTTCCGCTCTATACAAAAAGAAAGTTTTCATATAGAGATTCATCTTATATTTTGAATCATGCAATTTCTATGTACTCTCACAGAAAAACAATTAAATGAATCCGATTTTTGTTTATAATTTTTCCACAAAGAAGAAGAAGAAAATTGTAAAGATAATTTTTAGAGTAGTTTATATGCTACGTGTTTTACATTGGGTTAAAATTTTGATAAAACAAACATCTAGGTCTTCAGATGAGAAGATGCATTATATGGGAAACTTAAATTTAATAAATTAGAATTTTATATGTACAAAAGTAAGTATGTACTATGGAAGAAAAATCTAAGATACAAGAAGAATTTCGTTGTGAGTTGTCGTTCACAAACATAATACAAACAGCAGGATATATATTCCGTCTTTGATTAAAATGTGTGTACTAAACAGGTAGTTGCGGGGGATAAATATGTATTTTTCTGCATTGGCGCGTACTGCACACACACAGTTGGTACCATTTTTAATAACTAACCAACGCAATGAAAGATAATATTTTGCCAAAATTTGGAAATGACGGATAAATTAGAGGGTATGGAACATGCACGTTTTATTTTTAAAATCAAAAATTACCACTTCCTCATCCCCCTATAAATATATCGTATGCTCAAATCTCATGCGGATTGTTTCAGTCAAACAATCAAAGCATTTATAATTTTTATATTTTTAAAAATTCATCTCCCACTGGGCTCATATTTTTAGTTTCGTTTATTTTTAGAAAGTATATAGAGTGGAGACACAAATATGAGGTGGGCTTTTCATTAAATTGTTATATTGTTTGTGAAAGGGTGGGATGAGGTTTACAGATAGAAATGGTGTTGGCATTCTCATATTTTTTTGAATTCATTAATATTAAAATGAATGAATGTACATTAATTTTCGTTCTAAGTTACGTGCATCTATGTGTAACAAGGAGATGGAAATTTGTTGTACACATTAAAATGAAAAATGAAGGGTCAGGCATCATAAATAGTAAAAAATAAAAATGAATAATTTTTCATTTGTAATTAGATGATTTATTGTATGTCTCGAGATAAAATACCTGAATACATTTTATACCCCAATTTAGTTGATGCCGAATGGATGATGTATGTACCCCCCCCCCCCACAATAAAATACCCGGTAATATTATTTGGCCTTTAAATCCAAGTAATGTACCCTAATTTTCTGTATTTATCGCATTTCTCACATTTTTTGATTTTTATCTTTGACTATAGGTATATAATTAAAATGGACAGCCAGTCGCTAACTTCATGCACGAATCCAACATCTGCAGCACCTACGTGTTTAACGTGTGAAATCAAAAAAAATCATACCTAGAAATTGCTGCAGTTGTGGGACTTTCGAAGAATTTCGTGGCAAATTTTATAAAGTCTCATATCAAATATCGTCAAGATACACCATTTTAAAATATCTGTTCATGTTGACAAAGAACTAATTTTGAAATCTTGAGCAAAAACAATATTTGGGAAAGAATTCGATTTGCAAAAGGTCATGCTGATTTAAAAGATTGGTCGACGGAATATTATGCCTTGTTGTCCTCTCATATAGTGGTGTAGAGCTTTTATGTTAGATACAAGATTATGGACCAACCCATCTACGAGAACGATATTCTCCAAAATATGATATACCCTTTTTCAGAAGACCATATGCCCTGAGATGGGTCTAGAAGCAAGACATTGTGAGCTTAAATATACCTCTAAAGAAAGGCAAAACAATTTTTCAGGGACCAAAATATCCAACTTTTGACTTGGCCAGCACAATCCTCCGACCACAATCCAATTGAGCTTCTTTGGAAGATTTTTATGATTGATGTGGCCCACAAAGGACAAGCCACTAAATACTAAGACCTTAAGAATTAAAAATTACTTGCTTGCAGGCGATTGAGAATTTGCCTCGATGTCAGTCAAAAACTACATAATAATTTAAAAATTGGGACCAATTAGTGAGCGGAGACTAGCGGAAATTACCTTTCCTATGCCCGCCCCAAACCCCCACCCTACCTTTTAATAGGGTTTGGCTACAGGTACTATTCGAATATTAGCCTAAAATAAAAAATTCTTTCTGTTTCTTACAATCAGTACGAAATAAATTATTATTGTAAAACTAAATGAATTAATTGTACTTATACAAACTCATTGATATTGACATTATTTGTTGTGATGGCAATGTCATGTAATATTAAGATAAGTAACCCAGTTAAATTGTTATAGCAAGTTGCCAGATGCAATATCTACAATCTGACAACATTCTAATTGGAAAACGCCATGAATTTGGTTTCAAATACTGGATGTCACCCTACTCCTCTTAAACTGCAATCCAACCCGCCCACAGTCAATTAAAGCCGAAATCAACGCTCTAGTGTGGTTGTGGTCTTGCTTCGTCTAAATGAAACAACTGTGGATGATATTTTCCCTCCTCCAAATATTATCGATATATTAGATCAACTGCCTAAGCCTTATAGATGGTTACCATCAGATTGCCCTCAGCGAAGAAAACAGACCAAAAACAGCGTTTAGTGGTGTATTACCACTTTACGAGAATGATGTGGTCATCTATGGATACAACCTTCTCGACCACAATAGAAAATTTACTGTCGTATTTCAATGTCTACGGAAATATTATTTAAAGCTTCAACCGACGAAATGATTTTTACGAAAGAAAATGTGGTACTCAGGGCACAAAATCACAAATTATAGATTTAAACCAGATCCTTCGAAAATAAATGCAATTCAAGATTTTCCAGTTCCAAAAACACCAAACCAAGTAAAATCCTTTGCATTATTGGTTACTATCGTCGATTTATTGAAAAATTTACCGAAAGGATACACCTTTTATTTGGACTGCCTTTTGCAAAAATAGTTTCGACATTTTTTATGCTGAGCATAATTAATAACTGTGAAAAAAGAAACGCTGGCAATTTTTTTTTGCGGTCAAACGTTTCTGACCATAACTTTACGGAGTAAAATTCATCGCCTATAAATCATTACTGTGGTTAAATAAATCTAAAAACCTGTCATCTGGTCTTATGCGCTGGAGAATAGAGTTGGACAAATTTGATTGCAATGTAACTCATACAGCTGAAAAGTACAATGTAAATGCGGATGCTTTAAGCAGAATTTCGTTAGATTCTGTCGGTCAAAGTAACGTCCACGTCATTACTCGATCCAAGTCCAAAATAGTTTTAAGAGAATTGGAGGTTTTTGATTTTAGATGTAAATTCTTCAACTAAAGTTGGACTATTGAGCGCACGATGACAGACTAGTTTGTGTGGAAATATTTAATATCGTTTCAGTTTAATCGAATTCTGAAGATTAGAACATTTTGAATTGGAATATTCTATACGCTACCAAGCTAAGATAATAAAACCAAATGCATAAAATTTTTCACATTAAAATCAGATAGTTAAAATTGCAGAATTTCGCTTCCAAAAACGATGATTTTTACAAAAATGACAAGATGTAAGACGTTACGAAACTAATTTTGAAATATTTTGGGGAAGTTTGTTTTGGGGTATCTATGCGCTCACTTAATCCCACAAAATAACAACCCCCTCGAAAAACTGTCGCGCGATGAAGATTGTATTCATTTCCATTTATTTCACCATTGAAAAGGGATTGTTTGATTATTAACATAACCAGTTTTCTACATTTAAGTTTAAAAAAATTTATTACATGTGTGTACATGACATCCGTATCTTCCTCATTTAATGTAATGCAACTGCTTTAATCGGTGCTCACGTAAAATAATCCACATTTTGTTCTTGTTCAGCTTTTCGATGCTCTACGGTGCAATGGAATTCTGCGAGAAAAGATGCATAACGAAGCAAGCGAATGTCGAAAATATGTATCAACGGTTTGTTATCCGTTACTAGCTACTTTTGTCCATATAGGTGCAGGTACAATCTTTTGAGAGTCCAATAAATAGCCAATGCTTCACGACCTAATTGGCTGTGGTTTTGCTCTGCCACAGACAGTTTCTCATCCCCTGGATGACTTGCGGTAACATTCCAGCTAATCCAACTGGGGTTGCATCACATGAAATGGTTATAGGCAATCCTGGATGGAATAATAATTTGAAAATTTGAATAAACATCATGTACATTCTGGACGTAATTTCCATCTACACTAGCACTTACTGTATACTTATTGATCTGCGGTTATTCAATATTCCTTAAATTCCAATTTTCCTGCTTGAAACAACATTGTTTGAAGCGAATTGCCGCTAATACCTATTATGAACTGTGTTAATACAAATGTATCTGCAATTGACGCAGAGCATCCTTTAGACTTTAGAGTCTTACAACTAATAAATTCGGCTCTGGATTTTATGATTCTTATTCTGTTACTTTGATGCTAGTAAATTCGACACAACACCGTAATTCTCTGGACCAATCCAATTTAGCAATATTTTTTTGCATTTTTCTTTGTCACTTTTAATTTTCTTTGGGCCAAAAAAAATTTCAAGTCGCTAGACATATTGTTGAAAAGATTTTGAAAGAATAATTCGAATCGCCATTTTCGTTTTCCGCCGAAGTATTTTATTCTTTTTTGAAAAACCAAATTCCGAAATTCAAAAATCCAAAGTTGTATAGGGAAATTGACTTGTTTCATATTTACATCCATCCAATCATAAAATATGCCCCTCCAGGCTGTTGTAACTCATTTCAAACAAATATCGAACATTTCCTTGTATGAAATGAATTCAATTTTCGACACAAAAAGTCTGAATATGTGTCAAACAAAATTTACTAGACGATGATGATTTCTAAATTATTTTATGGTTTAGTAACATATATACGGTTCAAACGAGACATAATACGGTGAAGCTTTTTATTCATGTACACGGAAATGCACTAGAACAAAACTAAAAGACATCGTAAAATATAATTTGACATACAGATACCTAATCATAATTTTATGTTTATTTTCAGGATGGAAGGATTCAATTTTTTCTCTACCCAAGAAATGGTTATCTACAAGTGGAACAGACGATCTTGGTTTCCCGGAGGTAAGTGAAAAATTAACAAAACACAACAAAAAAAAAATCATCACACTTTTTCCGTTACATTTTCCATCCGGTTCAACAAATATAAACATAACAACAATAACAATGCAATACAACGAATACACAATTCCAAGATTAAAGATAATTTTATTGTATTCCACATTTTTGCTATTATCCCGAAAGCACATAAAAAATATACATACGTATGTGTATGCGGGGAAAATTGGTTTATGTTGAAGAGGAAAATTCTCTAGAGGGATATGTATATGCAGTTATATAACATAAACAACAACAAACAGTAAACAGTTTTCTATTTTTTTTTTTTTTGGAAAAATATAAAATGCCAAACGTTAACGATATTTTCGTCTTACTCAGGAAAATGGAATAAAATATCCATATTTAATGTCCCTGGAGGATTTAAAGTTTTTCGTTTTATATTTTCCTTGGGATTAAATTCGAGTAAACATAACACGTAAATATTATGGGGAATAGATGGAGTTGGTGCATTTTATAGTGCGTTGCAAACAATTGTGAATTGTTTCGCTTCAGCTAGTATTCGTTGGTAGCACGTCTTCCCACATGTATCTTTCTTTCATTTTGCTTTGTTTGGCACAGAAGTTATTCAATTGTGAGGATATTTGGCTAAAAGCAACCCTTTTTGTCGCTTCATTTGTATAGCTTTGGAAGTGCTTGTTGTAGTACAAATACATTCAACGTTGATTTTGAGCAGCATACGAATACAAAGCCAGACATCCATGGCTGATTTATATTTTTCTGGAGAGACTAAATGATAGCAGGAAGACTTTATAGACAAAGAAGTCCCCTGACGTTGATATCCCAAACATCGATGAATTCCTCAAGTTTCTTGATAAACGGGCGGATACTTTCGAGCCAACGAGAAGATTTACAATACCGTCTGGCTCTTAAAATAAATAATCAAGAAGTGACTGCTAAAACCTAAAGCTTTTTGTCGACGTCTGAGTTTGGTTCGTATTTGCTTTGCAAAATTGAAAGCCATCGCTTGTCGGAGTTCCCTAAAGAGAAACATCGAAGAAAAACAAAATGGGTCAAAATTGGGTGCCAAAAATGACATCGACGTCATCATACAGTGATTTACGAAAACGAGAGTAAGACAACGAAACAAGAGGAGAACAAAGATATGACAGTAGCGACGTCTGCACTAAGCCCAAGGCAAGGTGCGTACAAGCTGTAGAACATAAATTTTGTTTGAGTTGCCGTGAAAAAAGGTTTCCAGTACAAATACAACCTAAATTGGTAATTTAACAATGTTAAAATCAAATTAAAGAACTTGATTAATTAAATATTAGGCCATTACGAATTAAATGTGTAATTCACCCAAAGAGCCTAGGAGAAAGCTTACGTCATTTGTTCAAGATTTATTTATAATTTTCTTTCTTTATTTTAAAGCTAACAAGAGTCATGAAGAGTTCGTGAACACAATCCAGTTCAAACATGTTGAAAATGCGAACGCAAAATTGGAAGATATTTACCATAGGAAGGAGAATTTCAATGCAAGAATTTTCTGCCGGTAGGTAGGAGACGTCGGATATAATAAAAATTATCAAATGATTTTCTCCTGCCTGAAGTTTTACATTCAGATTCAAACTTCCTGAACTTTAAAATAAAATTAGAAGATAATTTTTGTCTTTGGAAACATTAAATGTACTAAGAATTGCAATGATAAGTGGCTGCAGAAATTATCTTGTAAAGATTTTATGTTCAGAAGGTTTTAGTCTAATCAAAAGAGTTAAAAATATCTATTGCAACTCGTATTGTATGGTTGAATCTTGCCATAATCCCTCGATTGCAGAAATTGTCTTAAAGTAAATTTCGAAACAAAGATTTGAGAATTTTGATTTCAAGGCGTATTACACGACTGAAACTTGCGTCTCGCATCGCATAAAATCCAGAGGAAACACCGCAGTATTATTCGATAATGGTAGTACACGAATTTACCAACAGCTATAGCTCGAGACACGGTTGAAGATGGGGAAGAACGGGAAATCTGAGCGATGTTGGACTCATGCTCACAGACCTCATTTATAACGAATGATTGTGTTTAAAGGTTAGGTCTCAAAATAAGAAATATCTACGCTTTCTTTAACCTTAGTTCTATATAGTTCTATATTTTGGTCCATTCAATCTTAGCTATTCTCCGAGGCTACAGAAGTGGAAACTTCTCATCTCAATCCACTTTTGTTTCACAACATCTCGGTGTCGTATACAAAATACCGAATTATTAAAATTATTCTGGAATTTGTATGATATTAACAGTTAAAATAATATTCAAGATCAAGATGATTATTCATCAATTTTATGAAGTTTCTCTCACATTTTGTGTTTATGTAAAGTCGTTTGACCAGTTTGTATATGAACTTCATATACTAGATGACATTTTGATTTTCTGCACACTAGTCTTCAATGATACACGCACTAAATTGGTATTCCAATCACAACCAATATACAAAAAAAAAACGAAACGAAATTACTATTTACACTATAAAATTTAATCATGTGCAGTTTGTGAACTCATGTCGCTGAAAAAGTACGACAGTGGTACACGTTTTGTTAAATTATTTTTCAAATCAAAAATAAGTTAAATCAGTTTTAAAGTGAAATAAAATTAAAACAAAAAAAAAATTCTGATGGATCCATATACCATCGCATCGTCATACAGTGATAATTATTTTAATAGTAAAGTGATGATCCTGGTTTTATGGTTTTTTGGCAAGGTAAGCGCCAACAATTAATTTCATAACTAAATACACAAAGTTCAATCATAAAATAAAAAATAAAAATATTCGGAAGACGAGATAAAATCTTAAAATGTTTATTAGGTTTTTTGTAAATTTTGATTTCTAAAAATAAAAATGCGTGTGCAAAATTTATTGAATGGGATACAAACCCGTCTATACTATTTCGATACCGCGCTGACCGAATAAAATAATGTATTGAATGAATGGATGGCCAAGTGTTAAATACAAATTCGTGTTGACACACTTCTAGAATACATCTGCGCGCTTGATTTTATCAAATTGGCACATACACAAAACTCTCAATACCTACTATGTATATATAAAAAAAAAAAATTTGTAAGCATTTTATACAAACTTGATTTTATTGATCAGGATTTACATAAAATGTTTTAGGCCTTGCTTGTGACGATAAAAAAATATTTACTCATATTTGATAAATGGATAACCTACGAGTATATCAAGTAAAACGCACAAATGCGATTCATTGTTCCTGCAACTAAACTCTTAAGGTTTTTGTACACTAAGCACTTTAGTTGAAGTGTATATGTCAGACACGATTTGTTTTCTGTACTATAGTGCGTCTATCTACTTTACTTTACCAGTTTTTGGGTTACCATAATCGCTAAAGGCTCACAAAATATGGTGCTGGATTTATTATCCAGAGCATTTATAGACGAGCATAAATTTTTGTCCGAAAATGGTAATCAAAAGTCACATGCAGTTCCGCACGTTGATTTAAATTCTCCAGCATTTCTATAACTGATGAGAATCTAAATTTAATAAGCAAAATGCAGTTGAAACCTAAATCTCTTCAAAATTTTCAAACTAAGGAAGGAAAGATTTTTGTCATAACCAAAATTTTTCGGATATTTCTTCGTGGAAACTGTATCCTCGTAATATTTGCTGAATTATGGTCATGTTTAATTTAAGAAACTCGATTCCTGCCTCAAATGAAACTTCTGTGTAGTTATGCCTCAATTACTACTACTATTTCACTAACTCGGTACAAAACAATGACAGCGTATAGTGTAGTAATGTCAAAGTCATCGGTGCAATGATGCTAAATTACCAAAATGTTGGCAACATCCTACCATATTATCGTACTCGACAATATACCTATACCTATGTATAGGTTTAATTAAATCAGTCGATTATTTTTTGTTTGTTTTGGTTCAGTTGGCACTCAATGTCTTGCATCAGATATCGACCATTGCCAATGTATTTGATAATTTGGCTTTTAACTTCTTAGCTGACCCATGAGTTTTGTTAAATTATTTTGATATGACCTTTCTGTTTCTTTCTAATCGTCTTTTTACATCGGGGACATCCCGTTCCACTCCATTACCTTCGTTGACGACATTGATTTTGTCAATTCGATTAATTCTAGTTTAACTGTCTTCCTTCATATCTGAATATCACCCTGGTTGGTTTTAATGTGATATAAAGTTGTAGACTAGTTATAGTGTCGAGTCTGCAGCATTGGATACGGTATGCAATACTATATAGTCTTTTGGTGGAGGTTGGATAAGGTCGGCCTCTCTTGCCCCAAGGATGCAAAAATTCGGGTTTTCTTCTGGTCGGTTTTTTTGAAGTACAGGCACTTCCAACACCTATTGGTGCATTCGGCTACCAATTTTTCTTTAATTTGTCAACGTTTTATCAATTCTCATGTGCCACATAGATTCGTGAGCATCTTATACTAGTTTGTAGATTAGTTCTTGTTGGGTATACAGCCGCCATATTCCGTTAGTGATCCTTTAGACCCGATAATTGTGCATCGTGAACCCTAACATCATTTTGCTTCACTTTGGCTAAAGGGTGTGGGTTGGGATGATCTCCCTCCAGATATCGAACAGGAAAGGGTTGTTTAGAAACCAGCTAGATGAATTAACTAAAGTTCAATTTCCCCGAATTTACGCAATAAACCTTTTAGCTCCGGTAAAAGGTAGAGCTAAATACGATTAGTGTTAATCCAAAGGCCTTTATGTTAATCATCTGAGTCGAAGGCATTTTTGCACGCCGATTCATCAATCAGCACATTTCGTAATCGCAGTAGTATCATGTCTCATCAAACCCGAATGCTGTCGATTATATTAAGCGCATCTAGCCACACGGTTTACTACAAAATAGGATTGGGTTTGATGGTCCCGATTTACTTCTGAAACATACACAAAAACTCCAGAGTCAAGTGTCGAAATCCAAATCGGGTTTTAGCGACCATGACTTAATTTCATCGATCTGCGGTCCAGCAGCAACACTCAATTGGCGATGTATTGGCTGAGCATGGGTCAAATAATCGAAAATTATCAAGAATAATATTTGTGTTATTAAGATTTATTAGAAACCTGATACTGCCCATTATAATTGAGAGAATGGTTCGAGAAAAACATATTGAACATCTGCATGCCAGACCAAAATTACTACTTATACCACTTTAAAACTGCTAATCCTGATTCGAAGGGCACGAATAGTTTGCTGTCGACACAATGATATAACCCAACAACAACTAATGTGCCAATTATCCGTCCCTCGCGTTATCCACAAGTCAGAGCATTTATACAAACAAAGATAGATTTAGCTGGTTCATCTTCCTGAGTGCGGTCTTTAGCGAGTTAACGAATTTTCCAGCCTAACCATTCGACTGTGGGTCAAACGGTACCATTCTGTTGTGTTCGATGCCATTTTCATTGCAGAACGACTCAAATCTTTCTGACACAAATTGGGGACCATTGTCGGAAACGACAATGTCGCAGAGTCACTTGTGGGAAACAACGTCATGCAAGCGGTCAGTCGTCTTTTCTGTCGTTGTTGATTACATTTTAAAAACCTCCGACCATTTGCTAAACGCATCAATGACCACCATACCAAAAACCATTTACAGGTACTGGAAAATCAATATGCACTCTAGACCACGGGTGTTTTGGCGTTGGCTACCACCGTGGTGTTAGTCAGACTGCAACATGCACTTAAATGGTCTTTTCGCATTAGCCACGCAACTTCATGCGAGCGATTCCTGGGTGGCCTAGGTGCAGCTCAGAAAGGATGTAGTTGCGGTAGTGGTAAGAATTTTGCAACCTCTACTGCAACCTGCTTTGGTGATATTACTGTGATGAACCTTAACGACAAAGCATCCCGCTTGGTTCCGTCAGGTAATTCGATCATCAAAACTCCGCCCATGCCATAGCTCGATGCGCCTGCCACCACAATGATTTTTTTCTTTGGGTCGTAGTTCTGAAGCTTCTCAAAAGCTTCTTGATGGGCCAGTTGCTACGCAGTTTTCCAGCTGTTTTACGAATTTACCGTACCATATTCCGGCTCCTATAATTGTCGGACGTCGTTTGTTGCGGGAATTAGCCTCAGTGTCTCGATTTTGTGGGGATTTGGTCGTAAACCACTAGCACGCACGATGTGGCCCAGAAACTCCAACTTTTCCTGACCAGCTACTGTTGTGACCAAGAACCACGACCCTTAGATTTAGTATCTGATATGATTACCAAATAACATCTCGTCGCGTAATTGAAGACTCCATACTCACTCACGAAGAGTTCCTAACCCTGATCAAGCAAATAGAGGACCCCTTGAATTTTCAGCCCCTTAGAGATTTCGATGGCGATGAATGTAATCCCCTTACACCCAGACATTTGATATTTAACCAACCATTAAACATGATACCCGAAACGAACCTGCATCATATCAAACTTAATTGGCTAAGTATATGTCAGTTACTACAATCGATGCTAACTGTATACTACGGTGTCCTCTGGTTTAAAAATACAAATTAATAGTAATATGATGCAAAGCGAGTTAACAGGCTACATTTGCGTGTATCCAATTTTATTATCACAGAATCGCAGTTCGCCTCCTACAATCTAACATTATCCACACAAGCTGCCCCCTAGTTGATTAGAATAACCAGGAATTGTTGGTAACACTTTGATAACGTTTTGTAAATTTATCAATATTTGTCAAAATTGCGAAATTAATTATTCTGTGAAATTAAGTCCGGGTATGGAAACAAAAAAACGATGATTAGTATTTCTACGGATGTATATTCGCACGGCTTATCAACATACCTAAAATTTTTGTAAAAATTAGTCAACACATAAAGTACATAATTGATTGATGCGATTAATTAAGAATTAACTGAAATCAAGTCATATCTTAATTAAATTTATTTGATAAATAAAAACAAATCAAAATTTTGCAGTTAAATGCGCGTATCCAAATTTAACACATAAACCGCGCAAAAATAAAATCGTAATCTATGCGAATTTACACAAACACACAATTCCTGTTATCAGATCTATTACTATTAGCGAATTTATATTTATAGAAAATTAAATCGATTTACCTACAAAGATGGAATTCGAGATAGCATGCGTGTTTGCGATGGAACACGGTACTTCAGGGTTTGTGATTGATTTGATTTTAATTTTTGGAATGGCAACCCTCATTTTTCTCTCAATTTCCATTTTTATAAACAACATATATAGGGAGATGAATATAAAATATGGTGTAGTAATCCGAGATAAGATCGATATTTTTATTTATGATTACGGAAATGGAAATGTATATAAACATAAAACAAATTACAAATTCCAATTTGTTACAGGTGAATCTAGGGGAAAATGCTTATCTTATTTTGGAAATGCTTCATTAGTAAATTGGATAAATTTTTATGTAATATGTATAAACATTACCTGCTAGTGGTTATAATTTTTCTAATTGAATGATAATATCTATTCTTTACTTTTTGAAATCGTTCTGCGAATCACCAAAAATTAACTTAACAATTTTACAGAGATGGATATACATAAAAATTCTCGATCTATATAAAGTAAAAAGAAAATGAGGACAACAATTTTTTGCTGTACCATCTACATCATCATAAATAAAGCTATAAAAGAAAAATGACACCGTGCTCACTCTTCACTCACACAAGTCGCACAACGACTTTTCCTCCCACGAACAATAAAAGCTGATATTTTTTTTATACTGTTGTATGTAGGTATGTATTTGGATTGTTGTTGCCGGTTAAATTGAAAAAACAAATAGGAAATGATGAAAAACGAAAATAAAAACATCAAAATCATGACATTTGAAGATGATCCCATTAACTGAATACCAATCTACTTTATACCCCCAGCCCTTGCGTTTTTTATTTTTTATACTTTTAGCCGTATAATGTTACTGTACTTTGTTATTATTTTCTACTTTTTGCTTTTGCCCTCTTGAATTACCAACATCCCTTATTTATATTTGTGTCAGTTTTCTTTTCTTGCAAAACGAAAAACTTATCCATTACAATCTCTTAATTTCTATTATATACCTACGTAAGTAACGTACTATGTATCAAATTTGTAGACGCATTACGTGATGGAAAGGTATCGAAAATTGTTTGTGAGTGCAATTCTGAGCATCTTCTTTTGCATGATTTTCAGATTTTCTGTTAGTTCGTCCTTTGATTCTTCGGGCATCGAACCTTGGCAGAAAATTTACTGAATTTTCGGTCGTCCAATCAAATGTTATCTGAGTATTTTTCGGACGATGTCCAATAGATTATAGATATAATACCCGCATTTTAGACAACTTCTACAAAGCTTGTTTTATGACATTTTGAGGTTCATCCTAGAATAATTTAAAAAATGAAGGTGTGGTCACCAAACAGAAAATTCTTTGGCGGCCACACATGGAGTGAGCCGGACTCCCGAAAGATTTCACAGAATTAAGCGATTACATACTAGCAATAGTTGTACTATGACTTTTACGAGGAAGGAAACAGCAGGACGGACAAATTGCAACAACAAAACATATAGCTGGGAAAATAATGAGAGAGGCGCATTTAAGCGCCTAGGTAACCGAGTCCAGCGCATTGAAGTGGTAGTCAGGGAGGCAAGGAGCATAAACGACCCTATTCTAAGCGGTATAACCAAGGCAAGAGGACGAACGTTGAGACATACATGAGGCCCTAGGCCTAATTAAAGCTCGTACAAGAATGTGTGCCCTCATTTACCCTAAACAAGAAAATTTTAAAGGACTGAAACCTCACGAGATGATCAGAACTTCGGCTCTGAAAATTAACTGAACTCCCAAATCAAATCCTAACTGAACCTCTTTACTTAATCTTCAGCTCAACTTCCAATTCAATTTTCAACTCAACCCCAAACTCAATCTCCAACGCAATCACCAAATCAACCGCCAACCCAACAAAATTAATTATTTTAAATTAAAATGAACTTAACTCAAACATCAACTAAACCGCAAATGAATTTGTAAATAAATCCTCAACCTAACCCCAGACTTAACGCCTAACTCGATCCGAGAATCAACCCCCAAATAGCTCCCTCTCACTCCATCCTAATGCAAGCTAGCTTAACCCCAATTTAACTTCAACTCAACTTAGCTCAAGCCAAATCTCAACCATCTCCTTAACGTTTCTGAAAGGCCAACTCAATTCGGAGGTCAAATAAATTCCAAAGCTACATGCGGGTATGAACTGAACTCAAATCAACCCATAAGTGGAGTTTACCACTTAACCCTTAACTCGACTTAAATTAAACCCGAAACTTCACTTATAGCCAACTCAACTTCAACTCAAACCCCATGCAACTACTTATTCAACTCAGCTAACTCGACCTCAACTCGATCTTCAACTCAACGTTTAACACAAACCATATATCAACATTGTTCGGAAACTTCATGCGTATGCCTTCAACCCCTTAACTTAAAAGAATTCAACCGAGAATAAGTCAAGCTAACTTCCAACTGAAATCTCAATTCAATCCCCACGTAAATCCTAATAAATATAACACGGTCGTAAAACTACATGTATCTGTGATCCGCTACCTCGAACCCCAACTGAAAAAAATCCCAACTCAACTCAAATCAATCTTAAATAGACCTGAAACGCACCCCTTAAATCAACCATAAACCTCCGCCCGAGTGAACTCCCAAATAAACATGGCGGATAATATAACCCCTATAATTTAAGCAGTCCTTTTAGGCACTTTGGAAGGTATATAATCACAGGCTGGATTATGGCAAACGTTCAGATTCAACAATTCCGACAAGATATCCTCCGCTTCCAACTGGAACAAAATGAATGGCGAATTATCAACAATATTTGAGTTTGAGATGTTTGAATTAATTATTGAACACTTTCAAAACAATTTGCAAACAGATTGTACTCATCTTCCAGATTTTCACATCATCGGGATTAAGTTAACCATGGCTTGTGAGCCATGTAAGTTAACCATTAAGTTAACCATGACTCAACTATTCATACTATGATATCGTAATTGTCTTCCAAAATCGATAAATAAATTATCTTTGATTTAGAGTGGATATTACACGCATTATGACAATATATGTACCGCATAGCATGCTGCTGGAAAAATGACGTCTCAGATTGAACGATGACTGATATTGGCCTGACATTAATCCTACGGCTGCTAAAACTTTACACCAGTTCCATTTTAGATTTCCTTGGATATGGGATATTTAATTTATCGAAGTGATCATTATTCAAACCAATTTTAAATGAGATATACGTAAGTGAGTTGTCAACTATGCGATCCTTGGACAGTAATAATTTGCTATCCACATCTTCAGTTGAACTAAGCTCAAGGTTAGAACGTTTTATAACGACAAAAACGCGCGACACAACACAGACCGCACAAACAAACAAAAGAAAAAAAACAAAAGTATTACGAAATAATACAAGAGCCCTAAACAATGAGAAAATTAAATTTTTCTCGTAAACAAACAAAAATATAATGCCAGCAACAACAAAACATAAGTCGTGGAAAATTTGCAGGTGAAAAGTGTTTTTTTATTTTTATTTGCTGGCATCATCATCATCATAAAAAAAAAAATTAATTCTCGCTTTATAATTTAATTTGTAAATCCTGTTTTGTTTTTTTTTTTTTTGGTTCAAGCAACCAGAAAATGGTGTGTTTGTATCGTTAAGTTGAATGCTGAATTTAAGAATTTGTGCCATCTTCTCCCACATTTGATTGTTTTATATACACAAGGACTAATTTCAATGTCAATTATTTTCTCTTGCAGAGGGGGTGTGTACCTAAAATGTTTGGATGGTAAACAAAACAGTTGAGATGAAATGAAAATGATGGGTAAACAGAACAGAAAGATAATGGGGATTTAATACTTTATTTGTATGTGGTCGGTCGCAAAATGCGGCTTGCAAATATTATTTTAGTCAAAGTTACTAATTTTTAAAATAATGGAAGAACTTTCAAGAAATTCCTTTCTACATTTTCCTAGATTAAAGTTGTTAAGTACTTATCTTAAAATTTACTGTAACACTTATTCTCCCTCGTCTTTAACATTCTCAATCGATCAACATTAACATGTTTAAACTAATTTTCTCCATCAATTCGTTAAACTAAATTAAATTTACGATCCTTATAAACCTGCATACGCATACACGGTACATAACTCCCAATAACAAATAAGGGAAAAAGACAAATAAAACAAATCATTCCAAATCAATATTCTTTCCATACAATTGTCTTCGACACGACACAACATATACGACAACAAAAGATTCTTTTATTCACTATGCCAATGTTCTGTATTCATCTCAAAGTCTCCCCCCAAAAAAAGAAAAAAATAAAGAAAATTTTCTTTTGTTCCACGCAGACAAAGTATAGAACGACAACGAAACATGAAAAGAATTTGAGAAAATCAGATTTAGAATTTTTCCGATTACCTTTTACAATACACTTGTTTATCCAGTACTCCTGCTTCTTTAACTCGTTACGATAAATATTTCAATTGAAATTTAACGAAACTAAGAGAAATAGAAAACACGTGATAATTATATTTGCTGGCGTTAAATTACCTATACGTACGTAAGTACATAAAATGGGGCAAAACTTGAGAATTTGAGATGCATAAAGAATGTTACAAAATCTTGTAATTCGAGAGTATATAAAATGAAAGAAGGACGAAAATTAATTTTTGGATAACTGAAATAGACAGAAACATCGAGTAGTAGCCGTATTAATTCTGTCTAAACAACACACGATGTTCAACCAGTAAACACTTAATGATTTTGATACACAATTTAAATCAATATTTGGATATACTCGTATATCTACATGTAAGAGAGTCAATTTTCTAGTTTTTTTTTTTGCTCTAGAGTATATCCGTTTGATCTATACACAATATTTATTACAAATACGAGACGGATAAATTGGTAGAAAGTAAAATTAAATTGAAAACTATAAAGTCATACATGAAACGATAGTAAATTGATCAAAAAACACTTTAAAGTTTATTTTATTATTGAATTTTTTTTTTAAGTAATTGGATTGCAAGTTTAGAGCTTATATTGGGATTAGTTGTGCGAAATATTAAGCCAAGAATTTATGTATGTCGCCAAACGACAAAACAATGCTAATCTAAGCAACGCGCCTTATCATACCGGTGAATTCATTAAATCGATTCCAAAAAAAAAAAATTTCGCGATAAATGGCACCAGACTATAAGATATTGTAACAAATATTATTGTTGTTAGTTTCTTATCATATAATTATAAGAAAGCAATATTTTATATAAAGTCATCATACAAATTAGATAAATCAAATACTGATAATCAAATACTTATTTACTTGAATTATGATTGATGGGTATAGGGCATTATATAAAACCGCGAATTTATTATATAAACCGAATGATATAATTTACAGATCTTATATAATCGTGCAGATTCCGAAACCACGATAACATTTCTTCCCCACGAGAAATTATCTCAAAAAATTATAGCTAGTGTAAATTATTTTATTCGAAACCAAGATAGTCTAACTCAAAGTTTACGATAAACTACTAAAACTGTAAGAAGTGATGTTTGTGTATTGAATAACGGATTAACAAATCTAAACACAATGTATATTCAGTTGGAGGTAAATATGTTAAATAATTTTATTTAAAAGTTAATTAATTAAGCGCCTGTGTACCAAAAAAAAATTGTTATTTAGTTCGCAACCGTTAAATTCTAATGAATCTCTATACGCGCATCCAACCAAAGCACACACCTTAATTACTTAATAATAATATTCAAGGTCGCATAACCGCTTCTAATGTGTAAAAGAGAAATTTCTATCATTAATTGATTGCAAAAGTCTGATAACAAATATAAATAAAAAGATTTTATCATGTTTTTAATTAAATTACTAATTTTACGATATTGACCGCGAATTTATCAAAATTTTGTCATTTTATCGGGATACCATATTACAAGATATACAAGATTTAAAATATGATTATCGAATTTGGGTGGGTTGTATGAACAATTTAAAAGAAAATGTTGTTTTGATATTTTTTTTTTTTTTGCTTCAGAGTTATCTTGCTTGTAATTACGAGTTTGTCTCTTTTTTATTTAAAAATAAATCTTGGTATGCATCTCCTGCCATGGTATAAACTTGAGCCGTTCTCATGTGGATATGCATTGCTGAAGAATATGCATTGCTTTAAATTTGGAACAATCTGCAAGGTGATGGTTTCGGACAATACAGGTTTTGCTTGAATTCGTTGCCAATTGAAATGGTTTTCTAGTAATTGCTGGTTTTTGAAAGTCCGAAGATTTTCCCGAGAAACTGCTTCTAATGCCGTAAAACGTGATTCAAGGAACATGATGAAATTTTTAAGAGCTTGAATTTCTCTAGGATTCTCAGTGTTGATTCCTAGGTGATTGATCGCATGTAAACATTCTCTGGTGGTCAGTGGCATAACTAAGTACCCGCAGCACCCGCAGCTGCGACGGTTCCACGGTTATTGGGGCCCATGAGATTTTCCAACCGTTCGTATATTAGTTCAAAGTTCAGATATATTGTAGAAATATATAAGTAGCTCAGATTAAGCTTAAAGTAGACCACCCTTTCAGAATTTTTTTAGTAAAGGCGGTGTCATTTGCCGAACCGTTTTTATTACCAGGAAATCCAAAAAACCGGATTATATTGAAAAACTATTTTTCGGCAGGTTCTCCTGTTCATATCCCCTTGTCTCGAATTTCATGTTTTAATCACATTTAAAAATTTTTGAAGGTTATTGGAGTGTAGCATGAAAATGGGATGAGTGATGTTCGAAACTTAAGTGGTGATTCGGTGTTTCGAAGCAGTCAGGTTATTGGAGATTTTCGAAATTATTCAAGTATTTTGGAGATTGTCGGATGTATTTGATAGTTCGATTTCGATGTTACTCGAGAATCTAAGATCGCCTTATCGAAAAATATGATTGTTCGATATTTACGAAATTATCTGGTACTATTTGAGGGTTTCATTCTTATTGCATAATGTTTTGTTGAGCTTAGTCCTAACTTGCTTAGTATAGCATTTTGCTTTCGTTGGTTTTCTAGATTTGTACAGGCTTTCCGAAATTATTCATGAATATCCAGATTTTTCGATTTCGAGAGATTTCCTTAGTTTTTCGAACTTCTAGGATTACTCGGAATTTTTAAAGATTTTCGAATTTATTCGAATTTTGTATGGTAATGTTCTGCGCTTAGATTTGAGTTCTGGAAACTTGCAGAGTTACACATCTAAATCTAAACATTTCGATATTTCTCAGTTTCCTAGGTAATTCAAAATTAAGTTATTTACGCTTTATATGGTGGTGATTAGCGCGTATAGCATTTCCTTTGGTTTTACTAACTTACGTATAATTCGATATTTGAAAACTTCTAGAAAAATTCTAGGATACTTTAAAAATTCGACATTTTCGAGATTATTTCGAAGTTTATTATGCTCTATTTATATATTTAGAATTAATTTCTGCTGGTCGATTGCTAACAAATTTGTATTCTATATTTTTCATGATGACCTCTACTACTGTTTCGTCATACGCTTTTCGTGTTTTGTCGTAGTACTCATTAATGACGTATTTGGTTGTTGTTTCTTCGTCTTCTGTCGCTTCCTGGCCTGTGGTGTCGTGAAGGTCTGCAACTTGACTCATCATTCTCTCCATGTGAATTAATGATAAATTTAATGATGCTTCAGGTTCTCCATGATGTAATTGTCTTTCCGTTTTCCGTGAATCTCCATCCTTCTAGAAGATCGTGTGCAGCTGGAATATTTTTTCTGCTATCTCGCCTTGATAAATAGCTCCATTATTTCTTTGTTGTTATGTATAGCTCTTGATTCTTTTGCCGGTTATTAATTGCTCGAAGGACCAATATTGGAGCAAGCAGAAAATCAATTCTCTTGCTTTACATTCTGTCAATATTGTTTATATTATAAGGGTGGTATCAGAACAACATCCAAATACAACATATCTAAGTTCTCGTAGGCATCTAAATTGGCCAATGCAGTTTGATCAATGGCATCTGAAAAAATCCAATCGGCTGCTAAATAAATTATGCAAAAATATAACGCACTACAAGTCTACATATATACATATGATAAACTGTGGATTAATTTCATCCCATACCCCAATGAGCTATTTGGCGTACTTTATCAACGTGCCGGAAACTTCTACAAGGAAAGCACAGCAAATCTTAATTTAAACACACAACATCACCAGCAGATTTTGCAGCAACAGATATCTATAATAGGACCGACAGTGAACATCATCAAGCACGACTACGAAAAACAAATCAGAGATTTAAAGCACATAAACAAATAATGACAGACCTCATATTTCACGAAGAATTCACTGACATTGCTCTTCATACAAAGTTGGAAATCATGAAACTCCGCACATTCCAATCAGCAGTAATCGATACTATAACAGAAGTACATCAGGTAGATAATCTCAAACCAACAAAAGACTAGTATACGTTTATCTGCTATTGGTTCTAATGAGAAAACAAAATATAAAAATTTCGTCTTGGTGATGACGAAAAAATATCTGGGGCTCCAATAAACTAAACATTTATTTTAAAAATGGCTTTGCCCCGCTATAAATAACACATGCACATTATGCAATTATAATCAGCATTGTGAAGCATGTTGGCGATATAATAAACAAAAAGTTAAAAATTCCAATTTTGACAAAAATGCAAGAAAAGTTAAAGAAACCAAACTGGATGACGAAGAGGACGATGTACAAATATTCAAAATTAATTCATCTAATGTCAAAGGCAATTTTACAGCAGTAAATTTGAAAAATTATGGGAAAAAGTTGCGACTGGTTCATTGGACTTCATCAATTTATAAAATCATCTACTGACTTCGACTACATTTTGTATTCTATTAAACCAATTCACATCAACGTATAAAGCAACACGAAACAATTTGTCTGATAGTGTGTGTGTAAAGGTCGAGTCACAATAAATCCGACTCGTTTCGTTCCATCGTTCTCCGTCTCGTCTTTTCCGTTTGATGGTTACATAGCATCCGTTCCGTCTGTTTAAACTGACATTTGAAAAACAAATAAAAAAATAAAATGGAAGTGTACGAGACTCTAAAATCTTTAGAGATTCTCTTTGATTTATACATTTTGTATAAACTTATAGAATTTAAAAGAAAAAAGAAAATTGTGGGTGCGTCCATTAAATCTGGATAGGGACCAATCAGGGTATTTTAAGACTAACTTTCTCCAAATGAAAGAGTTATGTTTTCAAATAATCGAAAATCACTATGTAGTTACGCACTAGGGATTAGCTAAGCGCAATTAGTGAAACAAGATTATCTAATCCACCACAAATTCATTTGCGTTGACAGACTAGGGATTAGTTTCCTAGGCAGAGAAGTAAAATACTATGATGGTGATTCGCTGAAATGTAGCTAGTAAATCAGCTGGACTCATTTTTTAGTTCAATATTTCTAAGATTTATAAATTAAAAGACACTAGATTTTCTTTTCAAAAACATAACCTCAAAATTTATTTAGCACAAATTGTTTAAGATGTCGTTGATTTTATAACTTCTATCGTAAACTCACGCCACTTGCACTTTCAGCAATTGTTGAAAGAACTATTCCGCACCTGTACCGTCACTAAACCCAACACAACGAGATAAACTTCAAAATTTTCAAAGATTAGTGCACTAATCTCGATTAGTCACTAATCCTCAAATAAAACGAGATTAATTAATCTTCAACTTGACACACTGCAGCTAATTTCGAAAAAATCACTGATCGCGCTTAGCTAATTTCTAGTCTGTCAAGGGTATAATTTGAATAAGTTAGGTTCTACGGAACAGATTTAGCAGAGCATACCATTTAAAAACGCTATTTTTTTAAATGCGGAAAAAGTGTGAACTGCATTTTGGATTGAGTCTTGGCTAAAAATTTGACAGCATAAACATCTTATTATGGTTCGAGTCTTGAGGTTAAAACTTTTATTTTGGTTTGTGTATTTACTAAAATAAATTTTAAAATTTTAGAACCATCTGCTTTTATAAAAATGAACTAAATTTTGACATTTGCTTGGAATTATAGATCATGTTTTCCGAAAGAGGCAGCACGATCAACTAAAAAGTACAGAGTTTTTTCCGAAAGAGGCAGCACGATCAAAAATGTAGAACAGAACGTTTGCCACTAGATGTCACTACGCAATCAAAAAAATATTACTGACGTTTTTCAAAAAGGAACAGCCAAAATCAATTTATTTATTACGTATGTACTAATAATAGTCACTTTAATGACACGAAAATATTTTTGTTTATAAATATCTCATACAATTTTTGATAGCAAATATTTAGTGACACCTTGTGGCGTTATGTGAAATTTGCGTGTGTTTTCGGAGTTATAATTAAATGCCTACTTTAATAATTATTTATGTATTGTGGTATATGGTGGATAAAATATACTTTGCTATTGACGATTGTAAAAGTAGAGAAAGCGCCTCTCGAGGAAAAAAGTTAAAATGATGCTGCTGATAAAATGACAGTTGTCACAAATGTGACGAAAGAAAATTTAGCGATGTGGTAAGTAAAAATTGTGTTTACAGTTCAAAATTGGAATTGTTTACAACAATTTCGAACGTCAAATTATCAGCTGCTCAGTTTAAAAATTGTACATTACGTGGAATCCGTGATGCTTCAATTCAATTAAAAAATTAACAATAAAAGTGCATGTTTATGAGGCAAAAGAATCGATTACAAGTTTTATTAATGGAACTTGGTTATTTTGAATACGATTGTTATGAAATTTGACAGGCCCGATGGAAATGGGCTACCGATTAGCTTGTAACATGGCTATTAGTGATATATTCTGGAACAGAGTCGAGACATAATCTGGAAAATCAATTGAGAAAAATTCTTTAAAAAACATGCCTGTCGAATTTCATCATAATCGTATTCAAAATTACCAAATCCCATTATGACTTGGCATGCTCTGCTAAGCCTAAGCCGGTTCTTCAAATAAGTATTCGTTTCGAAAACAGCCTAAATAGGGCAAAATTAATTATTTTTCAAAGCAATGCGACATGTACTAGAAGGTTTTAATTTATATTTCACAAGTATCTTCTCAATAAAGTTAAGAATTTGACCAAAAAAGCCGAGTTTTGAAATTCACCCATTCAATTATGCACAATACATTTCCTACTTTTCACCATTGAAATACAAAAACTCGACTTAGTAACCGTTCATCGACTACAAGTATTATTTGTTATTTTAGCAGCGAACGTGTTAATAAAAAAAATTGCGTCAGCATTAGATTGTAATTCACCAATTTGCACAAAAGAATGCAACTAAATCCATCGTTAATACCTCTAATCGCGCATACCGTCTAAATACAAAGTACATACACATACTCTTGAAATAAATATTAACGTGCAATTTATGAATCACCAAATACTCAAAACACTTTAATTTTTTTTTTTTTGGGTTTTCATTACAGGTGCTACCAAAACTTCCTGTTCCATCACTCGAACAGACAATGACCGAATATTTACGTATTCTCGAGCCAATTTTAACACAACCTCAATACGATCGTACCAAGGCGATTATAAAACAATTTAGTACACCGAATGGATTGGGACCAATGTTACAACAGACGCTGATTGAGAAAAGGGAATTGGATGAAAATTGGGTAAGTCAATGAAAATAAAATTATGTAGGTATTATAATATGGAGGACAAATATTGAAGGTAACTCGGTTAATTTGGTTCCACAGTGGCACCACAAAGAAAAATGTTGGGCTGAGAAAAAAGGGTTAGAAAAAAAATTTCGAATTGGTAAAATAGTTCTGTGTATGTGTATTTTTTTGGAAATAAATTAGTAAATTATACATATTTTGCTTGAAAACTACTTCCGTTGTATTCTAACTTTATTATTGATGTTGTTTTAAAATTAAATGGAATCATTTGGTGAATAATATTAAAGTAATAAGTTAAGTGCTAATTATTGGGACTTTTGTGTTGATGGAGATCCCTTTTATCATAATGAATTTATGCACATGGGCAGATTGATCCTGCTGTGGTTGTGGTTGATGTGCATGGGCAAGGTGTTGTTGTTGGTTCTGTTGGTGGCGCTGTTGGTAGTGTTGGTGGCGGTGTTGGCAATGTTGGAATTGGTGTTGGTAGTGTTGCTGGTGGAGTACTTGTGCATGGACAAATTGGCCCTTCTGTTGTTGTGGTTGTTGTGCATGGACACCAGTCTGTTGTTGTTGTTGTTGAAGGCGTAGTTATTTCTATTAGTGGCGGTGATGCTGGTTGTGTCGGTGATGCTGTTGGTAATGTTGGTAACGCTGTTGGCAATGTTGCTGTAGTAGTCTCTGGTGTAGTACTTGTGCAGGGACAAACTGGTCCTTCTGTTGTTGTGGTTGTTGTGCATGGACACCAGTCTGTTGTTGTTGTTGTTGAAGGCGTAGTTATTTCTATTAGTGGCGGTGATGCTGGTTGTGTCGGTGATGCTGTTGGTAATGTTGGTAACGCTGTTGGCACTGTTGCTGTAGTAGTCTCTGGTGTAGTACTTGTGCAGGGACAAACTGGTCCTTCTGTTGTTGTGGTTGTTGTGCATGGACACCAATCTGTTGATGTTGTTGAGGGCGTAGTTGTTTCTAGTAGCGGCGGTCCTTGTGGTTGTGTCGTTGGTGGTGTTGAGGGCGTAGTTGGTGATGCTGTTGGTAGTGTTGGTGACGCTGTTGGCAATGTTGCTGTTGTAGTTTCTGGTGTAGTAGTTGTGCAAGGGCAATATGACCCTTCTGTTGTTGTGGTTGTGGTTGTGGTTGTAGTGCATGGGCACCATCCCTCGGGCCATGTTGTGGTTGCTAGTGTTGTTGTTTCAGGTGTAGTTGTTATTTCCTCAGTTGTGGTTGTTGTTTCTTCAGTTGTAGTTGTTGTTTCTTCAGTTGTAGTTGTTGTTGGTTCAGTTGTAGTTGTTATTTCCTCAGTTGTGGTTGTTGTTTCTTCAGTTGTAGTTGTTGTTTCTTCAGTTGTAGTTGTTGTTTCTTCAGTTGTAGTTGTTGTTTCTTCAGTTGTAGTTGTTGTTGGTTCAGTTGTAGTTGTTGTTTCTTCAGTTGTGGTTGTTGTTTCTTCAGTTGTAGTTGTTGTTGGTTCAGGTGTAGTTGTTATTTCCTCAGTTGTAGTTGTTGTTTCTTCAGTTGTAGTTGTTGTTGGTGGCGGTTCAGTAGTGGTTGTGCAAGGGCAATATGGCCCTTCTGTTGTTGTGGTTGTGGTTGTGGTTGTGAGACACGGACACCAATCCTCTGGCCATGTTGTGGTTGCTAGTGTAGTTGTTGTTGGTTCAGGTGTAGTTGTTATTTCTTCAGTTGTAGTTGTTATTGGTTCAGGTGTTGTTGTTGTTGACTCAGGTGCTTCGGTAGTTATGCAAGGACAATCTGGTCCTTCTGTTGTTGTGGTTGTAGTTACACATTCGCAGTCTGATTTACCGCCTGGTTTTTGTGGTGCTACCCAATATTGGCGGTTAACACACCTTTGGTATTCAAATCCAAATTTAGCTCCCGGGGCACAAGACAAACTGCTTAACCAAGCAATGCCACGACAGTGCCAGAAATGGGTTGGATCATCAAAATTAGGCCATAACCAATCCAATTGACGGGCGTTACATTCTGGCACCAAAGTCTCAATTTTTGGTACGTCACGACGTTCTGGTGGTATCGTTAAGGCTAAAGCTCCAGTGACACAGAGTGCCACAATTAATAAAATTCCTACAAAAAAATAAATTATTGTTCACTATGTATTGTCACTTGATATTCACTAAACTTTACCTTTCATAACTATTCACTTAGTTGTTTTTTGATTATTACTGTACGAACCAAAATAAAACAATGATTTGGTAGGTCAATACCATGTCTATTTATATGAAACCAAATGAGAGTCTTTCACAATTCCGTAATGATCATTAAAGGTATTTCGGAACATTTCACGAAAGATAACGATTACTTTCTATGAAGCACATTAGTTAGGGGATTAATAACCACCTTAAACAAAAAATTAAATTGATAAGGATTTTCTGTGATTACAGTCCAAAAAATGGTTAATATTTAAATCCAGGTGTTTATAATTACCGTTTAGCAAATAATGTACATACATAATTATGAACTTTCTCTTCGCAGTTTCTAGTATTTTCTGTTCGAATAGAAAACACAAATATAATTTGGTGTTTTGGAGCAGTAATGATCCCGCTTCTGAGATTACTGTTTAATGTGTTGTAAATTAACTGAATTCATATTACAGACTGACGTTTTCGAAGCTATATTAATGCCTCTTATTAATGTCCATTTACAAAGGCCTACAAAACTATACGAGTACATGACGGGCATCAGCTGAAAATTTTTGTTTAACTGGATTTTACTAACCCAACTACAATAAACAAAATATTTTTAAATTAATCAATTTGTTTAGACGCCACGATAAAAAGATAAAATATTCTTATCTTTAATGGATCATCGCGCTTGTGCATATTTTCTATACTTACACAAAATACATGTGCATTTTTGCGTTTTTACAGTAAAAAACCAAAATCCATAGATTAGTTTATTTCTTCGGACAAATGTAACACTTCACATTACGTGAAGATACAAACTTTACACCGATTTCATAAACAACAAAATTCTAATTGTTTATTAAATAAATCCCATTCCTCTATTTCCACAGTACACAGTCGTTGGCCAAAACACATGCCCAGATTGTTGCCCAGTTTCAATTATAGAGCGGTTGGTCCTTTCTTACACGCATTTCTTCAAAATCGTATAGAATTTCATGATCTTGCACAAAATTTCACTTTAACACCACTGTAAGTAAGATAAAAATTTTATACAAAATATGACGAATGGCGAATTATCGCGTAAACAAAACAAACAAAAAAAAACGAAATGCGGTAAACACTTTCTATCTACAATATCAACTAATTAACATACCAGGCATATTGTACTTTAGAGTGAAGATTACAGTAAAAATCAGTATTATCTAAAAATTTGAATTATTTCTCTTTAACACATAAATTTCATTAACTTAAATTAATTTTCAATTATAAAAACTGTCCACCACATACATTTGCTTACAATTCAATTTCTGTTTTAACTTAATCTTCCCACACTCATTTCTTCCTCAGGTGGAAAATTTAAGAATTGTTGTCACAAAGGAAAGATGAACATTTAGAAATCAGCTTATCCATTAGATTGAGAGTTGAGCAATATCAAGGTTTAATGGATCATCTGGGAAATCAATCTGAAGAAGCATGTACCAATATTAGCCGGTCTGTTATTTGCCATCCAGATTTTCAAAATTCTCCTAGAAATTACAAAAAACGATACTCTGATGCCAGGAGCATTGATAAACATAATGGTTCTCCAGATGTATTTTTAACCTTTACGTGTAATCCTAAATGGCTCGAAATAACGCAAAATCTTTCTCAATGGCAAACAGCTGCGGATAGGCCAGATTTAATTTCAAGGTCCTTTAACATTTCATTAAAGAAATTGCTAATAGAAATACTTCCGCAGTGTCATATAATTTTCATATTGTGTAAAGATGATAAAATAACATCAACCGAGCAAGTATAGGCAAATTTATTTGTGCAGAAATCCCTAATCAAACACTATATATACAAATTTACACGATTCAGTTACGAAACACATGATTCATGGGCCGTGTAGAATTCTCAACCCAAGAGCTTGGGGAGATCTTCTCCCAAGAACGAATGTACAAAAGATTTCCGACGGAATTTCAAAGCGAGACAAACATGAACGAAAACGGATATCCCAAATATCGTAGAAGGTAAATGGCGACGATAAACAACAATGCTACATTTGACGGGAAAAAATTGTTTTTCACCAAAAGACCGTGGATATGTATAGGACTGGTGAAAAACACATGAACTTTTTGTGTCTATTCAATCAAATATACCGCATGATAAAAATCAAATCCGTGTTGAATTTTTAAAGTGGTAGATTGAACGACACTTACTTCTTCAAGCCTCTGCGATAACTGCAATTGTCTATAACAGAGATTTACCAACCTTTGAGTCAGAAGTAAAATTGTTGCATTCTTTAAATGCTTCATAATACACCGTACCGTGGTGAATAATTTTCCTTGTTGGGAATAATGTTAGAATTTTAGCCTGGCAGCTTCAAATCGAGAATTTTCTAACAGTTTTACAAACAATAAAGATTTGTCCGTTAGTTAAAATCATTAGCTACTTCGTTCAGGATGTAGCCCGTATTGCCATCACGTTTTGATATTTAAAATGATCGAATTGTTATATTCTCCAAATCATTTTCAAGCATATGCTTGACGGTTAAATAAGTAAGACACATTTTTTTTTTACCTAGTTTATTACATTTCTATTTCTGTGAAACTGCTGAAGACCTTCTAAAATTGAAAAAGTTTAGGATATCATTTTGCCCCAAAATCGGGACCTCTATTATGGCAATCTGCCACCATCGTCATA
Source organism: Tipula helvola (assembly GCA_963556165.1). NCBI lineage: Eukaryota > Metazoa > Arthropoda > Insecta > Diptera > Tipulidae > Tipula > Tipula helvola. The sequence continues at coordinate 387,177,525 of OY744482.1, read as the reverse complement.
ACGATTATTAACTTCCTTCCGCAGGGATGAACATTTCTGATATCCTGTCAAAAATACCGAACAATTTTGTTTGCTCAAAACCACATTTTGCAAATAATTCCGCCCGTTATTGAAAAGCTTCTGGAATCTATTGAGTTGGGTTGGGTTGAGATTGAGTATGCCAACCGCTATCTAGCAATTTATTTGCAGTTGTGTTGATGGTTGAGTTGGAAGTTTGCTTGCATTGTTTTGAGTTGAGTTTATGTAAGAACGTAGGGTTACGTTTTTGCCTTGTCCATCAAGGTTCGTATCGCTGGATTGTGAATAAAACAAAACACTTCAATTTATCACCAACGAATTTATTTATATAACACAACACAAATTATTAACAAAAGTTCACAAAATCACTTATTACCCTTTTTGCACAGTTCCACTGTTCACTTATAACTTTTATTTCGCACTAAAACACTTTTTAAATCACACTTTTTAATTTCCTTTTTAATCTTCACTTTATCGCTTACCAAAAACTAATGTTATATTCCAAATTGGTTCGCTCCTTAATTATACTTAAACCAAAGTGCCGGTAAGAACAGTTTAGAAACATTTAGAACAGTTTTTATTATGGAAAATTCCATAGTAGAACTTTCCGCTATCAATTAACTTATTCTACTCTATCATAGGTATCACCGTAACAATAGTTTTTCGAACCACGTTGATTTGAGGATTGAATTGGACGTTGAGTTTGGTTTGGTTGAATGTACAGTTATAGGTTGAGTTAGGATTTAGCTGATTTCATAGGCGCATGCCGCTTTCGGGCTGTGTTGATTAAGGGATTGAGTTGAGAGTTGACTTATGGTTAAGTAAGGGTTTTATTTGCAGATAGTTTTTGGTTAAGTTTGTAGTTAGCTTGAGTTGAGTTTTTTATTAAAGAATTTTTACATTAGTGCATGTTATGTTATTTTTTAAGTTTTGAGGTTGATTTGAAAGTTGAATTGGGGTTAAAATAGTGATTGAGTTGAGGGTTGGGCTTAGGGTTGATTTGGTTATTGCGCTGCGATTAAATCGAAGGTTGAGTTTGAGAAGAGATTAAAGGTTTCAGTTAGGGATTGATTTTTGAGTTGTGTTGGAGTTAGATTGAGTTGCCTCGAGGTGCGTTTAAGTAGGCACGTAATTATCCGAACCGAAGTTCTGATCACCTCAAGTCTCAAGAGGTTTCAGCGCTCTTTTTCATGGCCTTTACAATGGTGCACTGTACTACGTTTAAAGGGGGAAAAATGCTTTGACAGACACACAGATCGATGTCTGCAAATCAATAAAGAACAACATTTTTTTTTTGTTCTAGGGCGTTCCTGCTCTAAATCCGAAATGATATCAGGATTCAGGAATATTTTTTTTCTCGTGCAAAATTGGTGTAAGTTTTTTTAGGAACATTTTTTCGAATAGTTTAGAGAGCGTCGGTAGTAAACTAATTGGACGATATGAGTTTGGAATCATTGTCATTTGCGAAATTTTCCTAGTTTCATGAAAGTAGCCTGTTCTCGAGACACTTTTCTGGAAGATTTTTGAGCATTTTGCTACTTATCAGATCATGATGGTTTCCTTGAATCAATATTTTGCTTGATTTTCTTTTCTACATGGCGCCACTTGTATTTAATTGGCTGGATTTTTTTAGCTTTTGCATCATCAGATATAAACTCGAGGCCTCCAATTTGGCCGTTGGGTATAAATAATTTACTAAGATGTTGCGCAAATATGGTTGCTTTATTGGCATCAATCGAAGGACACGAAAGTGTTGATCGTTTCGGCTTATGTGTAGCTTTCTACAGAGAGTAATATGTTGCTTCAGTCGCTGTGAGTTCACTGAGATAATGATCAACTCCTTCATTACTTACTTTTAATAAGGCATTTTCAGATGTTTGATCGCTTTGAGCGTATTGAGCGTTTTATTATTAACAGCTGCTAAATATTGTTAAGCAATTTGTCCAGCTTCAAGCAAACTGAGCTGCAGGGTTTCGCATCCGCTGCAGCTTGTTTTAATATATCTGTTACGTTTTATACTGCTGCATCAAATTCATGTTTTGTTTTTAGCGGAATGTTTTGAATCCAATTAGTATATGTTAATTCGTCAGGAATCTAGGTGGCGATAGCATTTGCACTTGCATGTTCAGTGTTATTAATAACGGTGAGTGATCAGAAGAACGTTTCGGCCATTAATCTAAGCTATACAACTTTTCTATACAATAAATACCTGATATCGTGGATCGCGTGTTTACCCTTAGTTTTTGTTACTTCCGGTTCCAAATCAACTTTAAACATTAGTTGAGGTTGCTCCATTTTCTTCATGAGGCGCTACAATTTTCCTGTAGCCGTCGATGTTTTCGGCTTGAATCCTGGCTTCGCTGATGTTACCACGTTTAATGTGAGTAATAAAAAGTGTTTATTTGTTTCCGCATTTAGCGTTCTCAAGTGTTGATGGCACCTCTCTTAAGTAGATTGGAGGAGGTTTTAATTTAGGCTCTTCCTCTTCATCCTTATTATCACCTTCCAGCAAAACGCTTTAGACCACCGAAGAGCAAAACGCCCAGTGACGTGCAAAAACAGCACAAAGGACGGCACAGAGAAAGGCTAAAAAAACAAGCTAAAACAACTTGTTAAAATCAGAAACATAGCACGTATATCAAAATTCGATTCTATCGATGTACCACAGTTTCTACTAGGACCGATGACAATTTAATGCAAAGGTTGTGGATTTTTGAACTTTAAAAGTGAAAGCCCACCGGGACAATTATATAAAAGAAAGGTACAACTTGATTGTTCAGTATTCCCAGAAACACTGAAAATCCCAATGACAACGAGCGAAGCTATATCTATCGAATGGCCTACAGCTAAGCATCAAAAAAAAATCCTGAAAATTCGCCTCAATGGGAGGTCTATTGTGGACAAATTTACCATTTAACTTCAAAAAGCATTCATTCCAATAGATTGTGAACCACAAAAATACGCCCAGTTGTATTATGCTGGTACCTGAAGAAGCATGTAACCAAAGAATGAACGATGAACGCAACAAAAGTTGTTACAGAATGACAATGGAAAAATTGTCAACTTTTAGAAGAAGATGCAAGAAGTTAAAAAACCACGACAAAAGATGGATGTATTTGACATGATCATAAAAGCCATTGACGATATAGATGAAAAAAATTCGATGCTTTTTCGTTGATGGTCCGTGCGGAAGCGATAAAACTTTTCTTTACAAATACGTTACTAAATGTTTTAAGAGGGCGCGGAGCAAAAGTCCTTCCCGTTGCCCCTACTAGCATTGTCGCAACACTTCTTGATGCGTGGAACGACTTACCACAGCCAATTTTGTGGTTATACATTTCTATTTAAATATCAATATATAGTTCAGCAATTTGCTAAATATTATGTAATATGGCGGATTTACTAGATGTATTGAAAATTTCATTTCTATAGCAAACTCAAAACGGGGCCGCAAATCCGCCATCTTTAACCATCGCAATTTGTTGAGTTGCGATACGTACGAGCATCTACCCCATAGTATTATTATTCAAATGGGAGAAAGATTAGATAAAGAAAAAACATAAAATTCGGATTAGTAAAACGGTTTTGTGTGAGTTTATATTTGATGCAAATAAATTAGTAAATTATACATATTCATTTAAAAGAACAAAAAAATACAAATAAGCATCTGTATATTTTGCTTGAAATCTATTTCTGTTCTATATTCTAATCTTATTGTTGGTCTTGTTTTAAAATTAAATGGAATCATTAATTGGTGAATAATATTAAAGTTATAAATTAAGCGTTAATTATTGGGACTTTTGTGTTGATGTAGCACGGTATATGTTGATGAAATTAGGCACATGGGCAGATTGATCCTGCGGTAGTTGTGGTTGATGTGCATGGGCACGAATCTGTTGTGGTTGGTGGTTCGGTTGGTGGTGGTGGTGGTAGTGTTGGTGGTGGTGTTGGTAATGTTGGAGGCGGTGTTGGTACTGTTGGTGGTGGAGTACTTGAGCAGGGACAAACTGGCCCTTCTGTTGTTGTGGTTGAAGTGCATGGACACCAATCTGTTATGGTCGTTTCTTCCTCAGTTGTTGTTGGTGGTGGTGGTGGTGGTGGTGGTGGCGGAGGTGGCGGTGTTGGTGACGCTGTTGGTATTGTTGATGGTGGTAGGGTACTTGAACAGGGACAAACTGGGCCTTCTGTTGTTGTGGTTGAAGTGCATGGACACCAGTCTGTTATGGTCGTTTCTTCCTCAGTTGTTGTTGGTGGTGGTGGTGGTGGTGGTGGTGGCGGAGGTGGCGGTGTTGGTGACGCTGTTGGTATTGTTGATGGTGGTAGGGTACTTGAACAGGGACAAACTGGGCCTTCTGTTGTTGTGGTTGAAGTGCATGGACACCAGTCTGTTATGGTCGTTTCTTCCTCAGTTGTTGTTGGTGGTGGTGGTGGTGGTGGTGGTGGTGGTGGTGGTGGTGGTGGTGGTGGTGGTGGTGGTGGTGGTGGTGGTGGTGGTGGTGGTGGTGGTGGTGGTGGTGGTGGTGGCGGAGGTGGCGGTGTTGGTGATGCTGTTGGTATTGTTGATGGTAGTGGAGTACTTGAGCAGGGACAAACTGGCCCTTCTGTTGTTGTGGTTGAAGTGCATGGACACCAGTCTGTTATGGTCGTTTCTTCCTCAGTTGTTGGTGGTGGCGGTGGCGGTGGTGGCGGTGGTGGTGGTGGTGGAGGTGGTGGCGGTGGTGGCGGTGGTGGCGGTGGTGGGGGTGGTGGTGGTGGAGGCGGTGGTGGTGGTGCTGCAGTACTTGTGCAAGGACAACCAGGACCTTCTGTTGTTGTAGTAGTAGTAACACATCCACAGCCAGATGAACCGCCTGGTGGTTGTGGCGATACCCATTGATTGCCATGAACGCACATTTGAAATTCAAATCCAAATTTGGTTCCTGAGGCACACGGCATATCATGCACCCAAGCAATACCACCACATTGCCAGAATCTGGTTGCATCATCAAAATTAGGCCATAACCAATCCAATTGACGATCGTTACATTCTGGCACCAAAGACTCAATTTCTGGTACGTCTATTCGTTCTGGTACCCATGCGGCAAAGGCTCCAGTGACACAAAGTGCCACAATTAATAAAATTCCTACAAAAAAACAAATTAAATGTTCACTATGTATAGTCATATGATATTCACAATATTCACTAAACGTTACCTTTCATAACAATTCACTTAGTTGTTTTTAGATTTTTACTTTACGAACCAAAATAAAATTATGATTTGCTAGGTCCGTATCATGCCTATTTATATGAAACCAAATGAGAGTCTATCGCAATTCGGCAAACGCCGTTAAAAGAATTTCGGGATATTTCACGAAAGATAACGATTATGTTATGTGTAGCAAACTTGTATCAGATTAGTTTAGGGGATTAAGATACATCCACAATTAATTAAAAATTCAATTGATAGGGATTTTCTGTGATTACAATTCACTATCTGTTTTAGGTAATATTTAAATCCAGTTGACATAATTATTATGTAATTAATAATTAAAGATGCATATTTAGTTTATTATAGTTACACATAAATTTTATTGGCATCTTATAGTCAAACTGATTGTAACAAATTTACCAAGGGCTACAAATCAGTAGAAACCTAAAGGAATATTCTATACGAATACATGACGAAAATTAGCTTAAAAATGGTTATTAAAAATAATTAATTTTGGAAATAGAACAAAAAAATGCGCATGGAATTAATAATTTTGTTTCTGCGTTACGATAAGAAGATAAAATATTTTTATCATTAATTGACGCACTTATGACGCCTGTGCGTATTTTCTATACTTACGCAAAATGCACGTGCATTTTTGCGCTTTTTCAGTAAAAAAATCAAAATTTATATAGATTAGTTTATTTCTTTCGACAAATACGTTCAGCTAGAAGTTAAAAACAAAATAATCCGTACACCTAATGAAGAAAACTTAAGGCTGTAATTTGAAAAAAAAAAAAAAAATCCACCACAGAGGGAATCATTTAAATAAACTTTTGCGTGAAATTGCTGAAATTGTGCCCATCTTTTCTATAAAAGAGAATAAAATAATTTAATAGTGGAATGGTATTACATAAAATTATTTTTTTAAGTGTAAATATAGGCGCGTTTTAATATAATTTGTGGTAGCTCTAGATCGCGACTGCAATTATTCGAATTAAGTGAATTTAAAATCAAATTTTGTCAGTTGTTTTAATTAATTAATTTAAATACAAACTATAATTTTAGCTATATTTCAAAAATTCGTTAGTTTTTGTGCATTGTGCTAGTTCTGGTTAAATTCTCCATAATTTACGAATTTATCCAGAACAACTTTTTGTTATAACTTCGTTCGTCGAGATATAGCCGTATCGAAACTATGATTTTTGCCAGAATTATTTAAATGATTTAGACGCAATTTAATGCAAGTTGTTTTGTGCCCACAAATTGAACGACATCGTAAATTTTACACAAAAAGAAGAAATTATACCATTTGTGGAACGCTGTCTAAATTGATCAATAGCGGCCTTATAAATAGTCTTGTGATACCAATAAACAATTAGAAATTAAATTGCGCTTTTGAATAAAATTTTTATTGGGAATATTTAATTTTCCGACCTCTTCGGAGGGGTATCATCTTCAGTTTTAAAACATGAATGAAATGATTTATATCGCATAAAGGAAAACAAAGATGCATGGTCCATTTCTTAAATTTTACTAGAGTCACTTTAAATTCAGTAGCTAATATTACTGTTAGGTAAATTCGTTTAAAAAACTATATTGCACATTTTACAAGTAAAAAATGTAAGGAACTGCTAAATGTACGCTAAATTATGCTTTGTAGATATTATGTTAGCCTTTAGTTTTCTACATTAAATTTTTTTAGCATTAATTGATTTGAATATTTGTATGGAGTTATCAAACATGCTTTCCATCCGAAAAAACCCCACCAGTTAGGAAAAATGGAGATTCTACCACCTGGAATTTGTTTTATGGGGATCATCTGTTCCCTTGCTGATCGTCGAAATTAATTTAAGTTTGAGTGTTTATCTTGATTTTCTTGTTTGAAGATCAGATTCTTCAAATCCGTTTAATACGCCAATTTAATTAACTTTTCCAAAATTGTCTAATCCTACCAATTTCTTCAAATTCTAAAAATTCTTTAATTTTTCAATTTCGGCAAATTCGTTTAATTCTTTAATATTTCCGCTGTCACATATAAATGACAAACGTTTTTGGTCAATTAATGAAGACATGTTGTACTCCTGATAATCGTAAAATTTGTCAAATTTTTCTAAAATGTTCAAATCTTTTAAATTTTTAAAATTTCCCAAATCTTTCAAATTTGTCAAAGTCGCAAATTTTTCTAATTCATCAAATTTAAGAAATCCAACAAAATATGTTTCGCAATTACTATAAATTTTTTAAATTTCAGAATCCTCCAACCCCTTGAAATTTTTCAAATTCTACATTACTTCAAATTTAACAAATCTTTAAATTTGTCAAATTGAATTTCTAAAATTTTTTGAAGGTATTAACGTTTTTAGAGTTTATAAAATGGATGTACCAGAACACGTAATTTTAAGTAAATTAAACAATTATCAAATCTCAATTTAAAATTATCTGAATTTTGAAATTTAAAGCATTCAGGAATTTTTATTTTTTTTTCGAAATTTATTATTTTTTCTAAAATAATTAATAATAAAATTCTAATACTTAACCCTCCTAAATTCCAAAAATTCTGCAACTACAATTTCTTTAACTCCCAAACTTTTTAGTTCTCAGTCACCTAAATTTCAAAATAAATTAATTTTTAAATTTATTTATTTTTAATTAAGAAAGAAAATTAAAATTGAGTCATTCTTGTTAAATAAAAAATTTGAATTCTAAAGTGTTTAAAAATTAAACACAAAATTCGGAAAATTTTGGGTTTTACAAGCAAACAATTTAGAACTCAGGTACCTCTAATTTTTCTTAACAAGAATTCATTAATTTTAATTTTATTTCTTTAATTAAAAATTATTAAATTTAAAAATTAATTTATTTTGAAATTTAGATAACTGGAAAATAAAATGTTTGCGAATTAAGGAAATTGTGATTGTAGAATTTTTGAATTTAGGAGCTTAGAAGTTTAAAAATTTAGGAGACAAAAATTTAGAAATTATCGGAAAAATAGCAGTATGACCTCCGAAGTCTGAGAGCATTTGTGTTTTAGACTTAGGACTCCAATCTAGCTGCAAAATTTTATAAAACTAAATTTAAATTTCGACAATTAGGGAATTTAGAGGAAGCCACTCCTCGAAAGGACGATATTTATATAATTTAAAAGTATCAAATTTATTTCTCTAAGAGACCGACCAGGCCATTTTTATAATGCCTGAAATTAAGATTTGTCTAGAGTTAAAAATTTTGAAATTTGTTGGTTGGGAGTTTAGAATTTATGAGAATTAAAGAAATTAACAGATTAAAATTTTAAGAATTTAGAAATTATAATGAACTTGAGGTTTGGAATTCCAGAAACAAAGATGATTTAGTTTTGTTTATAAAACTAACATTTAAACTTTTAACCATTTAAAGTTCAAACCTGTTAGCATTTAAAATTTGTGAGCTTATGAAACTGTTAATTTAACAATTTAAAGGGACATTTGTATAAGTCCAATATGTAATTGTATTGTTTTCTCAATTCTTTGAATTGAAACTTTTCAAACTCGTAAAATAATCATCAAATTATTCAAATTTTCCGAATATCTTGAAAACTTCAAGTCAACAAATTCATTAAATTTGTCAAATTTTACGAATTTGTAGATTTCTTGCTTTCAGAATTTTACAAATTCTAAAATATATCAGTTTTGTAAAATAATGATTAAATTCTTCAAATTCTCCAATTTTAAAAGTTGAAAAAATTCTTAAATTCTGTGAGTACGTCAAATTCCATAAATTTTTAAAGTTTAAAGAAATTCCCAAAACTCTTCAAACTGAACCAATTCTTTACAAATTCGTCGAGCTATTCAAATTCTATAAATGCATCAAATTCTTGGATATTTCAAATTTAAGAAATTTTTCCATTTTAGAATTACTTAGTTTTAGGAAAAAGTTAGGATTTTTTAAATTTTCATTTTCTTAATTTTAAAACTTAGAAACCATATGACAAAATTACAAAATTAACTAATACATGAATAACAGAGATAAAGAAAATATCGAACTTTACGGTCCCAATAATTTTCGAATTTAGGATATTCGGAACTCGCGTTTACCTAGAAGGTGAGATTTTTTATATTTGAAGAGATATATTTAAGGTTAATCCAATTTAGCCATCACTTACGCATTAAATCTTCTGAAAGCATTATCTAATTAATAAAGCCAGGATCTAAATTAATTCAGAAATTTCCGTAATAAAACTTACGAAATTTAGAAGTTTTAGAAATTTAAAATTTAAAATCTTGGAAATTTAACACATTAGATAAGAAAATTTAAGATAAATACTAAATTATAGGAATTTTATTATTTAAGGTATGTATATCAGAACTTAGAAATACTGAGCTTTGAATTTTAGTAATTTAGTCTTTCTGATTGAAATTATTTTTAATTTCAATTTGCTTAAAATTTTATATTTACGAATTCCTCATTTTGTCAAAATGCTTTAACGATTTCAAATTCTAAGAATACGAATATTCATTCTAATTTTATTTTAATTCTACAGACAATCATTTGTATAATCTACAAACACTTCAATTTTCTCAATTTCTTTGGTTTTTTATTTCTTCAAATTTCTCAAATTAGTCAAATTGTTCACATTCAAAACAAATATTTCACATTTGAAGGATCTCTCCATTTTAAGAATACTGAAAAATTTTCATTTTCATCAGACTCTTTGAAATTTTCAAAATTAACGAGTTTGTAGAGTATTCAAATTAATTTACAAATTTTACACGTTAAATTTTCAAATTCATCAAATTACTACAATCAATTCCCATCATCAAATTATTCCATCAAAAATTCTTAAAAATTATCAATTTTTTCATATTCTTAACGCATTGACTCGTACTGTACACAATTGTGTACATACACTTTAAACATATTTTTTGGGATTCAATGCACTAATAATGGATTTTTTAAGTGCTACTTTGTTGGCTCTTAGCCTTAAGCTACCAAGAAAGTTTACTTAGCGCGAAAAATATTATAAAATTTCAGAATTACTCAGATACTTAAGCAAAACAACAAGCGTTTTAAAATAAATGACGAGTCAAAGGGTTAACAAATGAATGCTTCAAATTGCTGAAATATTTTGAAATTTTACAAATCCTAATCCAAAAATTCGTAATTTTTTGCTAATTCTGAAAATTGTGTAAACCAAATATTCTGAAAATGCTTAAATACATATTGTCAAATTATACAAATTTGGGAAATTCTTAAACTTGGTAACATTTTTTACCAAATTTTACCTACATGCATTTCAATTGAATTTTATGAAGTTTTATTCGAAAAATGCACGGATATGTACAAGATACATTTACATATTCTCACAGCAAAAGCTTCGACAAGCATTAGTCCGATCGTGCGCGTCCATTCAATGTTTACCGAGTTAACTCGAATCATTTATGCCCAGAGTAAAAATATTTCAATTCAAAACGTTATGGATGAAACAGTACTTAATTATTCTCAATAGTCCAAAACCTCAAAAAATCCTCTACATAAACTTCTACTTCCCAAATTTCGTATTATAAAGTCTCTAGACACAAATTTCATGATAATAAACATACAAAACGAAATGCCACTATAAGCATAACTAACTAACTTCCAAATTAACTCTAGAATCAAATATCAACATATAAAAGCTGAAGTTTCGAAACATCGGACAACTAATTATTGACTCAAAGCTGAAAAACTACTATTAGAATGTTTCGAGAATTACTACAAAGGTGGACAAATACAGAATTTCATTAAAATTAATTTTTTTATTCCAGAAAACTTAAATTACTCATCATCTCGTTAACAATCTATAACAACATATTTCCTAACTTTGTCTTCTGCCATATAAAATTAATAAAAACAAATCACTCACCGTTACCGTTATCATGCGTTTCTTGACACAAATATGCACGCACACTGTTTTATTGTATATGTGTCATATTTAAAAACTGGAAAATTCACTTTATTCACAAAAGCCTAACCGCACAGGCATCACTATTGTTAAAGCTTGGTCTGGTTCAAAACTTAAGCATAATCTTAATTCACAACATTTTCACTTTTTTTGTATTTTCACTTACTCACTTACACGTTTAAATTACAACTAATTAATCGACTAACAAAATTCGACCAAGCCAATAAAATCCGGTCTTTATTTTTGTTTTTGTTTAGTTGGATACGGTAAATTCAAAATTAAACATGAAACGACGAGTGAGTACAGTGGGGCACATAAGAAATTATGAAATTAAAACTGGGATTGGTACAGTACGATAAATAAGAAAATTAAACAAATAAATGTAATAAAGGAGTGGTGGAGGTGACGGAAAATTTAATTAGAAAAAGCTCGTTTGAAAGTATTGATAAGTTGGATGAGTACAAAGGTAATATAATCAATCGTGATGTCTAAGAGTAAACAAAATGCAAAACAATCGATTTTGACGAAATTTGGAATCTTAAAAAGTTTTATTTTATTTGAATACCTTTCAAAGCTTTTTCTGCGATTTTAAAATGTATTTTGGTTGCACTTTTAAACAATGTGAAACGTGAATGGTTTCTTTTCACATTGTTTAGAAGTGCAACCAAAATACATTTTAAAATTGCTTTAACATGATAACCGCTTCCGTTAATTTTACTGTGGCTTTCGTAATATTATCGTGAAAATGAAAGCTTTTGAGCTATTGGAAATTACATAAAAATAACATTTTTAATTTTAAACCTTCCAAATTTTTTAACTGGGAAGGGCCGATAGGCCCAAAAAATTAATGTTTATCAAGTGATATCGAGCTCTACTCGTATCACTCTACAGACTTTGAAGCTAAAAAAGATTTTTACAAGGCAGAACAAGGAACTTTTATATGTACCATTAAACAAAATGCAGCTTCATATATCACAGGAGATATCCTAACCATATCTAATCGTCTCAATAGAGATACTGTCAGTGAACATGAAACCATATACATATTAGATTTCATAGAGACACCTTATACATAAATAATTTAATAATAAGAATAAAATAAAAAATAAAATAAATTTGAATATCAATACAAAAATCTATTTTATAGAATTATTAGACCATTTGGAGAAAATTTAAGTTTGGCTGTAAAATAATTTCGAACCATGGAGCGAAATTTTGTCTAGGTGGACAAAATCAGCCAAACATAGATGCAACCAAATAAAAATACAATTTCTTTAGACGCAATCTTAAAAGAGTGGCCACTGTATAATAGCAGTAAAGGCTATCATTTAGTAAGAAATAGTAATTTATGATAGAAGCTGCATTTCGCGAAATTCGATCTGATCAAATCAAAATTGTGTTTCAAAAAAATAGTACAATTTTTGGTGTTGCTTGCAATATAATTTTCAGGACCGTGTCATTGAAAATGTAACGAAAAATAATTGCTGTTGGTTCATCAATAGACAAATAATTTGAAAAAGAAAAAAAAAATTTTTATGAAATTCTTTTATTTGTGGGTGGAACATAAGGGGTGCGGGGATAGCTCCCCTCGAAATACAATCAAATTTTATCATTGTATCTGATAAATATGTTAAAATTGACAAAACGATGATTTAACCGATGCGTATGGGTGGAAAATAAGGGATGGAGGGGTGGATTCCCTTAGGGAACACCACCAACTTGTATTGTCACCGAAGTTACACATGCGTGCCAATTTTCGTCAAGATTGATAAAGTTTAAGCATTAAAATTTTGCAATGCCAGATTTGATCACATCCGTGTAAGTTAAATAAAAGAATTTAAAAATTTCACTCAGTGTTACTACAGCAGGGTCTATCCATGATTCATGTTTGTTCAGACGGTCTAATTTATGCCAAAAAATATCTAGCAGTATGTAAATGTTGTACATTATGTACAATCAATATTTTAATCATAATTTGTTATTTTCGTTTACTGCAGCGCAGGTGCCACAATAATTCCCGAAGAGCAACGTATGGTGGGTGATCTCGGCTACAGGATCAAAACCTACTTGTTCACATCTTTTAAAAACACGGGGCATGTGTTTGGGCAGACGCCCAGATTTTATAGTGTTACTAATTATGACGGGGGGAATACAGGATGCATTTTACACAATCTGTGTTTGTAAAACGGAGACAGCATGCCAACCGATTTAAACTGATGATGTTAGTAGTGATTCGGCAATAACAACAAGTAGTACGAATGCCAATGAAAAAAGAAACCGGATTCTAAGGATTTTAAATAATTGATCTTGATATTTGACAAAATATTCTTTTTATTGTACCTTTTACTCTAGTATAAAGAGAATGAGTTCGGAATATACTGAATTAATAAAAAAATATAGAACAGAAGGAATAGAATATAAAGAATGAATTAAGAAACGTTTCATGTTAAAATAGAACATTCGAAATATTCGGAATGAATTAAAAAATACCCCGATAGAATTTGGCTATTTCTTAACCGATCTGAATGAAATTTGGTATACGCGGTATGGGATTGTAAAATTGGTTTTGGATTAAATTCAGGAATATGGCTATAAGTAGTATAGAACTTGATTTTTCCTCAACCGACCATCATGAAATTTGACAAGGGAAGAACTTCATCTAAAAATCATTTTAGAATCCAATTTTCTTTGTACCTACCGAGTTTCATCAAAATTGGTTAAGAAATAGCTAAGTTATATCCTCCTTGGCCATATTCCAGAACTTCATCTAAAAATCATTTTTGGATTTCATTTCCATCACGCATGCCAAATTTCCCTAAAATCGGCTGACAAATAGCCAAGTTCCATCAAAATTGGCCATATTTCAGAACTCAGTCTAAAAATCAATTTAGAATCCCATTTTCAATGCATATGTCGAATTGCATCACAATCGGTGAAGTAATAACCAACTTCCATCCTTCTTGGCCATATTCCCGAATTTTATCCAAAACATCGATTAAAAATAACCAAGTTTCATCCTAATTGGCCATTTTTCAAAACTTATTTTAGAATCTCGTTTCCCTTGTACTAGTCGTGTTTCATCAAAACTGATTAAGAAATACTTGGCTAAGAACTACTTGGCCATATACCAGAACTTTATCTAAACATCATTTTAGAATTTGAAATTCCATTCTAGAATCATCTAAAATTCTAAACGATATTGATTAATCGGTCTAAAAATGAACAATTAATCGTTTTTAGTTTTATTCGAAAACCGATTAATCATCCATGCCATAATATCCATGTATTTAACAAAATACCAAAAAATGAAATTTAATTGGTTTTAAAATTTTAATGCTAAGCCAATAATTTTTTAAATTCTATTTTATTCTGTTTATTCTAATGCGTTTTTCTATTTATTTCCCTTGGAATATTCTGAGGTCACGTGATGATTATCTTTCTGTGGAATGAATTTAAAAAAACACCCATGTAGTATGTAGTTATACGTTTCCAAAGTATCCGTGGCAACCGTACAATAGCAATATAGAAATCGCATGGTAAAATTCATGTACATATCGACGCTAATTTAATAAAAGGGCCTAAGCGACCAAACGTAGACCATAGAAATCGACTGCCAGTAATAGATTTTAACTACATATCTCTAACCTCTGCAGCGCAAAGTAACTTTGTGACCGGCAAGTTAACTATAGCACGTATAATCAAAATTAGTACCCACAGATGTCGCTACCAAATTAGGTAGATTTATTTATTACCAACAGATGTCACTGCAACTTCATCCATCGTAAATCTTATAAATCTAATAATAAATCTTAAGCTTGGTATGCTGCTCGAGCTAAGATAAATTTCCTATACAAAATACATGTAAAATTTAGCTAGCTAAATGCAAACTAAAAAATTTCGCTCACGATTTCGCTGATCGGAATGCTGCTCTACGCGAAAAAAAATCAAACTGATAGTTTGTGTATTGTAATTTAGTTGGCTCTGCTAAAAATGTCTACACAAATTTTGCAGCAAATTAAATGCACGGTGCATAATTTTAATATTTCTGATTCGAAATAAAGACAAACAAAAGACACAATTTTTAAACCACACAGTGAAGTATAAACTCAAAATGTCAGAAGAATTGGCAAAATTTATCTCTACACAAATTTTTTAGCTCCAAATTTTTCTGTACGTTTGTGTAGACCGCGCAGCATACCGAGCTTTATGTTAGAACAAAGTTAACTAAAATTATCCATTTTATCGGTCAATAAAATAATTTTTTTGAATTATCGTTTTTTATTTTATTTATATGTAAATATAAACTTGCAATTACATCTGTTGGTACTACATAAATGCATCTACCGAATTTTATAGTGACATCTCTGCGGGTACTAATTTTTATTATATTTGCTATAGTTACCCTATCGGCCACAAGACTTGTTTGCGCTGCAGATGTTGGAGATAAGCTACTTTACAATTTTATATGGAAACGTCATTTCGCTAGCGGCCCAATCTATTATATGGTCTAAGATATTTACAACAAAACAGGATACTATGTTTATAAATTATTTAACGTCATAAGGAAGCATTTTGAAACACTACTTTTACTAAAACGAACCCCATTTAAGATTTAAAAAGAAAATATTTATTTTCAAATTCTTTAGACACTTTGAATTGAGTCTTTTGCATTGGAAAAAATGTATTGAAACCACACACTTGTACCGTTCGTCGTATAGAAACACGGTAAAAACAACGTAACCAATTTGTTTATCTTTTTTCTGTTTAGAGTTATCAAAAAAGAACAAAGCGGAGAAAAATAAAAAAAAAAATCAGAATTTGTGTCGCTTGAACCCTTTGATCGAATTAACGTCGATATATTGTAGAATACATTGATTTGATGAAACAAAACATAACGACTTCCCAATAATTTGTGTATCGCGCGTTATATATGTAAATCGATTCTAAAGGAGTTGACTCCAATAAACTCCAATAATTTAGTTATAATCCAATTCACCGGTTCACCAAAAGTTATACCTAAATTTCCAACAGAATACAATGCAAAAACATGACCCATAAGTGCTTATAAGTACTTGCGGTTTTAGTTTAAAAAATTATCACTTTGATAAATATGGAGCTATTTTTTAGTTAAAAATATTTCTACCATTATAAAAAATGGCGCTGCAGTCACATAATAAGCACAACTAAATCATAGCTCCTTATATTTTTAAACTTTTCAGGTAACACGTGATTTAACATCATTTTTATAATTAACTAATTAAAAGAATTCAAATTGTGTCGATTTCATTTTGACAGAAGAATCCAAAAATTTAATTCAGTCAAATTTTTTTTTTTCAATGCAATAATTTTAGTTATGGCACTTAAATGTTTGCTTAGTCGCCGCAGGTTAATCAAGTATGAGTTATAACAAAATTGATATTTAATTAACCTTCAGGTTAACGATTATTTTTGCAATATAAAGATATTCAAAAAGTAAGAAAGATTAGAAAAAACAACTTAAGATTCGGGTTGGTAAAACGGTTTATGTGTGTGTATTTGATGCAAATAGATTAATAAATTTTACATATTGATTTAAAAGAGAAGCATCTACATGGTTTGCTTGAAATTTACTTCTGTTCTATTCTAATTTTATTGTTAATACTGTTTGTAAAATTAATGGAATAGTTTTTGAATAATATTAAAATTATTAGATAATTGTTAAAAATTGGGAGTTTTTTGTTGATGGAACCCGCTTATAATGATGAAGTTATGCACATGGGCAGATTGATCCGGCGGTAGTTGTTGTGGTCGATTCACATGGGCAAGGTGTCGATGGTGGTTCTGTTGGTGGCGGAGTTGGTAATGTTGGTGGCGGTGTTGGTATTGTTGGTGGTGGTGGTGGTTCTGTTGGTGGTGGTGTTGGTAATGTTGGTGGCGGTGTTGGTAATGTTGGTGGCGGTGTTGGAATTGTTGGTGGTGGAGTACTTGTGCAGGGACAAACTGGTCCTTCTGTTGTTGTAGTTGAAGTGCATGGACACCAGTCCGTTGTGGTCGTTTCTTCCGTAGTTATTGGTGGTGGTGGTGGTGGTGGTGGTGGAGGTGGTGGTGGCGGTGGTGGTGGTGGAGGTGGTGGTGGTGGTGGTGGTGGTGGTGGTGGTGGTGGTGGTGGTGGTGGTGGTGGGGGTGGTGGTGGAGGTGGTGGTGGTGGCGGTGGTGGAGGAGGTGGAGGTGCATCAGTACTTGAGCAAGGGCAATATGGCCCTTCTGTTGTTGTGGTTGAAGTGCACGGACACCACTCTGTTGTCGTTGGTGGAGGTGTAGTTGTTGGTGGTTCTTCAGTACTTGTGCAAGGACAATCTGGACCTTCTGTTGTTGTAGTAGTAGTAACACATCCGCATTCTGTTGAACCGCCTGGTGGTTTTGGCGATACCCATTGATGGGCATGAACACAAACTTGATATTCAAATCTAAATTTGGTTCCTGCAGCACACGGCATATTATGTATCCAAGCAATACCACCACATTGCCAGAATCTGGTTGCATCATTAAAATTAGGCCATAACCAACCCAATTGACGAGCGTTACATTCTGGCACCAAAGTCTCAATTTTTGGTACGTTACGACGTTCTGGTACCCATGAGGCGAAGGCTCCAGTGACACAGAGTGCCACAATTAATAAAATTCCTACAAAAAATAAATTAAATGTTCACTATATATATATCCACATGATATTCACATTATTCACTAAACGTTACCTTTCATAACTTTTCACTTAGTTGTTTTTAGATTATTCCTTTACGAACCCAAATAAAATTATGATTTGCTAGGTCCGTACCATGTCTATTTATATGAAACCAAATTTAGTCTATCGCAATTCGGCAATGGGCGTAAAAATATATTCGGTACATTTTACGATAGATAACGATTATGTTATGTGAAGCAGATTAGTAGCAGATTAGACTAGGGGATTAAGACTTGCATCAAGGCAACAACCTTCAACAAAAAATTAAATTGATAGGGATTTTCTGTGATTACGATCCGCTGCAATCCAGTTTTAATATTTAAATCCGGATTTTTTTATAATTACAGTTCAGTTAATAAAGTACTAACTTTTTCAATTCATTGATTTTTTTAGTAACCTTAGATTTTTTATTATTCAGAGCAAATGTGAAACTTTCAGAGGTCAATGCCAATGTACCAGCCTGTCTCGTAATTACATCGTAATTATTACGGCAACTTTTTACTGACCCTTACACCTAGATTGATGATTTTTCAGCTCAAAAAGTTTATTGGGATTTTATGGTCAAGCTGGTTACAAATTTACCAAGGTCCACAAAAAAAGTCAGAAACCTATACAAGTGTATAACGAAAATTAGCAGAAAATTAATTTTGGAAATAGAAGCAAAAAAATGCACAATAATATATTTTTTTTTAATTAATCATTTTGTTTGTGCGTTACGATAAGAAGATAAAATATTCTTATCTTTAATGGAGTATTGTATCTATCGTGGCGCATGTGCATAGTTTCTATACTTACACAAAATGCACGTGCATTTTCACAGTAAAAATCCAAAATACGACATTCCTTCATACGTACTTACTACATACGTTCAGGTTTACGGTAAAAAACAAAACTCTCCATGCACCTAATGAAGAAAACTAAAGTGTATAATTTGAAAAGTTGTTTCTCCAACAAGGAGGGAATTATGATATTTAAAAAGCTTATGCGTCAAATCACGGAACGTTGTGAGCATCTCTTCTATACATGCAAAACAAAATAAACATTTCTTTAAATTTGAATGATAAACGTGTCTATGTATTAAAATCAAAAACGATCTATTTCACTTTTCCCGTTTCTGAGATAATTGAGAAAACTTTTAATTTTTGAATTACTTTGCAAGTTCTTACGTTTATTGATTCATTGCTTTGGTTAGACATCTCGTTTCTTTAACTCTCTCTTTAACCCTTTCTATTTACTTAAATATTTTACAAACAATTTGGAATTCGACTGCTTTTGACTGTTACAGAATCGAATAGATTAAGGTAGGTTTGGGATTTAGTTTTACATAAAATTTAATGTAAATCAACATAACTAATAAAAAGATAATATTTAAATAATAAATCGTCAATTCTATAAAAATCACAAGTCATAAAATCAATTATCAGAATTAAAATATTATCAATTCAATTGATGTGCAAATTTTAATTCAAACTTAAATCCTAAGCGTATTTAATACACCATGACTAGTGCAGCTAATGACCTCATTATCTGCATTGAGATTACACAATTTTTTTTTTTTAATTTAAATCTCCCCATTTCTCGCGATTCAGTTCCAAAATGTTTTTATCAATATTTTGAATTTTAGATTCTTTTATTTTCCATACACCATTATTCAGTCTTATTAGGCTGACAGTTCTAAGATTTCCCCTCGTTTAATATTCAGTTTCGAGACGGCTATGTCTGATTTGTAAAAAGGTTCGCCTCGAACTTCAACAATTGTTAGAAAAAAGAGTTCATTAAACTTAAAATGCCAATTATATGGTGGTTTAAGGATTTTACCTATTTCAGTTTTGAAATCAAAACACTTATCGCATCTGAAGAGTTAATAGTTGCTCCACTTTCATTATAAATATCAAGGTAATCATTGACGTCAATTATGGCTTCGTTTTTTCGGAGTCTTTTCTCAATTTTGATTGATTTGAGTGTACGATCAAGACTAAGCAAGGTTCCCGGTAAGACGCCGGGTCCACCGTACATCCTTTTTACATAAAGCAAAACCGTAGGAACAAGGAATCGACCCGGTTCCAGACACCTAAGTAGTCGATAGTTGGTATGTTTTTGTTAGTATAATATATATGATACAGGTTGAAAAGTATTGAAAGCAAAAATGAAAGAATGTGAATTTTTTAATGAATTTACGGTTTTTATTCAATATAATCTTCCTCAACTTCAATATACTTATTCTAATGATCCTCCAATAATTTTATACCATCTCTGTAATGATTTTCCGGAAGCTCAGGAAAATACTGTTCCACGGCTGCAATAGCTTCTTCATTCGACGAAAAACGCTTTCCACGACGGAATAGTTTCAGGTTTCTGAAGATATAGTAATCGATGGGAGCCAAATTTAGTGAATACGATGAGAATGCTTGAACATTCGTACATTAATTCGTTCCATTTAACCATCGTCAAAAGACTCGTGTGAACACGTGCATTGTCCTGATGACAAATTATTTTTTTCTTCTGTAAAGCGGGTTTTTTTCACGAATTTTTTTATCCAACTGGTCCAAAAGGTTGCAATAATATTCAGAATTAACTGTTTTACCTTTTTTAAAATAAATGAAAAATGACAAAATATTCAAAATACGTTGATTGGAGCTAAAGTAATGGAATAAAGAAAACACTTTTTCTTTAATTTGTTTTTATTTTTTATTGGTTTATCTGAAAGTCAATTTTATTATCTACAATTCAAAATTAATATGTGATACTTACTCACAACTTTCGCAGTATTGCATGGAGTTAAAAAATAAATCTAAAAGTACCATCGAATAGCTCTAACACAGAAGGCTCAAATTCGTTATGTAGGACTTGCAGAAAAGCAGCTGCTGTGATTTTAGAACTAAGGAATACAGTCAACGGGTTTCTTTTCCAGAAAAAGCTCGCCATGCCATAACACCTACAGTTTTCGGTGAAAGTTTTAAAACACATTCCTTACTAAGCCTCTCTCAAGGTTCTACCGTCTCCAACATGTAGCCTGAATTTGGATTCATTGAAGAAAATCACGTTATTCCACATCTCTTGACTCTAAAAACGTGCTCCTAAGGGCCACAGCAAATTATTTTTGACTGTTTTTGTCTAATTCGATCTCTTGCTTCTGGTCTGTCTGAAGTGCTCGCGAGTCAGCTTTAACCAGTGTTCTTGTCACTTAGCAGGATGATATTCGTTTGCTCGTTGCTCGTTCAAGATCCACTCTTATGTTCTATGACGGTAGGCGTAAAAGTAAACTAATTATTTGACCAATGTTTTGCACAGCACTTGCGGGGATGTACCGCCGTAATAAAAAAGACGCAAAAGACGGTCCAACAAAATATTAATATTAAAGATAAAAGTTGCATTAAACCAATAAAGCATAAAAAAAAGATTTGCTTTATTCCACTTCTTCCACGCCTTTAAGGTCCAGAGAGGGTATTTTGAATAGGTTGTCATTTTTTCGGTTTTTACCCGTAAGTTTCAGGTAAATTTTTTTTTTTGAAATTGGGTCATAAATGTATTTAAAATGAAACAATACGCCAATTGCTTTCAAATTTTTGTAATTTTAGCAACCAATACTCCAATTTGTAAAAAAGTATGTTTGACCAATTTTCTTTGCACATCACTATTTCAATCTTATTACATATTTTGTTTATTTGCTCATTTTTATTGAGCAACTTTTTTTAGTGTACATCCCTGTCTCTATCGCTGATTTTATAATTATGTTTGTCTCTTTCTTTCTATATTGATTTCGCGTTGTTGTTTCCTCCCCATACCTTTGTGTACGTTTTCATGTATTTCTTTGATAACAAATTTAGTGGAAATTTAGCCTTGTATTTTCCTCCCCTTTTATCTAAACTATTTCCAGCTTTTTGGTCGAATTTCCAGAACCATTAGCGAATTGGCCCGATTTTCTGGAGCTGAAGTAACTCAAAATATTTGAATGTGTACCCATGTGTTTCTTGTGCAAAACCAAATTGATTGATTTGATTGATGTTGAATGTATGACCAAGCATTTAGCAGGATCTCCCGGTAATTCTAAGAATTATTGACGCCAAGCCCACCGTACACCCTTTCTTACATTTACTTGGAAGGATAGGATAGAATGGTTAGTACAGGATTGAGATCAACTCGGTTACAAACACCTTGACAGTCAAGGCAGTTACATTTTTTCTATTAATTACTTGGCATCCTAAAGTCAATGTTAATTATTTCGCAATTACCCCTTATATGTTTCTCACCCCCTTAATTATTCTTTCAGTGCTACAAACGCCTTAATTTTAATGTTAGTGTCTATTTCCCTCGGCTGCTTCAGCTTCCAGAACCCGCCTCTGGACATTTGATGTTGCAATTTGATTAGCAGCTTCTAATTCTACTTATTAACTAGCTATCTATGTCTGATTTTAAGTAACAACTGCATTCTGAAATAACATTTATTTGTTTGGTGGGTCCGCTTTCTAGTCATTTCTGCAAATCGGAAATCTTATAGGTAATTTAAATTCCACGTAAGAGTTATAAAGCAGTTGCTCAGGGACGACCTAGCGTAATGGATGTCGTTAGTCTTCGCTGTTAATGCACATGCTTTCCGCCATGCTGGTCACTCTCTCAACTTAGAACTACAATACAGTTCAAATTTCAAGCCTAAGTCCACCGCACGCCCTTCCGAAAGGAAGGTACGTTAGTAAAATTGTTAGTAAATAATTTATAAGTAAGTTAGCATAAAACAACACAATTTCTATACTACATGATTTTTTAACTGCTTATTGTTTCTGGAGCTGCGAGTTGATTCAGGCTAGAACTTTGTTCTGGAAATCAGGATTAAACTCAAGCCTTATAAAAATTATAAATTCGGAACTGTGTTATATTCTGAAAATTAAGTTATTTATTACTAAACTAGGGAAGGGACTCTACACTAAATGATGAACAAAATACATAAGACGAAGCGTCTGATTTCTTGCTTCTGGAATCCCTATGTATCCATCCCCCAATCCTGATTCTTATTTAAATTAACTTGTATTATAATCAAGTAAGTGTATGAGAGTAAGTTAACTGCAACTTAAACAAATATTCGTCATCATGTCATTTATATTTCTGAAAATTTAAATCAAATTAATCAGAAATGCAGTTATTTCTAAGAAAGTAATCAACATTTATTCAACCCCAAATTCAAAATTCAATATAATAAATTCAATTAGTATCAGCCACCCAATCAAATGATCTCCGCCACCCTAGTCACCTTTGCCACTCAGATGCTATCGCCAACTTGCCACTAAGACTGCGGATGTCCATCCCGTGATGAAGGTGTGATAAATTTCTGTAAACCCAAGTTCTAATTTATTTAAAATTAATCATTAATTTAAAAATCTCCCTAAAAATAAATTAAATTAGTCCTCTAAATTAGAAGGTTGGCAAATTAATCACTAAATTTGACAAGCTTTAAATAATAACCTGTCTAACACTAAAACAAAGCAGCTTCAATCTTGTACGGGATACAGACACCTAAGTAGTCAATAGTTCGTATTATGTGTCAGCATAATTCTAAAAACTACAAATACGCTGGATGCTTGAAGATTCCGGTAGGCTGAGATAGGTTTCACGGGACTTCATAAAAATCGAAATCGTAATTAATTAGTTATTTCGAAACTTTACTTTCTTAAATGTAATTACATTTATTCAATTTTCAAAGTAGGAATTAAAATCGAAACCAAAAATTGTATTGAATTGACCACCGCTAAACTCATCCCCTCC
Organism: Tipula helvola; assembly: GCA_963556165.1. Lineage (NCBI taxonomy): Eukaryota > Metazoa > Arthropoda > Insecta > Diptera > Tipulidae > Tipula > Tipula helvola. The sequence continues at coordinate 387,153,920 of OY744482.1, read as the reverse complement.
CCCCCCCCCCCTCCACCATACCCGAACTCAACTATTAACTTTAAATTAAAATAAAATTTAAAGATTTAACATTTTTTAGTCTGAAACAATTTTAGATTAACAACAAATTTAATTAAGATCCAATTCTCGCTCCAACCTCCCGTTAAACCAAATAAGATGTTCTAGATCCCTATTTAAACTACTATTAACATTTATGCTCATTAATACCTCTGAAAATTGAAGTCAAATCAATCCGTATTTCTACGTTAATAAAGTTCCACAATTCCGCCCTCGCCTACCGCTTCCGGCAACCTTGAGCTAGTTCAGATGCTGTTTAATCAGAGATCATCACTCAAGCAATTCACCAAAAGTTACCTTTAAATTTCATACAGACTAGTTACAGAAATTATTTTCTTAAAAATAGTTTAGTCATTCATAAGGTAAATATTGACTAGTATTCTGTACCTATACGTAGTTATTTCGTTTAGACTTTGAAGACACCTGGCTGCTAACTAAGTTTGTATGTCTATTGTAGCCAAGGGTACAAAGATACATTCCTGGATTTTTTTTTTTTTTCTTGGGAGCAAGGTACATGTTCCTGCCCTCAGTTAGTTTAATTTATGTGTGTGACTTGCCTTTGGAGCTGAGAATTTTGTAATTTCATAATATGCGCATGTAATTTGCGGTACATATGTATTATGTATATAACTTTTAATGTGTACCTGAGATGTATTTATTTATATTTACTTTATTTAATTTAAATTGTTATTATTACGATGTTTTTTATGTAGTCATTATTGACACACTTATTTTATGTATTGAATGTTTTGCTAATACATATAACAGTTAAATCCAAATAAATGTTTGTTGTTTATTTTCATATACAAAGCCAAATTTTTGCCTCCTAGGTTTATGATATATGCTCCGCCCACTTTTTGTTCAAGACATAACCTAACTTGTTTCATCATCTTCCGACTCCTTGCGACAACGAGCGTAGTAAATGCTACAACAGATCGGACACCACTGATGCAAACCAGTCGGTGATGCCATTAGCTAAATGCCTTATGCACCAGCATTATGTGCAACGTATTATAAATCTTAATAGCAACGATACAACGTATACTCACCCGCCTTCAGGACTCGATCCATAATTTGTTCGAAACCGTTGAGATCTTCTGGTGTTGACGTTTGTTTGCTTTTCGCCAAAACCAAGCAACAGTCGATTAAGGGATGCTGTATAAATTCTGAATCCCTAAACGATAGTCGAGGTACAGGTATAATAAGAGTGTGGGCAATAAATTTTTTTAAAAAAAATTGTAATTAACAAACCCACTCCTAAATAAATAAAAATATTAAACTTAAAATTTCAGTTAAGTGTTTAGTTAATTTTTCCACACATTTTTATGGAATCATGGGGTCTAACAATTTGCCACAAGTGATACACAACAGCGTCTAAGGCTGTCACTTATAAAATGCGCTATATTATTATTAAAATTGTTAAATTTAATTATTTATTTATAGGTTTTGAAATTAAATTCAACCGTAAACGATATAAAACCAACAAAATTTATTTAATTTAACATATTTACTGTATTTAAATTCTAGATACAAAATAACAAGTTAAGGTAATAAAATAAATAAGCCTTTATATTATTTATATTAGGGGTAAGAAATTCACCTTAAAATTCGCCCTATAATTATTATAAACTTCACCTAAGATGTTATCACATAATGTATTCCTAACTAAAAGTTCACCTTAAAACGCACCTTAAACTTCACCGTACAACCCAGCCTTAAAATTTATCCTAAAATTCACCCCAAAATCAATACAAATTTTCCATCAAATTCATCATAAATTTACCCCAAATTTACTTTAAAATTCTTCCTAATATTACGACACATTAATTCTAAAATTCACTCTTAAATTCAACCTACAAGTCACACTAAACTTAAGCCTAAAATTCACTTTAAAATATACCATTTAATTCAACCTACCCAAGAAATCACCGTAAAATTCACTGGAAAACCTTCTCTAAAACTAACCTTGAACTTCACTCTAAAATTCACTCTAAAATTCAGAATTAGTTAATTTAGATATTTAATACTAAATACAATGCATTTAATTTACGATTTTGGAAATTTAGAAAATTAACAAATATGGAAATTTAAATAATTTAGAAATACAAAAATATAGAGTATTATTTAGAATTTTTGATTTTAGTAATATTTATATGGTTTTTTGGTATAAAAGGAACAATTTAGAACTACATATAACCAACAGCTACTCATTTCACGAGAAACTGCGACGGACTATCCTATTCAGTCGCGGGTTAAGGAAAAGCGGAGTGCCAAGCAAGTTTAGTTTCTCTCCCACCTGTCGGTACAAACCATTAAGTTTTTATTGAAAGAAAAATAATTTTTACGCCGCAGACCAATATCAAAAATTTCAAATAATTTTAAAATTTTCAATAATTTCGAAATAATCTCAAAAATATTGGTTATTTGTAACCTCCCTTAAAATTTGAAATACGAATTATCAGTGAGTCAAAGGACTTCAATCCGATGTTTTTAATTTCAATGTGATATTTCAGAATTGCAAATTGATGAACCTGAATTGAAAAAGGTTGAATTTGGAGTGCAAAACCTATATATGAATAATATATTGATTTACACCACTTAAAACACTTCCACAAAAAACACAAGAAAACATACACATATGTATTAATTTATTAAATGGCGGACAATGACAATATAAACAAAGACAAAATAAACAACACAAAAGCAAAAAAAATCATCGCTATTAGTGTGTTCCCTATAAGCAAGTTCCAGCTTAACTTACCAAAAAATAGAATTTTCGCAGAACTCAACTGTAGTGAGTTTTGATTTGTTATACTTGGGATGTAGTCACTACTTTAAAAATTAATTCGAAAATGTTTATTCATTAAAAAACCATTCATTAATTTAGTGTTTTGAAAATTAGTCAGTTATTAAAATACTACTACAACAATTACTCAAATAAACGTTAAATATTCACAACTCGAGTAATTTAGTAATTTTCGTATAAAGCCGCACAATTTTAAAAATCGTGCAAATTTATACAAGACTAAATTTACAGCAAAACCTCAATTATTTCATTAATGGTATGCGTTTTTAATAAGGGCCACTCATTCAAAGAGCTTTCAATGTTTGGTTCCTCGGAATTGTGAAAGGCGTTGATCCTGCCAATTGAGGATTGCTTGATACTCCCAATCGGTTCAAAATAATTTTTCAAATATTATTTTCTTCGAATTTATCTAAAGATTGTAGAAAGAAACTAAATTTAAGCTTGTTTACAAACAATTTGTGTATCCTTTGTAAATTACCAACATTAATTTTTAAGTCACTTGTTGTCCCTCACCAAATTCTTCTATTGGACTACTTAGTTTTAAATATTTTGTTCCAAAACATTGACTGCTCCATCTATTGATTGGTTTCCGAAGGCTTTTACGTTGTCGATTTTTAGAAATCGCCCATATACCTCTTCGAAAAACTACGATTTTGATATATTGTGGAGGTTCTATGGCCGATTCTGGTCAATTTAAACTATTTTTAAGGTAAGTGTTATACGTAATCGGAATATATCGGATTTCTGGTGTAATATACACATAAGAAATCCCATTATCTTTCCTAAAGTACGCTATGCACATATTTTCTAACTACAAGCACAAAATTACACAATCACAAAGGTACAAAATATATATATCGAAAACTGGGATTTTCGAAAATTGGATTTCTGGCATAATTTGCACTTTTTATCTTTTTATTTCTATCGAAATATCGCTTAAATATTGATTTGCCTAAGTACGCTCATTTATTGATAATTTACTACTGATGCAAAAAAAAAAAATACTGTGATCAATGCGAAATCACACATAATATCACAATAGGTTTGGTAATTTCTATGGAATAAATCGAAAAATTCCTCTCTAATCTACCCACTAATCTAATTATGCATTGACGGACTAAGCCTCATCTTTAGTAAAACACTTTGTTGGCACCGGCCAGGTAGATTTCATGCGAAAAAAACCACAATCGCATACAAAAAAATAAACGAATTATTAATGTCGGTTAGAATAATATATTTTGGGTGAATTTATTGCAAAAAAAATGTAATTTATAAAACAGAAGTAAAACACAAATAAGTTACTATGGGATTCAACAATATGAGTGTGCGCTAAATGCTCTAATCATTTTATTGTATTGTTATTTGTTAAAAATTGTACGGTAAATTATGGATCTGTATATAGCAACTAATATTAATCGTTAACTCCATACTTAAACTCCGCAGAAGCAAATTGGTCCCTCGGTTGTGGTGGTTGCACATGGACAGGGCGTGGTTGTTGGTGCGGGTGTTGTAGTTGTGGTTGTAGTTGTGGTAGCGCATGGGCAGGATCCTGGCCCTTCCGTTGTTGTGGTTGTTGTGCATCCACATGGTGGGTCAGTTGGACTCTCGGTTGGTAAGGTTGTTGGTATTGGTGGTGCTCCCGTTGGTAAAGTTGGTTCTGGGGTTCCAATTGGTGGTAAGGTTGGTAATGTAGTTGGTATGGGTGGTGCTCCTGTAGGTATGGTTGGTGGTGCGGTTGGTAAGGTTCCTACAGTTTGCGTAGTTGATAAAGTTGGTGAAGCGGTTGGTACTGTTTGTGATGCTGTTGGTGGGGTTTGTTCTGGTGTACTTGGAGCTGCCGTACTTGTGCATTCGCAGACGGGACCTTGTGTTGTTGTGGTTGTAGTGCAAGGGCACGACCATTCGGTTGTTGTTGACATAGTTGTTGTTGGTATGGTTGTTGTTGGTGTTGTTGTTGTTGGTGTTGTTGTTGGTGATGTACCAGTACAAGGACAATCTGGCGCAGGAGTTGTTGAGGTGGTTGTTGTAGTGGTTGTACACCCACAACCTGATGAACCACCTCCTGGTGGTTGAGGCGATACCCATTGATCGCCATCAACACAAATTTGAAATTCAAATCCAAATTTGGTTCCTGAGGCACACGGCATATCATGCACCCAACCAATACCACCACATTGCCAGAATCTGGTTGCATCATCAAAATTAGGCCATAACCAATCCAATTGACGATCGTTACATTCTGGCACCAAAGACTCAATTTCTGGTACGTCACGACGTTCTGGTATCCATGCGGCGAAGGCTCCAGTGACACAAAGTGCCACAATTAATAAAATTCCTACAAAAAAACAAATTAAATGTTCACTATGTATAGTCATATCATATTCACAATATTCACTAAACGTTACCTTTCATAACAATTCACTTAGTTGTTTTTAGATTATTCCTTTACAAACTCAAACCAAATTATGACTTGTAGTGACCATACACCATGTCTATTTATACGAATTCAAATGCAGGTTTATCGCCATTCAGCTAGGCCATAAAAGCCTTTAGGAATATGTCACAAACGATAACGATATTTTATTACAGCTTAGGTAGGGTATTAAGAGGTAAATGGAATATAAAAAAAGAAATTGATAAGTGATTTGGATTTGTGTGGCTATAAATCATGAGTAATTTTAATCTTATTGCATCTAACTTCATAATTCATATTAAATGTTGCGGTCTGCTTGTTCAAACAAAGGAAGAAATCTAGTAGATTTGCAGCTAGAACCCTGAAATAACGCGATGAACAATTGTTGATGAAGTTGAGTCTTGGCGAATATTATTTGCCAATTCAAAATCGCAAGGCCAGGTCCTCGTTATTTATTCTATAGGCATTTAAAGTACTGCATTTGTGCAATACAAAAAGTGAGTTCGATGAAACTCACATACTACATTGAAGAATATTTATTTATCTTTAAATAGTTTCAAAGTGGGACAATCAGCTCAATTTGGATTTATGAAACATTATGACAAGTACTTGGCTTGATAGTTCTATGTAAGCATAAATATCTTTATGCTTGATTGGGAATGGGATGGCGATTAGCTTTAAGATCTGATATATTTTGTTGTTGAATAAGGACATCTTGTGACATCAGCTGGGATTACTTCTTGTAATTTTTTTAAACTCTGCCCTGAATTGATTAGGCTTGAGATTAAACGTGTTTATCTTGCTATGGTGAATGTATATGATGACGTCAATATAGCTTCTGTTGTATTGAATAAAAGTTTACCACTTCCATTGATAGATGAATCCTTAAAGCCATGCACCTTTATGCGTGATTTTGCTCTTTACACTTTTATGAAATTTCTAACAAACAACAATTAAAATTATATTAAAAAACACTTGTATATCTTATTTCTTGGGACTACGTGACTTGTGAATTTCCCCTCTATTTTATTTTTTCTAAAAGTCGACACCCACTTTTTACTTTGCAATCCCCTATTCTTTATATTGTAGAACAGGAGGTCTTTGAAGAAGAAGAAGAGTTTTTTGATCACCTTGTGGTTTTATACAAATGACAATTTTTACGGATTTACAATAACTAAGGCCTACTTTCACGTTTAATAATAAGGAGTTGTACTGTTCCTTGTATATTTCCAGTCCTTCTAATCTGTTCATTAATGGTACTGTTCGTATTCATTCGCCGTTAAGTATTGTGCATATTTCGGGTCGATTAGTTTGGAACAATCACTACTTGTATTCTTGTAGAATCGTATATTTATGCTACGATATTTAAGTCGATCCCTTAATTTGTGATTTGTTTTAAATGCCATCATGTATCCATGTTTTTCGAAACCTTCGTTATATCCTTGTAGATGTTGCTATAATATCCGACAGTAATGTATTTCTGTGTTGTTAGTTTTGTTTGTTTAACTTTAGTTTAACTGACTAGGCACATATCCTTAATAAGTACCACCGAATAAATCTCCAACAATAACTATAAAACATCACCACCATTGAATGTTACGACTACCAAGATTACCCAAGCCGACATTCAATAACTGAGAATTTTCATAACCCCGTCTAAAGATATTCATGATTTTGCTTTTTTGAATGTCTGGACTCAACAAATTCCAAAGTGTAACACTACAAACAAAGAAACACTTTTGCTGACAGTTGAGATAGACCGATAATTTTGTGTTTACAAAGAGCAGCCATATACGAGGTGAGGCAAAATAAAAGATGCAACTATGGCAAATTACTGCAAATTTTCACAAAGAATGAAGTGTAGCATAAGAATTTGAAACAATTCAATTGACTTTCCCCATTTCGCCGGTTCACTGCCTGAATAATAAAAGGAAGAATTGTTTTACTGAATTTAGGGCAGATATTGTCCTATAACATTATAAATATCATTCATATCTACACCCTGAAAGCAAAACCAAATGAATGAAGTTGAATTCAAGTGTTAGTATCAGCCAGTAACTGTATTGATAAAAACCGATCGTGCAGATATGAAATGTGCATTAATTTCGATAGATTTAAAGTAATTTATGGGATTAAAATGCTCAACCACACCTAGCGTCGATAGTTCAGGTCAGGTGGTAACATTTTGTTGAAGTAAGAGAAATCACATGATTTTCACATAATATTACCTTTCATAACTTTTCGCTTAGTTGTTGTTTGATTATTCCGTTTCAAACTCAAATAAAACTGTGATTTGCTATGGCCATATACCTGTTGTAACAACCGCTTGTGGTTGTTATGATCTGTTTAATTTAAATCTGTAATTACGGTTGAAAATCCCAACAAGGTTGCATGTTTATCCACTGCGCTGCATAAAATCTCTTCCACTACACGTCATTCTTTCTTTGGCTTAATTTGTAATAGAAAATATTTTTTTTTTTTTGGTAGAGTGTACCATTTAGCATTTTATACTTCTCCGTATTTTGGTCGGTTACTCGATTCGTTTTATCATTTTTTGTTTGATGGTATGTAATGACGTGTAGTGGTTGGCGTGTTGCTTCATCTGTTTTGTTTTGGTTAGCGCGTGGATTTTCCATGTAAATGGAATGTTCCAGTGATTAAATTAAATAGTATTGGTGTGTGCGAGTCGATTTTGGGTGATGTCGTATGTGTACGTCACCCGAAATTTATCGGTCGGTTTTTTTTTTATATATGTAAATATTTTTTTGGGTGGGGGAAAAATTATGTTTGTTACGCGTCGGGAATTTTATTTTTGAGAGTCTCGTTTTGAATATTGAATGAAGAAAAAGTCAAGTTGGAAAAAAATAAAAAAATAAAAATAAGAAAAGTTTATTGTTTTTTTTTTGTATAAAAATAAAAAAAAAAAATTTTTAATTTTGGACAGAAGTCCAGTAATAATAAAAAAAAAAAAAACGTTTATGTATATAGTTTGGAATTAAGTAGTGAATTTTTGGTAGAGTGTTAGATTTATCCAAGACAGTTCTGTTTTTTTTTGTCTATTTGAAAAATAAAAAAATAAAATAAAGCGTTGATCTTAATTAATTATATCATATATTTTTTTTTTGTATCCAAAGTGGTGGAACTTTCTTGTATTGGAAAATTATAAGTCTGTTAAATTAAAACTTAATAAAAAAAAATAAAAAAATAAAATATATTTATCAATCTACCATAAAGTAACTTTTGTGTGTTATTCATTGAATCCTGAAATACGTGGTGTTTTTTTTGTGTGTTGCTGAAACTAGTGCGCCTGGTGCAATTTTCCCTGGGAAATATTACAATAATCCACCAAGACACTGTTGTCACGAGTATTGTGCTCCGTTAATGTCACTACAACTGGAATACATGAGTAAATACCAGTAATGCATAGCTATTTGAAATCGGGTGTGGTTAAATGATTATCTTCTGTGGGTTACCTTCGATAATTTTTGAGTAATGCAAAACCAACCCACGTGTTAATCTGCTGTTCAACGTGAATTCCTTGTGAATGGTCAAAAATCTATCTTGGTGGTGTGATTTTTGTGTGAAAATACTGTAAACGATTTGATATTGTGGCAGCTAACCTTGCGGTGGGTTGAGGACGGTGCGAGGGGGCTGCTGGGACGGTATCCTGCGTCGGCGCTGTGGTAGCTGTTTTGTGGTCGGACGGGCCAGAATTTTTATTATTATTCAGGTAAGGTGTGTGAGGCCAAAATAGATAAAGAACGCCGCTCACACCGTGTGGTTTTTTTTCATTAAATTTTGTGAACCAAACTTGGGTTTTTTTTTTGTTTTATTATTATATTTTTTTTTATTATATATTTAAATTTTTTAACGGGTTTTACAGGTTCCGGGTGGCGTCATATGCGACACCCCAAATCGATTCGCACCACGTTTTCTTTTGTGATTTTTTTTGATTTTTGGCTAACGTTTTCTTTCAAAATTTTTCTTTCATTTCATTTTCTCCGTTGCTTTTCTTACCGTTCGATTTCCATCCGTAATTACAGTTTTTTTCTTTTTATCATTTTTTAATTTTTTAGTGATGTGTAACTAATTAGTTCTTTGTGATCGCGTGAGGATGGGCGGCCTTGTGCTGACCTAGGCCTTGAGCAGGGTCGCCGGAGTGGCACCGGCATCCTTGTCGAACGCTCCCATTTATGATTATCTACCACTGTGGTCGTGGCACAGTAGAATAATTTTCTTGTCCCCTTCGTTTTATCTCTATGCGGTTTTCAAGCATAGCAATATGTCTGGTAACCCCCACGCCTAGCGGCGAGCTTCAGCCAGTGCAATACCGCAACCAGACCTCTATTGCTATGTTCTGTTCAACAAAATCCCTTTTGGGGGATTTTGTTACAGTGGCGCCCAAACTTATTCGGCTAATTTTTTTTTTGATTTTCGTCTTTAATGTCACAATTTTTTTTTCAGCTTACTTGTTGTGAGTACCACGTGCAAAGTCCAACGCTTGCGTTGTTTGAGCTTGCACGGGTGCTCACATCAATGTTTTCTGCCCGATCAACATTCAAATCTGCATTGCAACCAGCGTAAGCTGTTTGATTGCATGCAGATGAGAATGTTGATCCCTATTCTCAGCTCGTCTGATGAATGGGCTTACCATTTCTGCCATGTGGCATTGATTGTGGTTAAGCTCATTCTTCTTTCGTTCTGAGTTTAGTCTTATTAAATTTTTAAAGTCTTCGTACCCTATAATTAAATTAATTTTTTCTATTTCAGTCCGACTACCTACATGGGGAGGGATCACAGCATGTTCTAACCTTTGGTTATTTGATCTTGCTGGATCGCTCGTCATGTTGGTTCCATGTGTCATGGGTGTTGGGATCGCGAACTTGTTGTTTCCACCAATGTGGTGTTGATTGGACAGTTCGTGATCGCAGTACTCATTGGCACATCTTTAGTCAACTTCTACTTTCAGGTAAAATTTTATTTTTCAAATTTTTTTGTTCAATTCTAATTAAACTACTGGGACCACAGTGGTAATTTTTATTTTTTTTATTATTATAGCGTTCACGCCTAGCTCAGCATGGGGTCGTGATCATCTCTCACGTGATCACATTTTTTTGTTATTTTTTGATACAAGTAATACATTTTACTTATTTTTCCTTTTGCTTTTTCATTTTTGTGAAATTTTGTTTTTTGATTATTGGTTGTTTTTCAGTTGGTTAATGGAGCAGCTAAAATACTGTTAATAATTTTGGTTAGTTCATTTTTTATATTGTAGTAATTCTATTTCGGTATTTTGATTTTTTTTTGTTTTTGTTTTGGGTTTATATTTGCTTGCGAATGAATTCCGGCAATAATAATCTACCGTGGGATAGACCGGCAAGTGCGGTTGTTCATACAGTGTTTGAGTCGAGTGAAAGTAGTGCTTTACCGCGGATAAGTCCTTGGGATAACCATAGTAATTTTCCAGCTCCTCAATCCTTCCGACTTGTTGATATCTACGTGATTATTATAGTTATAATTTAAAAAGTTCATTCTAATTTTCATTATTTTGTCAAATTATTTTCATTAATTTTTTTTTCGGTTTTGGGATATTGATATTTAAATTAATTTTTTTTTTCGGTAATTTTTTTGTGTATATACATATATATATATATATATAAATATAATTCATTTTCTTTATTTTATTTTTTTTGTCTCTCACATTCAGTTCAATAGTAAACTCAGTAAACATAAATTCTTTTGTCCTTTAAATTATATTGAGGTATTAAGCAACACTTTAGATTCCAACACATTACCTTGGGATAGACTGGCGAGTACGGATGAGAAAAAGGTTTTGAGTTGAGCGCTAGTTCAGTATTGACGCGAGTGGTCCAGTGGATAGTAATTTGTGCTCGCAGCTCCTCAAACAGCCCGGCTTGTGGATATCTACTTGGTCATAGTGAGTCTAATTTGAGATTGGTGCTTCAATATATGTTTTCAATAAATTTCTTTAAATAATTAATTAATAATTTAAAAATTTTTTTTTTCTGCTTTAAATTAAGTAATTCTATCTTGTTTTTTCATATATATATATATATATATTCAAATATTTTTATAGTTAATTTTTTTTTGATGGGTAAAATTTATTTTTTTTCAGTAATTGCTTCAATTAAATAATTTGTTTGATTTTTTTTTTGTGGAATTGCCAGTATCGCTGGTCTTCATTTGGTATTCAGTTGTAGCTTTAAATTTTACTAACTTTTGGTTTAGGTAACTTTAATTATAACTATAATTTATTCAGTTTTCTATAAAGTAAATATAAGTTAGAAATTTTTTAAAATAATATTGTTAATTTACATTTGTCGAAAATTAACTCTCATTACGTTTAAAATCACGTTTAAATTCAATTTTGGTTAAATTTTTTTTGTAGCTTTAAATTTTTTTTTTTTTCTCTTCTCTGTTTCACTCAATCTTTTCATAATGGACGAATTAATTAAGGCATTTAATGTGGATCCTAATTCAATTGATCAGGCGGAAATGATGAGAGTATTGACGGCTCAAGTTCAACTGCTGACCAACGAAGTGAGAATACAGCTGGATGCGGAACAAGCAGCCGGTGTGCATAGTCAGTTAAATCCAATGTTAAAAATTCCTGTTCCGGAGGTGTCTTTTGGGCCACCTCCTCACCCTGATTTTGCTGGTCCTGCAAGAGATCCACTTGTTTCCACGGCGATAAACCCGCAGGACAATAATTTGCCTGAATTAACTCATTCTTTCATGGAACCTGTCTCTAAAGAGCGTTCATCTCCGGAGCAGGCTACCCAACGTTCCAATTTTCAGTCAGCACCAGATGCTAGAGATCTTCATAATAGTATTTTGAATCCCGTGCCTTCAGCAATTCATAATCCACCTGTTCAGTTCAACTCCGATTTCAATAGACGTTCCTTATCTCGATGTGGGATTTCTTACACAGGTTCACCTTCTGGCATAACTGTGGACATGTTCCTTTTTCAGCTGGACTCTGTAGTGAAATCCAACAATCTATCACCTTCCTCTGTACTTCTGGATCTGCATCTTGTCCTGAAAGATGTGGCACTGCAGTGGTACTGGACCTACCGCAGGTATAATCCTTCAGCACCTTGGGATAGCCTCCGATTAGCCTTCCAAGAAAGATTTAAAGATAGGCGTACTCCCTACGAAATTCGTCGTATGGTTGAGTCTCGTAAACAGTTACCTAACGAATCATTCTTGGAGTTTTATCATCACATGTGGAATTTGGCCCTGCAGTGTCATACCCCTTACAGCGACGATGAATTCATACAACTACTGATGAACAATATGAAGCCTGTCCTTCAGTATCAACTTACTGATCGACACTTCTCACATATCAATGAGCTCATCAAAAGTTGTACTTCATGGGAAGATTCGCTAAAACGTTTTCGTTCTCCACCTGATTACTCGATGCACCCTCGTCGTAGTATCAATGAACTCGGTGTTGAGAGTATGTATGATTCAGAACCAGTCGTTCCAACTTCTAATCCGTCAGTTTTATCCGCAGATACGTCAGGAACCGCATATCGCGTGCCATCTGGTGTTTTTGTTCCGACGTCCGAATCTGTGCAACATATTTCTGCGATTAGCCCAAGTCACTCTTACCGTGTCCCAATGGGAACATCGGCTACAACTTCTACGTCATTTAAATTCCCTTCTACTTCAACTACACCTAATGTAAACAATACCTCCAGATCTGGCCGCAATTACATTTGCTATAATTGTTCTGATATAGGGCGTGGTTTTCGAGACTGTCCTCGTCCTCACTTGGGTGCCTTTTGCTATCGTTGTGGTCTCAAAGGCACCATTTCAACAAATTGTGTTCGTTGTGCGGGAAACCAGATCAGTGGTTCATGGAGATCGGGGAACCAGGAACCACAGACCATCTCAACCCCAACCATAATTACCAAAGTAGATGCAGTCAGCAATACCGACCCAGAGTTTCGGAAGAGACTGATGCCAGATGGAAAGAATCAGTCGAACCAGTGAAAGTTCGCGTTGAGTCCTTTGACTCCGCAATCTCTTCTGGATCTGGTTCAGCTGGCTCCGACCTAATGGTATCGGACTCTTGCTTGCCTGTTTCTCCACCTGAATGTCGAGTAAATTCCTTTTCCAAATTGGAACACTCCATTCCTTCAACTTCTTCATTTAACAATAGTTCTAATTTTTCTGATTCCGTTCCGTCTCTCCCCAACACTTTTGGGAAACTCATCTCAGCTCAGTTACTTCGCTCAAAAAAATACTGGGAGCAACGTCGGATTTTGCGATCCTTTGTTGTTTCTTCAGTACTCGGTTCTGAGACAAGCGATAAACGGCCTTATGCTGATATTCTTGTCAATGATGTTCCATACCGAGGTCTATTAGATAGTGGAGCGAGTGTAAGTGTGTTGGGTTGTGGTTCTGAAAAGTTGTTGGCGGACAATAATCTTCATATTCATAATTTTCCTACTTCTATTCAGACTGCGAGTGGTCAATCTCAGAACGTCATTGGGTATATAAATGTTCAGGTTAGCTTTAACTCCCAATCTCATTACATGCGATTCTTTTTAGTACCTTCTCTAAAGCAATCTCTTTATTTAGGGATTGACTTTTGGAATAAATTCGGCATTACTTTGCAATTACCTGCGTTGAGTGAATTATCGGACTCCGCAGAAATATCTTGTTCTCCTAAATTCCATTCTCTCTCTCCAGATGATAACTTAAAGCTCTCTACAATAGTTAAAAAATTTCCGTCAAGTGCTAAAATGGGTCTTGGACGAACTACATTAATCTCTCATGAGATTGATGTTGGTGAATCCAAGCCTGTTAAGCAACGTTTTTACTCTGTTTCTCCTGCTAAGCAAAAACTAATGTACGATGAGCTAGATAGGATGTTATCACTGGATGTGATTGAAGAAAGCCACAGTTCATGGTGTTCTCCTGTCACCATGGTGCATAAGGCTAATGGCCAAGTACGCTTGTGTTTGGATGCCCGTGAGGTGAACAAGGTGACGGTCAGGGATGCGTATCCGCTTCCCCTTATCAACGGATTGTTGGGTCGATTGGATCAAACACGGTATATTTCTACCATCGATCTGAAAGATGCCTTTTGGCAGATCCCTCTTGACCCGCAATCCCGAGATAAGACGGCGTTTACTGTCCCTGGTCGTCCCTTGTACCACTTCAAGGTCATGCCCTTTGGGTTGTGCAACGCTCCCCAAACACTGTGTCGCCTTATGCATCGGGTGATTCCTTATCAACTGCACGACAAAGTATTCGTCTACCTTGATGATTTATTGGTTACTTCGTCCACTTTTGATGAACACTTGGAACTTTTGGAAGTTGTGGCTTCGTTGCTAGTAAAGGCTGGTTTAACCATAAATTTAGAAAAGAGTCAGTTTGTTTTGAAGGAGGTTAAATACCTGGGTTATTTAGTGGGTGATGGTTGCCTTCGCACCAACCCAGAAAAATGTAAGGCAATTAGAGAATTTCCTCGACCAAAAACAACTAAACAAATACGTAGTTTCTTGGGTTTATGTGGGTGGTATAGGCGTTTTATTAAAAACTTCGCGTCTTTAGCTGCTCCACTAACCGATCTGACAGGGAAAAAATCTAAGTCTAAATGGAATCTTCACGCTGAGGAATCCTTCCAATCTCTTAAAGTATCTTTATCGTCTGCTCCTGTTTTAGCTAATCCTGACTATGGGCGCCCTTTCTTCATCCAATGCGACGCAAGTGCTGTTGGCGTGGGTAGTGTACTTTTTCAGCTTGATCCTGATGGCGCTGAACACCCCATTGAATTCTTTTCGCACAAACTTAATGCCGCTCAGAGGAATTATTCTGTAACTGAGTTGGAGTGCTACGCAGCAGTACTTAGCGTCCAAAAATTTCGGCCCTATATCGAGGGATACCCGTTCACGATTTATACTGATCACGCTAGTCTCCGCTGGTTGATGTCCCAAAAAGATCTATCTGGTAGACTCGCCCGCTGGAGTTTAAAACTGCAAGCGTACAAATTTGATATCGGATATCGTAAAGGAACGGTGAATGTTGTACCTGATGCCCTCTCCAGAGCTTTTTATAGTGAGCCCACAGACGATGTAAGTAATGATCAACCTTTTCCTCCTGTTGAAACTACTTTGAATGATGATTCCTCCTTACCTTGTAATTCTCCTGTTATACAAGAAAATGTGTCCAGTTTAAATTCTTCAAGTGACAATTCGGTTCTACACATTGATCTTAACTCTTCAGCTTTTCAGGACGATGAATATGTACAACAGATCAATCGAGTACAACTATTAAAAGATTGCGATCACAACTTCAAAATCCGTGATAATAAACTCTTGATCTTACCTTCCTACGCTTCTCGTTATACGTCCACTGATTTGTCTGAATGGAAGTTAGTAGTTCCGTTGTCCTTGACTGCAAACTTAATTGAACTGGCTCATTCTTCTCCTACTTCTGCTCATATGGGTATTAAAAAAACTGTAGAACGACTTCAGCGGCAATTTTTCTGGTTTGGTATGACTAAACAAATCAAACTTTTCATCTCTAATTGTGTACAATGCAAGATGAATAAGCCTGTAAATTTTAGCACTCAACCTTTGATGGGTTCTCAAACTGAGTCTACTAGACCTTTTGAAAAATTGTTCGTTGATTTCCTTGGACCTTATCCTCGCTCCAAACGAGGTAATACCTGTATCGCTATAGTGTTGGATCATTATTCAAAGTTTGTTCTAGTCAAACCATTGCGTGAAGCTTCCGCCTCTTCTCTGTGTAACTTTTTGGAAAATGATGTGTTTTTACTTTTCTCTGTACCTGCAGTGATTACTTCTGATAATGGCAAACAATTCATATCTAACTTATTTAAAGATCTCTTGAAAAAATATAATGTTGATCATATACGTACTCCTATTTACTCTCCTCAAAGCAACGCTTCTGAGAGAGTTAATCGGACGTTACTGTCTAGTATTCGTTCTTATCTTGATGATCATGCACATAATGAATGGGATTGCCATCTGTCTGAAATCACTGCGGCATTGCGAAATGTTAAACACGACGTCACGAATTTTTCTCCTCACTATTTGGTCTTTGGTCAACACATGTCCTTAAACGGTTCAGATTATGCTTTACGTAAACTTTTATCTCCTCAGGATGATAACGAAATACATGTGTTGTCCAAGTCTAATAGATTAAATCTTATTCGTGATCAAATAACTCATTACCTGAAAGTTGCACATGAGAAATCCGCTGCTCGTTATAATTTACGAAGTACCAATAGGAATTTCCTGCCTGATCAACCTGTGTTTGTCCGATCCTTCGCACAAAGTAGTGCTCCTGATAGATTTTCTGCAAAGTTAGCTGCTAAGTTTATTCCTGCTTTTATCACTGATAAAATCGGAACAGTCTCTTATAATATCAGAAATCTTGATGGAAAACCTTTGGGAGTTTATCATGCCAAGGATATACGATTGTGACAAATTATTAGTGAAATTTTTTTTTCTCCTTCCCTCTTACTTTCATGCCTGGCTTTGAGATCTTTTCTCGGGTGTGAGTCGTCCCCACGCTGTAACAACCGCTTGTGGTTGTTATGATCTGTTTAATTTAAATCTGTAATTACGGTTGAAAATCCCAACAAGGTTGCATGTTTATCCACTGCGCTGCATAAAATCTCTTCCACTACACGTCATTCTTTCTTTGGCTTAATTTGTAATAGAAAATATTTTTTTTTTTTTGGTAGAGTGTACCATTTAGCATTTTATACTTCTCCGTATTTTGGTCGGTTACTCGATTCGTTTTATCATTTTTTGTTTGATGGTATGTAATGACGTGTAGTGGTTGGCGTGTTGCTTCATCTGTTTTGTTTTGGTTAGCGCGTGGATTTTCCATGTAAATGGAATGTTCCAGTGATTAAATTAAATAGTATTGGTGTGTGCGAGTCGATTTTGGGTGATGTCGTATGTGTACGTCACCCGAAATTTATCGGTCGGTTTTTTTTTTATATATGTAAATATTTTTTTGGGTGGGGGAAAAATTATGTTTGTTACGCGTCGGGAATTTTATTTTTGAGAGTCTCGTTTTGAATATTGAATGAAGAAAAAGTCAAGTTGGAAAAAAATAAAAAAATAAAAATAAGAAAAGTTTATTGTTTTTTTTTTGTATAAAAATAAAAAAAAAAAATTTTTAATTTTGGACAGAAGTCCAGTAATAATAAAAAAAAAAAAAACGTTTATGTATATAGTTTGGAATTAAGTAGTGAATTTTTGGTAGAGTGTTAGATTTATCCAAGACAGTTCTGTTTTTTTTTGTCTATTTGAAAAATAAAAAAATAAAATAAAGCGTTGATCTTAATTAATTATATCATATATTTTTTTTTTGTATCCAAAGTGGTGGAACTTTCTTGTATTGGAAAATTATAAGTCTGTTAAATTAAAACTTAATAAAAAAAAATAAAAAAATAAAATATATTTATCAATCTACCATAAAGTAACTTTTGTGTGTTATTCATTGAATCCTGAAATACGTGGTGTTTTTTTTGTGTGTTGCTGAAACTAGTGCGCCTGGTGCAATTTTCCCTGGGAAATATTACAATAATCCACCAAGACACTGTTGTCACGAGTATTGTGCTCCGTTAATGTCACTACAACTGGAATACATGAGTAAATACCAGTAATGCATAGCTATTTGAAATCGGGTGTGGTTAAATGATTATCTTCTGTGGGTTACCTTCGATAATTTTTGAGTAATGCAAAACCAACCCACGTGTTAATCTGCTGTTCAACGTGAATTCCTTGTGAATGGTCAAAAATCTATCTTGGTGGTGTGATTTTTGTGTGAAAATACTGTAAACGATTTGATATTGTGGCAGCTAACCTTGCGGTGGGTTGAGGACGGTGCGAGGGGGCTGCTGGGACGGTATCCTGCGTCGGCGCTGTGGTAGCTGTTTTGTGGTCGGACGGGCCAGAATTTTTATTATTATTCAGGTAAGGTGTGTGAGGCCAAAATAGATAAAGAACGCCGCTCACACCGTGTGGTTTTTTTTCATTAAATTTTGTGAACCAAACTTGGGTTTTTTTTTGTTTTATTATTATATTTTTTTTTATTATATATTTAAATTTTTTAACGGGTTTTACAGGTTCCGGGTGGCGTCATATGCGACACCCCAAATCGATTCGCACCACGTTTTCTTTTGTGATTTTTTTTGATTTTTGGCTAACGTTTTCTTTCAAAATTTTTCTTTCATTTCATTTTCTCCGTTGCTTTTCTTACCGTTCGATTTCCATCCGTAATTACAGTTTTTTTCTTTTTATCATTTTTTAATTTTTTAGTGATGTGTAACTAATTAGTTCTTTGTGATCGCGTGAGGATGGGCGGCCTTGTGCTGACCTAGGCCTTGAGCAGGGTCGCCGGAGTGGCACCGGCATCCTTGTCGAACGCTCCCATTTATGATTATCTACCACTGTGGTCGTGGCACAGTAGAATAATTTTCTTGTCCCCTTCGTTTTATCTCTATGCGGTTTTCAAGCATAGCAATATGTCTGGTAACCCCCACGCCTAGCGGCGAGCTTCAGCCAGTGCAATACCGCAACCAGACCTCTATTGCTATGTTCTGTTCAACAAAATCCCTTTTGGGGGATTTTGTTACACTGTCTATTTAAAAGAATCTATATAACGGATTATGCGGTTCAGTAATGGCCATAAAAGTATTAAACCTATTTGACAAACGATAACGACATTTTATGGGAAACGTTAGGTAAGGGATTAAAATGTAAATCTTCTACAAAAAATAAAAAAGAAATTGATAAGGAATTAGAACTTTATATTATGCGATTAAAATCCACGAGTGGTTGTAATAAATAAACTTTATTGCATCTACTTCTGTATGTTAGTACGGAACTAAATGTGCTGAATTTTTCAAAAATGATCAACTAGATTTTGATGAATTAAAAACTGAAAATATTCAGACGATGGCCTCATTATTTATTCTACAGTTCTAAAGAATTCGGTTTTTCCCCTGGCTTTATTCTATTCTGAAAATTAGAGTTGTAAAATTGTGTTTCGCAATAAGAAGGTTACCAAAACTGTTACTTGAGTACATTTCAAATGGAAAACATTTCGAATTTTATTGATATCAACACAACTCTTCGGGAATTGTTATATTTAATTTGCTAAAACTTACGTACATAAGCTAAAATACTATCGAAGCCGTCTAATGCGATTAATCTAAATTTACTAGTTTCGTGTAGATATAAACATTCAAGGTGTGACATGATTTCGTTGCATTTGTTCTTGCTATTTTATCCCTAACCAGCGCCGAGAAAATTCCCTACCTGCAACAAGGTGATTATGATTGTGGTCATGGTGATGATGTACGATTGTAAAATGGTATGATCGTGTGATGGCATGATGTTATGATGATATGATGGCATAATGGTGTAATGATGTAATGGTATGACGGTATTATGGTAAAATGGTATAATGGCACGATGTTATGATGGCATGATGGTTTGATGGAATATTAGTATTGTGGAATTATGGTAAATATTACGATGGTATGATATTATATTGGTATGATTGTGCGATGACATGATGTTATGGAGGTTTGTGTCGTATTGGTTTGATGGTATACTTATATGCTGGTCTGATGGTGTGATGGTATGATGGTTTGATGGTACGATGATATAAAGTTTTGGTGGTGAGATGGTATGGTGGTATGGTATGATGATATGGTAGTACGAGTTGTAACAAGATTTTATAGTCCGTTAAGCATTTACATAGCATCCTTCTTTGTTACTTTATTCAGTTCACGGGCATCCAAACAGAGTCGATTTTTGCCATTGCTCTTAGGTACCAGGGTCACCGGAGGAGACCAAGAACTTTGGCTTTCTTCGATCACCCCTAGAGACAGAATTCGATCTAGTTCTTGTTTGTTAGATTTTTCGTTTTCAACATCAATCACACGCGAAAATTTGTGGCTTTTTCCTAGCCCCAATCTTGTAAAGGAAGGAAATTTGTTTATAATTAGGTTTAAAGTTCACTGATCATTATGTGATAGATTGTGGTGAACTAAATAATTTGAATTTCCAGTATTTATTGTTGAAATTGCAGTCACACAAGATAAGGTTGGAATGTTTTCAACATAACATTTCAAAAATCAATTCCTAAAATGAATTCCTGCTCCAATGATGGTACCATGATGTAATCTCATGACTTGAACTTTATTGTAGCTGACCGTCGGCTGTGCAAGCATATGAGAGGAAACGAGAAAATGGAATTGTTGGGTCATTCATAAATTTTTCGGAATTAATTTCCAAAATACTAATGGTGGCACCACTGCCCAATAATCCCCGATAATTTTTTCCCTTAATATCCACATTTAGATAAGGCCTTTTATCCAAGTTTTAGGTGGAAATTATTGAGGCAAGCGCGTCGTATGGAATTAATTTCTTCCGATACCAAAATAATTTTGTGGCCTGCTTTTTTTATTGTTATAGATTCGTTTGACATTAGGGACTGAATTGAGTGAAATTACTCATCATGGGAAATACGGTACAGGATTGTAAATATATTACGCAATTCGTAATTGCGCGGAAGTTAAAAAATGTTGAACAGTATTATATTCAGGATGCTCTTGAGAATGAGATGAAGAATCATAATCTAAGGCAGAATGATGTGACGATAACGAACTGACCGACGCTCGATCATCTCTTTCGTTTGTAATTGCTTTTGACATGGCGCACGAACTCCAGTCGTCACCGGTGCATTTCTCATATGATTAGGTCTCACATTTTTCGGAGTTCGACGGTTCCCAGTTCTCTATGGATTCCACCTTCCGTTTCCCGAGCAGTTGGCACATCTGGGAAGCGTAGTTCCTTTTAACCCGTATTTAGTACAAAAGCAACCCTCAGGTGGCTCTGGACAGTCTGGAAACGTGTGGCCTATATCTTCGCAATTATAGCAAATAGACGTAGCTTGATTTACACTATTGGTTGGAGCTTGACTATTAGTTCGAAAATATTGATTTGATGGTCGCGCTCGATATAGTTGATATGAAGGTTGACAAATCCGTCTAATTGGAATGATTCTTCCTGCTGATGAACCTTGAGCCTTGAAAATAAAATTTTACCAATTACATAGATCAACTTGCAATAAGACCGGCAAGTTTTAGATTAGCAACTGTATCAATTCGTGGTCAGAATAAGGAATTCTACTTTGTAATATGACCAAACATAATGATAGAAATCACAAAACGATTCTCGGGGTTATTGTTTTCGGGAATCAATCATTCTTTGTAACTCTAGATCCGTACGTTTATCTTTAAATCTCTCGAGCAAAGTAAATCTTAAAGCTGAACATGTTGCGGACGGGTTAAGCTTTCGATATGTCTATGTATCTCTGTAAGTAGCTGATCATTCGAGATTCACATTGATTCGACTACAGTTTCAAGCTGAAATAAAAATAAATCGACTGGTGTACTAGATGACGAAACATCCATGGAAGCCTGAACGGGAAAGGCTTCCCTTTTCAGGTAACGATCGACGAAAGGATCTTGACTCGAAACCGAAATTTTTGGATTATTCGTAATTACTGGATTAAAATCATTGAATCGTGGTGTGGTTTGCTCTAATCGTGTACTTGATGACCGTGTTTGTATACTAGTTTTGAATTGTGTCGTCATGTGCTAACTATTTTATCATATACTAACGAAAAATAATACCGAGAGAAACAGCGAAGCGGGGAGAAATTTAATCATAGAACCAATAATAATCAGTTTCCTAATTTTGAAGCATTTCAGTCCGAACTCTAATTATAATTCATTAAAGCATCCACTACGGATCAAATTGAAACGTATATAATCTACAGTGGCAGAATAATAAAATGTTTAACTTATAGTGGTTGTGGGCTCTATTGAGAGCAACGTTCACTATAACGGGTAGTGCGGGATGTGGTACGTGCGCTGTACCATCCGCACTACTGATTATTCACGCACTTTATTAATTTAAGTCGACACTGTGTATGTGTTAGTTTTTTCTTTATATTTTTATATTTATTTATTTTTTAATAATATCTTTTATATTTATTTATGCGGTTGACCGCTTTTAAAAATACAACGTTATAATAACGAGAGGACGAGACCTCTCTCTCGGACGTAAACGAAATTACTTTTTTTTTCTTCTGTTCCCAATTCTTTTTATATTGAAAACTTTGTTTTTCCGCCGCCTCATGCGATTCGCCGATGTGTCTTTGATTTTTAAATTCATTTTATATTCACCACATCTCGCGAATCAAGTGCGCGATGAACTCGCCACTCAAAGGTAGGTGTCGCCACACCTCACAATGCGGAACCGTTTTACTACTGGGCTCGGTCGTCGCTTAATATCATGCTGTCTCGTTATTCGACTGTCATAACATTAAGCGACGGCTTTCGAATTTGGAAAATAATAATAATAATAATAATAATTAAATCTAACAGCGACAGCTTTTTAATTTGAAAAATAATCTTTATTAGTGAAGAAATTACACGCGTCGGTCGGTGGTCTTGTTAATCACCACAAACTTAAGCTGTTCATGCTAATTATTTTTATTAGTTCTGGTCACCTCTGAGACACTATTTTATAATCAGCAAGCAAGATTTAAATAATTTATGATTGAGATTTTCAAAAGTACTCCAAAAATCTGATTCAGCAAACTAATAAAATGTTATTTCAGTCAATTTCCGTTATTATTAACTAAACCTCCCCAAATCCTCTTTATGTTGTGTGTGTAACAGAGCGTTCGGTGAGGTCGAACACACTACTCTAATCAATCAATTTATTGGATGTTCACGACACTATTACACTAACAATATCACTAATTAGTGCATAATTTCGCCATTTCAATCCAGAATAAAAATAAAGACACAAAAGAACTAAAATCACGTCCCAGTTGAAAAAATGCATCTTTACATTTCTTTGAAATAAAATGCTAAGGCAACTACATCAATCACACAACGAATTTATTTTGTATATGTCAAAAATTATCATAGGAATTGATTGTGATAATTTGGGTGTGTGAGGTTTATTCAAATAAATGTCAAAAATTAGTACGAAAAAATAATTATCACAGGTTTCGGACACAGTCATCATAGATAAATAACGACAAATGACGAATCATCATATAGATTTGACATTAACGTGTAATCAAAAGTTTCACTACTTTTAACAATAGTGAATTATTTTACCAGTGTGTCGCACTAGCCTCGTTTATCAAAATCCTGGCACTGCTGAATTTCATGGGGGGCAAAAAATAAAAAAGAGATTGTAAAAAAACTCAAATGGGTTTTCTAAAGTTTAAAGTATTCGTATTTTGTTGCAAATAAATTAGGGGATTATAAAAACAGAAAAACACTATAAGTAAGCTTCTATTGAGCTAATTATGATTGTGCTAAACGTCTTATCGTCTAATGTTGTTGTTGGTTGAAAATTGTAATATTATTTCTCTAAACTTAAGCTCTGCAGCAGCTGGTTCGATTGATGCAAAGGTTGGTAAAGTTGTTGCAGAGGGTGGCAAGGTTGGTGCAGGGGTTGTTGAAGTTGGTGCAGGGGTTTGTAAAGTTGGTGCAGTGGGTGGCAAGGTTGGTGCAGGGGTTGTTGAAGTTGGTGCAGGGGTTTGTAAAGTTGGCGCAGTGGGTGGCAAGGTTGGTGCAGGGGTTGTTGAAGTTGGTGCAGGGGTTTGTAAAGTTGGCGCAGTAGGTGGCAAGGTTGGTGCAGGGGTTGTTGAAGTTGGTGCAGGGGTTTGTAAAGTTGGCGCAGTGGGTGGCAAGGTTGGTACAGGGGTTGTTGATGTTGGTGCAAGGGTTGGTAAAGTTGGCGCGGTGGGTGGTAAGGTTGGTGCAGGGGTTGTTGAAGTTGGTGCAGGGGTTTGTAAAGTTGGCGCAGTCGGTGGCAAGGTTGGTGCAGGGGTTGTTGAAGTTGGTGCAGGGGTTTGTAAAGTTGGCGCAGTGGGTGGCAAGGTTGGTGCAGGGGTTGTTGAAGTTGGTGCAAGGGTTGGTAAAGTTGGCGCAGTGGGTGGCAAGGTTGGTGCAGTGGTTGTTGAAGTTGGTGCAGGGGTTTGTAAAGTTGGTGCAGAGGATGGCAAAGTTGGTGCAGGGGTTGGTAAAGTTGGTGCAGTGTTTGCTGCAAGGGTTTCTAAAGTTGATGCAGGTGTTAGTAAAGGTGGTACTGCTGTTGGTAAAGTTGGTGCTGCGGTTGGTAAAGTTGGTGCGGCCGTTGGTGGCATTGATACAGGTGTACTTTGTGATGCCGTACTAGTGCAATCACAAATTGGTCCAGCGGTTGTGGTGGTTGTTGTACATGGACACCACAATTCTGTTGTGGTTGTTGTTAGTGTCGTTGTTGGTGATGTGTTACAAATTGGCCCATGAGGTGTTGTGGTAGTAGAACATCCACATCCTGTTGAACCGCCTGGTGGTCGTGGTGAAACCCAGTGATGGGCCTGAACACACATTTGGAATTCAAATCCAAATTTGGTTCCTAGAGCACAAGGCATATTATGTACCCAAGCAATGCCGCCACATTGCCAAAATCTCGTTTCATCATCAAAATTAGGCCATAACCAGCGTAATTGATCAGCTCGGCATTCTGGCACCAATGTTTCAATTTCTGGCACGTCACGACGTTCTGGAATCCATAGGGCTATTGCTCCGCTAACGCAGAGTGCCACAATTAATAAAAATCCTACAAAACAAAAAATTAATGTTTGTAAAGTTACACGGTATTCAAAATTATTTTCACTAAATATTACCTTTCATGATTTTTCACTTAGTTTCCTCTAGATTATTCCTTTAAGAACTCGAATTAATTTATGATTTGTTGCGACCCTACCAATTCTATTTATAAGAAATCGCAATTGCCTGAAAACATTCGGAATATTTTACGAAAGATAACGGTTTGGTTTAACATGTAACATGGCAATTACTATCGATGAGCGATGACCCTTTCCGTTATGCATATGAAATGTAAGAGATTAAGAACAACAACAGCAAAAAATAAATTGATAATTGATAACTAAAGCTTAATTTGTTCACATTACATGTGTAGTGAGAATCCAAAACATATTGGTCATTTAATTCGCTGATTGCAATGGGTTCGCCTTCTATTGTGAAAAAGCAAATATTTAGTTATGATAAGTTTCTACACAAGCCGATCGAATTGATCAATTTGACGTTTTTGTTTACTAAATGATTAATTGTTGTTAGTAGCTTTCGGAAACAGGTGATTAAAAACGTGTTAATCAAATTCCAAGACTGTAGGTGGGCCGATCATAAAGAGTTTCGTTTTGTAAATTGAGTTCCGAGAATGAAAAATATAAATATTATCATTACGTCAAAAAGATAAAATATTCTTATCTATTTTACCCTTGG
Organism: Tipula helvola; assembly: GCA_963556165.1. Lineage (NCBI taxonomy): Eukaryota > Metazoa > Arthropoda > Insecta > Diptera > Tipulidae > Tipula > Tipula helvola. Next base: position 387,128,234 of record OY744482.1, on the reverse strand, counting down.
TCAAGGGCCCACATGCATTTACCAATAATCATACAAGGAATGTAAGATAATGCATTTTTGTCGGTAAAATATTTTTGACATAACCTAATCATATTTGCGTACTCATAGTGAAAACCATCTTTATCCGATAGCTTCCATTTCAAACAGTAACAACTTGTTTCTGGCATTATCCGTTTTATTAATGGTCTTGATCTTTTGCCACATTTTGAAAGCCCAACGAATACCTAAATCTTCAATCGTTCTTCGTTAAATATGTTTCAGATTAATCGCCTGTTACATCTTTTGCCAAATCTCGTTTGCTTACACTGTTCGAACGGCAGCTGTCATTAATGCATTGCTGGTTTAAAATACGGCTCAAAATGTGCAGTGGGCCACTAAGTATCAATGTTTGAAGTTTGTGCATAAAGAGGTCGGAGAAATTAGTTCGCTTTCGTATATTATCCAATCTTCTTAACCACATTTTTTGTATAAGTTTATAAAAAAATTGTATTTTTAAATGTTTTTGTTATGTATGGTTAAGAGAAATAAATAAATAAATAAATAAATAAATATCGGAATTTCAATTAAGGCGGTTTTTTTGTTTTTATTTTTACAAGGTATCTCAGTGACGCGGTTGAATAAAACACAAGGACGAAAGTTATTGAAATCCTGCCAAAAATGACCAAAAATTTTGTTTTTCCGAAACGACCTTTCTCAACGTTTTAAAGATCCCTGGCTCCAAAAAAGCAAATCAATGAAAAAAATCCAACGAGAACGGTTTATCCGAATTGAATATTTTATTCTTCAATCTGTTTTTATCGTCAAGGCGAAGAATTGAAAAGCTTTCGGAAGCAGTTTATTAACATGTGTCTTCGATCTGCATTGACTAATTTGACTAATATATAATGTACATATAAGAGTTGGGTTAAGGTTAAGTGACTAATTCAGTTCGGTACGCATATTGAGAGTTGAGCTGGGGTTAAGTTAAGAACTGAGTTGAGTATGGAGTTTGGGTTGATTTTGGGTTGGGGTTTAGATGGGATTGATTTGGGTTTGAGTTAAAGGTTGAGACATTGGTTCAGTTAGTAGCTTGAATTGTTTTAGATACAGTTAAAATATAACTTGAGTATTAGTTGTGAGTCGACTTTTAGATGTGAGTCACATTTTCCCAACAAATGTCTCCCCATAATACAACTGCCCTTCATGGTAGAATCTGGTACTATAATAAATTTGATAAACTAACAATATTATACAATCGATTAATCCAATAGCATTCAATTTAGCTTCATTCAAACAACAATATTCAGTTTCTGAATCAAATCTATTCAGGAGGTGAAATTTTATTGGAACAACGAACTCTTTAACTAAATTTTTAGGACTACCTGTGTCTATTACACAATTATTGGTTTGTATGTAAGTTATTACATATCGGTTGACTCTGTTGATCTCCCATTTCATCACAAAATTTTATTTGGAGCTACTATGCTGCCGCCTTCGTTTATTATTCCACATTTTTATCATGTGTCTTTTCTCAGAACAAATAAAACATGAACTCTCTTCATGTTTGGGTCGTCTGAACTCTGAAGATTCCCAATCGGGAATAATTGAAACATCGTCTATGTTTCTTCAGTATGGTTCGCAAAATCATTTTCTGGTGAATATACAACGGCTTTAAAGTACTTGTATGGCAGCCACCCCAACATGATAAACCATATCCCAGTTTAGACATTACCAGTGCGTGATACAACATTATCAAACGAGAGACTGGGCATAAATCACGTAGGAGATAAAAAATCCTGGAAGCGGAATTCGTGTATAATATTAAGTTGGTCATATGAGTTTTCCAATTAAGATTGGAGTCCAAATGTAAAATAACTCGACTTTAAAACACTCAATTTGACACTTACTGGTAAGTAAAGCATTTAGTAAAATTGTGATATGTTAACAGGTTACTAGGCAAAATTTGGATACCACAGATTTTAAAAAACGTCAATTTTGTCTTTTCACTCAGAATTAAGCAATGCTTATTGAACCATATGCTTATTAAGAGTTCCATTATCCGACAGAATATTTATAATCGAGCAAGCTTTAAGTTTTATAGTTAAAATTTCATTGACGAGATTCCAGTTTGTTTTTAACATCACCGCGGTTGACTGAAAAACGATTTGTGTAATACGCTTCTTTTTCTTTTTTGATATCCTCATTAATTGTTTGCATTTAATATTATAGATTAGTTGAAGATTCGAATTAACCGGTTGTTTTTTTAATGTTTTGTGTAAAAGTCTTACTTTTCTAACTTAGGAGTATATGCGACATTGATCGAATAAACTCGAGAGTGTGTTTAGAAAGAGATCTAGAGCCATAGATGAATCATCACAGTCAAGAACAAGGTACAGCAACCAGATCGAAAATAAGTCTGAGATTATAAATTTTTAGGTATCTTAAATAAAACCTCAATAAAATAGTGATCCGAGATCTTAAGATCCATTACCGTATTATGTAGATGACGAGTTAGTCACACGAGTAGGAACATTAATGAGCGATTCAAGTCCCAAGGAAGACATCAAAGACATATAATTAACAGATTCAGATGAGAAATTGAAAATATCGATGTTGATGTCACCAAGAATAACAAGATTTTTTGACTTAATATTACAAATTCTTGTAAAAATATGTCAAGAGACGTCGCATGAAGCCAATAGATACACAGAATTACATAAACATCTTTTACACTTTCTGCCGTAGGCACTTGGCGAAACACACTTAATATACACATTTTTTAAATTTTTTTTAAAAACACTTGTTAAATATTTCGCAAAATTACTAAAGGTTTAAAAAATCACTCGATCGATTTCGGCTTGTTAGGCCATCATCAGGAGTATCTACTAAACTGTATTAGTCATAGCCCGATGTATTAGTCATTTTATGGGATGGTATGAGTATGGGAATAAAAGAGTGCGGAGTCGGTAATTGGTGAGAAACGGATTTCTCTCTGTTCGTTGAGGATATTTTGGTTAAGAAATATAGCTTTTCGGATTTCGTAAGATTCTAAGTTGTCTAAACGTCTGCTTTTTGGTTGTACATGTAATATTTCTAAATTGTTTAAACTGGATGTGTGATTTTCTAACGTTAAATGATTATAAAGGGATGATTCATGGCTACCAGATAAATGTTCTTTAACTCTAACTTCAAAATTGCGCCCAGTCTGTCCGATATAAGAGGAACTACAATCATTGCAATTGATATTATAAACGCCAAACTTGGAAAGGCAATCAATTCTTGGTTTGTTGTTAAACATTATTTTCTTAATTGTATTATTGTTATAAAAAGCAAAGCTAATATCTGTATATTCTGTCACGATGTTACTAATCCGTTGGCTAGTTTTTCCTATATACTCTAAGCGGCACCAATTTTTCGCATTGGGCTATCAGGTGGATAAATGTTAGCTAAAGCTTTATGTTTCAGTTTTCTGTTTAGTAGCTTTAATATAGTCTTAGCTGCATAACCGTTATTCGCTGCTATTTCTAAAATTATATTAATCTCTTTGTGATAACTGGATTTGGTCAAAGGAATGTTTATTAATCTACTATCTGTATCGGACAGACTGGGCGCAATTTTGAAGTTAGAGTTAAAGAACATGTATCTGGTAGCCATGAATCATCCCTTATCATTTAACGTTAGAAAATCACACATCCAGTTTAAGCAATTTAGAAATATTACATGTACAACCAAAAAGCAGACGTTTAGACAACTTAGAATCTTACTCAATCCGAAAAGCTATGTTTCTTAACCAAAATATCCTCCAGTTACCGACCCCGCACTGTTTTATTCTCATACGCATACCATCCCATAAAATGACTAATACGTCGGGCTATGACTAATACAGTTTAGTAGATACTCCTGATGATGGCCTAACAAGCCGAAATCGATCGAGTGATTTTTTAAACCTTTTGTAATTTTGCGAAATATTTAACAACGTTTCTTTTAATAAATGATGGGCACTGTATAATTTGTGAATAATTTTATTATGGGCACTGAAAGTGGCGGTATTTTACGGGCTGTGGAACCACGTAAACAGATTTTTGTCTCCAGAATTCATCCGGATGTTACTTAAACAAATATTAGACAATATTTACAAGAAAAGAAGTGTTTTTTTTTTTTCAAAAATGAGAGATAATTATAAACCGGACTACTCTTCATTTATAATAAGAGTTTCAATTACTTTTTTTGACAAATTGATGGCTTTAATTTTTTGGCCAGCTTGAGTTCTAGTTAGGGAATTTCAAACCAAAACTAAGAGTCATCTTTTTTGGGTTACGCCAACCCATTCTGCAAACTATATTAAGAATAAGCTACACTGCTTTATATTCCACCAAAATATTAGAAGCTTATCATATCGCCTCAAATCATTTTTCTGACCCAAGTCTGGTTCGAAGAGCTTGAGACCTCGATAATTATAAAATTTCAGGATTTATTATTTACTGTGAATGTAATTCTACATGTAGAAAACTTATGATTACACGCTTAAAACAATGCAGCGATGGTAATACTTCAAGACGTTTAGTGAACTCTAAAGAGATTATTATTAAGCCTTGGATTTTACCTGCTCTGCTTAAACAAATTAAATTGAAAAATTACTTAAAAGAATTAACAAAAAATTCTAGTAACTCTACTTTAAAAATGCGGATCAAAGTTTTAATTAAGGCTCGATATTTATTTTGCCAAAGCCAAATTCTATGAAAATATAGCTAAATAAAGGTAATATTACAGATAGAACAATGAGAGAGATATGATTGCGGAAATAATGATTGATGATAAGTTATCAGTATCGGATCAAAAAGGCGATAAAAAAAATATTGTTAATTACTGCTAGTCCATTTAAGAGTTACTAAATTTTTGATGGGCACTAGTTTTTTATATAATAACCAGTATGGTTTTAGAAAATGTAGGGACCGAAAACGCCTTATTAGAATTTACAAATTTTGTATACAAAGGTTTGGATCAGAGGGAATCAGTTGGGTCTATTTTTGTAGATTTGACAAAAGCATTCGATATAGTAAATCATGTCTTAATAAAAAAACTTTCCTATGCTGGTTTCCGTGATGTTACTTTGTAGTGGTTTTGATCCTATTTATCTGAACGGTCTCAGGTTTTTAAAATAAGTGATGCTTGGAGTCAAAATAAAACCATTAATGATAGCGTTACGCAAGGTTCAGAGTAGTATGTCCTTTGCTTTTTTTAATTTACTTAAATTCCCCCGCGTTTATTTCTGTCTTTGAAGATCGTTTCTTTTAAGCATTTATTTGTGTTCAAAATTCATTTTTAATTCTTGCTTCGAAAGCCTTTAATAATCTTCCGGTTGAATTGAGAGATTGTCGGAAACTTAATAAATTTTCGTCTGGCTTAAAAATATATTTATTTAGTGACTCAAGTGTGAATGGTTTGATGCATTTTCAAGTGTAGTTTAGTCTTATGGCTGCGTTTCAGCAGCTCAACAATCGTTCAACCCGGACGTGTTTTTTTCTATTTCTTTATTTTATTTTTATTTATTTTCGCTTTTGAACTATATATACATAATTACAAAATAAATCGAAATTTGCTGACTGATATATTGTGTTAAAATGAATCATAGATAACAATATTTTATTTTTTTTAAAATGAATTAATTGGATTAGTGTCATCAATCGTCTAATATATCAATTGAAAAAAGTGTGGAATGCTGGGTGATAGTAGTTGATGAATGGTTTTTTGCATGCCATGCGGTTTATGTGCGATAAGATAATTAGCTACAGCTGCGCAGCTTCCGAAGCAATCAAATGCCACAACCTCCTTCATCATCGAAAACACAAACTGATCAACTTACCGCCATAACGCTCGCGCAGACCAAACCTTCTACTGTAATACCAGAAGCCATTACATCAAAACCGGCAATATCAACAGAAACGCCAGCGGACCGTCAGGACTCCAAGCTTATTGCAGAAGCGGTACCACAGTTACCATCATACTTTTTACACTTTCTGCCGTAGGCACTTGGCGAAACACACCTAATACACACATTTTTAAAAAATTTTTAAAAACACTTGTTAAATATTTCGCAAAATTACAAAAGGTTTAAAAAATCACTCGATCGATTTCGGCTTATTAGGCCATCATCAGGAGTATCCTGATGATGGCCTAATAAGCCGAAATCGATCGAGTGATTTTTTAAACCTTTTGTAATTTTGCGAAATATTTAACAAGTGTTTTTAAAAAAATTTTAAAAATGTGTGTACAGTTACCATAATTGTCTTCAGCATCTATATCATCAACAGTACCAACAGCTCCCGTTATAACACCAATAATGGATATCGTTGAGAAATATATTTCGATTCAGTCAACTTTTCAGAAAATTAAAGCCGTTGCCCCACACCACCGTCGTACGTTTTGTAAGTAGAATTGCAAAGTCGGTCACAAAACAGCAATTTGAAATTTTGGACTCTTGGTGAGAGTATTCTAGTGGAGACCACATCGTCAAAACTTTCGCAATATGAGCAGCCAAACTATACAAACCAATAGAACCTTCATCATGAGAACTCTACACCAATGTGCAAACCAAAAAAATCTAGAAACCCGTCATTTTATTACCAAAATGTTAATAAAATGATTTTAAAAGCCGCACAATTTTACAATTTTGTGTTAGAAACGTTGTTCCTGAGTTCTAAATTCTTTTCCAGCCAATATGTAGTTTATGGCTCTGACCGTTCATCACAAACAAGTACTAAAAAATCTGGTGAAGGAGTACTCATAGCTGTCGATGAATCATTATCGAATGTGTTAGTTGACCATCTTAATCACGGGTGGGGATTTTAATTTTCCAACTATTAGCTGCAAGCATTAAAAATGTTCTAGACCGAAGTTTAGACCTGTTTTTTACAAATGAACGAATCCTATTTAAAGTAAATGAATCACTATCACCATTCGTTATTAATGATACTAAAACACAAAGCCCTACAGTGTCACTTCAATCACTAAACCACGCCTTTATTTTTACGCTATATCTCGGACTCGGACGTTCTTGTTTTTACTGGATCATTATGAATTTGTGCGTTGGTGTATAAAGATGTTTCGATGTCCACAATAAATAATTGCATGAGCATTGAAACATCGACCTTCATGTTTATACTATGCGCTAACCATGTTTATACTATCGCTGAACTGGTTGTATGATGGCCAAAATCGTTACAGTATTACACGAAAAATATTAATAATTTATGCTCATTAGAATAATGGTTTTGTATATGTATTTGTTGCAAATAAATTAGTGGTTATAAAACAGAAAACAAAAATTACCAATTATAGCCTCTATTAAGTTCAGTATTTAATTTAATAAACTATGTACAGACATCTGTTGCATAGTTTTAAGTTACTTATTCAAGTTAAGCTCCACCACAGAAGCAGATTGGCATTTCGGTTGTTGTGCTGATTGTACATGGGCACGGTGTGGTGGTTGGTTCTGGTGTTGTTGGTGGTGGTGGTGGTGGGGGTGGTGGTGGGGGTGGTGGTGGTGGGGGTGGGGGTGGGGGTGGTGGAGGTGGTGGTGGTGGTGGAGGCGGTGGTGGTGCTTCGGTAGTAGTACAACCGCATACTGGTCCTTCTGTTGTTGTGGTTGTTGTACATCCGCATGCTGGTGGTGTGGTTTGCTCTTCAGTTACTTCTTCGGTTGGTGGTGCGGTTGGCACTGTTGGTGGTGGGGTTGGCAATGTTGGTGGTGGGGTTGGTAAGGTTGGTGGCGGGGTTGGTGGTGGTGGTGCTTCGGTTGTTGTAGTACATCCGCATACCGGTCCTTCTGTTGTTGTGGTTGTTGTACATCCGCATGCTGGTGGTGTGGTTTGCTCTTCAGTTACTTCTTCGGTTGGTGGTGCGGTTGGCACTGTTGGTGGTGGGGTTGGCAATGTTGGTGGTGGGGTTGGTAAGGTTGGTGGCGGGGTTGGTGGTGGTGGTGCTTCGGTTGTTGTAGTACATCCGCATACCGGTCCTTCTGTTGTTGTGGTTGTTGTACATCCGCATGCTGGTGGTGTGGTTTGCTCTTCAGTTACTTCTTCGGTTGGTGGTGCGGTTGGCACTGTTGGTGGTGGGGTTGGCAATGTTGGTGGTGGGGTTGGTAAGGTTGGTGGCGGGGTTGGTGGTGATGCAGCTTCGGTTGTTGTGGTACATCCGCATACCGGTCCTTCTGTTGTTGTGGTTGTTGTACATCCGCATGCTGGTGGTGTGGTTTGCTCTTCAGTTACTTCTTCGGTTGGTGGTGCGGTTGGCACTGTTGGTGGTGGGGTTGGCAATGTTGGTGGTGGGGTTGGTAAGGTTGGTGGCGGGGTTGGTGGTGGTGGCGCTTCGGTTGTTGTAGTACATCCGCATACCGGTCCTTCTGTTGTTGTGGTTGTTGTACATCCGCATGCTGGTGGTGTAGTTGGTTCTTCGGTTGGGCCCGGGGTTGGTAAGGTTGGTGCTGGAGTTGGTGCGGTTGGTGCTCCACTGGGTATCTCTATTGGTGCATCTGTTGGTGCAGCAGATGGGGGACCTGATGGAAGTGTTGTATCTGTTGATTCTGAGCCTTCTGTTGATGGTGCAGCTGGTGGTGTTTGTGCAGGTGTATCGGGTGATGACTCTGTTGGTGGTGGGCGGGTAGGCCACCATGACGGTAAAGTTGGTGTTGTCCTAGTAGGGGGTAAAGTGGTGTCGGGTGTTGTATTACATCCACATGGTGCTTCGGTGGTTGTTGTGGTTGTTGTGCAACCACATGGTCCTTGTGTGGGTTCCGCCGTTGGTGGCGATTCTGTTGGCGCTTCAGTTGGTGGTGGTGCTTCAGTTGGTGGTTGTGGTGACACCCAGTCATTTGCATGAACACAAATTTGGTATTCAAATGCAAATTTCGTGCCTCCAGCACAAGGCATATTATGAACCCAAGCAATACCACCACACTGCCAAAATCTGGTCGCATCATCGAAATTAGGCCATAACCAATCCAATTGACGAGCATTACATTCTGGCACTAAACTCTCAATTTCTGGTACATCCCGGCGTTCTGGTATCCATGCGGCCAAAGCTCCACTGACACAGAATAGCGCCGCAATTAATAAAAATCCTACAAAACCAAATTAAATATTCACAATAATATTCACTAAACAGTTTAACTTCTATAAATACCTTTCATAACTTTTCACTTAGCTGCTTTTAGATTATTCCTCTACGAGCTCAAACAAACTTATGATTTTCTTAGGCCGAGCCATGACTATTTATATGAAATTATTCAACCTACCTCAATGCGACAAAGGCCTAAAAAACTATCGGAATATTTGACGAGAGATAACGATTTGTAATTATGTCAACTAATGTAATACGCAGGTTACTTACTATCGAAGACAATTTGCTTACAGTTAATGAAACGTAAGGGATTAATACACAAAAAACAACAAAAAACTACAAAAAATGATAAATCGATTTCAAGTGATAACAATGGTTTTCTTTTGATTGAGTGTCTATTAAACAAGCTAAGCAACGTTCTCGATTTAACTTCTATTATAATAAGACGTTAAAACCAACGGCGAAATAATTGGAAAAGCCTCAAGCCCAAGAACACAGTACACAGTTTCAAATGAAAGCAGAGCGCAAATTGTTCAGTTCGGTGGCCAATTCTTTAGATTAAATGGGAAAATGACACCTTACGAATTAAGAAGTTCAGAGAATACTAAACGCACCTAGAACTATGATTTGCTAGTTAGACTATTTAGTTGTCATATTTTCCAATATGCCATTAGATTTAAGCGCTTACTTTTCCAAATTTAGCATTAGGCCTTTGATAAATTTACAATAAGCCGGCCACTAGATGTTTCTTCATATAAAATGTATTTGGAATGGTTGGCTATTTTGAAAAACGAATTAAATCTGACTAAGCTGCTTTTGTACCAAGACTAAAACAGGATTTCCTTTATGTGTTATTTCCTGATTTCCATAAAAAAGTAACCTTGAATAATTTTGGCATTATCCTGGCAGCTTTGAAAAGTTGGTGTTTGTCTCTAGGCATAAAACGTATTAAAATGATTTGTAAAAAGGTTTCTTGGGCATTATGTTCTATGTGACATATATCCGTGTACGCAATTTTCTATGTGGTTTTTTTCTTATGTGTAATTAAGTTGATAAGGTTTTATCAGTACGCAAACTGCGTAAACCTTATTTTTTTCATTCAATCGAATTTTAAACCAATAGATAAATTTAAAATGTAAAGTTTATAGAATTAAAAAAACCATCAGCTTGATGAATCGAACTTTATCGCTTTTGCGGTTCGGTTCATTTCCCTATATAAGTAGCTTTAAGAAGCTAAGAAATGTTGATGGCCGAATTGCTTCCTGTTGTTTTATATTCATTTAATAAATTGTCCGTCGAATGTCGTGGTATTGCCGCAATAATATTGCCCAAAGAATTGTGAAGAAATTTGATGAAATACATAAAATGAGGCTGGTGGAAATTTTTTTTCTGTTTATGTAAATACACTGACCGGCATAGAAAACGGGACACCCTAAATTTTTTTGATGCGAATACCTCTTGAACCGCACGAGCTTGAATAACGGATGTCATCCTCTGTCACATACTTTTGAGTATCTGTTGGATATCGCACTGAGATATTTTCCCAATCCTCTAAGAGCGTGCTTCGGAGTTGTGCCATCGTATTCCGAGCTGAAATACGAGACCGAATTCTTCTACAAAGAATGTCCCAAACATGTTCTATATACCGCAGAGAGCGATCGACTAATCGTTTGCTTGGTCGATCGCCAATTAAATTCCATTGGATCGAGAACAAAATCGTGAATAAAATGATCAGCATACTTGAGTGCACCTTTATAGTAATAGTTTGAAAATCAGAAAGTAGATCCCTCAAAATAATTAATGGCCTTTTCTATAGGATTCAAGTTGGGACTGTTTTCCGGCCATGTCATCTTCGAAATAATTACATCTGCCAAGTATTCATTCACGACTCTAGTAACACAATATCTTGCATTACCTTGCATTAGCATAAAATTATCCCCTATAAATAGTACATAGGGAACAACATATTGTTCCAATATTCGTTAATATAGCGAACGGCCGTTATATGGTAGATCCCGTTGTAACTGATGTTAGACTGATTCGCATCGAACCCTTTCGTTGAAGATGCATTTATAGTAACGCTACCAGGCGCCCGTATAAACAAAATCTCTATACATCGGCGAATAAAACTTGGTCTTCGTGCATGAAGATCTGCTAGTCGCCGTACTACTCTTTCGCATAGGTACATTTGGCGAAAAAAAAACACAACATTACTTTAGTACAAACATACATACATATTATATTGTTATGACAGCACAAAAGAATTCATGTTAATTTAAATATTTGTATTCTTACCTTTCCCATCCCAAATTATTAATATACATATATGTACTTAGCTTATTCGAAATGTAAAATTCATTTAAATTATTATTCACATATTTATTGTTTACATTTTTATTTTGACATACAGAAATTATGTTCTATTTATGTTATGTAATGCCATCTAACGTAAATTATTATAACAAACATGAAATCCACAGGATTAATGGTTTGAAACTTATATAATTTATTTACCATTTTGAATATTGTGCCCGAACTAACATTTAAATTTTTCAACCGCAAATTAAGCTTTACAAAAATAACATATTGAAAAGCCAATCAGCTACTGCCAACATTTATGTAGTGTATAAGAACAATTGAATTTAAGAGCTTTTATATGATTGTATAATTTGCATTAAATAAGAACATGTTTTGTTTTGTCAGTCATCATAAAAGCAGCAACCAAATTAAAAATTATAAAATAAAAAAGTTACAAAGTTGAATCAATAAATACGTTTACTAAAATAAGTTAAATGCAGCCTGAGTTTTATTTCACAGCATCACATATATATTATGTATGTTTCATATATAGGTACATTCATATTATACGTGTTTATATGTACATACGTAACAAATTCAATCAAAAAAAGAATTATTCCTTTACTTTATACATTGTTTATACAATAACATAACATTGCACCACTACAAACCATTTAATTTAGCATATGCGCCCAGTACATAGGGCTTACCAGCATACAGATATCTACTTTTGAGATATTCTCAAATGTACAATAGTCTCAATTGCAGACTGCCAAATGGGCTGGATGTAAAATCTACATATTAGTTTTGGTTTGCGTCTTAGACCTTCATTGTTGTAATGATCCATTATTATTTATTTTATAATTTCAATTTAATAAAGTTGTTTCGAAAGATTTCAAATGTGCATAATGTGCCCGTTATACTTATGGACACTACCGTGGCTGTATAGCCGGAATGGTCATGTCCACTTTATGGTCTGGATAAGCGGTATGGTAGTCGGGCATATGTGTGTCACTGCTATGAGGTCGAGCGCACTTATGGTTGGCGATGATACCAAAAAATCCACTGCGTAGCTTGATGCTGCTCCGTTCCTTAGGTTTAATCTGACTCCAGAGATTTAATCGGACGCGTGGTGACTATTAATAAGCTCCATTGATTTGATTATCAAGTAATTGTACAAACGGCTATGCGTTATATATATGAATCACTTAATTGAGAAACCCGATATATCCATTATGAGTTTTTTGACATTTTATGACATATCCGTTTTTAATAGCAAGGCGCATCGTTTGAGTTATAAACCCTACAAATCATTAACATTTATCAATTATAGCTAAACTAAAAAAACCTACAATTTTCAATAGACTGACAGTTTTTTTTTATTTTCTCAGAACCATGTTTATGGGACTTATCGGGTTTCTCAAATAAGTGATTCATATAAAAACTTGTGGCTTATGTAGATGCCGATAAACGTTTATATGTGAACGCGTATTTCACCAATTTTCCCAACATGAGTAATCACAGGCACAGTATTTTATTATTGACAAGACTTTATTAGTATTTACATTAATTTCACATACATTATTTTAATAAAATTAATTAAATTAAAATTACAAAAGTTATTTTTGTAATGCAATTAATTGTTCAAAATGCGCTTGCCCAAAATGGCGTTTTTATTTTTTTATTCAGTCTTCTCTGTTGAGAGTTTACAATGCTAATCCTTTATAAGTTGTTTTAATAAAAGTAAATAGGAAAAAGTACTAAACTAAAATTACCCTATGAAGTAGTGTTCTGTATTTTGACATTTTACCCTTTGTGCAACCGAATTCGGAATTCGGTACGCTACATACTCATATAACAAAATTTTGCATTTAAAATGTCAAAAAAAAAGCAAAGATACAAACCATGTAGATTAAATTTTCTTGCCTCACTAAATAGTGAGAATATCTACATTTTTCTAGTGAGATATTTTGCATCCAGCACGTCAGATGTGAGATATCTACTTTTTTTAGCGAGCAACCTATGTGCTGGATACGCCTAAGATTCCGGTTTGATGAGATTTTTTTCGTGAAATGGGGTATTATACTAAACGAATTTTTGACATTCTGGTTCAGTGAAATGAGAAAATAAATCCCACATATGTGAGATTAAACGTCAAATTTTCTCGTCACAGAATTTGAAGATGAAATAAAATTATTACTTGATGGAATCTTCAGTAATTCGCATACAAGCGCACTAAAAAAACATTTTGGTTCGATTTGTTTTGAATATTCATAAATAAATGGAAAACCACGTGTATTTGTTGACGTTGATCAAGTAAAATCTACAGTTCATCAATAAAACTCTTTATTCTTTATTGGAATCTAACTACATAACTCGCGAAATTTGTCGTCGAGTTTAGTAAAAGGATCGCTACAATCCCTCAGTACTCTGAATATCAACTATAATGTCGAATTCAAGATTACGTGGTTATTTTTTGCAGTCTCTCTCAAGACGGTTTTATTGCTTTCAGGATTATCGCGCTTATATAATTTGATTATATCGTAATCTAGTTGTGAGATAGAATTATTTTTGTTTTAATGTTATTTTTAAAATGAAATTAAAATCACTATCTGGGATTATCGTAATAATCTTTGTGTCAAAAAAATATTTCATTTTATTAAAAATATTTAATAAGAATTTAATTCAATTTATCTTTAAATCTATAATTAGTTTATTCTCGATTTAATAAACCTAAAATGTAATTCAATATTACCTACACGCAGCATACCAAACTATAAAAATAATTAGGAACAAATAATTTCCATTTTTGGCATTTTATTCAATTTAGAACTAGTACTAAAAATTTATCTCGCAAAGAGAACCAGAATACAAATTTGTGGAATGAAATTATTCAATGAGAAATCGAAATTCGAGATAACAAAACATCTCATTCCATTTTATTCCATCTCTGTTCATACGTTTCTAACCGCCGCCGAAAGAAACCATAAACAACTAAGGCTGCGTGCCATACTTAAGGTAAATGACATTTTCGGTAAAAAATTTAGTAAATTGAAATACTGTACTAAAAAGTAGGATAAATAGTGAGAAAAATGTAATTGATTGTTGTTGTTGTTTTTTGACATTAGTCAAAGTTATTTCAAATGTTTATAACTACATATATTAAACATTTTTATTAATATATTCATATACCTATTAATATAATTTTTGAAATTCAAGTTTTGACAATAATAAAAAAAATTATTATTTGACGTTTATTTTATCACCTATAAACCAGTGAATTCAACCCTTCAAACCAGTATATTTTTCCCGTTAAGCCAGTTTTTACTAAAAAAAATTAGTTCAAATTTGGCACGATATGAAAGGTAAATTTGTACTAAAAATACATATTTACCGAATTTTATGATTTACCTTGAGTATGGCACGCAGCCTAAATACATATTTTAAAGTTTTTAAGTAATGCGCATGAGTACAACCAAATTGTCACCTAAAATAGGAGAATACAAATTAAATTATTCTCATTTATCAATCAAAAAAACAAAAAAAAAAATCTTGCCCGAGGCGCTAAGCTAATAACTATAGCCTTGTCTTGACGGTAAAATTAATTAGAGTTCTAAAAATTAATTTTATGATCATAATTTGGAGTTTTTGTCTTGACGGTAAAAGTAAACTACTACCCTCCCTCCCTTGTTATTGTTATTAGCGACAAATTTTGAATTAGGCATCAATGAATGTTACAATATTTACTTTTAGCACTCGAACAAATTTATAAAGCTTTCTAGTTTTTATTTGAAAAGAATTAACAAACCATAAATTCAAGAAAAGATGAAACCAAAGAGCTTTATTTATTTGTAATCAGTATGTTTAAGCCTGCAAAATAAAATAAACGCGCACATACTCAATAGAAAACAGAAAACATTCATTTTTTATAATATTTTAACAAACTGTTTGAAGCGATCCACCCGTATTTTCTGAGAAGTAGAAGTATGTTCCAATTAATTATGGGTGCTTAGGATAATTAATTATGGTACTAAACTGTACTAAAAATGGTTAAATTATGTTCGTATTTTTCATTTGCTGTGTAATATTACACTGATAAATCAAATTATGCTCCAATTAATTATACCGTCAAGACAAGGCATATATACATAGATTTACATAATAAGTTTGCGACAACTCGGAGTGAGGGATGGGGTATTAAAGAGTGTCTTGCCGCTGACATTCGGAAAGAATTTTCCATTTTGAAATGTTCGGACATGATTGCTATATCAATGAAAGAGTTAAAGTCGTCCACACTCAACGCGTGATGCTCTAATGGCACAATTAATAGGTTCCCTGCCGGTGTACCACCGGTACGCCGCGACGAAAAACACTAACAGTCGCCAGTGCATCACCGGTGAACCACACTAAATAATATAACAAGCGGCCAGTGACCACCGGTATATCACTAGACATAGGCAAAAATTCATGCTACAAGAAAAAAACGTAGAAGAAGATTTTTCCTTGTCTTGAATTGATTTCGAATTTTCGGAAATAAACGACTGTTTAAATAGATACAAGTTTTAAATCTATGCTCAATTGTATAGTTTGAAAGAGCTTTAATCGAGTAGCTTAACAGAGCATTCACAAGCCAAAAAGTTAAAAAAAAATTCACCCAAATATTAAACTGTACTGCTGTGTATTAGTTGTATTAGTTCTTCTTTTGTGTTAATTTATCCGTACATAGAATACGTTTCACCAAACTATCATTGTTCCTTTCCATCATCCAATTACAAAACTTCAATCTTTTATTGTGGTTTATCGGTAATAGTTCTTGAACGGATGTTATATGGTATATGGATGAAGATTCTCCTTGTGTAATACTTGATGAATTCGGTAGCGAGAGACTTTCAATTGTAAAGCGAACCTCCTCGCGCTAATAGAAGGATTTGCTGTTACATTACGGATTATTTCTTCGTCGACATCCAAATGATTTTGCAAAATCCGTAAACAAAAGGGATATCAATGTACTCCTCACCTGAGCGCTGTGCCATCATAATATTAATTTTTTTAAATTATTTAAAATTTTAATTCATAACTCTGACACAACACTAGACAATTTCTCGACGACTAATGACTGAATCTAGACCTTAATGCATTTTCTGTTGTGAGATGAACAAAATTTTAATTACATATTTTGATTGGTTTTTTTGTTTGTGTTTGTGAGTTGCAATTTGTCCACCACAAATTTTTTGTTGAAATCGACGCACACAACAAAAATATTACCCCTCCCACAAAGTTTGTAGGCAAAGAGGTAAGAAACGAGCAAGTGTTAATGCATGCAGATGTAGACTTTAGAATGAAAATATTTAATTTTTGTTTTTTCAACATTTAAACAAAGGAGTTGATAATCATCGCCTACTGTTTTATTGATCAAAAAAAAAATTGTTGCAATATTAATAATAGATCATGTCAAACTGTCAAGAAAATACTACTTTCGCCAGCGGTGCCATCTATTAGAAAACATGACCTTCCAGATGATGCCACTAGTTGTTACTACTAATATATTATAAAACAGTCTTGAAGCTAGATGTCACTACCACTGATAATTTTTCTTATAATAATACTGCCAACTTATTTTCCAAAGGTGTTTTTTTTACTATGTGAGTGTTTTAAATTATTAATAATCATAATAACATTTGAAAAAGAAAGGTATGATACAGAGCGAAGATTTTACCACTAGTGTCGATTAGAATCTTTTGGAAAACGTGAAGTACTTTCGTTCTACTTTAGTATTGATAACTAGCGAGAAATGTACTTACCATTATACTACTTTCGCTCAATCTGCCCTGTTTCGGAAAACATGATCTATACAACATCTCTTAACTAGATTGAGAATAAACAGTATACGAAGAAAACTATGGCACGTGGGTACAATTAATGTATTGGGGGATTGTAGGGGAGATGATGGCGAATTAAAATGTATTAATAAAAACACATGCTCTGTATAAGGTTCCGCTGTTATGTAATTGTTTTATTTTCAAATAAAAATCGCTTGCTTAACGACTGCGAAAGCTATAATTATGATTACTGAGGCTAATAGCAAAATTAAATCAACCCAATTCAACTTTCAAAACGTTTTTTATATCGATTAGCCGGAAAAACGTCCTACACCTTATGAAAAAATTCTTTTTATTTATTGTTTTTGCTAGCTCCAATTATTTTCGTGACAAATTATAGCAGCTCTACATCATTCACTGTTTCCAGAGTCTCTTCTTAGTTGGTGGAAAAAATATTTTTTAAGTTGTAACTGGATGCGCCTATTATGTAGGGAGATATTTAAAAAGGAAATGAAACAAACAAAAATTTCAGTTATCGAAATTACTTTTTATAATTTTTGTAATTCAAAAGGCTTTTAGAGAGGAACTTCCTATAACGTGACTGATAACTTCTCGACGCATTGTGTTCATTGTCGACATTGCCTACATTGAATGATGTTGTAGATATATGTAATTACTTCATGTAGTCATCGTGGCGCAACACTGCGCCTGCCTAACGGAAAGTTCAGTTTTGTTAAAATAGGCTGAATAAAGATGTGTGCCTATTGGTAATAAAAGCGAAATAACGAGGGACGGCCAATTCTCAATTAGCCTAGAGGCATGGCAAAACTCTAAATCCGACCAAATTGTATCGTAACAATTTGCTGGTGCCACTGGAATATGTGATTGACTGAGACTTGTCATAGTTATACGTGCGATTGTTTACGAATATTTTGAGTATAGAACTAAATGGCTGAACAAATGGCTAAACAAAAAAATAAAAAAATATTTCATGCTCTTTAGAATAATGGTTTTGTATATTATGTATTTGTTGCAAATAAATTAGGGTTTATAAAACAGAAAACAAAAATTACAAATTATAGCTTCTATTGAGTTCAGTATGAGGGGTGTTTTCCATTATAATTAATGGATTTCGTGTAGAATTTAATAACTATTTACAGGAGGACATCTGTTGCGCAGTTTTTCGTTACTTATTCAAGTTAAGCTCCACCACAGAAGCAGATTGGCATTTCGGTTGTTGTGCTGGATGTACATGGGCATGGTGTCGTGGTTGGATCTGGAGTTGTTGGTGGTGGTGGAGGTGGTGGTGGTGGTGGTGGTGGTGGTGGTGGTGGTGGTGGGGGTGGTGGTGGTGGTGGGGGTGGTGGTGGTGGTGGTGGTGGTGCTTCAGTTGTCGTGGTACATCCGCATACCGGTCCTTCTGTTGTTGTGGTTGTTGTACATCCGCATGGTGGTGGTGTAGTTGGTTCTGGTGTAGTTGGTGGTGGTGGTGGTGGTGGTGGGGGTGGTGGGGGTGGTGGGGGTGGTGGTGGTGGTGGTGGTGGTGGCGGTGGTGGTGCAGCTTCGGTTGTTGTGGTACACCCGCATACCGGTCCTTCTGTTGTTGTAGTTGTTGTGCATCCGCATGCTGGTGGTGTGGTTTGCTCTTCAGTTACTTCTTCGGTTGGTGGTGCGGTTGGCAATGTTGGTGGTGGGGTTGGCAATGTTGGTGGTGGGGTTGGTAAGGTTGGCGGCGGGGTTGGTGGTGGTGTTGCTTCGGTTGTTGTAGTACATCCGCATACCGGTCCTTCTGTTGTTGTGGTTGTTGTACATCCGCATGCTGGTGGTGTAGTTGGTTCTTCGGTTGGTCCCGGGGTTGGTAAGGTTGGTGCTTGAGTTGGTGCGGTTGGTGCTCCACTGGGTATCTCTATTGGTGCATCTGTTGGTGCAGCAGATGGGGGACCTGATGGAAGTGTTGTATCTGTTGATTCTGAGCCTTCTGTTGATGGTGCAGCTGGTGGTGTTTGTGCAGGTGTATCGGGTGATGACTCTGTTGGTGGTGGGCGGGTAGGCCACCATGACGGTAAAGTTGGTTTTGGCCTAGTAGGGGGTAAAGTGGTGTCGGGTGTTGTATTACATCCACATGGTGCTTCGGTGGTTGTTGTGGTTGTTGTGCAACCACATGGTCCTTGTGTGGGTCCCGCGGTTGGTGGCGATTCTGTTGGTGCTTCAGTTGGTGGTGGTGCTTCAGTTGGTGGTTGTGGTGACACCCAGTCATTTGCATGAACACAAATTTGGTATTCAAATGCAAATTTCGTGGTTGGAGCACAAGGCATATTATGAACCCAAGCAATACCACCACACTGCCAAAATCTGGTCGCATCATCAAAATTAGGCCATAACCAATCCAATTGACGAGCATTACATTCTGGCACTAAACTCTCAATTTCTGGTACATCCCGGCGTTCTGGTATCCATGCGGCCAAGGCTCCACTGATACAGAATAGCGCCGCAATTAATAAAAATCCTACAAAACCAAATTAAATATTCACAATAATATTCACTAAACAGTTTAACTTCTATAAATACCTTTCATAACTTTTCACTTAGCTGCTTTTAGATTATTTCTTTACGAACTCAAATAAAATTATGATTCTCTTAGGCCTAGCCATGACTATTTATATGAAATTATTCAACCTACCTCAATGCGACAAAGGCCTAAAAAACTATCGGAATATTTGACGAGAGATAACGATTTGTTATTATGCCAACTAATAGTATAACACGCAGGTTACTGTCGATGACACTTTATGCTTAAAATGAATGAAACGTTAGGGATTAATACAATAACAACAACTCAAAAAGTGATAAGTGCGGATTTCAAGTGATAACAATTGTTTTCTTTTGTTTTCGGCCTGTATGTAGTACAACTATTTGGTTAGTTAAACCCCAAATTCTAATTTTATGTACAGTTTTTCCTTGTGTGGGTCTCCAATATTTTCTGTTAAATAAGCAAACTCATGTGACTAAACTGTTAAGAAAATATTTTAGCTATACACCGTCCTGTCGATGCATGGAATTATGCAATATGCAGTGAGTCTACGTAAAATAGGCGTACAGCCGTAATTCGTCCATTAAACTTCTGTTAAGGCATAGAATGTTAAGCTTCAACCCTAGAAGCTCTCGATACCACACGATTACTTTTAACCATCCACTTTTTCACATGTTTCCCCCAATTAAAGCTCCGAAGTATGTTGAAATGAGCTAAACAAACTACCTAGAAGTGTATATAATTGTGAGCTAGCATCAACGTAACTCTTCAAGCGCAGCTTAATTTTGACGTCACCATTTCTGATCTGCAGTCTCATTATGCATACTTGTGAAATTGCGATTGAATCGTAGTAACGCAAAAATAATTTAAGCCTCTAACAAACACAACGTGATTGATCAGACAATTACGATTATGAAAATAACTAACAAATCTCTTAATTAATAATCGTCGCAAAAAAATATATACTTACGTACGTGACGATCATATACAACATCGCGCGCACATGATATACACAGAAGGCGCATTCACTCGAATATCACAACAAAATTAGGTAAACCGGCGAACTTAATCCCGATTATTAGTAAAGTATTTTTATTATTTTTAGCCCTGTTATCAGTGTAAAATTCGAGTTGATCGCAGCAAATTAATTAATTAGTTAATCCGCAACGGAATTATCAACAACAACAACAAGATTATTTTTGTTTGGTTTCGCAAATTTATACGTTTGAGAATGAATATGAAATTTTCAAAAATCATGCGCGATTTGAGCGTACAAATATAAGTAGGAGGAAGGATTATAGCTCATATGAATGTACACGGTGTAGACTACTATACACTATGTTAAGATAAGAAAAAACAACAATAAAATACGTACGCACGTCATTTAATCGGGCTTAGGCGACTTTAGACAAACTTAAATCTATTTTTAAGTTTTCCGGTTGTAGATAAAAACAAAAAAAAATCAACCAGATCGGTAATTACTAATTAGCGAGGAAAGAACTAATTTTTTGTATATTATTTCATTGACTTGCGACATTAAAAGTTGGGAAAATTTTTCATTCATTAATATTTTGCAAATTTTTATTACTCTGATACGAGTCCGATATATACACAAAATAAAATTTCAGTTAATCAAAAAAATTCGAAATTTTACAATTCAACAGGTATTTTCATTTCTAGGCATACACATACTGGTTAAATGACATGTACATGGATGTTCGGCTACCGTTGACGATCAATTCAAATCCTGGAATGGTTTTCCCGCCAAGACGATTCACTACGGTTCATGATGTTGCACGATTTACGGCACGTATTATTGATGGGCTAATGTCACACAAGGTTATTCTAGAAGAGTAAGTCATATCGCAGTACATAATATACATATCTCTAACACAATATGTATACCTTTCAGGGGAAAACTGCCAGTCGAACGGGCTGCATCACGTGAAAAAGGCCAACCACTGTGCATGGCCCAATATTATCGACTACTTGGTTCATGTCGCCGTCCCGGAAATCCTCATGATTCACAATTTCTGCCCGAAGATCGTTCCGATCAGCATGTCATTGTATCGTGTCGCAATCAAATGTATTGTATCGCGGTGCGTGCCGAAGATCGCGGTAGACTCACCGAAGATGAAATCGCATCACAACTGCTACACATTTTAAGTGATGCTCCATGTTTGGCCGTTAAACCACCACAAATTGGTTTACTAACGGCCGAGCCACGTGCACAGTGGTCACAAGATCGACACACCTTACAGCTAGACGAATCAAATCGACGAAATATCGAACTTATAGAACAATCACTGGTCATTATCTGCCTCGATGAAACACTTCCGGCCCATTTTAATACGCAAAATTTTAACGACGTCCAACAAATGGGTCACCAAACGAATGGGCGGGATGAAACAAATTTGGCCCATCAAATGATTCACGGCGGTGGAAGCCAATATAATACGTCAAATCGATGGTTTGACAAAACAATGCAGATTATAATTTGTAATGATGGTGCATGGGGTTTATGTTATGAGCATTCACCTTCGGAAGGTGTTGCCGTCGTACAATTACTTGAGGGGCTGTTGAATAATATAAATTTAATGGCGGCAGTCGAAGAAGGTGGACCCCAACATCATTTACCGACACCCGAACGACTTGAATGGAATATAACGCCTGAATTAACAAAACGGATGACGGAGGCGACACGGTCCGTCGATAAAATGATCGCCGATCTTGATTTTTATGTTTATCGCTATCAAAGTTATGGCAAAACATTTATCAAAGCGTGCCAATGTAGTCCCGACGTTTATATTCAACTCGCCCTACAATTAGCCTACTACAAATTATACGGACATCTAGTCTCAACGTATGAAAGTGCTTCGACCCGTCGATTTTTACAGGGACGCGTTGATTGTATACGATCTGCTAGTGCAGAAGCTTTGGAATGGTCGAAAGCAATGTGCCAAGGTGAGGGCGCAAATCTAGAGTTGGAAAATGATCGCGAGGAAGAAAGAGATGTGAATGAAGTGGCGGCGGGTCGAAGTGAATCGAAAAAGGTTACTTTTAGTATTTATAGTGTGAGTTATTCATTTTTTATAATTTTATTAGTTTTGCACTACACATGACATAGGATGGCAGTAAACAACTTATCATCATCAATCACTTAGCTTAAACTAAACAGAGAAAAACACTTTACAAACCACTAACTGTACGCTAAATACTATTTTCCATTTTAAATAATTATAGAAAGACTTTTTGCGTGAATTATTCCGGTGTGCGGTAGCACGACAAACTGAAATAATGGTTCAAAATATCCTGGGCAACGGTATCGACATCCATTTACTGGGATTACGTGAAGCATCCAAAGAACATGGCCAACTACACGAATTATTCACCGATGAATCGTATAAAATTGCAAATTGTTTCCTCCTTTCAACTAGCCAGGTATTTGAACTGACTTTAAAACTGCAATTTGCTTGTCTAAACACCTTGTAAATATATGTGCGCACTAATTGCACAACTAATCACCAAATATTTTTTTTGCTTATTTATTATGAAGCACAATCACATGCACACACAATTTTTGATATTTTATAGTCTTTATGTAGAGAGAGGGCCGGTAATTTATAGAATACAAATTTCATACACCCCCATGGCCATACCATAAACCATACTAATTCATGTTAATTCATTCACAGGTGGCATGCTCAACAGACAGCTTTATGGGTTATGGACCGGTCACACCGAAAGGATACGGTTGCTCTTATAATCCGCGTCCCGATGAAATCGTATTTTGTGTTTCAGCATTTTATTCGTGCGAATTAACGAGCGCATCACGTTTTGCTAAATCGTTACAGGATTCGCTAGACGCTATGAAAAATTTACTAGATACATCAATTTAGAAAATTACTAATGCACGTAAAATAGTGTTAGTATCTGATTGTTGCATTTTTTTTACTACGGGCTACTACTCTATATAAATTTGCATACATTCCGGCGTAAAGTACGTCAATATAACAAAAAACATTACAACAGTCAACAAATTTACATATCAAGTAAATGAATTCCTATTTTTACAAAATAAATTATAAATAATTAAATTAAATATAAATTAAATTTAGCTGCCTTTAAATATAATTATATTAAATTAAATTTAAAATAAACAAAAAAACCAAACATCAAAAACATATCAAATTTTTTGGCGAGACGATTTTACATTTGTCAGGTTTACATACAATGTAAATCGATATCTATCGCTATAAATAAAAACCAAAACATATCATATTACAATTATTAGTATTAAATAAATTAAAATTATAATTAAATTAAATCAAATATCTAAGTATAATATATATACTCAAAGTATTCATTGGCTATTATATACCAACTATTTATATTAGAACCTATCAAATGTTTTATTTCTGTTACATAACTAAATTTCTTGTTTTTTTTTAAATTAATGAATTAAGTTTTAGTTTATTAAAATAAATAAATTTTATAATTTTGTTATAAATAAATTATATAAATATTAAATGTTATTTTATGTAGAATATCACACTGCGTGTATTAGCAATATCACAAACAAAATTTATAATTGAACATTGTAAAATTAATTAAATTAATTTATTTATTTATAATTATATTGTTAAACATATTTTATAGTTTATGAAAAGACAAATTAATTCAATATTATAATAAATATGAGTTTACCATATTTTGAATATGAGGGATTCGATTCACTCGAAGGTTCATCACTAAATTTTTTATATTTTGCCACTGTGGGTGAAAGTAGGCAAATTAAGTTATTTGGCACCTAGTGATCCTAGTATAAACAGGGTCCGTTGTATAGTGAATGATAAAGATGAAAGGCGCCTTTAACCACAAATAAAATCTACGACATCTTATTCTAATAGACAAAATTAACAATAGTTACATTGTGTTTGACCCATGTGTTAGAATCTATTTTTTATTCACTTTATTCTGAGCTTACCGATTGGTAGGCAGCTATATTGTCAGTTTGGCGGATTGTTGGTTCCGCCTTCTTCTTCGTATATGGCGTATTACAAAACCTGCCCCAACCGCTATTGATGCCCATAGAATAAGATGTATATCCGAATGTGCTCGTTGGTTGTGCTTCTTTCTTTCTTCCTCTATCAGACTGAATAGAGTTCTAAATAGAATGTAGGTGGTTAATAGCTCATTTTCTTTAAGTATTGTGCAATTCTGAAGCTCTCTATAATGTTTTCGAATCTTTCAAAGGCCGGTATGCCTACGTGGTCGTCTCTTAAGATAGGCACATCCCGAAGTGTATTCCTGATCCGAATTTAACATTTTGATATTTTTTGTAAATTAGACGATTTTGAAATGTTCTACAATGCTATCAACTATTGTAGGTTTGATTCGTTGATTTTTTCTTTTGTTTTCTATAGTTTGAAAATGTTCTTTATATTGGCTTGCTTATCTCTGAGTTAAATTTCCAAACATATCACCTAACGCACTAGTCCTATTGTGTCACCAATTCCTCGCTTCGTTTTTGTTACTTCTTTATTAGATGATTATAGTAATTGATTGCCCTCATTTATTCTTCTCATTTGGGATCTAAATTTATTTTGTCACACATAATTGCAAGGCCACTTATCAGACGGGCTGCTTGAGTTGTTTCTTCTCAATATGTATTCAAATTATATCGCACAACCAAAGTCCATCTCAGGGCACTAGCTCGTTTTTAGTGTTTTTCTCAAGTTAGATACCAGTGGGATGTTCGAAGTTCTCAATCTGATTTTGAAATTCTCAGTCTTCTTTTAGTTACCACCTCGTTGAGGTATTGTTGTTGTTGGTAGATGTTGTTTAGTTTTACAACTTGAGCTTCGTTTGTGTTGCTTATTTGTTGCGACCAAGAATTATTTTCTTCTTTGGAAACTTGCAGAGTTTGGAAAGCGGTCATTTTAGATATTCTGGTTGCACGACATCCCCTACACCTACAGCTAAATTGGGCTGAAGTTGTCGCCATTTTGGCTCGTTCCATCAAGGGACCATCTTAGAGGAATCTCTTCTCCTAACCGGGCATCTGTTCTCGAAACCCAAGTGTATAGAGTTGTGCAGTCCATTTGAAGAGAACCCTTGTAGACTATCTAAAACTTAAAATTGACCCTATAGTCAACCTACTTAAGTTTGTCGACTGAAGACTGGTTCACTGAGAAGGTGCAGAAGGCTAAAGAGCCTTTCGCTTCTCTTCTGACCACTCTCCATTCTATCGCCTACATGCCTTATTGCCTTCGTCTTGGCTCTTGATGAACCCAAGGAGCCAATCCGTAGGCAAATATACACTGTTTGGGAAGATGTCAAACAATCTCGGCTCGAGGCAGGTTATCTGCCTACAACTGAGCACCTTAGCCATCCAGGTCGAAACTGGCTAACAAACAACTTTGGTTTGAGTTCGCTGGCCTCTTGCTCCAACACCTTCTCTAAGATGCTCTACTGGACAGCCTTGAGCTAATCCATAGTTAGAACCAGTTCTGGAAAGCCAAATCGTCGGATCCCAATCAACTCTGATTCTGCAGCCTGCCTTAACGTAACTCGAGACCGAACTGCAGAACCCGAGTTTGATTTTTATTTTTTCTTGTAGACATATTTTGTTCTCACCCAGCTCGGCCACAGGAAGGATAAATGAAACTGCAGGACGCCTGATATCCAGAGTCCGCATACTTAGGACTGATTAACCTATCAGCCATTCATCCATCGGTGTATACTGTTCCACCTTAGAATGGCATCGGTTACCACTAGTCACCACGAGAAGGCAGCACGTACCCACCAAGCATCTGCCTAAAACATGACCAGAATAGCCCACCTTATGCGCATCCTACTGAAAGGTTATGGAACCGATAGATAACTACTAAACTTTGGTCCCCTCCTCCAGTAGACGCCGAACCACCAAGACCACATCTACTCTTCTCAAAAGTTTTAGAATGTAATTAAGGGCATAGTTGCCCTAAAAATCCGAGCCAGGCTGGAGAGAATTTAATTAACACCTTTCTTCAGTAAGGCTGGGGAAATAGCATCCCCTGCAGCAGACTTGAACGTGCGTAAGATATCTCATGTTGAACATCATAAAAGCTTTAGAGTCCGAAAAGTGGGTCTCTAAAAGCACTAAAAGTGGAACTCTAAATTGTTTCTTTCCGGTTCTCAGTGAAACTCCCATCGGCCCTCTGGAGAAGTACTATACCATTGAAATGATCTAGACACGAATTTTTGGAGATGCACTGTAGAAGGCAATTCATTGATTCCTTCAAAGAAACTTCTGCCAATTGCCCTTTTGGATCTCCTTAGTTCGAGATTATATTCAGACAAGGCCAATTTGTAGTTTCAACATTCATAGATGCGTTTTGACTTGTAAAATAACACCTCGATTTTCTCCTTAATTTTTCCGCTTCACAGAGCAGCTGTTCTCAAACGTTGAGTATCTAAATGTGCAACTGATTTGAGCTATAACCCCTCTGGGGACTCTTCTCTTTGTTTTCCATAATCGCAGACTTTTCTGATCCGAAAAGTATTTTATATCAGCCCTAGTCGATCAGTTTCGAAACTCTAGTTTCCGGCCTCTGCATGGTATCAGCAGCTATATAAAATCTAATGTGCATGTGATCGGATAAAGAGGCATCTTCAGATGCATGCCGGTTGTTTATTAAAGAAGTCAAATGCGAGTTAGCAAGCCTCAAATCTACTAGGACCTTTTGCCTAATCGCATTTCTGAAATGAGGCTTTTCCCTCTATTAATATTGTCCACGTTATTAGCCATCATCAAATAATCAAAAAAATATTCATCTCTGTTGTTGATATGTGGAGGTCCTAAAAATAATTCGGGCTCGAGGCAGGTTATTCGCCTCAATAGCCTTCAACTGTGTTCCTGTAGACAGCCTTTGATTCCTCCAACTTAGCTATCTTCCAGTTTTTCTATAGCAGAGGTATAAGGTTGATTGCGATCCACTGGTTGATCGCAAGCTGATTTTTGGTCGATCGCCAAGTAGATCACCAAAAAAAAATAGTGGACACGCCTGTTCTATAGGGATCTCAGCAAATTATGTTATATACAAATATTATCTTTTCTTCAATAGAATTGGAAATTAATAGACTTGATTTTGAGCTTTATTTCCTTTTTTTTCATTTTGGAACAAATGGTTTAGTGGTTAGTGGTTAGTATAAGTGGTTCTGTGGTATATTAGTCTTAATATAAATTTCTATATCATCATTTGCGATTTGCTTAATTTTAACTAAATGGAACCTGTGTACAATAAACCTATTCCTCGCTAAATTGTTAAATCATTTTAAACAGTTAGTATGTACATACATATAACAAGCATAGCTGTTCGTTCGCAAATTTAAGTAATTTAGGCGCCATAAAATCATTTTATAGAAATTCCGAACACATTCGAAGTGAATCAACTAACGCCTTTAAAAATAAAAAAGCGCTTATGTAAAAACTTAAAAGTGTGTTTGTTTCATCCATCCATCTTTGATGCTCACTAAAATTCTCTTAAATTTAAAAAATCAAATTATCAAACTAAAAACTTGTAGTTTTTGCAAATTCTCTATATTAAAGCACGCAAAGTATTATGTTATTGATTAATTTATATAATTTGTACTTTAAAACATTTAAAAACTTTAATTTTTTCTAAAGTTCATTTAAGATGACATCACGAAATAACGAAAATGTTCCTTAAATGAGCGCCCGCACAGTAACTCTTGTCCACGTACATAATTTATTTATTAAATATTTAAATTACATATCATATACATACTCGTATTTATATTAATGTTTATATAGCTAGGCTATGTTTTATATGCATACCTAATAAATAATTAAAAGCTTTATAGAAAAAATTAAAAATCACTTACATATCATAAAAAAATTGTATGACGCTTTGTAATTTTTAAAACGGAACTTAAAAATGTAGATATTAGAATTGTGTACGAGGGGTCCGGATCAGAACCCCTCGAAAAATGTTATACATATCATAAAATAAAAAATCGTGTTCAAAAATCATATAAATGTATAAAAAAATTATATTTAATGTTTAATGTTGAGATAAAAATCTAGATCAAATATATATACAAATATTGGGAAAATGTGTTGAATGAAGAAAAACTAACCGAAACCGTGTTTTATTTATATAGTTTAACCAGTACTTTACACGCATGCAAACCGAATCACCTATCCAATTATTTATTGTGTCGCCACCTATTACACATTCATATTATTGGCACTGTCAAATCGCACCTAACGTCATGCAATATGTTAAAATGTGGAGAGCTATCAGTTGTTTCATCAAGAGCCCAAGAAGTTCAAATATATTATGTATATGTGGCAACCCCATAACATTCCAAAAATTTTGTAGTTACAATTTACGGTTCATTGGGAAAAGCAATAATGAACCGACAATTACACGGTATATTGGGTCCGCCTGATACGTCAAAAATATAACAGTCGAATCGAGAGTCGACCAGTCGACACAAAAGTTTTTACGAAAAAGCCACGAGGCAAGCACATCTCAAATAAAAGAAACCATAAATGTTCATTTGCTTGAATTAAATATTTTATTATTAATTTTATCTATTTGTCTTAACTGAATTACAAAACTTTAATTAATGTAATAAATAGTGTGAAATTAAATGTAAACATTGTTTGTTTTAAACTAAAATCGGTGTGAATAAATTGAGTTTCCTGTAAAGTAGCCCCAAAATCCCCGTTGCGATAAACGCGTGGTTAAAGGAGTGTTGGGCTATTTCAACATACGTTGAGTTCATAAAAATACCCACAGATACATAAGCATTCTTATTGCTTATTAGTTTAGGAGTATCGCTCATTTCTCCTCTTAGTAAACAGAACAAAGACTAATGAGTGTTTCAACTGCCGCAAGCTTGCATGTTTCTGGGCGAATAATCTTCTCTCTTACTTGTTGTTTACCAATAATAAGTTAAGAACTTTCTTTGGTATTCTAAAAAATGAGATTGCAAAACCCTTTCGTAACCTGCATATGTTTTACAGTTTGATCCGAAATTCGTTTACTAGTGGAATTGAAAAGATCCTACAGAAGATCGGAGCTATCACAGCTCGATTACGAACAGTTTGTTCCCTTAAAAATTGGTCATTATTGGAGCTGGCAGATCTTAAGCGACCAACCCTTCTATTGGGACCACCGATCTCTAAACTTCATTACCTCCTTTTGACACCTTGCGGGATACTTGGATGCGTTAACTGACATATCGTGAGGTATGCCCTTCCTAGAACAACGTCGCAGCAAACTCCCACCACATTAATCTCATTTCAATCTCTCCGACGTCTTTGGGTAGCGAAATGCTCTTTTAATGACAAGATTATTTGTTACCTTTCATAATTACTGCTAATCTATAAAAGGCAATGATCAAATAAAGATTTTCGTTATTTTTGGTTTCTATGGTTCCGTAGATAAATGGCATAACCAAGATTTCATTACAATCCTTACACTTATTCGTGCGAGACGGCAATCACAGGTTCAACAGAAATACCACAATTCGAAAAATTACACAGTAATTACAATCGCGATAGTAAAGATGAAAGCATCCAATAATAAATTCATTGAACTTCGTGATTTAATAGGCAAAGGAAGTGAAGCGTCTCTTTTTAGCGGTCGAGCCACAAAGTTATTGAATCTACCGAAGGAATCAATCAAAACAATTATTAAGGTGATTGATGACATTGAGGCAGATTCTTGTATAACCAAATCATGCATATAACGGCATGTTCTAAATTAAATAGGACCCCTGTTGAGAGTCCCGAATTCTTGGGTCGATCCACCTTTCATGACGGCCTTGATTTGGCTAGCAACGGCGTAAGGTACGACGTTAAAAGAGAGTTCTTCCGGCACCGCGAGTTCAACCCACCTTTGTGTTCAGTTCAATGGGGGTGAACTCTGTTGATCCTTGTTGTGGGAAAACTGCATTGGATATATGGTTATATTTGTATGCTTCATAAAAAAATGCTAAGTAACTTTACTTTTCATAAATCATTATTTATTTATGTATAATTAATAAAATGAAATTATACATATTTTATATTTGTATTTGTTTACAACTTAAAACAACTCAACAACTAAAAATTAACGATAAATCATAATATAATAAAATTAATAATAAAGAAAAAAAACGAAAAGGATTAATACTACAACAAATATATAATTAAAAGATAAGAAATTATAAATTGAGGAAATTGGGCCGTGAAAAACAATCCGTATTAAGTACGCGCGCTTATCATTGTAGAAATGCATAAAAATTATTGTCACCGCATCGGACCTTCTCCTCTTAAGTAAGATTTGTATTTGCCTGTGTGTGTGTTTGTTTAAAAGAAATCCCACTTTCTTAATTATGCTTTTGTTGTTTGCTTTGTTGATGCTTTCCGAAAGGAGCGACGCAATTCTGTATCTTCGTTGCAGGCACAGTCTATCTCGACCTATTCGGGCAAAGAAGAAATTCATTAGTATACCAAAAATCGACATAACATTTGCACAACCACAATACTTACAACTTTACAAAAATTATGAAGAAGTAGTTGTTGTGCTGGCCACCGATCCTTCGGATCATGCTGGAAGCAATGACCCAATAATTCATGCCCTTCTTGCGATAGCGTGTCCGGAATTTCTGGCATCTCACCCATTCCAACCTTGAACATAATTTGAAAGTTTGAATCAAATTGAGCCCAAGGCCGCTTTCCTGATGCCATCTCAACGACACAACATCCAATCGACCATATATCAGCCATACGACCATGTCCCTCAGTATTCGTCTTGGTAAATACTTCCGGAGCCATATAAGCTTGTGTTCCGACATAACCTTGCAACTCTCCGGGCAATGTGGCATGCTGCTGAATTTTAACCGCTGAACCAAAATCACCCAGCTTCAAGCAATTGCCACCATTTGTCAAAAATATATTTGCTGTTTTAATATCCTGATGTACGACCCCATGCTTATGTAGTTCAGCTGCTGCGCTTAATAATTGGGCAGTAAATCGTCTCGTCAGCCCTTCATATAGTCCACCCGATAATTCGACCAAACTTTCGAGTGTCCCCTCCGAACACAATTCCATAAAAATCAACAACTCTTCGCGATGAATTTCAACGCCATAATATTTAACCAAGTGCCGATGATGAATTCCTTCGAAAATTTTCAACTCCTCTGCGACACGTCTAATGACCCGATTTTCACCTGGTTGATTAGGAATCTCTTTCATTGCCATTAATTCACCCGTCGAATTATTAACCGCTGTGTACACTTTCCCGAAACGTCCTTGACCAATTTTTATGCCTCTATGCCATCGGAACGTAACACTTCGGGCACGCAAATGGAACTTATCACTATTCAGTAGTGATTTCACCTGACCAATCAGATTTCTCTCGCGCAATCGACTTTCGATCTCCATATCGAGACGATTGATTGAATCGCGTATTCGTATTTGCCGCAACGCTGGACTGTATGTGTTTATTTTGGGTACGACTAGCGTTACTACGGAAGTATCGCATGACGTCTGTTTCTGTATAAAATCGGGCGAGTCTGGTGTATTGATTGGAGATTGTCCTGTACTATCTTCACGCAAACTCAACTGTTGGATGTATGGTTTTTGGTATGGAAACGGTGTAACAACATGTGGCCGGGTTGGTGTTCTTGATCGATTCGGCGGTGCTGGTGACGATCGTCTCGATCTAGGAGATGGTCGAATGCGTTCTGGTTCCGTTTTACTGCCAATTACATGACTAATACACGAATCCATCATTGTCGTCAATTCATCAAATTGTTTATCAGTCAAATGTTTGGTGTTATGCGGATCGCAGGCATTTATTAAAAATTCTAATCCTTGATTGGCCCAACGAGGTCGAACACCTCGGCCTCTTTCACAACGTTCGACCACAAATTTCATCCACATTTTAGCGAATGTAACAATTCCCATCGAAAGATTCAGTTCGCATAATTGACCCTTACATGAAGCGATTTTCGTTTCAAATAACCGGCCAACGTCACGATGATACTCAAATCCAAATTTATAGCCTTGATGTAAAATTTCTCGAGTTCTCGAAATTACCGAGATTCGATCAGTCTCATCCATATCGCCCATATACTTAACATCACATCGTTCTTGAACGCGTTGTATAATTTTTGTTAATTTTTCGCGTACCATCAGTGTCTCTGTCTTTAGTAATTTAACTGCTTCCTTAACCTCTCGACAAACAAATTCTTCCGGATCTTTACACACCTCGGAATCACAATGATCTCGATGAAAATCAACTTGTTCAATGTCACGACACAACGATTTTGCGAATCCCATAATTTTAACAGACTTCTCACGTTCAATGGTGAATAGGGCTTGAGTTTCACGACAAATTGATAAAAGTTCCCATTTTAGAGCATCACCCGATCCATCACTCGTATCCAAATTAACAGTTTGATTGTCTAACTCTTCGCTGCGCGACACCAGTCGATTTCCAATATTTTGGAGTAGGGATGATATAATCACACTGAAGTTAGAAAAATTCGTGATAGAGATTTATCGTAAATTAAAGGCATTACTAATCGACAAGCTTACCAAAATTTTTTAGCTGCAATTGAATGTTGGCCCGTGATCATCGGACAAACCAATTTTGTGAACATCCATTCCTCGTCCAAAGCGGATTTTTGATGATTTTCTGGCGCTGACACTAGCACCCATTGTTCAACGTAATCCAGGTAAAGCTGAAATGGATTTAAATACAAATATTAGGTAAAATCTATTTTAAATGAAATTTTCCCCGAGTAAACATATTATAGTGCGACTAGTAATTGGTAGATGGCCGTAGGTTTGAACTGGAAATGACATTTGTAAGGTTTATTTTAACTATTTGAATTTTTATCGTTGCCCGATAACGATATTGATAATAAAGCTGAAAATCAGTTGAATTTGTTGAAGCCCATTTATATATTCAGTGCAAGGATTTTAGGCAAGAAGCTAATTTGGATCGAGCAGTTTAGTTATAATAAACCTTACCGACTTAGCTGTGAGGTTAACGACAAAACCCGAGTGTTTGTTAATTTTACAACACAGAACAGGAACCCAACTTTCATGATGTTACTTTAAAATTTCGTTGGTTCTGGGAGACGCATTGTCATAATTGTCTTTATTTCTAGCTCGGTCGGAAAGGGGGTACCATAATGAGCCAGTTGCGTGTGAGTATAACACTCAAATTAAACTCACACACTGAAAACGTTTCGAAAATATCCCTCAAATTAACACCGGATAAACACACGCGACCTTGGCGATGTGTCCCATTCATATCACTCGAAAGTGATTAGATTACAAAATTTTTTTTTTTTTAAGAAAAATGTAAGCATACATTTCTTATCACTTCCTTTCATATGAACTTGAACATCAATCATTTTTTGCGTTTACACGCAAACACACACTTGAGCCTATAAAACAAAAATAGTTTACCTATCGCACTATAGTTTTGTCCTATCTTTGACTGATTAGATAAGATGCGGGCATATAAACATACAATTAAATGAATTACCTACCTCTAACACTTGTTTAACTGTATTGTCAAATTGTTCGAGGGTCGTAATATACTGTTCCATCTCAAGTTCCTTATTGTACAGTGCAGTTGATATATGCCGATTGAAACGTTCCCGATGGATTATGGCTAATGTTAACCCTTGTCGCAGCTCTTTCATTAATTGTTCCAAACTTAATGGATTTGGATTGTTTGGCTTCGTTTCCAGCTTCATACGTAAAAATTCGTGAACCACTTCGAGCGGAATTAGCGACAAAAATATGAATGCTGGTACATATGAAGGAAGGCCGAGTGCTTTAGATTCTGGACTCCAAGCGCCATACCGTCGAAGTTCTTCAACTTCTTCTTTTCCAATTGGTACCTCGATATATGGTGTATCTTCATCGAATACTTCCATTTCAGTTTCAAAGTCTTCAGCTCCAGGTTTAACAAGGGTAACGTGCGCCTTCCGAAGCACAACATTATGTAACCGATGCAGGAAAGATAGAGATTTTCCTAATCCTCGCGATTTTAGCACATTTTCTATATATTTTCGATATGGTGATGTTGAATGCTTTACAAATGTGGCATCTGCTAGTGGTTGGACATTATACAAATTTATATGATTTAGCAGCTGACTGTATTCACCGACCGGTGGTTGTGTACTATCTTCGGGACCATCATCATTTAAATTGTTATTTGCTGATTCGTTACTGCTCGCACTATCGCTAGGATTATCGGAATCGGCATGCTCAATTTGGAATTGTACTTTAAGAGGGCGCTGCTTGTGTTCCACGGTATTTTCACTCGAGTCATTTGTATCTCGACCCGAATCTTCATTCTCGTGCGCCGATGACGATGACGATGTAGAATCAGTAGGATTTATTGAGCTGACTACGGGCCATTGAAAATGTTTTCCTTGGAGGCGAGCTAATAGTTTGCCCAAAATCAATAATTTAAGTCGATGATGCCGTGTAATATTATACCATAGGCACATCGCTTTAACCCGGCCGATAAAACTATCACTTTTGTAAAGTGGATAGTGGCTTCCGAACGCCTGCGTCGATGGATAAAGCGATTCAGCTGCTTCTAGACGGGTCAATAAAATTTCAACTTGTTTTAAAGCCCGCGACTGTTCGTTCAGACAGTAGCGGCAGTACATTGAAAGGCATCCCAAACACATATCGGCACCACTATTACCACTACTTGTCTTACTACTATTACTATTATTACTACTAAATTTATTATTACGACTAGCATTACTCTCTTGGGTCGAATACAGCGAATCAATTCCGCTGTCTATATCACTCGCAGCACTTGTGCTCCTATAGTAACTTGGTCTAAATCTATACTCCATAATTTCTCGTAGTAGTTCGCCGACGACCTGCCGTGCCGATAGTAAATATTTATCTTGCTGTTCTAGAGTTCGGTCGGCATGCCATGCCTGTAACTCTAACCAAATTAAATCTTTAAGCTCAGTCTGCCACAATATCTCCTCACGTGATAGTGCACGTTTACAATTTTTGTCCTGTTTCTCGGAACTCCCCAATTTGATTAGATTTGAAAATGTTTCGTGAAATTCTTGTCGGTTATGGAGTACGAGTTCATTATCCTTTCTTTCGGGTATTTTAAATGAGCTCTGCGGTAACATAAACGCTGACGGTGGAGCTGACATGCGACATCCGACCGGTCGTGATGATACACTCATAAATCGATTACACGATTCAACAACGGTCGAAATTGTTAAGGGATTGGCTGATAATAAAACATTAACAGGCATACTATCGGCCCGTTCATGTGGTCCAGTACTATAGCGATTTACCGCCGCTATATTCACTGTATTCGCTGTCGCTTTCAGATCACGCTCCGATTCTCGTAACAACTGCATTGATCGTTTATCGTTTGCCTTTTTTGTTTCGTCATCTTCCATAAACATTTGATTTAAAAGTGCACAATCCATTGTATTTCGTCGATTTACACGAGACCGTACCATGCGACTAGCGCCACGTGGTTTAGCTGCTGCTTCTCTGTTTAAATAAAAATATGAAAAACGATTATTATTACATCAATCCAAATAAAATAGTCTCACTTACATCTTTTGTTTACGATCCCAGTCACGATTTTTGTTCTTAATTCTAGTACGCGGTGGTGTACTGCCATATTGATCATATTGCGAAATTATATCATCGGTCGATGATTCCCGTGTCAAACCCTCATCAATGCCCAGGAATATGGGTTTTGTTGCATTCTCAGGTGCCGGTTTACGCCTAAATTCAACTCTGAAACGGGAAACAAGAAGACAAATTTATATTGTAGATTGCGTCATGCTATAGTTGGCGGCTATTATCGACTTGTTAATGTTATCAACAATTTACTAACGAATAACCAAAATATGTACGTCTGGTGAAAATAAAGTGTGACTCAAACAGTATACTGATAACCTAAATCCACTCGATAAATAATGCAATTAGCAAAATTCGGTTGTAAATTATTAAATTATCAGAAACCAATTTGGATGAGAATCATTAGCCATGGGGAAGGGAAAATGTATGGCAAAAATGCATAAATAAACAAAATTTGTATCGATAAATCGTCAAATAAATTTGTTGGAAGTCAAAAACTGCGGTATCTCGTTATCAATAAAAATAATTAAGTGAATAATTAGACGTGACTCTTTGTATATTAAGTAATAAAATGAACTGCGCGGTTTAGGGAGAGATAAGATAACGCGAATACACGGCAAAAATTTGTTTTGATGATAACCAAACCACGTATATATTAGCGCACAGGAAGACGTTTTAGTTTACATGAAAGTTTTTTTGCTTAGCACTAGAAATGTAATATGAACTGTTCTCTTATAAAAGGTAATTTATTAAGGTTGGTTATCGTCTTAGATAATACTGACTTAGGGACTAGCAATCTTATTATGATACACCTTTTAGTGCTGCCTGAAAAACATGAAATAATAACTTACAATTATTTATAAATGACCTCTAGACATTATTTTTGTGTAAAGAAACCATCCATCATTCGCAAGAATCAAATAACAACAACTTTCTTGTTCTATAATTCTTAATAAAGACTACTCTCGGTTTTTATTACATCGATCATTTATAAGATACATAAAGTGTCAAGTTAGGCAAACAGCGACTAAGGTAAGACGAAATCTTTCAAAGTGAATTTGTTAGATTATAGTTAGTATTTGTAAAGTTGCAGAAAATTCACAGGAAGGAATGAATCTACTGAGTACTATGACACATTATGGGTTTATTCTTAACTAAAGTTTTAATTGAGTTTAGTTTCAATAAAATACGTCAAGGTTGCACTGTATGCATTCAACTACTCGAGTAAACGAGGTTAACAATAGATAATAGTCGTGTTCCAGTCGACCACTTCAAGTACTTATGAGTACTTAGGTTTGTGTCTTTGCTTAAATTTAACTACTCGTAACTGCTCTTGCATTCTGGCAAGAGCAGTTACGAGTAGTTAAATTTAAGCAAAGACACAAACCCAAGTACTCATAAGTACTTGAAGTGGTCGACTGGAACACGACTAATGTTTAATGAAAAAGGTACTAGATTAAAAAGGAAAGGAACAAAAGAATATAAAATTAAATAAAATCCAGAAGCTTTGAAAAGAGAATCACGAGCGGACGTGTATTTAGAATGCCTAAATATTTAATAAAAATACAGTTTTGTTTGAATTGTCGACTTTTTACTGTGAAATCTTAACAAGTGATGCCCAGAGTGTTTTGCAAGTAAAAATATTAATGGAAAAAGGAGCTTAAATTAAAAATAAGTGTTTCATTTAAAAAAGTGAAAATTAAAAAAGAAGTGAATATCTAATGGACAAGATGGCGGATATAATTGACGAAACAAAAATTGAAAAATTAGTTGATAGTTCCGAGTTCCGACCCATGCTAAACCAATTGGAAGGTATGATTGACAGCTGTTTCAAATTCGTCTTTTCTTGCGCATGTCGTCAATTGGTGCGATAAAATCACGAGGCTACTTTGTTTTCACAAAATTTTCACAGAAACTATCACCGCAAAACAATTCGATTTGTTTTTGTTTGCTATGAACTAGTGTTTATAAAAAAAAAAGTTATAGCAAAAATCACCGAATGACGAATTTTTTTAGTGAAAGAGATAGCACTACATACATGCGCTTGATCATACCTCTTAAATTGGTTTATCATGGTTCCGACCAACTTTCCGTATTTGGAAGTTTCAAGTGATACTTTTATTTGAGCTCATGGTTTATTTGATGTGACTAGTGAAAATTTAAAACTGGAAATATGAAAATCCAGTCAAATTAAATGCGTTAAATAAATATACACACGCACAATTTCAAAAAATAATAATAACAACAATTCAAAAAAAGCTACTGGTGCACATAATAAATTACAAGAACTCCAGTGAAATTAACACCCAGAAAAAATACAGATCAGGAAAAGTGTAACTTAGTAAGTATAGCAGTTTTTCAGTTATAACTATGATAAGGACGGTGAAATATCAATGAACATCAGCAAACTAGAAAATATGGCATATAGCTTCAACAATTTAAAGCAAATAATAGATGATACGATGGTAATGTCTAAAGTTATCGCCATATTACCTGATAGCTACACCGCCAGCAGAGAAAACATTAAATTCATTGACCGCCAGATTATTATCGGAAGAATAGCGGACTAAAATATCGAATGTGAAGGAGCAGTTGCTTTTAATTCACTAAAGAAAAGTTGTTACACATGCAATAACTGTTTCTGTCCCAAAAATAAATCACCGATAAATAAAGAAAATATAAAGTGTTTTAGAGTGAAAAAGTTGTATTTACATCTCGGGAAACTCCCACGTCTACAGGCTGCTTGACACATAACAAATAATGTCTGTTGCAGAGGTGAATCATTGGAGTCATATGGAGTGGGGGTTGAAAACGGGGATTTAGTAATAAACAATATTTGGAATACTCCTAATTTAACCAAAAATTTACTTTCTGGTAATGTTATAATAAATGTTGTTCTAATTACGAAAGATGACGAACTTTTTCTTGAGGAGATAAAACAAAACAATGGATTATATGCGATTGATCTAAAGGGTCAAAATCAGCAAACAGCATTGATATTCAGATAGAAAAAGATTCAAGAAGGATGAAGACTTTACACAATAACAGGCCCATAACTAAATGAAATTATGCATGTACGTCCAAACTTAAAAGACAATTTAACAGCAATATTGATCAGATGCAAAAAACATCGTAATGTAATTGCAGCAGACAACGAGAAAATATTTAGACGCGGTTTGAAACAAATAAGCCAATGAGCAGTTATAAATTAAAAACTATCATCCATGGAATAGCTTCTGCAACTATTTGGCTGCAAAAATATTGCAACAATTATCCATTGATGAAGCGTTAAGATATTCAATTGGTTCAAAACGATTTCTATGTGGATGATCTATCTGGAGCTAACATAATAGCAGAGACAGTAGCTGCGCAAAAGGAATTACTAAACCTTCTTTTCGGTGGAGGTTTTTTCAACCTCAGGAAATGGTGCAGCAGCAAAAAGGCAATATTTTCCCGAGAATCTGAGAGAAACTGGACTTCACACAATAGAATTTAATGATACAGTAAAAACATTTAGATTCGTCTGGAATTCTTCAACAAACACTTTTCAATTTAAAGTATCTTTGCCAGAAGGTAAAACAACGATATCCAAACTAACAATCTTATCAGAGGCATCAAAGCTTTCCGACCCGCTAGCATAGTTAGTACCGGTAGTGATTCAGGCGAAAAATGTTCTTCAAGATTTATGGGCTTCTGATGTAGGATGGGATGAAGAACTCTACATAACTCTTGAAAACCGATGATTAAACTACAAAATGGAATTACCGCAGTTAGAGGAAATTAGAATACACCGTAGGATAAATTATACAAGCGGCACTAAAATTGAATTACATGATTTCTGTGACGCCTCTAATCAAGCATGTGCTGCACTGGTATATAGTATAAACAATGAAATTCGATTAATTGTTGCCTCACAACACAAGTTGCACCGTTAAACCAAACAATACCACTGCCAAGATTAGAGCTGAATGCTCTCTCAGCTGAACACCGACCCTAGCCAATGGCATCACGTGGTTTCTAATTAGAATCCTGTTGACTGCACATCTCGAGAATTAAACACAGTTCAATTATTAATCCATACAGTTTGGTGGGAAGGTCCAACACGGCTAAAGAGTCCGGTAGGCTTTTTTAACTACCCGGGTATTCGGGTAGTTAAAAATTTGAGAAAATACCCGGATATACGAGCCCTAGGCCCGAGCTATCCAATAACAAACATTGATACTGAAAAAATGAACCAAGCAGTCAGCATGGAACGAAAATCAATATAAAAACAATAATCAGCAATAATTAGAGTTGCACAGAAGGAAGCTTTTGAACCAGAGTTCAGAAAATAAAAGCAAATCAAAACTTACCGACGAGGTCATAAGTTGCCAAGATTGCTCATTAGAGAAACTCATTTAAAAACATTACAACAACAATAACGATGTAGACTATTAGCATGAAATTATGGAAACGCTATTTTAATAAAACAGCAAAAGGCTACATTGCCATATCCATATGCCTAGCCACGAAGGCAATCCATCTCGAACTTGTAAGTGACCTGTCAACAAATGCCTTTTTAGCCACATATAACGACGGTTCATATAAAAAAAAAGAATATCTGAAGCGCGCTACAATGAAGGTATCAACGTGTCCTTCTAGTCTAAAAAGACCGGGTAAACCGCTGAACCACGTTCGTGGAATATTCAGTGATTGCGGCACAAATTTCGTTGGAGCAAACAAACAACTACAAAGGCAGGCAAAGCAACAGGAGACGGTAATTAAGAGTAAAGCATACAGATGGGAACAGCCGAAATGTAATAGTTAAAGTTGTAGTTATGTTTCAATAGAAATCAATTTATATGGTAAAGGCAGGCTTTTCCAAACAATATGGTCTTGAGGCATGCGTCCCGCGGGTCTTTATTAAAAGCATGATTGAATGCTTTAATTTTGTTCTATGTCTAGCGAGATACTAACAGATTATTACTGAATGTAAATATAAAAATCAGCGTAATTCCTTGATTTTATGTAAGCTCTGTGGACACGCTTAACTATCAGGAATTTCTATCCATATGGACACGCTTGTATTGAGTGCGTAATTTATTTTAAAACTCATTGGCTGAATGACGAAAGCTGGGCAAAAATTTACCAGTCAATTCAATTCATCCAAATCCGAATGAAAATTAAACTAAGTTTAGAAAAGATTCAATTTTAACCTAAATTTAAAATTGATTTGTGTCGCAAGCCACTTATTGCACCTTCATACCTATTCAACATTCAAAATATTACAGTAATAATTTTTATATTTGTATAGAATGGTCATTAGGTTGAAATGCAGGATTTAAAATGGTACCAGATACGCAGCATTATTTATTAAATAAAAACTTGAATAACCACAACCACAAAATCAAGAATTTATTACGGTAAAAAGTAAGAACATTCAGCAGAATAAGAACAAAAACAACTTTAATTCGATTATTAATTACAGGGGCTGTTCCTAAATACATAGAACTCAATTTGCACAGCCTGCAAGCAATAAGATTGATTAAACTTGATTACCTTCCAATTTCAAATACAATAACAAAAATTGACATTTTTATTATTGTTATTTAATTGAGTTTATTAATCAATGATAGGTTGGGTGGAAAAGCTCACCCTAAAAACATCAACCACGAACATTATTAAATATGAATTATAACTTGTAAAAATTAATGTAAATTGTATTGCGACACGTCACATAACACCATACTCACATCTTTAACACAAATATTATTTTACAATTTTTATTAAACTGATACACAAACGGTAACCTAATAACACTAAAGAGTGTTAGTTAGAGCCAAAACACAATTTATCAAAACAAACCACGTGCTTCAACCACATCACTCTCACTAATCAAAAACTGCATTAGTCCATATCTTAAAAATTTCTACCGAAACACCCAAAAATAACAAAAATATGTCGATTAACAACTGTGGCTTTTACGTCAAAAATTCAACAAAATATGGTTTTGTATTTCTTTTGCCAAAAACACTTTATGGTTTAAAATTATATTCCGAAAACTAGTTTCATCTAAACAAATCAATTATTATTATTCTCCTGTAACACTTACTATACACAAAGTTCGCGACTCAATGCGCTACTCAGACTTTGTTATTTTATAAAATTATTCAAAAAAACATAAAAGTTTACAACAACAATCCCATCGTATATATAAACATTAATTAGCATAACAACATATTAAATTCAATAACAAAATTTAAAGTTGATAAAAAAGTTCGAGAGGATTGAATTTTAGTACACATATGAATTTACTAGTTAAACACACCGGTTACAAAATTTGTTGTGTGTACTTCTTCGATGACGCGTTCATTGCGTTTTATAAA
This sequence comes from Tipula helvola, assembly GCA_963556165.1. Lineage (NCBI taxonomy): Eukaryota > Metazoa > Arthropoda > Insecta > Diptera > Tipulidae > Tipula > Tipula helvola. The sequence goes on along the minus strand of OY744482.1, from coordinate 387,085,460 downwards.
TTACGTTTTACGAAATGTGCAATAAAAATGGTAAATTAACCGGCTGAGCCGAGCCACGATCAATCATTAATCATAATCAGTGTACGCATCCAAATATGATTTAAAATAATTTTATTGTTATCAAGACAGGTAAATATACCGATGGAAAATTTATATATCGTATTGTGATTTATTAATATTCGAATAATACAAACGATTAAAAATTAGTAAGCCGCCTATCCAGTACCACCCCACATGCTTACCATAATCACATATATGTAACTAAAATCAGAGAATGTTTATCGGCGGAAATTGAAATTTTCTATCTTCAATTCAGAAAAATCGAACTATTATCAACCATTGATAGTATTTTATTTGCAGGAAAAAAAAATCCACTATACATAAATTAAACCATAGCTAATCACGTATCTATTTAGATAAATATCGGACAATTCCATAACCGCAATCTGTCAAACAATGACATACGCGCGTGAATATATCTAGTCAAGGGAGCCGCTAATCCAAAAATAAACTTCACAAAAGTTGTTGGGTTCGGAGGGAGACATCAGATGGCGACCTTCAATTCAACCTTGACTCTGACCTTAAAAGTCATTTAAAGGTCAAGGTCATTTTTAAATGGGAACCCCTATGTTTGACACTGGATTCGAAAAGAGTGGAAAATTTTACGTCCGAATATGTATTTTTCATGACCTCCCAAGGTCACCTGAAGGAATATGTTTTAGTTTTAATGCTTATGATTTGTTAAGAAAATTAAAAAAATATAAATTCTTTATTTGTAGAATTGAAAATGACCTTGACCTTCAGATGACCTTGTCCCACTCCGAACTCAACAACTTTTGTAAACGTTGTTTTTGGATTAGTGGCTCTCCCGACGAGATATTCAGGTGCGTAATTTAAAATGGGACACCCTGTATAAAGAAATAAAAAATATTTTCAGTTGTAGCCAGTTAAACCGTTTGTTTAAAAATCATCGGAACATTCTAAAATTTCTTGCCACTGTGATTGCAAACTATAATGGCGAAAAGTAACAAGGATCTCCCAGCAGATTCGGCGTGTTTAACATATGGTGTTTATGATGACGAACCAATAGTGGAGTGTGATGGATGTAGTAAATGGTTAGGATTCAGTGATAATCAAAGCACCGTGCGGTCAAGAATTCAGCCGCTACGCAGTTTATGCAGCAAGTCGGTCAAAAATTAAGATTTGCAGCCAAAGCTGCGCATTCCGCCGGATTAAAATGCAGCAAATAAATTTAGGCTGCGCAGTTTACGCAGTCACATTAAAGCGGATGCAAAATCTGAAAATGTCAATTTTTTTTTTTAAATTTAATTTTATGCATTATGGTTGATGAAATAAAATAAGAAAACACGATTTCTCTCGATTATTCGTAATCATGAGAAATTATAAAAGTAGCTAAATGACAAATGTCTTACAAACTTGCAGTCAGGCTGCCGGACGTATAAAAATGCAGCCAATATTTTTTGCATTTCGCCTGCTTTTCAATTTTTTTGTGCAGCTTAAACTGCGCAGCGGCTGAATTCTTGACCGCACCCGCAATGCTAAATGGTATTGCTCCTTCTTTTAAGTTAAGGAACACGACTCGCAAACGTTAGAAAATTGCAAAAGATTAGTCGGCATTTTATAATGCGTATCAAACATCTCAACGAGACATAATAAAGTCAGACTTCCCGAAAGGTATTCTACCAATATTCGCAGTAGAAAATCCAAATAAACCAGAAAAATTTCGAATGATGTGGGATGCAACAGCTAAAGTGAATGGTATTTCCCTTAATAATTTATTGTTGAAGGGCCCGGGTAGGTTTTATCAGGTTTTATCAAGTTTTGCGAAGAAAAAATTGCAGTTGCAGAAGACATCACCGAGATATTCCACCAGATATTGGTGAGAAAATAAGATCGACCCTACCAACGATAACAACTAAAATCGCAAACCAATTGTGTGTAGGAGATGGATGTGATGACAACATTGCCAAAATGTATGAAGAAAATTATCGGCGAGCAGTGAAAGCAATATTTGATCGACAATATGTGGGCGACTACCTCGACAGCGTCGAGTCGAAGGAAGCTGCTTTCGAAGTCTCAGCACAAATCAAATGGACCCATTCACAGGCTGCGGGTAAAATACAAGCAACAAAAAAAAAAATGAGAATTTGGACAACGAGGATCAATTTGCCGTTCATAAAGTCTTACTACTGCGATGGGATCCAAATGCAAACATTGTAGGGTACCGAATCAATTCACTTAGATTTGATTTGAACATTTTCGAAGGGACAAAAATGTATCTACGACTCTAAAGGCTCCATTGGTTTGCGGGTCATTCATTTCAAAATGATTATTCAGGAGGTTTCCTGTGCTGACATTGGACGGAATGAGCAAATAAGAGCAGAAGAGTTCGCCAAATGGGTAAAATGTATTGGCGCCAGTGGAGTTGTGGTGTGATAATGACACTAATTCTCGTGGTGCTAAAAATGAGTTGGGCCGGCCAATCCTAGACATTAAGGAAGAGAAGCTGCGGGAACAGTTCTTCAAAATTCGAAGGCGATTTAACCCCATGGGACACCCATATAGGAAGTGCCTGAGAACGATTGATCCGCGCTGTAAAGGTCAATACGATGATAGTATTGCCTTCGGGCACGCATAATGTCAAGCTTTTGACGAGTTGGCTTATTAACGTGGAAAACATGGTAAACTGCAGACCAGCCCTAATTATACCAATTAAAGTTGGAAAATCAGACACTCTGACTCCCAATAATTTTCTCCTGGGATCATCTTCTCGAATTAAGCCGATCGGAGAGATCGGAGAGTAGTGTGGAGACCATGGTGCTGAAAATGGAAGATAACGCAAATAGTTTCTCAACATTTTTGGAGAAGATGGATACAAGAAGTAGCCTCGCTTTTAACAAGAAGAACGAAGTGGTATGAACAGATAAATAATCTTAAAGTGGGAAACGTTGTCATAGTATTAGATGAGAATAGTTCGAGGGTCCAAAGGGAATAATAGAGGAGACAATTCGGAGTGCCGATGCCGTGGTTAGGATGAGGTTTTCAGAAGGCCAGCAACGAAGCTTGCAGTGCTCGACGTGAAGTCTAGGACCAAAGATGTTGGTGAAATCGACCAAGTCAATGTACCGGGCGGTTGGGATGATGAACAACTGAAATGGCCATTTAACGCAAGAAAACAATATTATGGTGGATAAAATAAAAGCAAGCTCTTGTGAACACTTCACAATAAAAAATCAGGAATTAAAATCAAAACAAATAATCAAATGAGATGTAATTTATAATAAAATTGGAAATTTTGTAACATATTTGCAGTTGTAGCCAGTTAATACCAGCTCAAAAACCGTTTGTTTACTAATTCAAAATTAATGCGTTCCGACGCGGGATACAATGATGCATTTTTGCTTATTTTATTTATTTACGTTTTTTGTTGTTTAAAAAAAATCGCCTGTTTTGAATACAAATTTTGTAATTTCTCTCAAAACGATTTACAAACAACTCACTAACACTTGAGTAATTGATTACTACCTCGATAATTTATAAATTGAAATTCATAAACGTTTCTCAACAATTTGAAAAATAGAATAACGCTAATATGAACCCTTGAAGTAACGGAGTTATTTGGAAAAACGTAACCGTGACCTGCTAAAAAGGGAGAAAACCTCTGTTTTCGGCCCTTTTCCCATTCGACCGAATTCGGGAGTCATCGAATTCTTAATCTTCAAGAAAAAATACATCAATTTAATTAAAAAAAAAGCTTTTGACCAATTTTTTTCCTTTAAAAATCGTATTGGCTACTTGAAGATGAATCCAGCTTGACAACTTTGTGCTGAAAGTATGAAATACCTGATTTTAAAATATTTCTTAAATTAATTCTAAGGAATGTGTACCTCAAATAGCTAAACTTTGTTAAACTATACATATTCTGTAAGTAAACCTGTTTGACCACATTTTGAATACTTGTTAACTTATTACCAAATTGTTGACGTAATTCTTGAAAAATTTAGGAACGCTAAAACACCGATAAACTTCGACTAATGCTGAATTAAAAAAACATCAGAAAAATTTACGGACATGAAATATTTTTGCTAAATAGGAGGAGGTAATTTACCTTTATGTAAGTGACCTATAAATGCCATCTGGAGAGAATGTTCCATATTTGAATTCATTGATTTCAGCTAAGCTCACAATATAAACAAACCTGCAACGATGACCTAAAGAATTCGAAGCAATCAAGGTAACATAATTAAATATCGATTAAACTCGTACGTACTGGTTCTCTAAATATCTAAACGACCAATAAAAACAAAACCAAAAAGTGCGACAGAGAATGTGAACGGAAATCCTTTAACAACCAAAAACGATTAGAAAAGTAAAAGGATTATCCAGATGCAGTCACACATGACATTCAGCAATTAAATAGACTTAAATAGACTCCAATAGTGTACCATAAACAAAGCTCAGTTATAAAAACAAAAATACTGAAGTTTTATTTATACAGCAACTACGCAAATATAGATTAAGAATTATCTTTGATACAAAATGAAAGCCGAAGAAGAAGGAGTGTACATCTGAGTACATAGCGCAGAAAATAATTTTGCGCAAAACTTACATAAATTCATCACGTTATAGCTGTTATAAATCCACATCCAAAATTATTATCATCTCACACTAACACACTTCTGACAAAACACACTAATATTTTTAATGTAACACTTGGCGAAATTTCGTCGCCGCACAAATTCACGATTAACTTTATTAGGTTTGTTTAAGCTTTGCGCATACAACAATACAAAAAAACCGCCCAGAAATTCCACTTTTTTTATTTTTTTATCAATACACTATTATTACCACTAATAACTGTAATAATTAAACAATAAATAAAGTTTGATTGTCTCTATAAAATTCCCAAAGGCAAACAACACACATCACAAAATACACGGGGGCAAACTAATGAATTCACCAAAGTTACCGATAAAAAATAGAACAATAAATCACGATAGTGTGTATTATGTATCGAAGAGACAATAAGCAGCAATTTAATTTATATAAAATTCAACAGCACTATCAATAAAATAATTAATTTTTATTTTAATTAATCGAGATAATATGTTTACTTTAATTTCGAACGCAAGTGCAATTTACACTGAAATTAAAACGTTTCGCAAATACTGTGTATGATGGATGACTTGTTGTTGTCGTGTACATACAATACAAATACAATTTATATTTACAACAATAAATTACAAAAAAAACACGAGCTTGTATAATACATAGTAACAAGTGATAAGTCAAAACTAAAATAAAATTTTTATTTTTTTATTTTTTATTTCTGTATGTACTCTCGGACCTTAAATGTACTCTCACAACACAATAATCGCGCAAAAAAACAAATTACTCGCATATTTTGATAACAGAATAACGATGAATTGAAAACGCTAGGCTATATACTAAATTAAAATTGCAAGAAAAACGTTTTCGTATTTTAGTTGCACTCTACAGTTTGCAAAGAATTAGCGCGGCGTCACATCACGCGGAAAGAAAGCGATTAACACGTTTGCAGTGAAAAGTAAAATTAAACAAAAATGCAACAAGTTAACCAGGTAAAAACAAAAAATATTTCAGTGCCCCAACTCTGCTTTAAATGCAAATTTTTTAATGAAGATAACAAATTATCAATAAATTATAATTTCCGCTTTTAATTTCGGACGACAAGTTCATTAGGTCTACCGCTTTTCAATTAAAATGATGAACTGTATCTCACGCAGTGACCTAACTAGAGTGGGGGAAAACCCCATAATGTGAGGTTTTACCCCACACAAGCAAATTATAATTTCAATTTAATTTTTTATTTGCAAATATTTTGCTTCTGTCATATGAAAATTGTTTGCTTGCTAAACAAATTGAGTATTTACTCCGATGTCAGTCAAAAACTGTATTAACTCATTGATTCCCACAATATGAAAAAAAATAAATTTTTTTTACAAAAATGCCAATATGTATGTCTTTTCGACATTCGAATCTAAACCAAATTCCCACATTCACGATTTTAGAAGGTAGTAGTATCAACATATTATAGGCAATGTGAAGGTAATCCAACTTTATGCTTAAAAGTATTCAGTAAAAGTCATTAACACACAAGAGTCACGTGGTAGAAAATTTCAGCAGCATCACAAAATTCGGAGCTAAGAATTTCAACAAACCCTACCGTGAGCTATAAATTAAACAACTAACAGAAGCATGGAATTCATTTAATAATAATTATTAGGAGAGGTAATCTCAAATGCAGCTGGTGCGTTATTGAGATTCAGCAGAAATTGGAAAAAGAGTTCAGCGAATTTTCTAAAGGGTCATGAAGATGACAACACAAAGTTACCAACTATTGTAGAATATTCCCTTATTCTACGGGTATTAGAAGCAATGGACAAGTTTTTATGGCACGTTCAATAAAACGGTATATCTGAATGAGAGCTTGTCAAACGAAGAGAGGACGTATTATCTATTTTCCTTGGTTAGAGGACAAGCAGCAAAACTAATGAAACATCTCACCTATAACTATATCACTGCATCATGGGAGCTATTTGGTACACTAGACAATTATGATGCGGAATATTATGAGCAGGAAATAGAAAACGCAAGGACAATCACGAGTATTTGCTAAAGCTCATAAAAAATCAGACCTCTATTGCCGATATCACCCTCAGCCTAATTAAGAAAAACGCAGAAATGATTCATTATTGAAAGATATTTAACCAGCAAGTAATTGAGCATTTGGACTATCTTAATGACAGCAACAGTTTCACGGCTAAAGCAATTCTTATCAAATATTAACCTTACACATATACCAGCTGATCTCTTGCAAAGGACGTCTGAATGGATAATACGCTATTTTGGAGCTAAAGCTGCTCCTATTAAACAAGGAAAAATATCAATTGTTAAAATTTTTATCTTTTCCAACGTCAAATGCTACTTTCATATAAGCATCAATTGCAAAAGTAACAAAATACTTATTTCAACAACATTATTTGTGAGCTTTAAATGTTAACTTCAACGAAGACAAATAATTGCGCAACATCGAAACAAAGAGCAGGCTGGTCACAAACCAACTGGATTACACTTAGTAACAATAACTGGTTGTTCTCATCGCAACGTCCACAACCAGCTATTATAGTTTGCGAGGAGGATGTGACTAAGTCGTGTCTGAAGCTTCGGAATGTTTACAGCTGTTACTAGCTTAAGAAGCTGTAAAATTGATTAATATCTGATAAAACTGGCAACTATCCCGAATTCCGTCGAACTAATTAATGGGAACACTTTTCAAATACGTTACACCTATTTTTTTACACGGTCTCTTTTACACTGCTTTAAATTTAACACGGATTTTTTGTTTACGGATTATTTGATAAAACCTCATTTTGGATGACACTTGTACGTAAAACCGAATTTGGAATAATCCGAAAAAAGTTTTAAATGAAATACCATATAGAAAAGGAGTTGAGTGCATTTTCAAATTTTACCGTTGCAGTAACATTTACTTACACTATTGATAATTATGGTGGAACTACTTTTATCAGATTATTTGAACTCAAAGAACCTTACGACCAGAAAGAGCCAGAATTTTAATGTTTCAGAACTGAAAATGCAATATAGTGCTTGTCATGTATATTTTATGCAAGTATATAAAATAAAACTGTTCACAAGGTTGAACATAGTGCAGTGATAAGAATGCATTGATTGCTGACATTGGCAACATTGATCGCGATATTTTTGTATATGCAACCTGGAATTTCAGTTAAACGCTAAAGAAAACTCATACGATTGCGGAAATATCGATTAATCTCGCATAATCTTGGTAATTTTAAAAATCTAAATAAAATTCACGAATATGTTGAAAAATATCGATATCAATAATCTGGATAAATACGAACTAATCACAAAAAAACATCTCGAAAAATCTCAATCTTAAATTTCGAGAACCACAAAACTCAATATAAGCCGGAATATTCTCGAAGAAACTCTGAGATAAATATCGATTGAATAATCTCGAAAATATCGGAAGTTGTAGAATAATCTCTACAAAACTCTTTTACTTCAATCTTGAAATTTCTTGAATATAACCTGTAAGAATCCCGAGCAATCTTCTGTAGCCTCAAAAAAATCTCAAAAATTCAGAAAATTCTCAAATAATCTTAAAATTAAACGCTATACAAAGTCAATATGAAATTACTATACCAGGAAATAATCTCGAAAAACCGCAATAATCATGAAGATAACAAAACAAAATTCGGGGAACAATTGTTTTGAAATCGGGACATCTGACTAAAGTGAAATTTCTGACAAAAAAAAAAAATGACAAAAAATCCAGAACCTGACAACAGAAGAGAGATATACACTAGAAAGTGTAGATGAAGTTTGATGGCCTTTAACAAGTATTCGTAGAAATAGGTACGCAGATTCGACTACGTTATGGTGTTCAGTAGGATTTCATAAATATTTACATGCAAAGCCTGAAATGTTAGCGCATCATCTGGCACAACTGCTCTATTGTACCATACTACCAGCTCCGATTCTGGGGAAATTCTACATATCGGACTCCTGGAAACTAAAAATAAATTGGGATAGATAACGCTTTGCACCAAAATTTTTATTCAAAGTGGCAAAACTTTAAAACTCACGTAATAGAACTTACCAAAATACTTCTTCCTGGATTTCTTCAATGTGGTCAATACTTTGAAGTTTAAATTTATAGGTTGTTTTTCATGGGAAAATTCTAAATAGCGGGAAAAAAATCAAATCACACCTACACAAAAATGAATCACTTTCGCAAATCCACCAATGAGGCTCCATATTCCCAAAATCTTTTATTGAGCAGACTCAACAACCACACTATTTCGAATTGCTTTGCAGAGTACAACATTTCAGAATTTATCAACTCTAAACAAGCCTAATCAGTTTTATTTTACATTTTGTAGCTAATCCGGAAGCCACAAAGAAGAGTAAAAGTTTTCACGTAAAGATGATTCAACGAGAAACGATGACAATAATTTTACTCTGACATTGCACTATCTTACAATTCCTTCTGATTTTGTAGTTTTATTTTTTGTTATAAATCAGTTTTCAGTTCTGTTGGCAACACATAGTTTTCGCTATAAAAAGCTTCAGCGACTTCAGCAAAGGCCATTCTCAATTATCGTCAGCACAAACATAAAACATTCTATAGCACAAGAGAATAGACAAACTCCTCTTTCTATTATTTGTGTGGGCATAAAATAAAACACACAGAAATGAGGGTTTTCATTGAGTTTTGATTTAGTGGATATAATTCGCTAAGTAACTACGTTCTTGCCTCATTCTTAATGTATGAAGTTAGAATTTTATTTTTGTAGTTTGGTCGAGCTACCTGATGAGTAGACCGAACTTTTTGTTCTTACGAAAGCACAGCTTGTCTGTACGAAACCAAACTACCACAGAGAAAACTCAAGGAAAAGTTTTCATTTTTTGGACTCTATACACTTTGTATTAACTCTCGGGTTAAAGTACAGGGAGGATTTTGATATTTCTACTTTTTTTGATAGATATACTATAAATGATTGGCCTCTTCATTTTTTCTGATTAACAAGTCGAAAAATGTTGTGCATGTCATTATTGTTAATATATTTTGTCTATAAAAAGCCGAAAGAATCTATTGATTAACAAAAGAGAAATCGGACGAAACAAAGATGATTTTCATATGAATCAGCTGTTGAAAAGCTTACCACCGATCATTTTCTCCAAAAGCTGTGTAGAGCTTTATGAACATTTGTCGTAGATTTGTGTGACATTCTGCATAAGATTTTGCGAACACATTTATCTCGGACTCACTTAAAACCAACACGATTGTTTGAACAAGCCGCGCTGTCTCAATATTTTGGAAATAATATTTGTACACTGGGGTATATCAAGTGATACGTCGCCATACGCTAAAACTCACTAATACACTGCCACAAGTCGGAATACTTTTGTTTTATGATATCTGTCACACTATTATTTCATTTTGACAAAATAAATAAAAATAGAATCAGTAAATTAAACAAAAATAAAAAACCGAGCTCAAAACAAACTCGTTTGCAAACGCAGGATGACGTCTCCACTAATTAAACTCAAATTGCACAAACAACGAATTTTTTTTGATATAATATGACAATGGTTGGGATGTTCGTCAATATTTTTTGTGTGCACTTAAATGTATTCTCAACAGCAAAAATATCGAAGGCTTCTAAAGATGATATTTTTTAATTTACGATCGTAACTAAACTGCGATCCAATAATCGGCCCGAAAGAGTAACACAAGATATGACATTGATTGTATAAAAGTGAATACAAGAGAAAAAAATTAAACAAATAAACAACTGAATTAACCAAATATAAATTTAAGCCATCACTCTAGATAGTATAGCGAGCCTTGCATTAGTTTTCATGAATATTACTGATGTTCATTGCGAACTGGTCCTGATGAACTCATTATACAGCTGGTCTAGGTGCGCAACTGTCGTAAAAACATAGGCTCTATTCTCTATAAAAAAATAATAAAGAAATAGGCAGAAAACGAGACCAAAGCCCAAGAGGCCCTCTCAAGAAAAAATACTGTTCGTAGGCGGTTTATATTCTCGAACACTTGACAGTCAAAGCCTGTAGGGCTTTGGTGCTGTATATTTTGGAGTGATGGAATTTGCTTTTTACAGAAAAAAATTTTGCGTTTTTAAAAAACAGGGTCATATAGCTTACAAAGCGAAGGTAAGATCGAAGAAGGAAAGAGGTCGCTTAATTGCAATAGTATCAATAGCCTTTCTCGTTGAACTGGAAATGCTGCCGAAAGATCCGATCAAGCGCTTATTTGCATGTGCTAAACGAAAACAGGTTTGTTTCCCCCGTGGTTTGTTTTGCTGCTATAGAATAGGATAATGCTGGAATTTGTAAACATATGCTGATATTTGTTCTATTAATACGTTGTACAAGATTTGAACAACGAGCTTAAATGTAAGCCCAATTGAGAAACCAAGCCGTTATTAATTGAAGCAAAAAATGTTAGGTACCCAAACAATAAGTGGATGCACTCATTCAAAAAATGTTTCCAATTAGCTTTTTAAATCATTTTGACGCAAAACATGAGGTACAAATATGTAATTATGGAATTTTAATTTGCTTCTGTTTTTAATTAAATAAACAAGTTTTTTTTAATAACACACAGACATTTATTTTTGACATCAATTAGCAATGAAAAATTATTTTGATTCAATTTAATTTTTATTGCTTCCGAAGCACAAATAATTATGGTGTGCAGAGGCCGTGTTAGGTGGGAGGACGTGAGGGAAAATTTTTCAGAACCTCCAACTTTCGGAAAAATTCTAGTTTAATTGAAGCTGATTTTTGGGTGCATGATAAAATCATATCTAAGTAATCGATCGTGTGAGAAAACAATTTTTCGAATCGTGTAGATGTTTAAAGAAGAAGTCGCCTTGTAATTCAACCGAAAATACTTCGTTTCCAAATCCTACTATCATAAATAATTCCTAACCGCTGAATATGGAAGTAAATCTTTCATTTAAATTGTAAATTGTTTGCACGCAAATTGATTATTAACATTATTGTCAGGAATATGTATGTGCATCAATATTTTCACGACTAATCTTTATATCCTTACCAAATCAGCTCAGAGCTACACTCGACATTTTCCACCAAAATATAATCCGCTATAAACCTTAAATTTTCAATGTCAAATGCTAAAAATCTGGTGCGATTGCTGAATATAATACGAATTCAAATCTTATGGTTCCTAATTGATTTAAATAAGAAACGATCGATCTGCTTCTATTCTGATTCAATTCAAATACGAATCGAAACTAAACTCAATTAAATATTGCCACTACTTCATCAAGTAAATACATTTCAAAAACAGAAATAAAAGCATTTTCTTGTTTTTATTTACTCCACAAAGATTACGACGCGAACAAGAAATTGTATTTCAATTACAACGCCTAAGCGTTTTATTCGAATGGGCACTTTAAACAAAGCAGCTAAACACTATAATCCCAAATAAAGCGCCCTGTGTGTTTTATTTTAATACAACGCCTAGTAGATGCGCTACTCCTTTAAAGCGCCTAGGCGTTATTTACGGGGGAAAATTTCCAATTTTTTGTTTTTTTTTTGTTTTAAGGATCCACGGGCTTGGGAATTTCTTTTAAGTTAAACCATAGGTCAGTTAGCTTGTTAATTAAGCTTCAATTTAATTTCGTTTTGGTCTCTCTACGTCAACTTTTTGCTGAGATATCTGGCTTTGAATGAAAAAAGATCCTTTTGCTTTTGATCATCGATATCTCAACAACCAATAATTGCACAGTAAATTTTAAAGCAGCATTAAAAACTTGAGTAAATTTCCTATAAGATACTTTAATGATTATTTGAGAACAAATTTTTTTTTTATCCTCAACACGAATCTGAAAAAGTGCAAAAAACGACTTTTTATGTTGTTTTAGTAAATCTACCGTTACTTTACAAATTAATATTGATGAGAAGACGTTGCCAGGTTGTTTAACAGCTTAATGTACCTCTAATAGTCCTGTATTATCCCTAACCGTTTTTCCGGATCAAAGTTTTACAAAAAAATTAAAGGAACGAGTCATCATCAAAATAAAAAAAACAATTTTTTTCAACTTTTTCACATTTTGCATTAGTTACTTGTTAACCCTTAACGATCGAAAGATTTTTTTGTAATACTCGCCCATAAGATGACAGAAAATTACATAAAGTTCTGGAATATGACCAATTATTATGAAACTTGGCTAATTCTTAACCGATTTTAGTGAAATTTGACATGCTCGATGGGAATGGGATTCTAAAATGATTTTTGGATAAAGTTCTGGAATATGGCCAATTATTATTTTCCCGAGCCCGTGGATCCTTAATAAAAATTGGAAATTTTTTGTCTCGCACTATTTCTTATGATTGCGTGATAACAGTATCTCACAAAAAAGTTCTGCTCAAAAATCTCAAAACTGGAGATTTGAAGCTTTAAAAGGCTTTTCTTTTGATCTGTGGAAAACACAAAAATAAATTGAAAAAAATGTGTTCCTTTAATTTTTTGAAGTAGTGTATGCTTAAGATATCATAAATGTGAAGATAAATTTTAACCTTTTATCGGTACTTTTTTTCAATCGCCAATTAAAGCCTAGTACGTAGTTTACGTGAAATGAATTTTTCTCTAGTCTCCAAATAAAACAAGATAAATACGACTTGGAAAATGGTTTTATCGATTTTCGTAAAATTTTTCATCAGATAACTTCAAGTTACAAATTAAAGCTGAGTTCATACTTCAATTTGCTCGTTCATTCATTCATTCAAACATTTTTCTCGACCAATCAAACGGACACAAACGAAAAATAACGTCATTTTCAAGGAATATGATTGTTTAAAAAAAAAAATCAGAACGAATGAATGAACGAACAAAGGGAACTATGAATCCGCCTTTATATTTAAAAATGTAAAATTGAATGGAGTAGGAGATTGGAAAAAATCACAACATGAAACTCGTCATAAAATGTTAAAATTTACCCCACGATTCTGACGTTAAGACTTCTAAGACTGTTTTAGCTAAGACATTTTTTGGGAAGACATTTTGTTTAAGACTGAATATTATACTGGTATTCTGACCACAGCAGTCTTAATTTTTTTTGGTTGCAAATTCTCCAAAATGTTTGTAGACCTGTCAAATACCAATGTTTTCCTTTTTTTCATTAGTTTGTCAGGTTTAATTTATATTTTGAGATATTTGCACTATTGGAAAACAGATAAACAAACACATTTGATTGTATTTATGCGGATACACGAAAATTATAACGGCACTTTGTTGTAAAAGCGACATCACTTTATTGCAAGAGAAATGAAAAACAAATTAAAACCATTAAGACTACCAAAATTGTCGGTAAGACCAATGACAACTAAGACTACCAGTAGAATAAGAAATGGGTCTTAACTAAGGCAAAACTCTTAACCAACAGAAATAGTCTTACCTAAGACTGTTTTTCAGTCAGTGACTGCACCTCAGAATCGGGGGGTTAGCTCCATATTTATCGTATATAGCAGCTCGAGCTAAGAGAAATTGTTCATACAAATTTGACGTAAAATTTAGCTAGCTAAATAAAATAATTTTTTTTTAGCTGACAATTTCGCTGAGCCGGTATGCACCTTTGCGTGAAAAATTTGAAAAAATTTCAGTTGTTTCATTCAAATCTAGATTGCGCCACTATAAATTCTCCAAACATTTTAGCCTCAATTTATCTCACAAGGGCAATAATTTGACGATAAATTTTGACGCTTTTGAATTTTGGTTAATTTTATAATCGAAATAGGCACGAAGTAAAATTAATTTATATTTATATAAAGAAGACAGAAGTTAAAATGGCCGACCAACATTACGAAGTCGAGTATTTAGATGGGAGCAACGGCTGCAACGCACCAATAAAAATTATATCTCTTCGTCACTGGAATCCATCATTTTGTATAATTTTTATAAACTGTTTAGCAATTATGAACAATAAAGTAATAATCTAAAAGAAACTTCATTCAAAAACAAACGAATAAAAGTCAAACAAAATCTACAAAATTTATCTCTACACAAATTTTTAGTTTGACGATTTATCTGTAATTAAATGATGAATTGTGGAGACCGCGCTAAAATTTATCTTAGCTCGAGCTGCATACCTAGCTTATGAAGATATAAACGCAGTGAAAAATGTGTAGAGATAAGACATCTATAATACTTTGATATGAAAACACCAATTTTGCATACTACAAAATGAAATTTTGAGGTGAAATTTTGTGTCATTTTTGTAAGTAAAATTTCATTTCTTTGACTTTACATACATACATACAAAAGATTTTTAAATGTAAATTTGCAATTTAAAACCAAAAGGTTTTTATAGTTGGGAGGTTTCGATTCCAATAACAAATAGTTCATGTGTGTTATCTAATGTTATGTACAATATACAAATGTTACCAGTTTACAGATATGAATTAAAATAAACTCAATGTTTAATTAATAATTAGATTTGCTATGATAAACATTTTTGCCGGAAACTGTAAATAATCTCAATAAAAAGCGAACAATTTCCCATATAAGTACATATTTAATGCAGAAATTATTAATTGCATTTTTTACTGCTTTTCGTTGAATCTATTAATACCAAAAATAATAAAAAGTCAGGTAAATTTATATTTGCCACAAGTAGCTTAAAGCTGTAACCTTAATCTCAGTTAATTGTTAATTAATTTTTTTATAGTTACAAAAGCCTGGTGGTACCGTGGTTTTAGGCAAATACAAATCCGTTACCAAAAATCGGGTGCCTATCGACGTTGAAAATTTTTTAAATCGAACCAAAGCAATTTTTTCAAAAACAGTCCATTAAACACTTAATATTCGACTTTACTGAATAATAGCATTACCGATCATACAGATTGTACAATAAAATAAACAAAATGATGTCTTCCAATTCGGTTTTGTTTATTTAAAAATATTTATGAAAGTAAACCAATGTTAACGCACAATTATGTATTTTTAGTTTCGAATTCAAACGAAGCTTAACAAAATATGAAAGATGGAGAAATATATTTTTCAAAAAATTACGATATAAAGTAAAATATAAAACCGGCATAACCGGCAGAGCAAAACGAAATTTCTTTTATTGTAAAATAGGTTGAAATTTATTTTTTCGTATAGCGCTGATATTCTCTAAAGTTTGACTCTGAAAGTAGGTAACGCATAGTAGATTTTGTTCTATAAATTAACGCAGCTGCATGCTCTGGTATACCCTGCATATGTAGAAATGCAACGGGTGAATTCAAAAATTTACAGATATTGCTCCAAAGATTTTACTCCAAATAAATCCCCAAATGAACCCTTCACTCGACTTCAACTCAACTCCCAACTCAATCGCAAATTTAACAGTCAACTCAATCCCTAAATCTACACGATCCGAAAACTGCATGCTTAACTCCGCAACCTCCAATTTAACCTCCAAATCGAGGTTAAACCTCCCAACTCAACCCTCTACTTAACCCCAAGCTCAACGCCCAACTTAATTCTCAAATAAATACTTACGGTTCCAAACACTACATGCGTTTGGCTTAACTCAAAATAACTAAAGCTATAACTTCCAACTCTCACCACCTCACATAAATCCCCAACTAAATCGCTGACTCAACGTAAACTCAACCGCAACTCAACCACAACTCAACCCTAACCCAAAGTTAACTCGACCCTCATCGCAGTCCTTTATTGAACCTAAACCAACGCGCAACTCAACTCACAAATCAAAATGGTTTGAAAAACTGTATGCATACATGAACTCGACTCAAATCAACTCAAGCTAACTCTCACTCAACGCTCAATTCAACCCCCAAAAAAATCCCCAATTGAACTGTTAACTCAAGCGTAACCTAACCCTAACTCAACTCCTGTTCAACCCTAACTCAACCCGTAAATCGATCTTCCACTCAACTCTCAACCCAAACCCAAACTCAACACCCAATTCAATCCTCAAACAAGCATAATATATAAAAAATTCGAAAAAAAAATTAAAAATCGGACAAGTTGTTTTCGAGCACGCTATCTCGAACAGAGTTGGATTTTTTTTTTTGCTTTTTCGGTCTTAGAGACTTTCAAAAATCAAAACGCCGAGAAAAATGGTTTTGGACAAACGAAATGTTTGATCATTTCTGGCACGATTTCAAAAACTTTGGTCCTTGCGGACGACAGTTCTAATTTTAAAAAAAAAACACAATAGAGAAAATTATACAGAATATTGGTCATGCTCTAGAACAGTGCTTCTCAAACTGTGAGCCGCGGCCCCCTGCTAGGGAATCGTGGAGCCTTAAAACATCGTCGTAATATCTCTAATAAACTCGCAAAATTTCTTCGCACACAAATTTCTGATTCTGTCTATTATCAATAACCGCTACGGTTTTCTGTGCTGTTAATAGTTTTTGCAAGATATGTGATGTACATATATCAATTCCACAATCACGACGATTTTGGTAGGCAAGTTCTTATTCTACAATGAACATGAATAGGAGTTTCAGATCGCAAACCTTGATCTGCGGGACAAAAAAATCATGGTTAAAATTGAGTCCTTTTATGAAGTAACATTTTTAAATTAGAGGTCGATATCCGAAGCAAATTCTCGAAAATTTAGGAGCTAAGTTTAAACTAAAAACTATAGGAACTTAGGTCTATGGATATTTGTGAAATTGGATATTGAAAATGTACGTATTTAATATACACTTTTAAAAAGTTACTTTAATTTGGCTTCAACAATTTCAATTTGGTTAAATTGTATATCAGGTTAGTGTTGAGAAATTCCAGGATTCTAATTACGAGTTTTTTTCTAGATTTTCGGTATTGGATAAAATACAAATTATTAATAAGTTTTATAAATTTGTCGAAATCTTTACCTTGGTTTTACACATAAAAATGTCATTCTAATTTTCAGACTAAAAATCTTTTGATTCATTTGCAAATCTATCCAAATCTAAAGAGAATTCCATAAATCCGATTAATTTCTCATGAAGTTGACAAAAAGTCGACACCAGGTTTGGGGAATAGGACCCTCTACTATCCAACGCAACAGAGTTGACTAAAATTATAAAATGAGTAGCAGTTTCGTTTAAAGCAAACAATTACGAAGGATTTTTTTTAGTTAGTCTGTCAACATTTTTTAACTATAAAACTAACTTCCGTGGAATCGTAAGTGCTTTTCGGCCAGCCGCGGGCAGTTTTGCACAACATATACATTTTGATTTAGTGACATATGTATAATCATAACTATTGTCTATTGTAATGCTTTTTTTAAGACTCAAAACGACCATACGTATAAACTTTTATAAATAATGAGGTCAATCAGTTTTCTAAAAATTAGGAACCAAAGTTTGTGCATCAAATTACTAATACAAACAATGAAAAAATTGAGCTTTCAATTCTGACAAATTATGTGTTCACTTAGAATTTATAAGGGGTCACTCAAAAAAGTCAAAAGTCAAAAAAATTACAGAGAACCTAAAACAAAACTTATCTACTCTTATTTACTGAGCTATCATTTTCTATATTATGGCACATTCCGTTTTTTTAATTTTTTTTTTTTTTTTTGAAGAACTCCTCATAAATAAAATTTCAAATTTTGGATATAAAATTGCTAAGAGGGCCAAAGCTTTCAAATTGGTTATACTTACTTTAAAATTAATAGTTGAAAACTCGGATTCAATTTTTTTTCTTAATGTTTCAAGTACTTCCAGAATTTTCAAAGTTCGATAATTCTGAAGAATATATTAAATCCAAATTAAAAATAATTTCACACAAAAATTAAAAACGAACCAAATTCGAGTCGGGTTGCGGTCATATTAGAGAAACGTAAATAAAATTTAGAATAGTTGTAAGCTCAAAAATGTTTAGCTTTAACTTTAGTTTAGTCATTTCCGTGTCTGTTCTGCTCCACTCATATGTCCAGCTAAAATATTTAGTTTAGCTTTAGTTCCTTGTGTAGAATCCTCTCAAGTTTTTTAAAACCAAGCTTAACAATTTTCTGGAATTCTACAATTTTTGCGTAAATCGGATGAATCTGAATGAATATTTTGACTTGGTGGAACATTTTTTTAAATTGGCGTGGCACGGAGATAAGACATCTGAACAAGAATGCCCAAATTGCTTGACTGTAAATTCATTATTATTGAATACAATTTTTAGGAGCTCTGGATTTTATTTTTTCGATTTCGGGGGCCGCAGTATCAAAAAGTTTGAGAAGCACTGCTCTAGAACACAATGAAATCCAACAATATTTTCTGGGATATCCATTAAAACACATAATAATTTGATGTGCTAGCATGTAATAAAGAAATGGGAGAATATATAATAAAAATTAAATTTTAATTTACCCCTACTGCCGCCTCTGGCAATATTTCTACATTAAAAAGTTGTATTTTTTATGTCTACACAGATAAATTTCAATAATAAAATCGTTACAGGTCATTGCTGGCTCTTACGGTACCAACAATCAGGCCCCAGTTTTCCATTGCGAGCTTGCTATTCATATTGTCTTAGGCAACCAGAGAAAGATCACCAGGTAGAGAACGATGCATGATTCGTTCCGTATCAGCTTGCAGAACGTGACCGAGATACCGTATTCGCATTAGTCTCCTATACTCATGATTTTTCAGAATGTTTTGAACATTTCCATTCATAATTTTCATAACTTCGAAGAAGAGATCTATAAAATACAAAACAGTTTTTATTGCCGTTTTTTTGCCTTTTTTTACCCAAGGGATCTTCAATATAAGACAGACAATCACGGTTCTTAGAGAAGAACCGATAACCGATTTATTTTATTTCTCCCCTTACCGTACTCTTGAACAAAAGCACGGAGGGAGGGGGAAATAAAGTAAATGTTGACAAGTGTCGCTTGATCTGAGTTATATATGTGCCTCCCGACCACAGGGGCAAATTTTAAGTATAAATATAAAAAAAAATGTTTTATTACTGTACATAAATTAAAATGGTATACACTGCGACGAGACAATCATTAGTTTTACTGGTTTAACTTAGTTTCAACTATGCGGGACATACAAATAGATATGCACGTGGAGTACTTTAATAGTTTTGCTTGCTTTTATTACTCGGTAATTATTAAACATTTGATATCCGGTACAGTAAATTTAATTGTCGCAAATAAATGTATCTGAATATTATGCAACTTAGGCCGTTTGAGAAAAGTGATACAAAAAAACGATAAGCGGAAAACGTTAAGCGGAAATTATTGCAAAAAAAAACTTCCAAGATAGCCCAAAATTCCGTCCTCCTACATATGTATATGTAATCTTAGTTTTAGAGTTTTATCCAACTGTGCATTAAACATGCAATTCAGTTATTCACTCACAAGCGCGATAAATGAGCATACTTACACTACTCAACGCAATACCAAATGTTTGATAAATGGGATTTTTGTATATTGTTTTAATCAAATAATTTTATGGCGCTAAACTTTGTACCGATTCGTTTCATTCTCGAAACACTATATATGGTCGGCTTGCGAGAATAATGACACATCTCAAAATATCATATTTTTGAGAAAATCGATTTGAATTTTTTTTTTTTTTGGTATAAAATAGTTGAATTCATCAAATTCAACGTCACATATATCTCACATCTATTGAAAACTATGGATAGTCTAGAAGTGACACTATGGGCGTGTTTTTTTTTTAAATGGCGGAGAAATAAGAGAGAACAGATAGATAATATATCGGAGAAATCCGATAACTATTTTCTCTGATGTATCCGAGAAAAATAAATGATAATTTTGTTAGCGTCGCGTCGTAGAAATTAAACGTCAGTTTAAGATTGCCAAATAAATATTATCGTGTTCTTTTTATTTAAAATAAATGTCTGTCAAATAACAATCTGAACTTTTTTTCAGAGAAAAAAGATTCAATTTTAAAATTATCCGAGCGTAAAAAAAAAACGACACAGAGAAATACATTTTTCCTCGGATACTAAAAAAAACGCATATCTGTATTTTGACAGTTAAATTATTTCTCAGATTACTTCGATATCAAAAAAAAAACATGCCCTATGTCAGATAAAAGATTGTTACATTTAAAGGATTTTTTTTCCTATTATCTCAAAATTGGCCATTTTTGAAATGTGTCACTATTCTCGCAAACAGACGATATGTATAGTATAGATACAAATTATCAATATTCCAACAAAACTATACAAAAAAAAATCGAATTTGCATATTACTTGTCAGCCAGCGATGTATATAATTGAAATATTGAAATAAAATAATTGTCGTGTCATCGCGTTGTTGTGTACAAAATACATATACAATTGTGACGTGGAGGATTCGCTGTGCGATCTAAATAAATATTCAAGTGACCTGCGGCGACCCAATAAATTTATATTCTCTATTGCGCATATATTCGAAAGTAGGCAGCTTATCATTCACGGTATGACGTAAACACACCGACCGCGTCTTAATTGAATTCACAGTTTTCAAAGATATATTATGGAGGAAATCAAATTTAAGCGCATCGGGGGAAATTCCAATTTACATAATTTGTATAGGTGCTTCACGTAAAATTTTAATATGAATCATTGCGATTACTTTATACTTAAAGTCAATGCAGTAATTCAAGGTTAATCGAGCAGGTTGTAAGAGATGTATTTTATTCGAAATTGCAAGTGAAAGTGTTTTGGTATAATATTTGTAATTATGATAATTGTGGAATTCCCAAAAAAAAAAACTCCACTCGATCTTTCTAATTATTTAATGCAGGCATTTAGCCAAAATCTGTTATATAAAATATTATTTTGTATTCTTAAAATTTAAGTTATTTATACGAAAACAGATAAAGCTTAACAGGAAATTAATTTAGATAAGAAATAAGAATTTGAAAATTGCCATATGATACGAGTATCTAGTATGTAAAATATACACAACATACACAATAAAGATTAAATGTATACGTGTTTACTTATCAATTCTCATTTCTCATCATAAAATTGACACAAAATCCCCGCCGCACATCTGTGATTTTCGTTTACCTTGACAATTTTGAGTTCTTTTTTTGAGGAAAATTAATTAATTATTATTATTCGGCGATATCGCCGCGCGCGCATATGCCAAATCCGACTGATGAAATATACACATTCTTTGAATTTTATATCATTCGAGTGATACTCACAAAATGCGAAATTTCTTATCAAAATACTAAATAATGAAATAATTTGTTGAATTGATAAAATATGATAATTATTTTGATATTGTCAAGTTTATCTATAAAGGGAAGGTGTCATTTAAAAAATTTACTTTTAAAAATATGAAATACCGGCTAAGACTTATTAAGAATTTTTACTAGTTTGATCCAGATAATTAAGGCTGATTAATGTAAATCAAATAAGTCAAAAAGTTGTAAGAAACAAGGTGTCACCTAATTTACGCCATAAATAAAAAATTATCGTATCGCAAATTATCACCGATTATTTTTGGAAAGTGGTCAAAATAAAAAATTTTCTTTTTGTAATGACAGTGTGACTAATTTTTGTGTGCCTCTTGATGTTGGGCTTCGGATGTAAATCCTAAATAACTGAGTAAGAGCTTTATTATATGATTGAGGGCTTAAAGCCAATCTCTAAGGATTTTCATACCTATTGTAAACCATTTCTGGCAAACTTCAAGCCATTATCCGGTTGTACCTCTTTTTTTAAAAAACATTTACCAGAAATCCTCTGGAATTTTCTTTCCAGTTTATACAATGGCTGAAATGAATAAAGATAAATAGTAGCAGCCTATAGCAGAATTCTAGTAAATACTTATATTTACTAAAGCATTTACTTATTCGAATGCATTCCAGCCAGTCTACTATCTCCTAGAACGTCAGTTGACGTTTATCGACCATTTTCATAAGATGGTTCTAAAAATCGAAATAACTGTCATCAAATCAACCGTTATTAAAACTTTCATGATTTTGTTGATTAGATAACTTATCTTGGGATTGTCGATTTGTATTACAATTTGGCAATTCATTGGTTCCCAATTCCAATATTGAGACCTTGGACAATTTTACAAAGTTCACAAACTAAAAATTATTAAAAATAATATTTAACCTTGATTCTTGAATTTGTAAAAATTGCGACTCTTTTGTAAATACTCATAAACAAATATTAATTAATTTTTTGTTGTTTAAATGACAACTTTAACCTGATCAGATTACAAATTAATAGTCAAGCAGTGCCTAAAAATGATGTGTAAAAATAAATGCACGTAACGGTTATAAGCAGATACAACCGGTACTAAGATTCAGTGATTGGAAATATAAACACAAAATTTCGATCTGTTATGTTAAGGTGCATTCAAAATACAAAGTTTTACTTTGTACTAAATAATATTTGTACTAAAAGTAGAAATACATTTTTTATCTAAATTAGAAATATTTTAGGAGGAGATATTTCAAGGAGTGTGTATTTCAAGTTAGAAAAATAGGTGTCTGACGTAATAATATGCCAAACTGCCCCTTTCGCTAAACCATAACATAGTTTAGGAGATCTTTTTACCGCTAATGATGCAGGTAAACGTAAAGAACTCAAAGCTTGTATTTGTGTGAAGCAAAATATTTCTCTCATGCTGAGGGAATAAGTTCATATGGTTTTATAAAACTGTTCTGCAAGAAAAAATTAAGGTTAATGCTGGAAACATATGTGCAGAATTTCTGCTAGCAGCGCTGCCGGCAGAAATGCAGGTGAATTGCATGAGCGTCTTTTCTGACAAGCAGCGTTTTTTTTAGTAGCATTTATTTAATTTTAATGTACAATTTTTTTTGAATGAAATTATTTAATTTGTATCCTCCATTTTGGCACTTGCCACCAACGTTCAACAATTACACTTAAACACAATATGGAACTTTAACGAATTAATTTGCGCCAAAAATTGATGTCCAGTATGACTCTTTGCTGTGGTGGCTGAGAGCAGACATAAAACTGGAACGATATACGACCGCAAAGAGTTAATTTTCAGTTCAAAGTAGTAATCTGTGTCCTAAAAATACCAAACCAGTTTATTCCATAAATACCCGGTATGTTGTTACCTCAGAGAGTAGGCGCACTAAAAATTGATTCACCTAAAAATTAGGGGTGCCTTGTAGAACAAGATGTTCCAAGAAAAAGTTGTTGAGGTTCGAAAGAGACACCAGATTCAATTTTTTTTTTTGATGACCTTGAAATTACAAATCAAGGTGAAATTTTTTTTTTTAAATACATAGCTACCTTATTTTAACTGCATCTTATTTTACGCAAAAAAGCAAATAATTTTTGCCTAAAACATGTTTTTACTCTTCCTTTACTTTTCACTACAGGTTGGTAGAGAGAAATAAAGTTGAGTAAGATAGGCCAATTGAAGATCATGATCCAAAATGTAAATTCGAAATATTTAAGAGGGGCAACTTTAATGATTCACCTTCACCCTCAACTCGCTTGGCTAACTTTGTCAGACTACATATATGTATGTTAGAAAAATCTTAATTCGATTTTGGCCGGTAAGTCGTAATTAATTCCCGGGAAACACAAATTTTTGGTCAGCTCAAATAAATAGTAGATGAGCAAATCCTGTGAACCGCCTCCATTATCACAATTCTTCGAACACTCATCACCTACCTAACTAGAAACAAGGTGCTTACATACAATGTATATTTATAATTTTGGCTTTGATCCCAATAATTTTCGATTTATTTCCAACTTCTACGAAACTACATTTCGCGTGATTCTTGTGATAATACTATAAACAAAACAAAAATTTGGTGCGGTGTTAATTTAAAATAAATGGGTGTGTGTATGTCTATATAAACAACTGTACATAAATCATCATACGTTAATAAATTCACCAAACAACCAGTAAAAAATCTAATCAATTCGTATTTCAAACAAGACAAGAATTTAATATTAGATAACAACCGTTTCATTATTATTATGCTTGATTAAATGTACACACATAATACATTTTGTCGTAATCAATTTTTTTTTTTTAATTTCTCTATTAAATTGTTGCGTAGTACACTTATAGAGATTCAATAGTGGTGATGGTTAAACCCAATCAACCAACTGAATTAAGTCACGTTTGGTTATTTACATTATTCGCATTGTTTTCATGTATCGGATGAGATCCGGCTACATACTATACAACAACCGATTACATGACAATAAATTTGTTCAAGAAATTTATTTATTTGGTTTTTTTAATTGAAAAATATTCGCAATTCGCGACAGAAAAATAAAAAATTCCCCCGAAACCAAACCAAAAATAAAATATTTTGAAAATTTAGTTCACATTATCTATAAATAAACAAACAGAATAACAATTGAATGTGTTTTAATGTATTTAAGGTTAGTAAATATAAGTACTTCTTCTCTTATCAAAGAGTTATACTCACAAAATAATATACACACACCCACACAAAAAAACATTCGCGAATAATGGGCGGAATTGTGAATGTGAATTATTTAATTGTCATCGCATATCGCATCTAACATAGAAATACTTTCAATTTTATTACACGCGTATCAAATCAATTTGCAATTTTGATGATAGCGCACAAAATTATATCGTCAACTTACTGTCGTCGTGATAATCATGACCTTGTGTTGCATCATTTTATAACCTGTTTCTGTGTTATTGTTGTTGTTTTTTTAGCTGAGTTTGTAAATCCACGGTGATATAAAATTAAAAAAAAAAATTTTTTTTATTTTCTTCGTTGTATTTAATTTAATATACATAAGTACGTGCGAGTTCAATGAATTGATTCCGCGTTTTTATATTGGTGTGTGTTGAGAGCGAACGCGAACATACGAAATGTGAATCTAAAGGTGGTTTTTTTAAATTTGTGTAAACACGTATTTGTGAGTAACAATATGTTACCAACAAACTTAAAATATGTGACTGAAAAGCATTATGTTGATGTTGTAACGTTAGTTTTGTAAAGTACGTGATGTTTACTATAATTTCCGTTAATGATATACATATAGCCCGTTTTTATTTTTAGTAAAGTGTTTTTCCGGGTTGCGGTCGTGTTGATATATAAGAAACGGAATAAAAGACACAGGTCATTATATTTTGGAAGGACACTGCAGCAACAATAAAGGGCTAAAGTATACTGTGGAAAAGTTTATTGTTTGGTGACAAAGTCGTGGCAAAGAAACGTTTTTGTCCTGATAAGAAACTAGGTTATAGTTATAGACAAGGTTGCTATTGGCGTCATATTTCTATCGGGAAAATTTTCAAAACCGGACTCGTTAAAAAAAACAGAATGTGATGAATCAAGTTAAAAGAGACGAATATCAAATGTATGTTAAATTCAAGAAATTAGAAATAATCCAAGGAATATTCTGCAAGTTACGCTACACCGCTGACAACGCTACTACACTCCGATCGAAGCTCTCTATTAAAAAGAGAAGTGGTAAAACGTTAAAAAGTAAGACAACACAAAAAATGAAAGCACGGTTAAAGGCGCTGTTAAACCCATAAGCTGATAGCCAGACCGAACCAATAAACGAAATCCAGACGAATGCAGAATTAAACCAAAACAAAAGCCTGTAACAATCCACGGCTGTTTCAAAAATCTCCAAACCAAAATTGGATAATCCACCAAAACTAGGAATATTCCTCTAAAGAATAGTAACAATCCACGAAATAGAAAGGAGCTTACTCCACGGTAACGCGATCAAGTCAGTCCTAGTCACCGCCTATTCAGAAAAGCTCCTGAAAAAATAGGGTATTGGATCATTATATTGGAATTTTGTAGTGGGACCAATGAACCCTTGTGTTACAGCTTGAGTTATCTCAAATCAATATGACGATTCAATACGAATCGAAACACATTACTATTGCGCAGAAGGCTTCTGCGAAATAGGGTTACAAGAAACATATGATTTCAACATGGTTACTTTGTGTAGAATTAAACGATATAGCCCAGCACACCGAACCATCTACACAACAGATGCATACGCCAGCCTGTATATACGTTAGGTTAGGTGGTCAGATGTGAAATTGCAAGGGGGATTCAAGTCGACACTTTGTTGCAAGCTCCGTAACTTGCAGCTTCCGCAAGTGCCGTGTTACCTCCGCGTGGTGACCACTGGTAACTAAATTGCTGATTTTTCGGCTTCTAGGCCAAAATACGGCGCTAAAGGAGTCAACCTTAAACAAATCGCTGGGCTGGTTTAAGGTGTCATTCGTACCGTGCCGATAACCGACCAGACTGGAGGCCAACTCATGGTTAATGATGATACAAATATTTTCTCTACCTGCAGAAAACCTTTACCGTTTACGGGTCAAATTTACGGTTTTTCCATTTACCATTTAAAACAAAAGAAAAAATCTCAAACTCTAAAAATCTCACGAAATATCGAATATTAACTGAATACCAGCAACTGGAAATCTCAATAATTTCGAAATAAAATCAACAATTTTGAAATCTCAAATTATCTTAAAAATTTAGAAAACGTTAAAAAATATTAAATTATCTGTTAAACTAAAAGATTCGATGCCTTGTAAATCTGCCTTGTAAATAACCTAGGAAATACCGAATAAGTTCCAATTGTCAAAATTTTTCAATCTGGATTATTATGCAACTCGAAGCTAAGCGTAACATTGCCAGCCAAAATTTTAAATAATTTCGCAACTCTCGAAAAATCTCGAAAAAGTTGAAACCTACCAAATTTTGAACCTCGATTATCCTCCAAAAACTAAAATAATGCCTATGAAACTCCAATGGTTTCGAACAATTTCAATATGCAATATCGAACAGACACATAAACTTCTATAGACTCTAAAGTCCTCGAATAATATCGAGCAATTGAATTCTCGACTATCTCAAGCGCACTGCAATAATTCGGGACATCACAAATAACCGCCCAAAAAATCCTTGAAGTCTAATTCGAATTGTCTGTAAGGCTAAGCGCAAAATTAGAATAATTTCGAAACCCTCAAAAAATCTCGAATAAACTCGAAACTTCGAAAACCTAGAAAATTTGAAATAAACTCGAATAATCGCGATTAACCACGAACAAATCAAAGAACTCGAACAATTTCAATAAAACCGAAAAATTCGGAATATTAGTGTATGTACTCGTAACAATTTCGAATAATCTAAAAAAAATGTGAAAACGTTTAAACAATTAGGAACACAAAAATTATTGAATTATTTGCGAAAATCATTAATATCAAGCAGCTTAAAAGCGCAACCAAACGACGATATAAAACTCGAATAAAATTAGAAATCTTAAATAGTCTCATATAATTTCAAAAATATCACAATATGTAATACGAAATTAATCTCATATACTCCGAAAAGACTCTAAGAGTGTCAAATAAAATATCAAACAGTCAAATAAACTCGACAATCCCACTCGAACAACCTCGAACATATCGGATAATCTAAGCAAAACTTCGAAAAAATCGAATAATGTCTAAAATTCTCGGATAATATCGAATGAACTTGACGATCTGGAATATACTCGTAACAAATATATTGATAACCTCGAGCATCTCGAATAATCCTCGAACAAGTTCAATAATTTACATAAAACTTTAATATTATCGAATAATTTCAAAAATCCTTTACTATTTGAAATCACCTCGAAATCTCGAAAATATCGAAAAGCAATTTCAATAAGTATTGAACAATCTCGTATAGATACTTTCAAAAATTTTACCAAATGGAAATTATAAAAAGTAAACCCCAAAGAAAAATCTTCAAAATTTAATCCGAATTATATTAAGTTAAACGCAAAACATTGCCTGGCAGAGTCGAAAAGTTTCGAAAATCTCGAATAATATCGAAAATATCAAAAACCCTAGGTAGGTAATTTCGAATACAGTCGATCAAAGTCGAAAACTTCGAATAATATCTAAGATGGATTCTCGAATAATTTTAATTATATCGACGAATTAAATCGAATTTTTTACTTGTAATACAATGATCTTTAAATGGTTTCTTACCCTACAAGCAAATACTTGAAATCATTGGTTAGTTATCAAGTAGAAATGGTGAAAAATTCAAGTGAAAGCGCTTAATTTCTTTTTATTTACTTCACTCATGAAAATTGCGAAAACTCAAAAATCCTGATAATTCGTGAAATTATCAAATTAAATATGAAAATCAGTAACATCAAGTAATTCAACCTAAACGCAATAAAAAGTACCGAATTACGAATAATCTCCCGAAAATCCGTTCAAAACGACCCGAACCATCTGAAGTTTACAAATCATTATAAAAAGATCAAAACTTCAAACCCGGGACAAACTCGGCATTCATTTTTTTCTAATTTCACATTTTAGGGGTGAGCTGGTCTAACGAGTTGTTATATGGACATGTTTTATTCAAGGACGAGCATCATTAAAGAGACCCTGCTACTGCCGGTACTCTAGCTCTAGAAACCATCGGCACTGTACGAAGCATGCTAGAAGACAACTAAGGCACTCAGAGGAATATTAAGTCAGATACACCATTTTGCTAGATACATTCCAAAAAGTGTGTAAAACCGACCAAGAGCGCTTCAAGAATGGAATCGATGACTGGAACTGGAAATAGTGCTGTGAACCAATAGCGCCAATTTAATTTCATGATCATGTTTTCCTTAATGAAGATGAATATAATTCATCTTCATTAATTTAGCTGCCCTAGTTCTATGGGCTTCGTTCGTCGAAGCTGTCTTATTGGATTGGTATTAATCAGCATATGATGCAAATCCACATTTTGGTGTTGACTAATGTGTTATACGTATTTCTTCCCATAATTCTTAATTTATTCACTGACATATTTCTTATGTACCATGGTGCGTTCACCATGCTACACAATTCTTTATTTTGAAATTATCCGCCGATTTAAAAGCAGTTTATTGTGTAGTGTTAGCTCAGAGTTCCTTCCTATGAACCAATACATTTTCTATATTTGATGTTTAATTCTTCTTTTTTTTTCTTTTTAACAAGCTCTTTCCACTTGAGTTTATCATCAATATTCATTCTAAGTATTTTGAAGGCGCCATTTCTTCGTCCAACTACTCAATCAATTATCGGCGTTTTGTAATTTACTACTTGACTCATCTTTGTTGTCTCCAATTGCCAAGATTGCAGTATCATCCGCAAATATTGCATTACTTGTTCGTTTGTGCTTGGTACGACTTGCGTATATAGTAAAGGGTTGTTCAAAGACACCATGTTTGTTTTCTGTCATTTCATGTCATTTTGTTAGTTGAATGTATACCAGTTATCGCTATGAAGTCGTATTCGATTGAAGACCGTGTTAAAGTTATTAAAGAGCACTACAAAAATGGCGAAACAATAAAAAACACGTTTAGCGCAATTTGCGAATATTTTGGTCGCCATAACCGCCCAAATGAAATAACGATCGGTCGTTTCGTGTGTAAATTCGAGGCTACGGGTTCTGTGGTGGATGCACCAAAGCCGTAGTTTATTGATGTTGCCATGAGTTCATTGGCATTTCATCATAAAATTCTAAGATTATTGGCCACTTTTCTGTTTACGAGTGGCTTATTTATTGCTGAACTCTTAACTACTTACCCTTTCGTCCATGAGGAATTTTCAGCACTCTACTCTTTAAATCGTTTTTGAATATTTTGGGTTAGTTCATTTTGACTAAACGATTTTTGATTCACTTTTACGTTGCACTCATTTAGGCGGAACATTTTTTTTTGTAGCTTTCATATAATTCTCTGATATGACGTTTACCTCCACATATAATGCACCTGGATTCCTTGTTGCTATTTTTGGATATGTCCATAGGCTTGTTAATGTTTAGATTTTAGAATGTACTTAAAGCTTAGATCTTCTTAAAGGCTGCTGGAATTTAATTTGCAAACTTTAATGGAAAATTGTTTCTTAATTTAAGTATCTTCCAAATGTCAATACTTACGAATATTGATTGATAATATGCCAAATAAAAAACCGACTTTTAAATCGACCCAAAAATAGACATCGTGGGCAGAATCGCGGAATTTCAAATCTATTTTTGTCTTCAATTAATTTCAAAAGAGATAGTCGCAATGTAATAAATAAATCAGTTGTCGCGTCAATCGACCCAAATTATCAAGCAAACAGCGTTATATTGTATATTGTATACGTATATAAATGATCACGAGTAAATAGATCAGGTGGTCACGCATGCGATAAGCAAGTTGATAAAATTGCAAATTTATATTGACAATCTCGCGTAGATTTTGCAAATAAATACAAATTACCAATTTATTTGTTTATAGATCAAATCATCGTATTTTACAGTAACAGTACGATCGTCAAAAAAAAATTTAAAGCAACGTACGCGGTGTAACATGGTGATGCCACATGATTGCCAAATCGAATATACATAAATCGCGCATGTGATATTCAATGAGAGTAGACAACATTTCTAAATAAATTATTCGACCTTGAGTCTGTAGTTAATTTTATTTGGTGATTAAAAAAACCCGTTTCATGAAAAAAAAAAAAAACATTGTATTTACATAAAGTTTATATAGGATTCACGCAAATATTTGTTTGTGTTTTGAGGGCACACCAGTGCGGTGTGACAACGCCCATTTAATTTATCGCGACTATCATGAATGAATTGATTACGTATGTATATAAGTTTTGTGAATTAAAATACTTACGATTTTGTATGTAAGTACACACAATATTGTTTACTTGTTTGGCTTACGTATGTCATCGCCAATTGTGGCGCCAATTAAATTTAATTTGTGCTATCAAATCGTCAACAATTTGATTAAATCTCTTCTAGCCGATAGATGCAAACTCGATTAATTTCACTCAATGACTTGGTATTGTTTCATTCATATACTTTAGTCAGGAATTCAGGATATAAAAGAGTAAAAGTTTTTTTTTTTTTAGACAATGTTAAACGCCAAAACTTTCAAAAAGAAAAAAAAATTATTGGAACCATTTTTGAATCAGAGTGAGGTAATCAAGTCTGCTGATGATTTGCAGTTTTCTAACATAAATCTATTATTGAAAACAAAACAAAAAAATTATCTTTTTGACGAAAAGCAATTTACAGCCTTTTATTCATATGTAAATAAAGAATAGGCGTGGGCAAACATTGGTGCACGAGCTAATTAACGTATGGTATTTATGCCACACATATTCTAGTATTAAAAAAAGTGCTAAAATTCCAATGAATTATTATTTTTAGCTTACATTAACACAAAACAGAAATTTGAAATATTATAAACTTCCACCAATTTCACATTTTTTTTTTTTAAATATTATCGATAAGCCAGTTGAAAACGAACATCCACACAACTACATATGTTATTTATCAAAAAACCTAATAAAAAACCGCGCAAAACATTAAATTGGGGCGGGCAGTCAATATACAAGTTTATACAGCAAAAGAAAATTTATAAAAATTTATTTACTTGGTGCCATGAAAAATTTTCAAGCGAATTTATTTGGTGGAAAATTAATAATAAAAAATTGTAATAAGATTTTCAAGGAAATGAGAAATTTGTAGAAATGAAGGTGACACGGTCTTTTGTATTTAAGAGGCGCGTTGATTATATTTTTGGATTATTAAGTGCAAAATGGACAATGAACTTAGTGATAGAACATAGATATTTTTAAATTAACAATTTATGAGTTTATAACTCGATGATGCTCGAATGGGCGTTCCGTATCGCGGAAGGTTTTGAAAAAAAAAAATGAATCAATTCTTTACTCAAATCGTGCGTTGTTTATTGTAGAGAAGTGGTACACATTAACACGGATCTATATTACCACGGGTCTATTACTGCGGAGCAATGTCCGCAACTCTTTTATACTAGACAAATCAGCAGAAAAGCATTTCAATATACAGTTGTAGGACATAGATTAATTCGTATTAGTTATAGTTGTTGTGATGCCTAAATTCAGTTCATCGGAGGTCAGCGGAGTTTGCAGTAGAAATATCTTTTATCAATAAACATTGGTAAAAAAGCGATCAAGAATTCCGCTCTGTATGATGACTAAGAAGTCAGAAATCGATTGACTAACTCGAGCAGTGAACGTGAGCCGCACTAATTTTGTGACTAATATTTTACATTTTACTAATACAACGAACGCATGACGACTACATTAATTTCGTGTGCAGCACGACTTTATTCTTTCAAATTTTTATACAGACAAGCGAGTAGTATAATACTAACATGAAAGACGAATGCAATGGGGTGCATAAGAATTGTGCACACAAACTCTAAAACTAGAGGCACACAGGGTATTCTAAATTTAAAGGGAAGCATTTCGGGAGGTGTGATCGGCCTTCAAAGCAGCTCCAAACCCATGTAAAAAACGTTACGTAAAATTCGTTTAATTGTTTATTTTGACATTAGACGTTGAGAACAATTCAAACAATCATTTTTTCGTAAAAGTTACTCAAAATTTATAAGATCATAGTAACATTTTGAAAGAGAAAAAAAAGTTTTAGTATGTCCGTCTCATTTTTATATATGGATAAAATGTATTCGCACTTTTCCTCATGTATTTACACTTTTGGAATAACAAAATATAATAAAAACAACAATGATTGCGTTGTCAAAATAAACACAATTCTTAGTGCTGCGAGTGCCAGTATTTTTAAGTGAATGATAGAAGTAGCTACAATTTCCCATTTTTTTTTTTTGGCAAATATCTGAATAGATCTATCGAGACTTATAAAAAAACACAGCTGTTATAAAGTCCTTGAATTTAGATAAGTTTGCAGCGAAACAATTCACAGATGCACAATTCACAGATGCACAATTCACAGAAACGGAGTTTACAGAAAAAATAATTTCTTGGAAGTCGCCACCATTTAGCATTCCGCTAAATATTTAGCTGAACGAAATTGGGCAGTTAAATATTTAGCTCTCTAGTTAAAACGTTCATGTAAAAACGAAATAAAATTAGCATGCTCAATTTGTATTAAGAAATAAATCACAATTTCATAAAAGAAGAAAGAGATGAAATTTTATTTAACCAGAGATTTCCTCTATTTTTGTGAAACCGGGCATAACTAAAACATAACTATCGACTATTTTGGTTCCTGGAACCGGGTCGAGTCTTTATTACTAACATACCTTTCCTTTTCTTCGGAATTTTAAATTGTTTTGCTATCGTGTTATCATAAAATACTAGCTATCGGCTATTCCTCTACGTGTTTGTAACCGGGCCGATTCTGTTACTACTAACTGTCGGTGCTACTTCAAAAATTGACTCACAAAAAAGAATAAAAAGTATATTATACTTATAAGTATTTAGTTTTATTCATTTTTATTTATATTTATGGGCTCTTTTAAACTTGAAACATTTGTGGTACAACTATCAGCAGAAGCGATACGAGCAACACAATTCCTTTGATCTGAGCTTGCAGGTTGACGAAGCATTTTTCAATTTAACACAAATTCGCAATTCGCTCCAATACATTCGTCGATGCTATACTAACCAAAAAAAACAAGACTTGAAATATTAATGGTGGAAGTGGACCTTTCAGTAGAAGCGATATAGTTCCTTTAAAATACATTTAAAAACAAATTGGACCTTTACCACAGAATAATAGACTATAAATAGACTATAAGTAACTATAAAGCGATTGATATTTTTATCAGTGCTTTGAATACAATTTTCAGTACTATCCTTCGGTTTTGTTACGTGTGAAAGGATGCACGGTGAGTCCCGACCAGTGATGGACATTATGCTATCACATATATGTAATGTCGGGGGTAGCTATACTCTTCTTGTTGTAATGGTGCTTAGGTGGCCGTGCCAATTTAGTTTAAAAATTGATGGTTAGAACGAGTCAGCACTGAAAAACAAACAAGAAATGATGCACATCACCTAAAACATAAATCTCGTTTCCGGTCACAAACGAATAGTTATCACATGAAAACGAGAATTTTCCTACTCGCGGTTGCCAATGTCTTGCCAATGTCTGACGAACAAGTCAGTAAAAATTGTATCGTAACAATACGTTATATAGACTTTCAATGTTAGAATAACCGGCGAATCTTTTACAACCTTCCTTTCAATTTCGATACAATACAACGTAACAGAGCAAACATTTTCGCTCAAACCGAAGGTACCTACTGATGTGTAAAATAGAAAATACCCAGTAACTGATAAGGTGGAGTTACAAGTGTTTTGTAATCCTGATTAAATCTTTATTTCATGAGTGGCTGAGAGACAAGGTTGGTCGTCTTACGGAAATAGTTTAATCAAACTTCTTGTCAAGCGTTTCATCTTCCAAACAATAGAATTCTAAATATGTAGTTAACCTCAATCATCTAAAGTAATAAACCCAACTTTCAAATATAAGTAAAGTTTAAGAATTTATTTTCTCTGCAACATTTATTTTGACAAACAATATAAGTGACCAGAACCATACAGATAATTTCTGCCATGCCCAAGAGACAACAACATGCGTATTAAAATGGTTATTTCTTCTTGATAAACTTCCGTATAAATCAAATCGACCATAAACAATGTACAAGCATAACAAACTGTCTTTGAACTCGTATCACATATACCGTTTCAAGGTTTATCGATTCAGCTTTAAATAGTTTTCTGTTTGACCTAGGTAGAAATACTACGCATTAACAAAAACAACAAAACGAAAATGACCAAAAAATAATTTGCACAATTTTAGAAATTTAAGACCATCACAACACGATGTACACTTCTTACTTCCTCTTTTTTTATAAAGTGTGTGTGTGTGTGTGTGTGTGTCAATCGTATAAATTTGCGTGTTCAAGCACCGATAAATTCAACAGTGTTTGATAGTTTCTGTTGTTTATTACGAGTTGATTTATTCAGAATCTTTGTACATATAAACAAAAATCTATTCACTTATCTGTTATTGTTCGCGTAGTTTATTGTTGTGTAAGCCCCAAAATTGGCAATATAAAGTTGTCGTATAAATTATAGTGCGCGATTTATTGATATACGACATTTTGGGTTTCATTCAAATTGTGATTAATCACCTCTACTTTACAAGGTAAGAGGTAAAACTAGTTTTGTGTCGTCTTCTTCGCCTTGAGTATATCGTGTCACAATCCAACACAACAAAAAGTAAAAAATTTTACTCCGTGATGTTAGGCCACGTAATATTTATACAATTGATTATAAAAGCAGCTGATTTTAATTAATATATGTATTACTTATGTAATGTATGTGCATAAACACGAACGTACGATGATTTCGTTTTATTTTACATACTCGTATGTTCGATTTAATCCGCGATAAAAGTAGGTTAGAAGAAATTTCAATGTCTAATTGATTTTTTACGAGTTGAGTATGTAAGTATTTATAATAAATATTTGATGAAACTTAACTGTTCATTTGCGTTTGTTTTGAATTTAGAATTTCGATTAGTACATAAATTAGATTTGAAGAAGATTTGAATTTTGTATGGCTGCGCGCGCTATGCGGATATGTTAAAGAAACGTGTCGTGAGAATTTTATTAACTTTACTATAAATATGTGAATTTGTTCGTTAGCAATACAATCTAAGATAAAGAATTAATGTACTGCAGTTACCGCTAATTTCAATTGCGGAATATTAATACGTGCTTAATGTAGTCTTTAATTCAAGGTAACGTTCTTTTGAAAGCGATCGTATCAAACCGTAGTAAGTTTTTGATTTTTGAATGTCAAATATCTTGGAAACAACGCAGTGATAGTTTTTTGCCTTAATTTTGCGGTAAAAGATCCCAATTATATTTCGACATTCATTTAGAAGGAGTGGCTTAAGTAGAATAGAAACAATTAAAAAATTAAACGGATTTCCTTTAATGCGTGATTTTCGTTCAACCAAACGGATCTTAAAATTGACTTTTCAAACTGTTCTTTCAATATGGTATATCAAGATGTCGAGTGAGATGATGTTTTTCCGCAAAGATGTCGTCACACCAATGATGCAAGCAACCTA
Source organism: Tipula helvola (assembly GCA_963556165.1). Classification (NCBI taxonomy): domain Eukaryota; kingdom Metazoa; phylum Arthropoda; class Insecta; order Diptera; family Tipulidae; genus Tipula; species Tipula helvola. The sequence continues at coordinate 387,048,926 of OY744482.1, read as the reverse complement.
TTCGAGATTTCGAGATGACCCATTATAGCAAAATATAACGGGTCTAAATGAGGGTTAAGTAGCCTTGCCATACCAAGAGGCTCTACTGACCTTCTTTTCCTCAGAAAAACCACTAAAGTTTATGGACCCAACTGATTCAAAAAACTACGATGGCAGTGCTGCTCCTAATTCCAAAGACCCCCTACCTATTTCTGAGGATGATGCACTCGTCAAGTACAGCACCATTGCCAACATGCTCAGGCAAAACATTCACATCAACATTCGCCGACCACAAGGTCAGAGACCGTATTACTTACAGACTTGGGCTTTGAGGTACAGAAGAAAAAAGGGTACGCCTAAGGGGAATGCCTGACTCATTTAAAACGGTCAGGCCTCGCTAACGAAGCACCTTTAGACTTTATAGTAGTGCCACGTCAAAAACAACGACGGAACTGCCTAGCCTAGCAGCTCGTGCTAACCAGGAAACAAGTGAAAAATGGAAACAACGCAAATGTTGGGTGTGCAAGACTGTATGGGCAAACAAAGACACAGCGAAAAACATATGGGAAAACGTCACTTTGAAGATTATCAGAGAGGATGAACTTTTGCGTTAAATATTCTTCGTGTATTTTCCATAATGCAGGAATAACACCAACGAGAAAATATTCCAGCTTATGCCGGTCGAAAAAAAGACTTATGAAACGTGGAGAGAATGTCTTATTGATGTTAACCCTATCCGTCTGCAGGAAATCGCAAGTTCGACAACAGGGGGATCCACCGAAAATGTGTATAAGCAAGCTACGGGAAGTTGTTTTTTCAGAGCTCTGGATTAGCGAAAAACGACAAAAATCATTCGTCGGTAGCAAATATAACATGTACTGAGGTGATGAACATAGAAAGTGGTACATCGGTAGTAGATAACCAGGAGGCTGTCTGTTCAACTAGTGATATTTTGGAACGTGTTAGCAAGAAAATTATAGTGGCGATGGAGATTAATCACAAAACGTTCAAGGTTTTAGTAGATACGAGTGCCACCATTTCCATGGTGGACAACGTCGGATATGAGCAGCTCGATTGGCCTGAAATAGAGCTAGTATCAACAATTCTGAAGGCGTAAAGTGAAGTTAAATAAAATTAACTGCAAATTACCATTGCTTGTGACCGAGGCTGATGGTGCCAGTGTGATGGGTATACATTGGTTCGATGTTTCTGGTTTCCGCATTGATACGTCTGATAATGTGGAGAAACTGTTCAATGTAGTTGATACTCAGGAGAATGTTCATACCTTGTGTGAGAAATATGGTGACATTGTCTGGTTTGGGTCACTGTAATAAATTCAAGGCTAATTTGGCACTAAAATCAGTACATAAGGCTCGAGTATGCAAACCGAAACAAATTCTGTTTTAATAGCGCGATCAAGTAAAAAGTGAGAGAACGATACGTATTGATTGGTGTATTGAGACCTATACAATTTAGTACATGGGCCTCACATATCGTCGTCGTGGCAAAATCTGATGTCAATTCGGATTTGTGGTGAATTTAAGGTCACGGTAAATCGATTTCTAGAAGTAGAGCACTATCCTATCCCAAGGATGGAAGAGCTATGTCATAGACTCCAGGGATACAGAAGATTTTCTAAGATTGATCTAAGAGAGGCCTACTTGCAATTGGAACTCGATGACGAGTAAAAACCGCTGATAACGGTGACTACACCATAAATCTTAGATATTTATCAGAAACGTTACAGCCCAAATAAAAAAGGAAAAAGGCGGACGACTTATCAAGATTACCAATGGGTCCGGACGAAAAATTATCAACAAATCCACAATGCAACGAAATAAGGAGTTATCTCAAGTTATCTCGAACTTGAAGTTTGTTCAGCAAGGTTAGCCGAATATTGTCGAACATGAACTTGGACCATATGCTGTAAGAAAGGAAGCCATTTCGATCACAAAGAGATCCTATTATTACGAACCGATCACACTCGAGTCATAGTGCTCGCCAAAATGCCGGAACGAGTGCTGATCATGCTACATAAGGGACATTTTGGCATGGTTTGAATGAAACCACACGCTCGTCGCTATTGTTGGTGGCCGGACATGGATCAGAAGATTGAATCAACAGTCATATTTTGTAAGGCCTGCCATGAGGTCGCTCCAAGCTCCGCGAAATCGTTGCCTAGCTGGCCCACAGCAACTAAGCCATGGCAGAAGATCATTTTTCACATCACAAGAATTCGCCATTTTCTGCTAGCGTCGAGGAATTGGGAGGCATATAGGTTTATGAGGACCTTTAAAATCGCAATGTTGAAACACATAAAGAATGGAGAAACAACCGAGGAGGCACTTCTTAAATTTCTGAGTATGTTCCGTTTTTCACCCGGACGGAAAAACAAATCGCCTAGTCAGTTGCTTCATGGGCGACAACCAAAAATAACTTTAGCTCTCTTGTTTCTGAATAAGACAAACGCAAATTCAAATAGCATTTCGAAGTTTGCGATCAAGTAGCCAGTACTCGGGAGGAACTTCTCCAGAGGTCCACGATGGATTAAGGGAGTAGTAAAGGAAGTACAAGGGCCTGTGACGTATATTTTTTGAGTTCCATCGATAAGTTGAAAGCTCGGAGAATTTTAGCACGTGAAAATTTGCTATGCATACGTATTTAAAGCATTGCGAATTATAAAAATCGATCGAAGGCCATGAAAATGATGCGGGAAAAAAGACAAAGGTTCAAACGTCTTTAGTATTTTCTGTAGAGCCGCCAACTTTCATTCATATTCAACATGGCAAAACAGCCAAAAAAATTTGAGAAAAATTGGAGCCGATTTTTGAAGCTAAAGGTAGATATCACCGAATTGGCTTAATTTAACAGCTAGGTTGGACGAAATTGGATGAATGCAAGAATATATTGGCAAAATCGTCGGCGCGGCACAGAAATTAAATGAAATTAGACGACGAATGGATTGCATATTTTTTGCTCAACGGTTTATCGGAAAAATGCATGGCGTATATGATGGACGTCGATAATATTGAGCATAAATTAACCAGTGACGCCGTCAAAATGAAATTGGTTCAAGAAGAGTTGTCGACGAGCACAAGTGAAGGCGCATTTTTTGGCAAATCGAATGCATTCAACAAAAAAGGCAAAGTCCAAGTGAAATTCAAAGGCATTCGCTGTTACTCGTGTAACAAAAAAGGCTGTAAATATCCCGATTGCCCTCAAAAGAAAAATGACAATAAAACCACGAAAATGGAAGTTCCGATGGCAAATCTGGTGTATTATTCAGTGCAGCATTTTTGACCGGAAATTATAATCAACATCTGACCATGAACTATGAAAACCGGCTGTGACTGACATAACGACGTCAAACAACGAAAAGATGAAAGTTGAATCGTGTGGCACAGTTAAATTGTTGACTGATGCAAATAGAAACGCGAATTGCATCTGCAATTGAAGACGCTTTGTGTATTCCGGACTTCACAGCGAACTTATTATCCGTAAGTCAACGCGAAAACAATGATATGTCGTGATATTTTTTTTTTTTAGATCGCGACGAAGTCCTTGATCGAAATCAAAAATTGTTGGCCAAAGCTACAATGATCGATGGACTTTATCGCCTAAACCATGTAAAACATATGAGGAATGTTGCGGTCGCATCGACCGAAGGTTCTGAAACATGGCATCGACGCTTGGGCCATTTAAATTTCAAGACATGAAGAAAATGAAATCTGGCGAGTTGAGAAATGAGAAATGAGTTACTTGAAATTGTCTTGGTACCAAATCGCTTGGTGGAGCTCGTTTTATGCTCGATTTGGTGGATGATTTCAGCCATATGACTCATGCATTTTTCATTAAATCGAAGGATAAAGTTTTTGCCAAATTTTGTGATTACAAAGCGTACGTCGTGAAACAGACTGGCAAATAAATCAAAACATTCAGATTTATAATGGAATCGAATTCTGTAATCAACAATTCGAAAGATTATTCAAGGTGAGCGGTATCGACAGACAATCATCCGTGCCATATACGGCTCAACAAAATGGACTTGTCGAGCAAATTTAAATCATTTACGAATTTCTCGATCGCAAGCAATGGCTCAGAAACGGCAAAACTCGGCGCAAAATCGAAGAAACTAATTTTCATCGGCTACAGTGATGGGATATCGAACGATTCTGCTTTACAAGAAACACAAGGCGACGATGTTGATGCTGCTACGAACGATCTTAACACAATCATCAATTCATTAAGTAAATCGGAAGAAGGCTCTACAGAACTTGATTCGAACAATATCTGCGATGCTCCGAATCAGTTAACCGTTTCAACAGAAAAAGTTTCACCTGAGTTGAGACGACCGAACGAAGTCCATTGCCAAAACAATATCTTGATTTTGTCACATATTTGGCATGTGAAAATATCGATGAACCGATCACAGCAAAAAATGTATTGAATGGACCAAAACAGTGAAAATTGGAATCCAGCAATGGACGACGAATATCAATCGTTGTTGAGCAATCGCACAAGGGAATTGGTTGATCTTCCGAAAGACCGAAAAACCATAGATTCAAAATGGGTCTTTATAAGGTGCGAATGGATGCAAAAGGATGCAGTCAACGACCAGGCATTGATTACGAAGAAAAATTTTCACCAGTCGTACGATATTCATCGATTCGTGTTTTGATTGCTCTGACTTCGAAATTCAATCTGGACATCGATCAAATTGACGCAATCACGGCATTTCTTCAACGCGACGTTGAAGAACAGATTTACATGAAGCAAAACGAATGATTTTATCTACTCCGAAAAGTAAGTAATCTACGGATTGAAACAAGCCAGTCGTCAAATGATGTCATGGTAAATTGCGAATGTCAATGTACACGATGCAAAACAGATGCGTTGTTGCAATTTTCGTTGTTGTTTACGACGATGATTTATTGATCTTTTCGAACAATAATGCGTGCAAAAATCAACTGAAATCGAATTTGACAAAGCATTTCAGCATAAAGGATTTGGGTCAGGCAAGCAGCTTAATCGAAATGGAAATTACTCGAGATAAGAAGACGGGACCAATTAGTTTGGACCAACAGAAATTCGTCGAACAAATTCTCGAAAAATTTTGTATGGCAAAATGCACTCCAATCGATTCACCGGCTGATCCAAACAGCAAATTAACCAAAAGAAATGTCAGCGAAAACTAAAGATGAGCCGAAACAGGTGGAAAGCGTGCCATATTCAGAGCCAATTGATTCAATTTTGTATTTGTCGCAATGCACGAGTCCTGATATTGCTTTTGCGATCGTAAATATGAGCAAATTCTACAATGAACCGGCTCAGGCTCACTAGAACGCCGTAAAACGAATTTTCCGATATTTTAAGAAGACGAGCGTGCATGGTTATTGCGATGCGGATTTGGCATCTGATCTCGACGAAAGACGTTCATAGTTACGTCTTTAAAATTGTGCGATCTTATGGACAAGCAAGAGACAACCGACCATTGCACTTTCGAGCGCCGAGGCCGAATACTTGGGGCGCTTTCGGCGGCTTGTCTAAAAGCACTTCTAAATAAATTCTTGTATTGTTCACTCGTAGCTTTTCACTCGCTCCTTGACTAAATTAGTTTGTTTAAATAAATTTAAAGCATAGCTTAAAGTTGCAGCCTCCTTCGGTGAGTAGCTCCTCACGATAGGCACTACAAGGAGCTTCACAGGGAGGATATCCTCTTACCTTTTTGGTGGCTTCTCGTGATGCATCCATTAGATGGTAACTTGTGTAAAAATTGGAGAAAATTTTGAAAGAAATACAAAAATTGTATGGAAGCATCTGATTGTGACTCAGGAAAAGATGATAAATGATAAAACGAAATTTTGTTATAAATTTAAATGTACTTAGTACCACTCACAAACATTTTAAGAATTTCTCTATGTGGAAGTAAGAAGAATTTGCAGGTACCTTAATTTCGACATTTTCTACTCCTGCTTTGTTTTAACTCTGAACCACACACACCCACACTTAGTATAAGACAGACGGGAATTGATTCTAGTGGATCGCTACTTCAGTGACACGTTGACGGATTCTAGATAACATCCGGAGCATACATAAGAAGCCAAATTTTTAATAAAAAATGCGATGTTTTTAGGGGGCTTGGAGTTAAAAAAATTGGAGTTCAATAATTCAAATACAACCACTCGGGTTGATGGTTGATGCAAACCCACCTTTTTGATTATTTCAGGTCATAAGTAGTTCGCTTCCCATTTTAGATAATTACAAAGCCCGATTTGTATCACAATTCAATCGATATCGATTTAAACAAACATAACAATCAACCATCATATCACATGGAACCACCTTCAAATCAAGTAGGTATATAATTACTTATGTATGTACATTTTATAACAAGACACTGATTGATTACCTAAATTAGGAGACGTTTCGAGTTGAGCTACTTTCCAATAAACACAGTATACACATTACACACTACACATATTTTTCTCAAGAAGTTTAACTTAATTTTGCACACACAAGAAAAACAATTCGCAAAAACAAAAAAAGTTCCGCTGATAAGGTAGAAAAAATTTAAACGATGATAAGAAATTACGATTACATACTTAACATACATATACACAGAAAAATCCTATTAAGTAAATTACACTTAATAAGATAAACCTGATTTTATAATAAAATTTAATAAATTTAATTCAAAAATCTCACTTTGTATCATCATCCTCCTCGCCCGAGCTGTAATTCAGGTTAATCCCAAGACGTTGTTTCCAATTGGAATCTGCCATTCTTAACACATGCACAAACACAAGTATTTATTAAAAATGAAATCACTTCACCCACTGTATATATAAATTTTACTTTATTATTTTCTTATAAAAAAATATAATTTCTCAATTATTATAAGTACACACATAACACTTAATCAATTTATTTTTAATCATTTGTAAACACCTCTACGACACTCTATTTTATTTCATGCAACACGTCAAAATTGTAAGAAACGTAATTTAAAACTGATTAAAATTTGCGACTGTCTTCTCTCCCTCCGCACAACAAATCGTCAGGTGTCTTCAGCCATCTTAAATTTCCTTCCGGATTTAAGTGTTGTCTGATGCGTTCTATCACTGTCACTGTAATTTCTTATTAGAACCGAATAAGAAAACAACAACAAAATAAAAAGAGGGGAATTTAATTCGCCTAAATTTCGACTATTTGCTACACACGCGTACGCACACACTATGATTTTATATTGATACCGACAATAGCACGTCTTGTCTCATCAAAATCAAATTGTCGACTAAATTATACTTGAATTAATTTTATATACATTTGTTATCTTTGTAATGTGATAACACGTTTATTTTTTTTGTTTTTTTTTGTTTATGGTTTAAGTAAATTAAAAACCACTTCATTAGATTATAATTTGTATTTTTACGGTATTAACTAAGCATAATTTTATGCTAATGATAATAAATCATTGTTGGTACGTTTAAGTTTAATAAACCATTACAGCTATTTTATTACGAATTGTTTGCCACTGTAAGCCGCTTAAATGTTTAAAAAAAACCTCACGCTTATGACGAATTAGTGACTTTCGATCGATGACTATTGATGCAGCTGTTCGGAGATACAATGAAAATGCGTCAATGCAATAAAGCAGTTACCTTTTTTAAAGGTCATACTCACGAAATTTTATATTTAACGGAATACAAACATTTATTATAATGAATTAAAAAATATACATATTAAAATTATAAAATGGGCTAACTACTAAAAATTTAACCAATCCACACAAACTCCAAAAAAAAACTTCAGACTTGAGACGCTTCCCGTGGAAGTTTAATCCCAAGTCGTCATACGAAGTTGATGTGAATTCAAATTAAAAATTCAATAATCCTAAAAATGCTTATTGTAGGTAAGTTATAATTGCAGTTACTAATCTCGATACTGTCGGAAATTTATTCGTTGATGGTTTATTGGTCCCGTCCCAAATTTTTAACTTCGCCTTACCGCTTGTAGACACAAAAAAGTCGATGGTACCCCATTCACTTTGTTTGGATTTCGGAATTAATACTAGTTCTAATTTTATATTGGAAGGCATTCGCTCACAAATTTTGTTAAAAATTTCTTGAGCGGTTGTTTTGTAATATTGTCAAGAGCTACAGTAGTTTACAGTGATAGTGGCCTTCGTTATCTTTTCTGTTTTTGGTGGTTTCTTTACATGTCCAATTGCCTATTAGAAAATAATGGAATAAATTATATTAGGGATAATTTTACACTTTGTAATTTATTTATTACCTGGCCACACGAACATTTACAAGTACATTTTTTTGGAGGCATTTTCTCCACTTTTAAATCACCCGTACACACCTGGTGTCTGAAAGGAACTGAGGTAATTTGTGCGCACAATATTTTAACAGTAAACAATTTAAATTTAATAATTTTTAAAAACATGTTTTAAAGTTCTCTACAATCGCTCGATTAATTTTGATTTAATTTAACGTCGGACGCAATATAATTTTGACGTGACGGTTTATTTAAATTTAACTGATTGATCCGCAGGACTTTACGTAGGACTACTTATACATACGCCGCTATCTGAAACATATCTTAAAATTCACAGCGATGGTTTCACTTAATGTTACTGGCTTGGAATACCCTTAGTTTCTAGATCATAACCACTCTTGCATTCTCTAAATTCTTGAATTTCGAGAAATTTCGAAAAGTACCCAAATTTCAATCCCTTCTTTTCAAAACTGTGATCAACAAACAATCTTCTATTGTGTTTGAGATCTCGCGTAATTATTCGTCTAACAAAAATCACCGAAATGCAAAACAATTACATAGCTTTCAGGCGATGAACGGGGGAGGATAGGAAAAGTATGCGGAATTCTTTGGAAATTAATGAAAACAAATACAAGCCTCTTTATCACATCCACAGCTCTCTCTGCCGAAATGTTAACTCCTTTTACGCACTGCAGTGATTTTGGGCTTAATTATCTTTGAGGATCTTTTAGTTTGTACTTTCATCTTCCCTCCGAGGCTCGTGTGACCTCAAACATCTGTATCGGTTGAGATAAAACGGCCACATTCAAAAACTTCTGACCAAATTTTTAAACTGGCATTTCCAATTTTTCGTCTAATGTGTATCTCTACAACGACAAAATCCTCAAAAAATAGTTCGAAATTAGACAAATAGTATTCAGTTGTAATATTTGTTAAATAATAAAAAAAAAACATTTTGTTTGCGACAAAGCCTTAACACAAAATGACGGACAGAATGCAGAAAAATTACATGATTTATCTTACGTAAAACCATTGCAATATGCAAGTGATGACGACCTGCATTCCAAACCGTCAAATACAATTTTTAGCCCAATTGTTTCACCTGCAGTCTCAAAATTGTTAAAAAAATAGTTCAACTCTACAAAAACTATCGGATTCTTCAAAAATTTTGTTTAAATTGGTACAATTCATTCAGAGTGAAATCCGTCCGTCAAATTAAAATTGAAGGTTTTTGAATGAAATTATATCAAAAAGCAAATTTTCGAGCAATGTGTTAGTTTTTGTAGAGTCGGACTTAATTAGGAGAAACAATTGGTTTAAAAATTGGATTAATTAAAAAAAAGTTAAAAGGTTAATTGGCTTAATATTACTTGTTTTTAAATTTTACGTTTCTTTTGTATTTTTAAGTTGTTGTGAAATTATTTAAACCAATCAAATACAACAATTCGAGACTCACCGGTCAATTTGGATTTATGTCACATTTTCCATCAATGCAAAATTAATTTTTTTTCTAGATATTAATCGAGAGTGTGAACAGTGCTTTACTTTATTTTTATATCCACACTGTTAAATTTATGTCATTATTTTTACCGCCAAAACCGCGAAAATAGCAATACAAAACTTGAGTTTGTTTCCAAAATTTCAGTGAAATTTATAATTTAAGTTCCAGAGACAAACATGCCTCCAAAGAAACGCAAAAGTTCTACGAATATAGTAAATAAATAAAACCAACAGTAAATTATTATCAATAAAAATTTAATTATTTTTTAGGCCATTGGAGAATCGTCAAAAAAAACAAAAATCGATAAAGATGTGAAAGAAGCTAGCCTACCGTCTTCTAGTTCCAAAAAGAAATCGGCCAAGACCGATGCAATTATCGCTATATATCATTGCACGTCCTGACGCGTGTTCAAAAACCGTGCTGAGCAAATTTTTAACGAAATTTGTGAAGAAATACCTGACGCAAGATTGGAGTTGTTATTAAATCCGGATGGTAAACCAAAGCGAGGTTCATTCGAAATTTATGTTAATAAAAATCCTGATACAAAAGTACAAATATGGAGTGGAGTCGATAAAACACCACGTCGCGAAAAATTTCCGGTTGTGGCGAATTTAATTGCTGCAATTAAAAGCGAATTGAAATAAGTGGTTTCAGTTTCTGTAAATGTATTGCTTGATAGCCAGAATGTTCATTTGATGATTTGCTTCAATTTCGTATGACGACCTGAAATTAAACTTCCTTCGGAAGCGTTTCAAGTCTGAAGTTTTGTTTGGAATTGATGCTTTTTGTCAAATGGATCTCTGGTTATCTGGTAGAATTCGCGACTTTAGTCTCTAATGTTCAAAAATAAATTTAATGTTTACTAAAATCTTTCTAATTTATTTCTCTTGACAATCTCTTGTCCATTTCCAAACTCAAGTATAGAAGAAATGGTCGAAATTGCAATAAGGTATTTCGAACTGCTTACTGTAAGTATTTCATTTATCCGGACCTTCTATGTGTGGCGAATAAGTGATGAACATTTTTGTGTTGTTTTACCGAATTAAAGGATATTGATTCATTTTAGAACATTAAATATATGTATTCGGTAATATTTGCCTCTGATCTAAATCAGGGTTTCGATTCCCGAACCTTGATTGAAACCAATCTTAAATTATGGTTCCTTAGCACTGAACTTCAAAAGACGACGAAACTAAATTGTATTACGTTGTTGATAATTCAGGCGAAAACATTCTGATTTTTGGAGAATTCACTTGAGTCAAGAGTTTTGTGTCTGGATGGCACTAAAGATGGTAAGAGCCACACGCTGTACGTTTTTTTATAGCGAATAATTGATATGGGATGAAATTGATTGATCTTCGTAATCTTGAGCTTCAGCTACTACCCAAAATGCAGGTTACTCACAATCCCTAGACCTCAGCCTTTTTTGCCGACAACAATTCTTTCGAATCGACCAAATTTTTCAACAATTAGGCTCTCGGCATCAAGACTACATGTTATAAGAGCCAGCAATAGTGTTATCCTTCTAGTAAACGATGCTTCTTTGTATAATTAGGGTATTGTTCTCGAACTAAAGATTTGAGTGTGTTCCATTATGCAACCACAAAAGTTTACATCTACCAACCGGTACCGGACAGTTGAAAAGTGTTTACTACGTTAAACTTGGAAAGGATTCATCATCAAATACCAAACATCAAACACTTGGTGGCAAAATACCAACTCAGTTATTAAGGAGAATGAAAAATTTGGCCAATAATCAGATCTGACGAGTCGTTGAGAAAGTTGTGTATGCAGAAAAAAAATTCTAAATTGCTTTGGTCGATAGTTCTCAAACGCCTCAGTTAAGACTTGAATTAAAAATTTAACAATTGCGATTTCAGAGATCACATAAAACAGACAAGGCTCATAGATATCGTCAACGATCCAAATTACGACCATCACGGGAGCAAAGCACTGAGCATGTTGCTATCACGTCAAATTTGGTAAAAAAGTTCAAAAGGCCTTAATACCCATTCTTATATATACAATATCAAATACTAACTTCCTCACCGAGGGCCGAAGTATATGTTATGCCACCCAAGCATATTGAAAAGCTGCGAATATCGCACACATAAGGCATTGCATTCGCCTTTCAAAACTGGATTTAGGTCTTAAGTAAAGTCTTAATTGGACTTTCATAATAGAAGATGTCTCATTCCAATAATCGATACCGATTTTTTAAAACAATACGTTATAATAGACGACGTCAAACAGAATCGTGTAATAATAATCGATTCTATTACGACTCTTCATACACCTGGAAAGCTGTTAGGTAATGTGATTCCTTCATCATTGATTCATCGATATCCCCTTCATCGTTACCACGACCTTCGAGAGTGAGACAGACGTCGAGATCTTGCTACGAAAGTTCCAAGAACTCACAGTTAGAGAGCACGATTGTAAAACCGGTTATAAACTTGCAATTACACATTTTACTCAAACCAAAACGTCGTTCAGTCATACTAAACCCTCGTAAGCTTGCGCCGGATAAATAGACCACTAGGAAACTGGAGTTCGACTGTATGCTTCAGTCTAGAGTGAACAGACCGTTCGATACTCCTTGGGCGGCCCCACTTCCAGGATTTCGGTGATCAGCTACATGCCTGCACCCTATTTTGGTGAGAGCATACATACCAACAGATACCTGTCGAACCTTAGGACATTCTGAAGACGAATTTTTTTATAGGGAAGTAAAAAAACGACTTGCGGAAAATTGGTTGGACCCATGGTTTACTACAATTGGCCGTGCAACAAATCTGTTAGAGGGTTGTCGTGTTGGGTATTTAAACTCTCAGAAGCACGAAAACTGCGCAAGAAACTTGTCTACGGACGGACAATGGTTCAATATTCAATAACAGACAACGGACTAAATACGGCGGTACCACATACTTTGCTCGATGTTGTTAATCTGTCTTAGTACGAGAGAACAGGTAGAGTCCATCACGAGGTCTGAGATTAAATCACCATTGAACGGCAGAAGGTCATCATCAACAGTAACCCAGTTTACTTTCGACATGTTAAAATCTCCTAAAATCATCACAGAATCGAATTCAGTAGCTAGTCGCAGCTAGTTGGTTTGAAAAACATGCAGACAGCTTTCTGTATATATCAGCTGATGATCCGTTTGGAATGTAAACAATAACTATCAACAGCAGCTTTCCCTTGAAATCAAGTTTAACAGCCTAAATCTCCAACCCATTACTCTTCAGGTTAATTATTACCAAATTGTTAGCTAATAATAAGTAAATTTGGCCGTCAATCAATCAAGGTGCTCCACAATGATTTAAAATTTGAATAGATTGTCAAAAAATCAAACCAGAACGTTCAATAGGCCAATTTCCACATGTCAGTAAAAGATTTCATGAAACCTACTTAGCTATACAGGGTGCGTCAAGTATTTGAGGACATTCACATATGTGCTTGCCACTTCGCAACAAGTTATTTTTTCTCTATTTTTCTTTTCAGATCATAAATGGAGAACAATATATGCTGACTCAGAAATTGAGTTCAGACACAGTTGGAACATCACAGTTTATATAGCAAGTCCAGGGCATTATTGATGAAGGCCGTTCAAAGGCCATATAAGATCCATATCCAGAGATCTTCAATTTTCTGAGTGCATAATCCGTCGCATTGTCCAATATCCAGTAAAGGTCCTATGATGTGGAAAGGTGTGGCACACACTCCAGAACAGCGATTCATTCGGGCACAGCGACTTTTAAACAAGTTAAAACATCCTGAAATCTTGGATGAAACACTTCATGGAGATACCTTGTTACAAGCTCCTTGATACCAGACTTGTTGGTCTTGTGTACTGCTTTGCAGAAAGATTTCAAAGGAACTTAAACCGAAACGCTTCATGGAGATACATTGTGTTTGCCTACTTAGTCATTTTTGTTTTTGGTGGAATTAAAACGCTTAGTACCTTAGTCTGAATTCGTATCTCAACTCAGAGATGTCATTGGCCAATTTAAAACAAGTCCTGCGATACACCGACGTGCAGAAGCTAAGGGCCAACCCACCTTTCATGTCAGCACTATAGGCTGGCACATGAAGCAATGCAATGAGCAGGTGGTTTAAAACAAAAACGGGTCTGTAGCCATACGTCCTCAATTTGGCTACTACGGCGCAAGGTATAGGACGATAAAATAAACTGCGAAAGAGTTGGGAGTGCCTTTGAGCCCCAGAAAAAGATTGCATAGATGGAAACAAAAAAAAAATCCTGCAACACGACATGAAAGTAAATATTTTTGCATTTGTTCAGACTGATGTCGTAAGGGCCTCTCTTCAGTCCGCATACGAAAGACCATTTAGTGTTGATAGTTGTATCGAAAAAATATTGTACGGTAAACATGAAATTTTGAAAATTTCTTTAAGCCGACTAAAATCTTGTTTCAATGAGAAGAAAAGCGATGCTCAAAAAAGAAACTCAATAATTATTTCGGCATGTAGAAATTTCGGATCATCACATTCAATCAATGACCATCAATAATCAGCCATCGACAATCAACCATCCATTAACCGAACAATATGAAATATCAAACAATAACCATCAAATATCAACTATCACCATCATCATTACATAAATGTTGAGATAATTCCAGTTTCACCATATTTGCTTGCATCTAATTCTGTTTTTATTTTTACCATGAGTGACGCTTTTTCACTCATTATTCATTCATATACGTGAACGTGATGTATTTAAACATTATTCACTCAGTATTCTATTATTCACTCATTGTTAACTCATTATTCAGAGAACATTCAGTCATTATTCACTGAGTATTCAGCACTTACTAACTGATAATCCATTCATTATTTACTGACTATTCACTTTAGATGCACTGATGAATGATGAATTATTTATTCACTTAGTATCTAGGCAATTTGCTGGTTATTCACTCATAGTTCACAATCAGTCATTATTCAATGATGAGTTCACTCATTATTCAATAAATGAATGATGAGAATAATTAGAGTATAATGACTGCTTAATTAGTGAATAATGAGTGATTAATCATAGGAATAAACAGTAAATAATGAGTGCATAGTCTATGAATAACCAGTAATTGTTAAATGAATATTGCTAGCGACTGAATATGATAACCATTCAATCATTTGTCATTCATTATTCACCCTTTATTCTACTTTTACAAACCTCAATATAAAGACTTGACTTTAGTTTTGACGGGGCAAGCCGACTCAGCTTTCTTTCATTGCCTGTAATACCTCTTACGTCCTGTGATTGTAATTTTTGTGTTACTCGAAATTTTGTTAAAAACCTTCATTATTCTCACTATTTGTTCAGTTGTCAACTTTAACGGTTTATCACAGTTACTTTTATGGATAAATTTAAGCCAGGCGTATTAAATAATGTTATCGCTCCACCCTGAAATTATTTATAGTAAAAAATTTCATCCTATACTGTATCAGGTATACATATAAGCTTTTCGCTATCTGTTCGCACTTTTTTTTTTTGGGCAGTGTCTGACATTTGGTACTGATTTCTTAGTTCAGCCAAAACTATAGAGACGTATTCTACATCGAAAATACAACATCGTGTTAATTGAGTTCTTTATTTAAAAGGGTTATCAACTTATCACCAACCGATATCAAGAACGTGGTCGAAACGTGGTCACACATATGTAGAAGAACGCAACGGAAGGCCGAAAGAGGTGACAACACCAGAAATGATTGAAAAAATTCATGACTGAGTGGTCGCAAAGTGAAGTTAAGTGAAATTGTTGACATCGAAAACATTTCAAAAGAACGTATCGAAAATATCTTGCATGGATATTTGCATATGAAATAGCGTTTGCAAAAAGGGTGCCGCATTCGCTCACTATCGATCAAAAACACGAACGAGTAACAACTTTTGATGAAGCATAAGGATTCATCAATAAAAACCAAGGTCTGGGCAACAGTCTGCTCAGTGCAAAGAATATATTGCTCAGTATAGTAGTATGCGTTATTGGATAAATTGAACGATGCAACCAAGGCAAAACGAACACATTTGGCGAGGAAAAATCTCTTTCTTCAAGAGCTCACAATAGTGATGACAAAATTGCATCAATTACACTTCGAATTGTTTAACTATTCACCGTATATATGTAATATATAAACAAATTTGCTTCTATAGTCTCATTTCTTAATTTATTACGCCCCTACATAATACGAATAGTTTTAAATGTTCTACGATAAAAATGATAAGAAAATAACAAAAACTTTATTTTATATCATACAACGCTCCCCCAACAACACCATAATTTCCACAGATAACTTTCCCACTACAATCATAGTATAGAAATTTGGAGGAGTGTCTTTCCTCGAATTAAAATAAAACTTGCTAGCCAATCAAAACACTACACTATACTGGTATCCAGGACAACAGGAAGGAAACGGATACGCGGAAAGAGGAATACCAAAAACAGGGATAATGATAACAATTTTATGTTATTTGTTATATTATGGTTATTACTGGTTGTTATCATTATCATTAAATTAAGATTGTTATGATAATATAATAAAACGCCTTTATGATTGAAAATGGCATAAAATTAAAATTAGTTAAGATTTTATTTATGTATACGGTATTGAAATGTTTCGCGCCATTTTTGCCATTGTATTATGCAAAATGATTTTGTTAATTATGTGCGCGTATTCGTAAGAAGATTACTTTACAAATTGTTGTTATTGTGATAAAATATAACGTAAAATGAGGAAATTAATATCGCCAGCCCCAAATTTTTGTTTGTTTTGTTAATTTTCTTTCTCACCCTTGTTTTCTAAATTGTAATCCTTCTTTAATGTATACGCGCGTATATCGATGTTTTCTTCCTGTTTACCACACAAGAACAGACTTTCTTTCAATCATATTTTTGGTCAGTTGATTTTTAGTCTTCGAACAAAGTGGTTTGAAATTTATTGTAAAAATATTAAAAATGGTGTCACACGATGAACATACCACTGTTGGTTTAATAGCATTAGAAAATAATAAAAGTGTTAATATTACTAGTAACAATAATAATAATGTGATTAAAAGTGATGAAAGTGATGTTATAAATTATTCGTCACCACCGTGCATTGTAAATCGGCCATCGTCGCCGAGACATTTTTTCGAAAGAATTTACGGTGATTTGGAGAGCAGTGCTCATAAAAAAACTAATAAGAATAGTAGTAGTGGCAGTAGTGTGACAAATAGTGCTAATAAGATTTGTGAAATTGTATCGTCGCCTGGATTAAGTGAATTAAGTTCCGGATCGGATTTATGCGATGATGGGTAAGGTATTTAAAATATTGTAAGATGTAAGCAACGAATTTTCTGCTTAGTCTCATTAACGGCACCGGGTAAAAAATGTTTATATAAAATATCGTCGACGAGTACTCGTACTTATATTTTTAGTAATTCTTAACTGCTTAAATCTACTCTAGATCTAAGGCTATAGACATTGAGAACATCACCCTAACGTAACTGTGATAAACCCTTAAAGTGACTGAACAAATAGTGATAATAATGAAGGTTTTTAGACGTATAATTCTTCAATTTGATTTTGGCGAATGGAGTATTTCCTTCAATTTGAAAATCCAGTTTCATTAAGCCAATTTTCAAGAGTGGACGGAGAACGGATATCGAAAATTACCGAGGTATTTCTATCTTATTGGAATCGATGGTCAAGGACCGTATATCTTTTTCTTAATTAAAAATATTTTATCTCTTTAAACCAGCATGGGTTTTATCCCGGACGATCAACTGTGTCAACTCATGTTTTGTTCACTAAATTTTTGACTTTAGCATTAGAAGGTGGTGATTAGTGTTGAAGTAATGTTTACTGATTTTACATGTAAAAAAACTGGAACAGCTCAAGTGTGATATCCTTCCATTAAAGTGTATTTTGTCATATTTAACGAACCGAACTCAAAAATTTCTTTTAAATAATATTTCTTGGTCAAAGCAGTGATTCTTCATAGCCATTGTTATTAAGGATTATTAATCTATACCTCGGTTATTCGCCACAGAGGCTATTTTTATCCGCAAGGAAAGTCCTTAATTTATCCTCAGCATTTCAGGCCACAGCCCGAAATATTGTTGCAAAATAATTTGTTGAAGATCAGATCGATTTGAAGATTCCACTATGAAATCACAAACATAAATATAACGGTCATTTACAGACGCAAAAATCGGTAAATTTGCCAACCATATAGCCTCTAGACTCTGGATTAAGTTATAATAAGTTCAGCTCTTGTAGAAGAATGTTAACAAAATATTAGAAAACAGTTAAACACGTCGTTGGCGATTTCACTAGAACTTAAATTTCAGTTGAAAACAAAAGTTATATCATACATAGGTTCCGGTGGAATTGTGAAATATTTTCGAATTCGAAAACTATCTTTAATTGGCCTTTAGGGTATTTAAAATGTCAAAGTTCGGTATAATAGATTGGAAATAAGGTCGAAAGGCCGAATCAAAGTGACTGGAATTAAATGAAGAACAATTTTCCTAAGTAAAGGATGATTCTATTAACACTTAACGGACGTGTTGTTTTTTCTCTATGTATATTTCTCGGTTTCCGGGCATTTTTGAAGAAATTAAATAAAAACGTTTGTATTAAAACGTAAATCTACGTGGTCCGTCCGTTAAGTGTTAAGTAAAGGAAAATTCTGGTAAATCAAGAAAAATTCCAAAAGGTGAAGAAAAATTATATTAAGTGAAAGTATTTCAGTACAATCAATCAATTAAGAAATAACCAAGTTCCACCTTAATTGGCCATACCTCGGAACTTTATTGAAAAAAATAATTTTAGAATTCCATTAACATTTCCATCGATTCGGTTAAGAAATAGCCAACATAGTCAATTGTACCGTTTTATACCATATGCCTTACTGGAATATGCGTAGTACTACATATACCTTATGCTGTACTGAAATATGCCTTGCTGGCTACCTTATCTAGAAAAAAATACAGAACCTACAAATCCCGAAAAAATAAATTCATAGAAACACAATTATCAAAGGGCGGCCCAAGTTAAAATTAAAATTTATAAAACTTGAGCTTTTCAAAAGAGTTCTTAATATTTGTGATAATGGAATTTGCTTCGTCAATCTTACAGACACAGATGACAAAGGTCTAAAAATGCATATATATATATCAATAAACAAAAAAAACACAAAAAACGACGCACATTTTTCCGATAAAATTTGGTCACATTAATATGAAATGCTAGAATAAATCCCATGCTTTTAAATATTGATTTCAATAAATTAAGTGCAGGAAAATTCGCTCTTTCGACCCAATCGGCCTTTTCATACTTTCGACCATTCGACCCTTTCGGCCTTTGGACGTTCGACCTTTCAATTCATTCGGTCATTAGATATTAGGCCTTTTGACATTCGGCCTTCCGGTTCCGACCCATTCGCCCTTTCGGCGTTCGGCATTTCGGCATTTCGGCGTTCGGCCTTTCGACATTCGACCTTCCGACCCATTCGGCCTTCCGACGTTCGGTCTATTCCTTAAATGGAAAACCTAAATCAGTTTGGTAAATGTTGTGCGATTCAAATGCTTAACTGTTTTTGTTACTGTTCCGTTATATCTCGGACAATTGTCTAGTTTGCATTATCAGCACTTGATTACCCCTTCGAAGATGTATACAGTCATACAATAAGTTACGTACACCATTAAATTCGGCCGTGCATATAACCCCTGTGGGTTGTGAAGTTACGCCCATACCAGATGTTTGGTGAATGATGATTTCCATACGGGAAGTGACTGCGCGTGAATTTTATTTGAATTTTTAAATTTTCCTATCCCAGGAGCTCGTTGACCACCTCTCTTGTACTAAATTTAGCATTTAAAGGTATATCGACAAAGCTTTTGTTCGTAAATTTGTTCGTAAAAATGTTTCTCTAATACAAAAAAGGGTGGTTTCTTCCGTAACAACCAATAGGGTATTTTGGTAACTCAAATGCCGTATTATTGCCACCAATCGGATAAATTCGTACTCGTACGAATGGCAAATGTAATTTAATTGGAGTAATGACGGGCCTTCAACTAAGAATAACTACTTCCTTAATATAACTTTCAACCAGTTACTCTAATATGTATGTATATATTCGTAAAGAATAGCGAGGTAATGGCTGAGAATATCCCACCTATCTTAATGTGTGAAGAACGAAACGTGATCTACGAGATTTAATATCCAAAACATTGTGATATTGTAAAGTGACCACTCAAGGCCACTAAGGTTTACTATAATATTTACCGATTAGAAAATTCCACCTTTAGAAGTTACTATACAGATATTTTAGCCGTCTCTGCTTACTGATCCATGGAGATTTTAAACGACATCTCGGTATTCACAGAATCGGTCCCAACTCCTTCCAAGGTTTAGTTTAAATTTATCACTATTGCGTATCCACGCTTTATAATTCATTTTCTTAAAACGTAATAGTCATTCAATTTCTACCTTAGGTTCTGGGTTTGCTCCTAATCGGATATTTTGCCGTCTCAATCATGTTTCTAAGCATTTTATAAGTTAATTGTGAGAACTTTTTTTTTAAAAAGCTTGCGTCCTGAAAGTTTATTCAAATGAATATCTGTGATGGAAAAATCACATTTAGCGAATAATTTAGAATTACAACTTTCATTACAGGTTGCACTAAAACTGATCCAGTTGTAGAAACAGATACCGTTGTATCTTTGATTATGTTTCAGACACAACAGCAGAATCCCAATTTTATTAGGAATATTGATTTAGGCATATAGTTGTTAATCGGCCTCCTGAAAATATAACAATCGAACTGTGCATAGCTATAGTTGCGGAGCGAAAGATTTTAATTGCCGGTTTCTTGAGTGAAGATGTCCGGTGAAAATGTTCAGTTCAGTGGATGACAGGCGTTGGTAGAAACTCTATAAGGTCCTTTCCCAATTAATATTTCTAGAGGCTTTCCAAAACTTGAAATCTTCATTGGTCGACATAAGTATATATTAGCGAATGTGGTAGAAGTATACTTCCAACTTGCTCGAATGAGTTAGGTAATAAGAATATAGATCAAGCGTCCAAGTGGTAGGAACAATACTACAAACAATGTAGTGGACTAAATATTATTTGGTTTTGAGTCTCATCGCATCATCAAAAATTTGTAAGGTTTGTTTAACCTAATGCCAGACTCTTGAGCTTTAGCTAAATTTTTGAAACTGAGATTATTTGCTTCAAAATTGAAACACATCACTAAAACCAAAAATAATGCAAACAACGGCCTTATATGAAAAATACAAAGCCACATTTCTAGACTGTATAACATACAACGCAAAAAAAACGATGAAAAGGAGGCCCGAGGAACCTTCAAAAAAGAAAATTCTACTTCTAAAAATTTAATCAGTTAGCTGGATTAATTATCTGTGAATGTTTGAGTGTTTTAAATTTTGAAGATAATTTAGAAACAGTTTTCTGAAACCTGGGCATCTCGCAATATTTTATGTGAAAAAAAAAATGCTGAATAAATTTGATTTGGTGGCGAAGATCACAAAACGTTGTAATCTCTTCTACAAAAATTTTCAATCATTTGGATATGCTGCAACCAATTCATTGATAAACAAATATGTTCGTTTAGTCAGATATCAAATTTCAATGGAATTGGTGCATAATCGCAGTAGTTCCATTAGAGGCAGGGATGGAATATCTTAAATAAAACATGGCCAGAATTCAACAAATATATTGGAGGCACTATTAATGATACTTTGGTCCATAAATACAAACGATAATTCAAAAAATAAGATTTGCCAAAAAGAAATATGTTTTCATACATAACCAGCTTTTTACTACATTCCCAGCACCAAATGGAACATACACGTTTGTCAACGAATTTTAGTGAAATTTTATACCTAAGTTGTTAAGCCAATTCTATAAGTTGTTCCTAATATAAAATCCAACGAACACTACCTATTATGTTTTGGACGATGTAAACCAAAAATTCCATTCGCCATATTTATTTTTACATACTTAGCTAATTCGAACTATCTTCTCAGTCTTCAGCATAAAATGGAACAAGCAGAAATTCAATTTCAATTTGTATTCCCGGGTTTGTACGTTTTATTGAAAAGTCCTCTTATACTCGTGTTGACACATAGTTTAAACCGATTCTATAAATAATTCCTAATCTAAAATAGATTAAATCGCGTTTTGAAGAATTTTTTGAGCCATATCATTTGGGCTGAAGATCGATTTCTTAAATAAAATATTTAAATTGTCTTGCTTGAAATTAATTTTTTTGTTCCAATAGGTTTAGCGATCTGAATAGATATTGTCTAAAAACCAGGACAATATGTAAAACATTTCCTGCTCGCCTGCAAAAGTTTGAAAACCCGGAACATGTCTAGAGAAATCAGAACGACTACAAAATACACTTGGTGCAGCATTTTTCTATACTGCTAGACAGAGAGCAGAAAGTGAAGAAGATCCGTCTATTCGATCAAGAATTATATGAAGTGATGGAAGGATTTTTAGTAACAATCTAGTTGTTAATCGACATAATAGCCACTGCTAATGATAATCGATTATTGAAATTAAAACCACAAGGTTTCTTTAAACTTCTTCACATTTCAACAAATTTTTCCTCAGAAGTTTGCTTCGATTATATATAGGTAAAGTTTCAACACGCCCTCGAAAACAAGCTCCAATAAATTAGAATTTGTATGTATTTGTATTTGTTTTAGATAAACTGTAAAGAGTTCCGCTGTAGCAAATCGCAAAACGACAAATAAGACCTCTTGATTAATTTTACCAAGCAATACGTTAAAAATTTTGGAATTTCAACTAAACCTGAGTTGGTAGGCTTATTAATCTTCTATTTCTTTTTTAATGATGGATCATGCGCTTTAATTACTACACATCTGCCATTTTTTTTTATAAAATTCCCAAAAGCTTGAAAGGCCCTCGCAGTTGATGCATTTGAGCACAAAGTTTTGTATTTAATTAAGGTTTTAGAAAAATTTGTTAAAAAAAAATATTTAGCCAACAGTTGAATCTAATACTCTTTGACACACTACGATTTAATAAAACGGACTTGGTAAATTTTCCAAGTTTAGTCTTAGTATGATAAATCTCAATTTTATCTAATAACGTTTTTTTCGCAAGGTGTACGCAGGACGAGTTTAGCTAAATCGGATTTATTAAACCGGAGTGTGTCTAGAGTTGTTGCTCATTCGTATGTATCCTCATTGATTTTTTTTTTACTATTTCAGCAAACCAATAACAAATGAGAGTGATAACTACCTGCAAGAATACAAATACAAGAGCGCTGATAGTAATTTCGGTTTAAATTTACAAGTACCAAGAATACCTACACTGCCGCTATTCCCATCACAATTGGGAAATTTTCGGCCATTTGTCAATTTTCCGAGTGAATCAACGATAAACAACGGGTTTTCAGCATTCTGTAAGTACAATAAATAATTTTGTTGTTTAAGTAATAATGAATTAATTATTTGTGGTAAACGTTTTCCTCGTGAATAATAACTAAATATTACTACAAGCTCGTTGAGTAACTCTTAGGCCCGTAATTTTAAACGAGGATAGTGATAGGAGCCCATGAGATTTCATTTATATAGATTAGATAGCTTAGATTAAGCTTAAAGAAGAGCGCCTTTTAAAATTTGCAGAACGGTAAATTTTTTAAAAAAGGCGATGGTCTAATTTTAAAAAAAGAAGAAATCGTTCATGATGCTGTTAAATATTTTCTTAATACAAGCTTAACCATTTCTTCTCGGTTCTGACTCCGTTGAAATAAAAATGCCTTTAGGTTCTGACAGATAGTTAGATTTAGAAGAAAATTAGCTAAATTCGTTTGAAGCTAAAGCTTTCGACATCAAACGACAACGGTTTTAGTGTTTACTGGGTTTATTTATTTGTATTACACGTTTTACGTAACTCTAAGTTCCCCTTTTGCCTTTAAATTTCAACCTTTCACAAATCAAGTTTTGATTAGAAAAAGTTAAATTTGATTTGTTAAAGAGAGCTTCTAGTAATCTGCTTTACTGGTGTTAGCAGCTTGCGAAGTATTATTACGATGTTCATAAAAATCAAAAAGAAACTTGAAAAATACCTCACCCCTACTGAAAATAATAACTTGTTTCCCCCACTTGAGCCAAACCAGTCCTAACAACCAATTAGCGTTCGTTCGACTTATAATTTCTCAAACCGGGTTTTCCAAAAACTATTTTAAATATAAGAAAAATGCAAATGAACTTAATTTTGCAACTATACAGTGATGGTATTTTTGTTAGTTGTTTTTGAAGGGGTTCTCCCCTCTATGAAAAATAATTCAAGAATTTTTCAAAATTTTCGTGGGTTTGTTTTCGTTCTGTTTAATCTACTTTTGAACGATGGCCCGAATATGTCCACAGATATAAATCTGAGTAAACCAATACACAAAGGGTAACAAAATTTTGGGATCAATTGTTAAAAAAGTTTCGATCAGTGAAAACTCTTAAAACTAAAAGCTCTTACAATTTTTTGCAAATACATAATTTTTGCACATTAAACATTTTAACAAAAATCTGAAATTATTAAAAAGCTCAGAAATGTTAAGTTTAAACCCAAATTGTATAAATTAATTATCAAGCCTATAAAGCTCATTCAAATATTCTAAATTTATCCTAAAATTCCGTCGCCCTATTTAATACCGAATTTCGGAGTAAAATATTTTGATTCAAAAAGCTTCGATAAATGACAGCTTATATTATAATACCAAGTTTCCTAGTAAAATGGTTTTGTTTGAAACCCTCTTAAAACTAAAAGGTTTTGATGATTGCTGAACTTAGAGAACAAATATTTTAAATTTAGCTAAAATTCCGTAATCCTTTGATTTAATTGAAAGCTTCTGAAATTAAAAGGTCTTGAATTTTTGCAAATACACAATTTATGATCATAAAACATTTTAGCAAAATTATTTCGAAATTCTTGACATTTTTCAAATTATATTCGAAATTTGTGATGCATCGATATATTTATGTCGTTTTCGATTCGCCTTCTAGCCCTCTCTGGAAAAAGAATCTATATTTCTATATGTGTTTGACATTTGTAAAAAATATTGTTGACGTTTTTAAAAATGGAATTTTGCTGAAAATGACAGTACTAGTTTTTGGCATTAGTAAAAGAGGGGGATAAATCTGTCAAAAAATCGAGATTTGTAACCGAGCAAAAATTTTACTCGACGAATTGCTTTTTCTTAACGACAAATTGAACAATTTGAAAGCGCAAAATCAATCTTTTGATAACGGATTGCTTTTTTTTGGGTGAATCGAAAACCACATATTAGAAATCGTCAGAGCATTGAGTTGCAAGATGTTTCGCGTCATCTACTCTCGAAATCAGATACTTTTATTTGATTGCGAGACTAGACAATAGGAAGAAATAGTTTTTCACTAAAAGCTTTACTTGTTCAAAGGTAGGCACAAGAAGTATTTTTAGGGGCCAAAAAAAATGTTGCGGTTGGGGGGGCCTAAAATGTATTTTAGTAACGCCACTGACGCCAATTTTCTGAAGAAGAAGTTCATTATTATTTGACCAACAGTCTCGAAGAAGATTTGGAATCTTTGGACGCATACATATTATCGCTTATAATATCGCATATTACGTGCACCGCCCGCTTGCCATTTTATTTATTCCTTGCACGGGAATGCCACAAATCGCGGGTATTGACTAAAGACTAATAATACCGACAGACACACACAAGCTACTCGAGAATTCGTGATTATGGAGTTAATTTTTTCAGTCTGTTACAACACGATTTTAATCCTTTTAGGATTACCGCGCTTCATAACATAATTATCGTAATCTAGAGTTTGAAACTCGATGAATATGAAATACAACTAAACACAGAAAACTTAGAGCAGAAAGAATTGTGATTATTGCAATAATGTTTTGTCTGTCAACGGTATAACAGAAAAAAATATTAGGAGGAAACAAACAAAAAAAATTGACAAAATCAACCAGCAAGCAGTTATTAATTCGAAAATTGATTTCGAAAATCGCCGGTTTTAACTTCGTTCAAAATTACGACACAAAAATTCCTCGGATCTATCCACGTTTAAAATTACCAAAAGTAACCTCGGCTATAAATCATCGATTTAGCCTTGTTTAAAACTCCGAGCCTAAAGGCTATTTAAAGTAACACTCAGATGGATATTATAATCCTAACCAAATGGAATGAAATACTTAGAGAAAACATATGTACGTCTAACTAAAGGAAGTCAACTTGAAAAATTGCAACAATTACACCCCATTTAAAGTATAAATAAGGGGGTGGTAAATTGTTGTTATTATATTGTGTGGTAATTATATTTAGAGATATGTGTAGTAAGCATAAAAAAACAAAAATCACAAAAATGGTCATCTAATAATAATGAATATGATATATATTGGAGAAGCCATTATACCTGGATATTAAATATCAATTTCAGATTTTAGTTTTTGCTTTGCGATGCAAAAATGTCTTCTTCTTCTTCTTCTTCTTGCAATAATTTCTTGTAAACGGATTTACCACATATGGTATTTATGATGATGAGTATACGACGATGGCTGGTAACCCATGAACTTCTTCCTTTTTTAATTTGTTCAATTTGAATGAGTGGCTAATTTATTGTGTACACACAGATAATTATCATTGTGACACTCTGAAAATTTTTTCCTCTTTCGTCATAAGATGTTAAATTAATTCCATTATGTACAATAAAACATGCGGTTAATATGTTTTGATTAAAAATTATGATATAGACAAAATGTATACGAGAAGGGAGAAATTGAATAGTATATTGGGGGTGAAAATCATTCAACCGGAATGAAGTTATAATATTCAAAATTTTAAAAATCACATCAAACAGTTATTGAGACAATCAATAAGGCACAGTTATAAGCTTGTTAGAACCAGGGCTGGAAACCGGTTTTGCAAAACCAAAACCAAAACCACAAAAACCATAAAACCACAAAATATTTTTAAAACCAAAACCGAAACCAAAACCAAATTTTAAAATCAAATAAACCAAAACCAAAACCAATTAATTTTTCAAAATAAAAAAAAACCAAAACCAAAACCAAATATATAATTATTGTTTATAATTTTATTTTTTGTTAATTATTTTAATGTTTGGAGGTAACATAATTTATTTTTGTTTTTAACTAATAAAAAAGAAGCTATTTAAATTTTTATTGAATTAAATTTACATTTAAATTTTATTTTTACAAAACCGAAACCAATACCAAAATTAAAAATTTTAAAACCAAAACCAAAATTCGAAAATTTATAAAACCAAAACCAAAACCAAAATTCGAAAATTTATAAAACCGAAACCAAAACCAAAACCAAAATTTTTCAGTCAATAAAACCAAAAACCAAACCAACCTAAAATACAAATTGGTTTCCAGCCCTGGTTAGAACACCTTAATAATCCTTTCGTCTTCCTTTAATACCATAATTAAATTTGTATGTAAAAACCAATAATCATTACGCATTAAAACAGTTCTAATTTGTGTACATTTTCATCAAGAAAATACCATCTCGCACTCCCACTGCACATAAAATTTATGTTCGTGTAAATAATCGTTCCCAATTCAATAAAAAATAAAAACGGAATTTATCTAATAATAATTCAAACTTTTTATTGTTTTCCCAATTCCTTCCCCGCTCGTCATCGGTTTTAAACGAACATGATTATTATTGTAGTACACGTAGGATATACAACGATGATGATTGTATACTGATGATACAGTGTCATTGTTCTGGCGCGTCCATATTATTACGTAATGTTATGTTATTATTATGATTGGATTAAAATAAACACAGATGAATAAATTTTGTGTGATATAAGTATAAGCGGTGGTGGATGGGTGGGTGGAGTGACAGTGTGGAATCAATTTCTATGTTTATAAACGTGCGCGCGATTATTTTGGGCGGTTAGGAGATGCTAACATTTATATCGAATAAAGTTGGATCGAAAAGTTGGTTTTATGTGTATATTGTTACACTACCTAATTGCTTTACGTAAATTGTGAGACTCGAGAAAAGAAAATGCATTTTTCTTATAACTCCAGAACCGTATACGTTTGAATTCTAACTCAAGATGATCCCCTTCCCAGTGTTCGTTAAATCGAAATACACGTTTGCAGAAATCATCGGTCAGCATGACTAATATCTGTCATAAACAGAATTTCGACTTAAAAAACGATGCGTTGCCATAATGCAAGTGTCTTTACTGTGTCTTGTAGTCTAATTAACGAAGTCATTATCAAAAGCTCCACGAAGTAACTCTCAAGAAAGAAATGAAAAATAAAACTTCCAACAATTTTTGCATACTTTCCAGGCGTAATAATTTTTTTTAATTGGGGGTTATCTAATTTGTATGGGAGTTATTTCATTTTTTGAACTTGGGTATTTTTGGAAGTTAAACGGAACTAAACAGATATATTACTGTCCGATTAAAACGTTTTTGCAACAGAGCGTACCATTATGATTGTGCAGAAGTGGATCGAGCGTCATTTAATGTCACGCTGATTGTAGAGACCTGATTAAGAACAAAATTTTCTTAAAAATGTTTTCACCAAATTCTAACTGGAACATTCCCAATCATAAGCAAATTAATATTGCACAGCAGGATATGGTGAAGTGTTTGCAGAAGGAGATTGATATGAACAAGGAGAATATTAGTTTAATATTTAAAAAACTTGAAACTGCAGATAAGGTGGTTTTTGATAGCAGAATGAAGTTGACATATCGCCAAAAAGAACGATTAACAAGAGGCAAAGTGAAAATGGTTAATGAGCTTTGCGGCACTACGGCTCAAGCAGATCAACCACTAAGCCCCCAAATAATTATTCATCAGAGGCGTCATCTAGCAAACCGATTAACATTTGCCTTAGCAGCCCCCCCCCCCCCCCCCGAATAACGGGAAAATATCCAAAGCTAATACCCAGTCGAAATTAAGCAATCAACAAGCAGTACGAGGTTCTAATATGTTGCCAGATATTATTATCAAAACCGTACCACATAAATTTTGGCTTCACCTCAAACAACCGAGGATGATGTTTTAGCTATATGGCTAATAAGTGTTTGGGAACAAGTTTCTATCATGTTGGTAAATTGATTCCCAAAAGGAAAAAAATTCAAGAACTGGAATACTTATGTTTTAAGTTGGGAATAAACGAAGATCTCAAGGTTGAGGCTTTAAGTTAGGAAACCTGGCCAACTGGCGTATATATTAGACCATTTAAGAATCAAAACTTTCGGAAAGCAGTTGCCTCAGACGTCAAATTTCGCAACCCAACTGTAGAAATCAAAACTCCTAGAGTTTAAGGTTTTAAATAAGAGGACGATTCGGCCCATTGCTCAAAACTAACTACAATATCCTCTATTTATTACCATAATGCATCCAGTATTCGAGGGAAATCTAAATTGTTTCTGTTAGACGTCCTCGACAACGATTATGGCGTAATAGTTATTTGTGAAGCACACATCTTGGGATCAATATAGGAAACTAGTCGAATAAAATTGTCTGCTAAATATCCAGGGGATATTGATGCGGCGGCAGAAAATCTGAAAGATGTCCTGGTACTATCAGTTGAAAAGGTTACACCCCTCACTAGTACACAACTGCCCCACAGTACACACAGGAACTAATCCGTTAGTCTCCGTTATTGAAATGAAAATTACACCGAACTATTAAAGACCTATAAGAATTGCATTACGAGAAGAAGAAAACCAGAGCATCCTGAACTATTTAAGTAATCTCTCGGCAATCCAGAGGACAGATTATTATTTGTGGAAGACAACAAACTCAGACTACTACCTAACTGGAAATTGTGCGAAGAGTGATGAAGAAAAATCCAATGTTTTTGCTGCTGGTCTAACAACAGTATTCACACCACAAGAAGAAGCTAATTATTTTATGCTACTCCAGCAAATGGATGATGGTTTATCCTACAAACTTATAAAGTACTATATAATTGGAAGAAAGTTAAGACTACAATTAAAAATTGCATAAGAAAAGGCTCCAGGGAGTGATCTTATTACTGGAAAAATGACGAGGAAATTGCCAGACCAAGACATTTTTGTATTCCTAAAAAATGGAAGATATCTTTAATCACAACGATACATAAGCCAGCTATTTGAAAAAATGTTCCGAAACCAACATAGTAAGACAGAGCAAGTACATAGAATTCAATTGTAAATGCAATCAAAAGCACCTTCGAGTAAAGCAAATCGTGTTCTGCTGCCTTTGATAAAGTTTGGCACGATGGACTGATATACAAAATTACAGAGCTTCTACCGAAGAAATTTCACTCAGTTCTTGGAAACTATCTTCTACAAAGGCATAAATACGTGGTCAAACAAAATAGCGCAATTACTTGCTTAAATGATATTAACGTAGGTATTCCGCAAAGCAGCGTTTTAGGACCAATATTATGCTTATTGTACACAAACGATTTACCTGTAAAACCAATAAATAATAATATCGACATCTGCCGATGATACGGCCATTCTGATGTCACACAATAATCCCGAAATTGCCTGAAAAGTGTTATAGAAGCATTTTAGTAAAATCGCGGACTGGGTTGAATATATAGCGAATAAAAGTGGATGAAAACTCACGTCACATTCACGCTGAACAAATGCACTTAACACGAATATAAATATTCCTCAACAAATGAAGGTCAAATACTCAGGTTTGCACCTGGACAGAAGGTTAACTTGGAAAATTATATTGAAGCAAAGCGCAATCAAATAAAAATTTAATTTTTCAAAATGTATTGGCTGATCGGGAAAGAAAATCTCACCTGTCATTAGCCAATAAAGTTTTACTGTACAAAACGATAATCAAACCCGTATGGTTATATGGTATTTAGTTATGGAGTTACATCCGAAGTAGTAATATACATGACACTCTTGGAATTAAAACCATTAAAAAATTCAGTTTGAAATATTACTCAAAACTAGAAAGACATCCTAACGAATTAGCCAGGGATATATATAATAAACCAGCCGCGATTTAGACGGCTCTGCGGCTGCGAAAAACAGATCCACTCGTACCTACGGATGAACCTGTAAATTTATTAAATGTTTATGTTGTACATATAAATATAATTTACATTGGTTAAGGCTTAAAATGTGTAATAATTTTAGCTTAAGATTCGATTACTTCTTGTTAGTTTCTTATTTAGAAAGATTCAAGAATAAAGCCATTGGCAGCATTTAAAAAAAAATGCTCGTAGCTCTTATGCTGATACTTATCATAATTCTTTCAGTTTTAAAGTTGATTTTAGGTTGGCTTCATCCGTTGGGTTAGAATAGAATCGATGAAATTATTGAAGATAATTCATTTTTTGGGATATTGTTCATAATGAACTAAATCCCAACAAATTATTGCATTTCATCATTTGGTAGTTATTTCATTTACATTGGGAGTTATTTCATTTTAAAAGTGGAGACCTTTTTCATAATTTATTATTTAACTCCCCATTAAAATATAAAAGTTGGGACTTATTTCATTGGGGAGTTAATTTACTTGGAAGGTTAATTGGTATAGATATACGCTTGCTCCAGAAATACATAGTAGGTAAGTTCGGTCAACGCGTTCAGTTTGTAGAGTTCCTGTCATCTGAATACAATTTTCCCTTCTCATTTTTCCCCTAAATGACTGTAGAACAATAAAAAATTACAAAATATTTAAAATCAGCAATTGTGCTCCGATTCCGATGGCTGATACCTCTAACGATAGGTGTTGCGGTCTGTAATTTCCATGCCAACAGATATTTGGATCGCTCAATTGAATCGTTTATTCTTGAAAGGGCTCATGTCCACTTTTTCAAATTATTCAGGAAATAAAAAAAACTATATATTGTTAACAAAAATAAGTTTAGGAGGGAATTTGAGTTTGTTGATGAAAATGTGAGTCGCTATGAAGTGTTAAGCTGAATTTTGAGGTTATTTGTCAATTATTTCAGCTTTTATGCTCATTTTTAAAGCATGGACATGAGCCCTTTCTAGAATAAACGAATCGTTTATCTTGAAATAATTGAAAAATAACCCCAAAATTCAGCTTTATTTCATTTTTAACCATTCTGTAAACAGCCTCAGAGGGAATAATTTCTAAAATCAAAAACAGAATGTGTATTTATTAAAAATCATTAATTTCAAATTAATCAAATTAATAATTTATATATTAAAATGATGTCGATGTTTGTTTTAATTATTTAATGTGAATTACGGTTAATTGTTACAAGAAAGATAATCGTTACATAACTAATGATTAACTCTCTCTTTTTCACGTTTCTTCTTTTTAAATATTAGTTTAGTATAAAAGAGCACATGGCCTGGACATGTGTCCTTTCTAGAATAAATGATTTTTTTTTTGCAAGGTAGGTGGCGTTCCATTAACCATATGGTAATTTCGTCTTGTCATAAAACGTATGTAAGTGTCTATGATACAAAACCGTCATAATACTAATTTTGACAAAAAGTGGACATGAGCCCTTTCAAGAATAAACGATTCAATTATTTCTACGCATTTTATAGAAAATTCAATTTTTTTGAAATTCACCTTATGAGCCAAACAACAAATTCTGAGCCAAAAAAATCGAAAATCTATATAACAGTAATCGTACCTAATAAAAAAAATATGCTTGCGATAACTTTGAATAAGATGGGTCTACTGAAAATTGAAGTTGTATCAATTACCTTGTCCCAGTTACTGCAACCGCTCAATTCAGGAGGCGCAAAATTCGGTTGCAAATACTAAAGTGTTTTTTTAGTGTTAATTTTTTTTTTTTTAATCAAATACCGTTGTTTACTAACAAGTAACAATGCATCACTGAAAAATGCAGTATGTATATTGAATTTGGCATCCACATTTGGTGCAATATACTTTTATAGTAAAGTGACCCGATTATATATGTAGTCTAAACTAAACTGATGTTGAAAATTTCTTTGTAAAAGCCAATAATTTAATTTTCTCTCATCAAACATAATTCCACTCATTTAGAAAATTTAGTCAGACATAAATCTAATATATATGTATACTATTATGATTCCTATATATTCATATAAACAATCAGACGCAAAATCCCTCTTTATATTCCATTCCTTTTCCATATATCAAACCGCAATTTGAGATGATGGTTGGAAAATTTATAGAAAATTTATTTTTATGTTTTAAAACTATTATTATAACAATATAAAATAATAAAACGATTTAAAATAAAAATTAAATTGTGTTTTACGGTACGTTTGTCATTTTCCAAAACGACAACAACAACAACGGCATAATACTGTGTGAAAATAAAGTGAAATATTGCAGATGTCTGAAATCTGAATTAAAAGACGGGAAAATCTGGAAAAACTTATAGAAAATTTTCTGTTTTTCTTATATTCTTTTTAAATTGTAAGAATGGTGTACAATCGGTTAACTTAGAATTGGAATTAATTTACTCAAGCTTGGTATATTTTCTTGTGAAGGTATAACGCCTATACATATAGGTATACATACCATAAGGCTAGACTCATGGTCCTAATCCAAATATGGAAATTAACAATTTATAATATCGATTTTCCTCCCTCTCTAGACACATTATACATACATAAATAAGTACAACGTATTTATGTATGTATTATGGTCAATTCGTATCTTTTGTTGAGTATACAAATTCCTTTTATGAAAATCTTTTGAAGTTTCCAGCATAATAATAACACGCAAACAGATAACAGATTTGTATAATAAACATAAATTAACTGAAATCATGTGTTTTATATGAGCATTTGAATGAAAACATTTAAATAAAAATAAAAATTTGTTTAAGCATCATCAGATTATCACCACGAAAACGAGATTCTGTTGAAATTGCTATAAACACTGTTTTCTACATTTAAGAGAAAAAATCCTCATGTACAATATAACCCCACCCACAGATTGCAAAAAAATTTCAAATGATCTGATTTGAAAAATTGGAGTTCCAACAAGAGTTCTACGATAATGTCTTAATGGATCAATTATGTTCTTTAAACCATTTTAAACAACAAAAATTTCTTATATCTCACATTATCTCACCCCTTTAAATAAATCCAAAATCACATGACCTGTCTACATAAACATTTCAATTAAACCACACAAAATTATTATTAACTATCATAATAAATAAAAGCAATCACGATAATATCAAATTAAGGGATATTTAGTAGACCACAACAATAAAAACATGTCCAACATAAGGATACCGCGATCATCTTCCTTTATAGTTACATACAATAAGCAAGGGTGTCCGAACGCATATACGATACAACGATATTCAGATTAATCAATCATAATAATGTAAAAAGGGATATCCTCTTATCCCACAATTATTTTATTACAAACAATTAAATCGTATCCACTCCAGTTGAATGAACGAGAATTCAGGTTTGCCATATGGTGTACGCGGGTGTTAAGTTATTAACCAAAACAAAAATGTAAATCAGACAGAATGTATCGTCTATATAGGTTGTTTAATAAATTAATTTATCGTAAATTTGTTTGTTTACAGTATCCCGTCGTAGAAGAAAAGAGGGACGACCACGACGACAGCGTACAACATTTAGTAGTGAACAAACATTAAGGCTGGAAGTTGAATTTCATAGGAATGAATATATATCGCGCGGTCGACGCTTTGAATTAGCAGAATTATTACGGTTGTCTGAAACACAAATTAAGATATGGTTTCAAAATCGACGGGCGAAAGATAAACGAATTGAAAAGGCGCAAATAGATCAACAATATCGGTAAGTTTAAAAATTTGGTTGGTTTGTCTCTTCGAAACGTATTAGTCTTCACGTACTATCAAATTCTTGATTCAAGCTGCCTTCATATTGGTTTTCGCAATCGATAACCTGAGACGTGAGGCGATCAGAACTGAACACATACCAAGGTGAATTGAAAAGCTTTTGGAAGCTGTACGTCAAGAGGATCGGATCGGGATACCTGCCATACGAATTTATCCAATCCACCATGTGGTGATATTACCACGTTGACTAATTTTTCATATATGCTGGTTTGCGGATTGAGTTAAACGTTGAATTTCCGGTTCAGTTGGGTTCCATTTGCTGGTTAAATTGGGGTTGAATTACCGTGTAGTGACCGTGTTGGGTTTTATTTGCGACTTGTGTTGAGGCTGAGTTAGAGGTGAGATAGGGTTTGGGGTAGGATTTAGTGTATTGAATTGATGATTGAATTAGAATTACCTTCAGTTGAGTTCATGTACGCATTTAGTTTTTAAGACCATGTTGGCTTGGGAGTTGAGTTGGGCGTGAGTTTGATTTGGGGCTGGACTAAAGCTGGGGTTGTCTTGAGAGTTGAGTTGGGGGTCGAGTTAGAGGTTAAGTTAGGATTGAGTTGAGTTCATAGACATATGCAATTTTCGAAGAACCGTATTAGCACAAATCAATATATACAGATGATTCATATTGAACAAAAAAATGAAACCTGATGGGGTGCTGCAACAGAATAGAAACAAACCTTTCGAAAATATAAATATTTTAGAAACAAACCAATTTAAAATCAGAAATACGCGCCTACTTGGATAAATAGCATTAATACATTGTTGAATGTATACATACATATAAAGAATGTGTGTACAGTTTGTTCTTTCTCTCTCAGCAAGTGTAATTTAAAAAAATTATAAAACTTAGTAAGCAGAAAAAGCGAAGCATTTCAATTTTGGCTAAAAAATAGTACAAATGTACATACATTCAACAATGTAATAATGCTATTTATCCAAGTAGGCGCGTATTTCTGATTTTAAATTGGTTTGTTTCTAAAATATTTATATTTTTGAAAGGTTTGTTTCTATTCTGTTGCAGCACCCCATCAAGTTTCATTTTTTTGTTCAATATGAATGATCTGTATATATTGATTTGTGGTATTAGTTTATGAATTGAGTTTAGGGTTGAGTTGAGGCTTAGTAAGGGGTTCAGTTACGGATATACGCGTACCTACACGTATATTTTTTTGGGCCATGTTTATTTAGGGATTGAATTCATTTAAATTTCCGCCACATTGTAGAAAGTCCAAATCGGAATTGTGAGAAACTTGTTTAAGGAAGCTTAGTCGGCATTTCTGAAATTAAAATAAAAATGATTAGAAAAGAAATCTGTTGTACAATTTACATGAAAAATATTTGTCGTAATCGGTGTTTGATAGATGGTCGATGAAAGGGCGCAGCCGATGAAATCCAAACAGGATGAAACCTCATAATGTGTAACGTCATTAGCAAATTACAGGTCCAAGTATTTTCACTGACTGTTGCTATTACGATTTAGCTACTTGGTTGAGATACTAGCGAAATATTTGATAATGTAAATTCCCATTCGTCAGTGGAAAGCGAAGTAAAGACGTCATCAACATGAAATACAAGCTGTATCAGGCAGATTAAAGTCACCCACAATCATAAGTTGATCGTTAGGACACCCTGATGTCATCACAGTAAAAATAATCCAAGTCCGATCAGTAGAGAGAGCATGCAAGAACAGAGAACATAATTTGGTTCCACATCGAACCATACGAAGGACGATACACGGCGGTAGCTGGAAATGAAATTGTTGGGAGAGTTGAAGTCGATATCTCGGAAGAAGGCGTGCCAGTATACAAATGGTTAGAGTCGACGCCTGAGCAAAGCAAACGGGGATTTGATTAGCAATCTGGTCGCTAATGTTGCAGACAGATGATAGGTTCGATGCACACGAATCCGCCAAAGACTCGGTTGCCTGATTAATTTTTGAACGAACGGTGGGAAGAGTGGTGTCTGCAATTAAAAATATTTTAGAATCGATATTATCCAATGAGGATTAAGTTAACTTGATTTGGTCCGACTTGAGTTCATAAACGCTTGTAGTTTTTCGAACCATATTGAGGATTGAGTTGGGCATTTAATTGAGGGTTGAGTTGTTATCGAGTAGGGTGTTGAGTTGAGGTTGAGCGATGGGTTCAATTTTGGATTTATTTGATGGCTAAGTCGGGGGGGGGGGGGATTAAGGTAGAGATTATATTAGTTTGAGCTTAAGTACGCATGAAGTTTTCGAACCGTTTTGAGTTGAACGTTAAACATTGATGATCGAGTTAGGTGTTAGGGTTTTAGGATTTTTCAAACCTGAAAACCCGGGTTTTTGCAAATCCTAATTTTGAATAGAATTTATTTTGAAATATAAATCTGGGTTTTAAGTAAAAAACCCGGGTTTTCGGGTTCATCACATTTGGAAAACCTGGGTTTTTGAGACCGGGTAAACCCGGTCTGTCGAGTTGGATTGAACGAGTGGTTCGGTTGTCGATTAATTTGAGGTTGAATTGAGCGTTCTGTGGGAGGTTAGAGTGTTTGATTTAAGTTTTCGTAAACGCATGTATAGGTTTCGAATCGTGTTGATTTCGGGGTTGAGTTGACCGTTGAGTAAAGGGCTGAAATTTGTTTCGAGTTAAGGTGAGTTGAAGTGTAGTTGGGGTTAAATTAGCTTGCTTTCGTAAATGAGAGAGAAGTACGGTTGGAAATTATTTTGGGGGTTCATTCGTGGATTGAGTTAAGCGTTGAGTGTGGTATTAGCTTATAGGGTGCGGTCAAAAAATCAGCCGCTGCACAGTATGCAGCATAAAAAATGTAAAAGCAGCCGCAAGTGAAAAAGGAAAACTTATAAGACGAGATTAAATGAGCAGCCAATTTTTAATTTCTACATTTTAATCGGACAGAACGCGCAGATTTTGCTTAATTTTTGATTAATTTTCTGCATACTGTGCAGCGGCTGAATTTTTGACCGCACCCATATAGGGGTTGATTTAAAAGTTGATTCGTTGGATTGGCGGTTGATTTGGCGATTGCGTTGGGGATTGTTTTTCGATTGATTTGGAGGTTGAGTTGTAAATTGAATTCAAGGTTGATCTGAAGATTTAATTAGAACATTTAGTTAGGGATTGATTTGGCAGTTCAGTTAATTTTCAGGACCAAAGTTCTGATCACCTCGTAAGGTTTCAGCCCTTTATATTTTCTTATTGTTTTAGCAATTAGATAATATGCATCAATAATTGCAACAAAACCTCCCCAGAATACTCAAACAAGTCAAGGCAAGAGGATACGACTTTCCTAATCTGATTATTCATTCCAGGCCACTAAATAATGCATTCTTGCACATGAAAGTGTTTTTCGATTCCTATTTACTAATTTTGCTTGAATTTGTAAAACTTTTGACTACGCTCTCGCTTTTCTTTCTGCCACGTTGCTAGGGCAGAATTTAATCTTCTCACTGTAAATAAGCGCTCTTAAAAAAGATCAATTTTTGAGAATATTTTACCAACAGACAAACTTTCGATTTTCGAATAATTCGCCTTTAGAGGGAAGAGGGTGCTCATCAATCTCCAACTTTGGATTAATTGAGATTTTGAAGTAATAAAGCCTAATTTTATCAGCTTTAACTATGGCACAAAAGGATTCGTCCAATCACTAAAATCCACATTATATTCAATATGTTCCGTGCTCCCTGCCTCACTACTATAGAGCTAATACAACCGGTACCCCTTTAACTTCATCACTCTCTTCATCGATCATTTAATTTATAAATCAATTTTTTGATGCAATCCGAAGTCTTATCTCCCCTATATTCTACATCATTTATCGTACATACCTCATAGAAATAGTTCAACAGACTCTCAACGAATAACCGATCTCAAGCTTTATTATCTCTCACCTGGCACACCAGTTGATTCTTAATGCGATAGGCAAACATTTTCCGCAACGCAGTTACGTAGTCCCTAACATGTGAGCATTCTGCTTCTCCTTTCCTTGCTCACGACTGAGACGTTCAATTTTCCGCTATCTCTAACGGTTAAAATAACAAATACAAAAATTCTTTGGGTCACGTCACTCCTATTATGATTGTTGAGTCAATCAACACGACTCTGTGTTGCCCAATACCTTTTGTCGTATTGTTTTTTATCAAATGAAAAAACGAAAACGCAATGAGTCGTGTTGATCGACTCGCCAATCATAATAGGGGTGCTTATTCAATGATGTTGATTTATTTAAATTAATCCCATTAAATCGCCACCAGTCAAATTTAATTACTCACCAATTGTTTGTAGTACTAATTACATTTTATAACATACATAAATTATTTGTATTCAACTTCCGTTTCCTCATAATTTTTATTATAGAAATTTAGCTGCTGCCAGTGGGTTCATCGGACAATTCGGCGCCGCCACGTACCCACCACCAACCGTGCCCAACTACAATTTCACATCATCTCGCGTTAACGTATCACCGGCGTCCAGCCATCATCATCTGACATCGTTTTACTCATCAACACTAATAAACGAAAATATATTCCAAGTCAACAGTTATGATTCAACTCAAAAGCAGCCAAAGGAGGGGATTAATCAATAACAATGCATTGAAAATTTGTATAGGTATGCGGTAATAATTTAGTTATTATCCAACGAGTTATTCGTAAAAAATACTTCATTACATCACGAGGGACAGAAGATTTCAAATTAGGATGAAAACAAAAATTATTAATCAAGAATTTTGTAAACCATTTTCAATAAAAATATATAAAATGATTTCGATTGTTATTAAAAAATAATTAGTTTCTTAAATGGTTACGCAAAAGCTTGGATAGGATTACTAATCGCCCCTATTGCGAAATTATTTTTCCTTGAGTGATTTTTTAATTTAAAATACAAAATTTTTACTTTTTAATATCATCTTTATTTTAAAAAAAACGTAAATATTACATCGTAAAAAGGAATAAAACTTACCGTATCTTTTTGTATTTAGTCGAATTGCAAATGAGAACCTTCCAAATAGGTAATTAAAATATATTTACTCACCCACAATAAAAACGCAACCTCTCGCGCGAGCATCATGCTACATACAGAAATCAATCGATTGGCATCCGATACGTCGACACGTACATCGCACCTTTATTGAAATTGAAAATGTGGGTTAATGATGGAAATTAACCATAATTTGTTTTTGTTATATAAAATGTTCTCCTGCCTAAATTATATAGTAGTAGTGTGTGCGCGCAACTTTTATACGACTACAATACTGACTAAATAGATAAGATAGCTAAACATAATATACCTGATTTTTTTTAGATATGTTATAAATGCTACAAGTAAAAACACCAACTCAATATTTAAAATATTAATCCTATTAATATACAAATATTTTTTTTTACACAATATAATATCCACTTATAAATAAATTAGTTTATAGATTTTCAAGTTTAAATACAACCTTTTCATAATTAAACTTCCCAAGATTCATACCTTTACGAATAGCCATTTCTAATTAAAGTATTTAGGTTCTTCCGCAAGTTCATACTTCAGATTTTCTATTCCTAAATTTCATATACTAAGGTCTAAAACACAGGACTTCTAAAACTTGTACAAACTACAAATTGAAATTTAAGTTTTACATCAATTGCTAGCTAAATGTTTACGATATAACACTAATGTTTATGTTAATGGATAGAACAATTTAAATTGTCACAGCTTAATCATCAACACTTTATAAATTTGAGATACTTTTAAAATTAGTAATCGAGAAAATACTCAAAAATTATAAAAATGTACATTTCGGCAAGGTGCTAAATATGAGCAGTATGAATTCATCTTTGGAAACGATTGGAGGTTAATTTTGAAAAGGATTTATTTGAAACTAGAAACACCTATTTATAAATAATTCTTAGTTCAACTAGAATTTTAACGCTTTCTGATTGCAATTTTTTTGGGGAGTGACCAAGTATAAATTTAATATTTAAAAACTATTAATTAATTTTGTTTAGTTTATATTTGTTCCTTGTACAGAAATGATTTTTGTTAGGATTTCTTTAGTCTTATGCAAAGCACTAAAAGAATAGTCTAAAACACAACAAAAATCCTACACAATATACCTAAATATATAAAGTTTATAATAATACATATATTTTTAAATATATGTTTTTTGATTCTTTTTCTAAATGTTAGAAAAAAAAAGTTAATGAAAAAAAAGTAATAAAATAATAAAAATGAAAAATTTATAAAATTTTATGGATGGTGCCCTAGATTTTTGTATGGTGGCCATCCTAAAAATTTTTTTTAGACAAATTTTCAAATTACACATAAAACTTATACTATATAAATTACATAAAATTATGACTATCTTTGTTTCTATGATGTAGAATATAAAACTTTTTTAGTTTGATTTTCTATTTAAAATAAATAATTTCTAAAACTCATCCTTTTATCTCGCCTTCTCTATTTTTTTTTTTTTAAACTGTATAATTCTTCCTGATCTGTTTTATATAATAATTTTTATTGTTAATCTTCCTGTTCTACATCATAAATCAATCGCCTATCCTTTTTATCTGATTTTTGTTTGAAATGTTCTGTTTCTGACCTAAATATCAATTGAAGGAAAATGTTTTAAGATTATTTTCGAGTTCCATTATAAATTAGGTTATCTAGATATTCCGATTAATTATTATTAGCTGAAATTTGAGTAAACAAAAATGTAACATACCTAATATCTACGGTTTCCACCGCCTCCTCCTCCACCTCCCATGCCACCGCCTCCACTCATGTTATTACTATAATTTCCGCCTGGCCCACCACCGCCATATCCTCCTCCTCCGCCACCACCACCAGAATTACCACCTCCTAAAAATACATAAATATTGATAAATTTTCGACTATTTTTATACTATACTTTTGTAGTTTTCAAATGTTGCAAAACTGCGTGTTACTTAACAAGAATTGAATGTCCTGTGTAACATAGCTAAGTTAAGCGAATTGCTCTCACAGTTTTTTTCAAGAGTTTAATCCGACAATACTAAATGATCTAGTAATTCTAGATTAGGGAACTGTGAACTTAAAAAATTAATAATTTAACATACCGTATGGGGCCGATCTGCTAGAGTTAAAATTGCCTCCTCCGCGTACGGGACCACCGGAGAAACCTTGTTGGTAGCCGCAACCAAAGTTATCATTATTCCAATTGCCACCACCACTGCCACCTCCTCCTCCACTATTGCTATTGTAGCCACCACCGCTACCACTTGACCAACCACCACCGCCTTGATTACTGGGACCGTTATCCCATGGATTCATTTGACTGTTCCAGTTGCCTCCGCTACCGCCGCCTCCACCTTGGTTGTAGCCACCACCACTACTGCCACCAAAGTTAGAGTTCCATCCTCCATCACCTCCACTCATGCGGTTGCTACTCCAGTTTCCACCACCCCCACTTCCACCCCCACGACCCATACTTCCGCCACCACTACGGTTTCCTCCGCGGCCACCACCACCACCGCCGCCTCCTCCACCTCCACCACCACCGCCAGAATTATTTCGATCCATCTCTTGTTTCGACAATGCTTTTTTTACATCGAGCAATTTAGATTTGATGGTGTGACTTTTTTGTACTGTAAATAAAAAACGTTTATGATTAGAACTGCAATTTTTAATTATTAAATTAAAATGATAAAATTATTTCTAACGAAATGAATGTAGCAATACTAATATCATCGTGGCAGCATAAGAAACAACCCCAACAAAAATATACTAAAGCATTTAATATTACAGTACAAAAACGCCATATAAGTAATCAAACATCCTTATATGGAGCTGGGACTGTGTACTTTACAATAAAAAAAAAAATGATACTTACAAACAACTTTATCAACGGGATCATAATCGTCATATTCAACAAAAGCAAAACCGCGCTTCTTTCCACTTTCCTTATCAGTCACAATGCTAACCGAACTAACGTTACCAAATTGACAGAAATAATCACGAAGACAATCCTCGTCATGTTCATCTCTAAGTCCACCGACAAACAATTTTTTCACTGATGCACCAGCTTCCGGTCGACCAATATCTTGACGCGGAATAGCACGTTTAGGCTCAACCTCGCGTCCATCAACCTTATGAGGACGTGCTTTTTGAGCATCATCCACCATAAAACTTCGCGAATATGTAATAAAACCAAATCCACGGGATCGTTTCGTTTTAGGATCCTTCATGACGACTACATCCACAATTTTACCCCATTTTTCAAAATGTGATTTTAAAGATTCATCCGTAGTACGATAATCTAAACCGCCGATAAACAGTTTACGCAAATGCTCTGCCTCGCGAATGTCCTAAAACAAATAAAACATTTAAACATTAATATGAGTATTGTATTCACCCTATTCACACGAGTTTGCATCATATTCCGCGTCGTTCCTTATCAACTAAAATTAGCTTTTAGGTAGAGGGAGAAAAAAACGAAGAGATTATAATGCAAACAATAATCGATGAATAGATAGGCATTTTGGACGCAATTCTTTTATTTAAACTAAATTATTTTTCATTTTATAATTAATCAGCAGATTCACACAAGTATACTTTTAATCATTCTTTGCTCTTAAACCATTTTAAGTTTACAGCTAAAGAGAAACGAAATGAGGAAAGAATGATTTTAAGTTGCATAAAAGCCGCCATAAAAGGTTGCCTTCGTCGACAATTTTTTTTTAACCAGTCGAATTCCATCCAAAGAAAAATAACGTCATTTACTAAGAATACGATTGGTTAAAAATTATTAGAACGAAACCAACCATACAAGAAGCTTTAATAATGAATGTTACAATTGTGTTGACGTGCAATAAATTTCTAGAATGGAAATTTTATCAATTTTACAAAATGGCGTCCGCATGACGCCTACATTTTGCTTTGTTACAAAATTTTTAATTATACTAATCTCATTATATTCTAATCTTAATGCACTTGTACGTTTTTTAAATTTGAACAGAACTTTAAATCTCATTAAAATAGCTATTACATATCGAAAAATATCTTACTTCTTCGTTTCCATTTTGACCGTCATTGGAATCTCCACTATTTCCGTTTTGATCTTCACGTTCGCTTTTCATGTTTTATTTATTAAGTTAAAAATATTTTATACAAATTTAAAACTAAATAAGTAGAATAAAATTGAATTAAAAATTATCTATTTTAATTATTTATTGAACAAAAGAAAATCGCTACCGCGTTTCACAAACTCAAAACCACGAATGGCAGAATGATGCTTTTCTATGTAGAACGGAAATACATTTTAGGCGGCCAACATGGCGGACGGAAATTAAAATTCGCCACTGAACTTAAAAAAGTTAGTACAAGATTTGTGTAATTTTTATTAATTATTTAAAATTGTGAGAAAATATTATAGTATTTTAATTTAAACATTTAACGCATAGTTTTAGTGATAATAATATTTAACTAAACTGTCGGTTTTCA
Organism: Tipula helvola; assembly: GCA_963556165.1. NCBI lineage: Eukaryota > Metazoa > Arthropoda > Insecta > Diptera > Tipulidae > Tipula > Tipula helvola. The sequence goes on along the minus strand of OY744482.1, from coordinate 387,004,812 downwards.
ATGCACTTATATTAATAAAATGTAAAAAAAACTAATAAACCGATAGTTTAGTACAAAATGCTTCTCGGTTCTTCAGACAGATGGAACATTAGTTTAAAGCACTAGGCAAGAGATGGCACTTTCCAGACACAAAAATTCAAATCATTTTAATTTCTACATTTACTAATATTATTTATATGCACTATGTACAAACAATTTATATTTCATTAACCAACATAAAACGTTGATGTTGCGGCTCTGGAACAACATTAAAATATTTCTTGAATATCGCTTGTCCTTCACGACCAGCATAATTTCTCTGAACCCATGTGTGGTCCCAATTTGGATCGATTTTTTCACAAGTCACATAAACCTTACCGTGTTCCAGTGCAAATAGTGTTCCATTCTTACCAAAACCGACCTAAAGTCACAAGACACATAATATTAACAAAATAACCTACAAATTGCATATTATTTAATTACATTTAGTCCTGGATGAAAACGGGTCGTTAACTGCGTCGCTAATATCGTTCCGGCCGATACGTAATGGCCATCTTGAACACGCCACCCTCTATGTTTAGGCCGTGCATGACCCTTTGGATTGCGTGTACTCCCACCAGTCTTTTTGCTAGCGTTGCGAATTATATCTAAAATGTGGACAGTAACTAAACGTTTTTTATAATACATTAGATTACAACTCACCTAATTTACTTATATTTGTTTCTAATAATGTTAGTTTTGATAGTTTCCCTATTAAAAAACTCATTTTGAGCCGGAACGACACAAATTTTTTTGGCGTTTTTACAATCTGACATTTATGTCAGAATTGGTCGAAAAATTTAATTTACGAAACTGTTGTGGTTCGAGTATTAGGTGAGGAGAAAACTTAAACGCTCTATTAAATTCATTACATATTTTGTTTATAAATGGACCAAAATCGCCAATTTATTCAAAATCCTCATAAGAGCATTGGCTCTGGCTGGCTTGCAAATTACTAAAATCTATTTGAACTTTAAAACATAATTGTAGATTTGTAGGTATTGTTTAAAAAAAAATGTAATATTGTTACATTCGCCATTCATAGATGTCACTTCACCTTGTCTCGGTAAATCCAAATTTTTAGTTTTAAAATTTACCGCAACATCGGATGAACGCGTAAAGGAAATTTATTAGATGTCATATTTATGCCGCGCCATAAAAAAAACTGTAGCCTTTCAAGTGAATTAAAAAATTAAAAAGAAAAACTTACATTATTCTATATAAAAAGCACTATATATTGTATCAAATAAAAAAATTATTGTGTAATATTTATAAGTGATTGTGCTGTGGATGTGAGTTAACAATTCAAAATTATACTTGGCTGAATAAACCTATTTTAGTGTTCATGTATTGAAAATCGAGGCTGGCGATTACAGAAAAACAATTGGAAGGCGCATTAAAATGGCCAATCATTATATTGTTACTGCACAAAAACCTACTGCTGTGAATGCATGTGTAACAGGTAAATATCCGAGAGACTTCGAATCTATTTTAAAACTTGGGATTGATTCCAAACATTACACAAAAATGTATCGCATAATTATGAAATTTATATTTTTCAATTTTTGGTCGCTTTCGAAAAATGAGGTTAGGGTCATCCGTAAAAAAAAACATTTTTTTGTTGGTTTTAACTTTTAATTAATTTATAGTGAATTAAGAAATTATATTTTACATAAATATTGTTTCTTTGGGCGCAGCGCTCGCAGGTGTTAAATTCATAAATTAACACCATATTATGCATGCTTCGTTCATCGCACTGGATAAACCGCTACATACCATAAATTTGGTGACTATTAAAAACTTCTTTCCTTAAAAAACAGTTTTGCTCGTAAGCTATCACTTGTTTCTGAGTCACACTTCAGCAGAAAGTCTATCTAGAGACTAGACCAATATGTATCCCTGGCGAGCCGAATTTCAAATCTTCGCTTGTTTTTTTCATTTACTCTGATTTGCATCTGTTCCTAAGCATACTACTAAAGAAATGAACTGCTCCAGCCAACGAAAAAATTCGTCAATTTAATCCAACTACAATTTTATTTACTGTTTCAGGTAATTTCACATCACAAAATGATTTGAATTTAATTGTGGCGAAAAATTCACGACTAGAAATCTACCTTGTGACACCGGAAGGCTTAAGGCCGATCAAAGAAGTTGGAATTTATGGAAAAATTGCTGTTATGAAGTTATTTCGACCTGCTGTAAGTTGTTTGTACCAATTCTTTTAATATCAAAATAAAATCTCGGCACATTATTTTTTTGTTTTTTCAGGATGAGAAAAAGGACTTAATTTTTATATTAACACATCGTTACGATGCCATGATTCTAGAATGTAAACAGTACGCTGAAGATATTAAAATAATAACAAAGGCACATGGTAATGTTGCCGATCGAGTTGGGAAACCTGCAGAAACTGGCATATTGGCGGTTATTGATCCAAAAGCACGTGTAATTGGTATGCGATTATACGAGGGGCTATTTAAAATAATTCCGCTTGATAAAGACACCAGCGAGCTAAAAGCGACCAGCTTACGGATGGAAGAGATGCAGGTACATGATGTTGAGTTTTTACACGGATGTGCCAATCCAACCTTAATCGTAATTCATCAGGATATAAATGGGCGTCATATTAAAACACATGAAATAAATTTACGTGAAAAAGAATTTACTAAAATTGCCTGGAAACAGGATAATGTTGAGACAGAGGCCACGATGCTGATTCCAGTCCCTTCACCGCTTAACGGTGCAATCGTAATTGGTCAAGAATCGATAGTGTACCATGATGGAAGTAATTATTTAGCGGTTGCACCACCAATTATTAAACAGAGTACAATTAATTGTTACGCGCGAGTTGATGTAAAAGGACACCGATACCTACTAGGCAATATGACCGGCCATTTATTTATGTTATTCCTCGAGACCGAAACAAATGCAAAAGGAAATTTATTTGTACAAGATTTAAAAGTCGAGCTACTCGGTGAAATTTCAATCCCTGAATGTATCACCTATTTGGATAATGGTGTACTATTCATTGGTTCGCGTCTAGGTGACTCTCAACTCGTTAAATTAAATACGGTGGCCGATGAAAATGGAGCTTATGTGGTTCCCATGGAAACTTTTACTAATTTAGGTCCTATAATGGATATGTGTGTAGTAGATCTAGAGAGACAGGGCCAGGAGCAAATGATTACATGTTCGGGAGCATTTAAAGAGGGTTCGCTGCGAATCATTCGGAATGGTATCGGGATACAAGAACATGCTTGCATTGATTTGCCTGGTATAAAAGGAATGTGGGCACTTAAAGTAGGCACCGATGATAATTCATTTGATAATACTTTGGTATTGGCATTTGTTGGCCACACGAGGATCTTGACGTTAACGGGGGAAGAGGTCGAGGAGACGGAAATTCATGGATTTTTAAGTGACCAGCAAACGTTTTATTGTGGTAACGTCGATTATGGTCAAGTTATTCAAATTACGCCACTTACAGCCAGATTGGTTAGTGCTGAAAATCGAGCACTTATATCAGAGTGGAAACCACCGGGTGATAAGCGTATTGGCGTAGTAGCATGTAATTCCAGTCAATTAGTGTGCGCATCTGCGTGTGATTTGTATTACATTGAAATTTGTGATGGGGAACTGGTACAGAAGACACACGTCAGCCTACCGTATGAAGTAGCGTGTCTCGATATATCGCCATTAGATGAAAAGAGTTCCAAAAAATCTGATATTGTTGCGGTCGGTTTGTGGACCGATATATCCGCTTGTATACTAAAAATTCCGACACTTGAGACAATGTATACTGAGAAACTGGGCGGTGAAATAATCCCGCGTTCCATATTGATCACCTGCTTTGAGGGAATCAACTACATGCTTTGCGCACTCGGAGATGGTTCAATGTTTTATTTCGTACTTAATAAAGAGGATGGTTCTTTATCCAATAAGAAAAAGGTTACACTTGGTACTCAACCTACAATTTTAAAAACTTTCCGATCTCTATCGACAACAAACGTATTTGCTTGTTCCGATCGGCCAACAGTAATTTACTCGTCAAATCATAAACTTGTGTTTTCAAATGTAAACCTTAAAGAAGTAAATCATATGTGTTCGTTGAATGCCGAGGCTTATCCGGATAGTTTGGCATTGGCCACAAAAAATTCCGTAATTTTAGGAACCATCGATGAAATACAAAAATTGCATATAAGAACGGTGCCTCTGGGCGAATCACCACGTCGTATCGCCTACCAAGAGAGTTCACAAACATTTGGTGTTATCACAGTCCGGGTTGATATACAAGACTCTATTGTGCTTGTACCATCACGTCCTTCGGCTTCGACACTATCACAGAATGTAACGTGTGCCTCAAGCTCCGGGGCTTTACCAAAGACCGGTGCTGGAACTTCTGGCGGCCTAACCGAATACGGCCAAGAAGTTGAGGTTCATAATTTACTCATAATCGATCAAAATACGTTCGAAGTGTTACATTCGCATCAGTTTATTCAAACAGAATACGGACTATCGTTAATTTCGGCCAAGCTCGGGTCCGACCCAAATACATATTATATCGTAGGCACAGGTATTGTAAATCCAGAGGAGTCGGAACCAAAAGTTGGTCGAATATTGATTTATTTGTATGCGGACGGGAAATTAAATTTGATTGCCGAGAAGGAGGTGAAAGGTGCTTGTTACTCCCTGGTAGAATTTAACGGCAAAGTATTAGCTACTATCAACAGTACAGTTCGTCTATTCGAATGGACTAGTGATAAGGATTTGCGGTTGGAGTGTAGCCATTTCAATAATGTGTTGGCCTTATACCTAAAGAAGAAAGGAGATTTTATATTAGTCGGGGATCTAATGCGATCGATTACTTTGTTGCAGTATAAACAGCTCGAAGGAAGTTTCGAGGAAATAGCTAGAGATTATGAACCAAATTGGATGACAGCAATTGAAATTCTGGATGATGATACGTTTTTGGGGGCGGAGAATAATAATAATTTGTTTGTGTGCCAGAAAGATAGTGCGGCCACGACGGATGAAGAGCGACAACAAATGCCTGAGGTAGCGCAATACCATTTGGGCGATTTAGTAAATGTTTTCAGGCATGGATCGCTGGTTATGCAAAACGTGGGTGAACGCACAACACCAACGTCTGGATATGTACTATATGGTACAGTTAGCGGTGCAATCGGCTTAATAACACAAATACCGCCCGATTTTTATGAACTGTTGCATACCCTTCAAGAGCGGCTAACACATACAATCAAATCAGTTGGCAAAATCGATCACGCTACGTGGCGTAGCTTTAATTCCGAAATGAAGACAGAGCCATGTGAAGGTTTTATTGATGGAGATTTAGTCGAGAGCTTTTTAGATTTAAGCAGAGAAAAAATGCGAGAGACCATATTTGGTTTGGAAATTGAAGCTAATGGCACGAAAAAAGAGGCAACCGTAGATGATATAATTAAAATTGTTGAGGACCTCACAAGGATACATTAGAAAAGTAGAGGCATCTACTCGCAGTCCTCTTCCTCCCCAAACACATGGTGAATAAAATATGTATTCAGATTTAAAATTTAGTTTTGTTTCTATATTTGTTTTGGTTTAAAAATGAAACTTGTACAAATTATAAGCTCTTTATTATCGAATAAAACAAAAACCCAATTTTGAATTTATAAACTGACTTAATTTTTTAGCCAATCCACAATCTTGTCTACTCCTAAGCTTGATATAGCGCTAGCTTCAATTACTGTGATTTGTTGGGTGATTTGCCTTCTTAATTTCGCCATTTGTAGCATAAGAAGTGCTTCATTACGCATTTGACGATAAGCCAAATCCATCTTGGTCAGAACCAGGAGAATTTTTGATTTTTTAAGTCGTGGCTCTGCGAGGAGGGTATACAAGAGAACTCCAGCTGCTGATATTTGACACAAATTACTTGTATCCACCACGTAAATAATCTTATCCACATCTGTTAAATAATTTTTCCACATTGGAGCCATTGTTCCACCAATTTCCCGCACTTGGGTCATTTTTTTCGTTTGCTTCCTTATCACTTCATCATCCTTGTAAACTATAGGTGGAAATTTAATTGTAAATAAATTTATACCAATGGTCGGAACCGAATGTGAAGTATTGTTAACTGATCCAGGGTTTTGAACACAATTTAAAAGTAAAGTTTTGCCAGAGCCCCGCGGGCCTAAACACAAACACGCCATATTTTATTTACTCGTTTTGTCTCCATAGTATTAAGAAGAGGTTTAAAATTTTAGTTAAGACTCGCACCAAATCGATTTTTAAATTTAGTTAACGTGGTTTCGTAGAAAACCATTTGTTCGAAATTAGTTTTTGTAAAAATAGTTATATGTAGCTGATTTTCATTCAATCTTTTCGTTCTTTTCCGAAAGAATAGAAAAAAGAAGAAAAGTGCAAATACATTTTGTCCATATATAAAAATGAGGCGGGCATACTCAACATTTCATTTTTTCCTTTCAAAATTTGTACATACATACATATTATACATATTTGATTTTATAAATTTTGAGCAACATGGTGCAACATTTCTATTCTGAAAGGTGTGTTCTGTTAAGGCTGATTTACATTTAATCTTCCGTTCTTTTCCAAACGATAAAAGATGTACAATAAAAAATGCGTTTTAGTATGATTTCCTTATATGTATTAAAATCAGAAGGAATACTCAAAAGTATTATTTAATACTATTTACTGCAACACTCAACTTATTTTGGTGAAAAGGAACGGAAAAACCTGAAAAAGATGAATTGGTTTAAGCATTTAACACATCTCGGATCCCGGCTGCAATATCTTTGGATGTGATTAAATCCCTGACATTTCTTGCATTGGGGTATGTGTGTAGTGATTCTCTTCATTGATTAAATTTTTCCTTCATGGGAAGATTTCCTTTTATACCATAAATGTTTTGAACATTCTCTTTGTTATCAGAAAACCAGCATAAAAAGTGGGAGTCTCCTTTCACTGCAAGTTTGGTTTCCTTCCTGGTTTTCTGTTCTCTCTTTTTTAACAGTATTCACAGCATCTAGTATTTTAAGGCCTTTATTTTGTAAGTCTTCCATTATTCCTGTTCTTGAGCAAGTGTGATGCAAACCTCTTGCCATAACTTTTATACTGTTTGTCCTCATAGGTAAACCACTGATACTTTTCAGCATTCAGCTTCATAGATTAAGTTTTATGTGTATTAATTTTCCAAACGTCATTGTTTAGCGCTGTTACTTTATACTCTTTGTCAGTAACCGATTTCATCAGTGACTGATGAATTATTTGGTAACTGGTTATGGTTACACCCACAATATTTATTGGCGGGGATGGTTTTTCTTTCGGTTGCACCAGTTTTGGTACAATGTTCTTGGTGGTTGGACAACTTTCGGTTCGGTACTTGTAGTTCCACTACCATTTAGTTGTTCAACCTCAGGTGACGAGATTCAGCTTTTCTTTTCTTACCCTTCCTGGACTGTTTTTTCTGCTTTAGGATCCAGCCCGTCTCCTTCTCCAATTCATACTCATCAATGAAATAGTTGAATTTCTCTGGTTCAATACTCTCTAATTCGCTATGTTCTTTAGCATCCCGATCCATTTTTAGAAGTTCATTTTCTCGCTTTAGATGCTCCATTTATTCGCTTAGCTTGATAAATGATTGCTCCATTTTCTGTAGCCTCCCCAAGAGATTCATATTTTCCTTTTCTAGGCCAATACTTATTTCACTGAATCCTGCTGCTCGCAATGTAAAATTTCTGCTGGCATAACTTCTCTCATGCGATATTTGGCCCTCCCCAGAATACATAGGACCAGCCTTCGAAGAGGATGGATTGTCCAGTTGGCTGACTGGAGACCACCTGAGGTAATAAATCTCTCTGATTTGTGCATTGCATATATTCTCGATGTTGATCTTGACATTTAGCACATTCGAAAAGAGACCGTAGTAAATTTATAATAAAATTTATTTTTGTTATGTTGGTAAAAAATTTACTAAAATTACCTTGCCCATACAAAAAGTTAAAATATGTATGTAGTAAATTTTTATGTTGTTGTTTTTATTATTTTGACATTTTTAATCTTTATGACCGGATTTATATGACGAAAAATTAACTTTATATCGATTTAAATACAAAAAAATATGTTTTAAATGACGAGCGATTTATTATCAATGAAAACGCGTGCTCGAATTTTTTCGATATTGAATTTTATATACATGTATTTTAACTTTTTAACTTTTTGTATGGGCAAGGTAATTTTAGTAAATTTTTTACCAACATAACAAAAATAAATTTTACTACGTGAAAATCCGGCAAGCCGGAAATCACATAACGCACAAGACACGGAAAATTGACAAAATTAAATTCCCCTCCAATTAAATTTAATGCAATAATGTACCTATAAGCCGAAAACTCCTATGTCGCGGACGGAAAATATTTTTGTAGTATGTACATAAATTGCTATAAAAACTCCATTAAGCCGAAAAATTTACATAATAAAAATGGAATATGAAACAAAAAAAAGAACTACACGAAACAAAGAAACTCGACAACGGCATAATTCAAAATGTTAAACTTAATTACAAGAAGTTAATGCTTAAATCTATAAATTGAATTGATTTTTATTTTATTTTTATTAATTAATCAATACCGTTTTATTTTACATTCAGATGTATGTATGTATATAATAATGTATATAATTTTTGTCAGTCCCGTCGGTTTCCGCCTTATCGGATTTTCACGTATAAATTTACTATGGTCTCTTTTCGAATGTGCTATGTGACACAGTATTCACAATGAAAAATTTTTTACTTTTTACTTACAGGTTTGTATGAATTTCCAACATGACGAACAATATTTTTTTCGTTAAGTTGGAAATTCATACAAACCTGTAAGTCAAAAGTAAAAAGTTTTTCATTGTGAATGCATACATTTTGTATTTTTAAAATATGTTTTAAAAATACAAAATGTAAAAGTTTGCATTGTGAATACTCTCTGTGTTGAACAGTTAGAAAAGTTTAGGGTTAATTTGGTGTGTTTTAATGCAAATTACAATTAAAGAATGAATAATTTAAACAATAACAATTGCGAACAAAAATTAATAACCGAACATTATGAAGAATATACTCGTGAATATCAAAAGGCGATTATCAATTTAGAAAAGTTTAATTCTAGAGTATAATATGTCCTAACCTCATATTTCATTCATACGCTCATTTTACTTTTTGTGTTTACAGACAAAAGATCTTATAATCGAAACCTATCTAAGCAGTACAGAAAATAGTAACCGAAATCATCATGCCGGTACACTAAAGAAATTATGTACCTATATAAAAATTCTACAAAAATTGAATCAAGATATATCATCAACAGAACAGGCTCAGAGTTTAACTGTAACATCAAGTACTTTTGAATCTCCTGATTTTAATTGTACCTTTGAATCTCCTGCTGAAATTGTAGAACCATCGATTGAAGAAGAACTTCCGCTACCGATATTGGTTGAGGTTAACCAGATTCAAAATCAAGCTACGATAAAACAAAATTCTTTAATCGATATTGAACATCCCAGCAAACATTTTAACTATCCTCAACCAGAAATTCATCTCTATACCAAAGATCACAAAGGCGTTTGTGTAATTTCATATGTGAGGAAATGTGATTACAAAAGTTTTTTTATCGTAGATAACTCCATGGTTAAGAGTTCATATACCGAAGCTCTATCAAAATTGGCCAATCTAACGTTTGAATTAAAAGTACATCCAAATTGGATTCCTGATGTAGAAGATGTGTTTGGTGTTTTTATCGACAATTGTTTATTTCGTGCTGTAAAACAGACTAAAGCTGAACCAAATGACCGGACTTTTAAGATATTTTTAATCGATGTTGGTGAAATATTCGATGTTGACATTGGAAAGAAAGATTTATATGACTTGCCTAAGGATGTACGGGTTATGCCGGCCCAAGCATTATATTGCATCCTAGATAGAAAAGTAAATGGTTTCTTAATTGATTTTTCAGGCAGGTACTAATTTGAAATTTTTATTGTAGTCTCAGGTAACCATGGATTATTTAAGGAGCTCACTTTACAAAGAAAGAAGTTTCCGGATAACAAGAATTAAGAAATATACTTTTCACTTGGATGATATTAAGGAGATTACGAATCCATTTTACACTGAGCTCTTGGCTAAACAGGTATTGTTAATCAATTACATAATTATTTTAATCAATTATATATATTTTAATCGAACATTACCAAACATCTGCTAATTATTAGTTTAATGATACTAAAGAGTATCAAGCCGCCAATCCAAATGAAACTATGTATGTTCCGGCTGAATATACAAGCAGTTCGGATGAGTTCACTTTAAGTGGTAGTGAAATATCAAACAGAACATCAAAACTAACAAACTCCAATATAAATAAAACCGCTCCCAAGCCTGTATTCCTCGAAACGAAATCAACGAGCAGCGCAATTGAAGCGGTTATGACATTTCGACCAACCGACGATAGTCGAGTATGCCATTTTTATAATTCCCGGACAGGTTCGTGCTTTAAAGGACCAAATTGCAAATTACAACATTTACCACAAGTCGAAGGCGGTTGGTCACGAGACAAAGTGGAAACCATAACCAGCATCGCGGCTGAAATTGAATACCCAGATAATAATTCACTCATCACAGTAATTCCGACGAGTATTGAAATTGACGGATCGTTCTGGGGTCAAATTGAATTTGATACGAAAACAGATTCCTTCACAAAATTGAAGCTTTTAAATTTACAGCTCAATTCGGCCGAATTTGTTGGCAATTTTAAACCGTTGGATCATTTTCCTGTTTATAGTGAATTAGTACTGGCTCAATTTCGTGATAATTTGTGGTATCGGGCCAGAATTATTGGAGATTATGATCAGAGATTTAAAGTATTCTTCCTGGACTATGGGAATTGCGATTTTGTTTGCTTGGAAAATCTCCGGAAATGGGATAATCGTTGTGATTATTTACCCTTCCAAGCGGTTCTATGTCGAATCGCAAACGTTTCTATCAAACAGGATGATCATAAACGCAAAGTGGACGTACTTAAAAAACTAATTTTAAATAAACGATTAACGGCAATAGTTTTGTAAGTATATTCGAGACCCGATCCAATAATTCTCGAGAATTATTTTGTTTTTTTCGTTTGTAGGAATAACCTAAGCGATTTAGAAGTAATACTAATGGATGAGAATAGTAAGGATGTGGGCGATATATTGGTAGAGCTAAATTTGGCAATACATCGAAAAATGATTACACCCAAGCATGGAATTAATTGTAATCCTCCTCCGCAGTAGGTTATACAATATGGATACAAGACTGAATTAAATGAAATGTTTGTTTTTGTTTTTAAATGAAATATAATTATAAGTTTTTATACAATAGCGTATTGTTCGTATAATAATTCTCGAATTTTATAATAATCTTCGGACAGGCATCCCTCTATAGTTACTTTGCCCGTATCAATGCGCCGCAGTGCTAAAGTTCCGTTGCAACACCACAGTACACCGCCTGAAAACTCTGATGTGATACTATTCTTAAGCAGGATCTGTTTGAAATCAGACAATTTTAATTCGTTGATAAACACAGCATTGTGTGGTGCAATAGCTTCTGGATTTAAAGGCTCCAGCGTTAAAATATGCTTATCATCGGGATCATCGACTTCCATATCAGTTTGATCTGTTGTATCAATTTGTTTGTTACGCACAACGATCTCGGCATCGATCCATGCAACTTCGGCTTCTTTGGCTTTTTGAAATTCGAGCTGCGACACTAAAGCCTCTGTTAGCCGAACTTGGTAGATATGAGTTTCAGTCGTGGCATCAATTACCTCGCCACGATTTGGTGTAAAAACACGTGCTCCTATATTTTGTTGACAGTGGGATGCAATCATTTCGGTGGAGGACGGTGAGCCGCGAACCACAACCACACGACGTGGTCTCAGCTGTGACAATATTTTTAACAATGATTCCCCATCTGATCGTCCTTCGAAATCGATGAACTGAACCTGTGCATTAATTTCGATCAATTTCCGGGATGTAATACATTTGGTGGGTTTCTCGAGCGAGAGCATTTCTTCATCACGATCCTTTTTAATTTCTTCAGTTTTGATCTGCTGGTGGTTACTATTCTCTTTGTTATCCTCGGGATAAATTTCAGGCCCAATTTCAACCATGCGATAATCCTCAAGTTGAACAATTTCTCCATATTCATCCCACTTGATTTTGTCCTCGTGAAAAGGAAACATTGCATGTTGCTTACGAGAAGATTTAAAAAATCCCGTGTGTGCTCGACCCTCTGGTCGCACAACTATATCATGTTTCCCTGTGATTATATTCATCTCGAGCTCATCTTCCGAATCTGAGCTATTCTCATCCAAACTTTTCTTAACAATAAGTCGATTATGCTTTTCCCCTTCATTCCGCATATACTCCTCAAGTTCGGCACCTTCGAGCTCCACACGTCGTTTAACATCTAATTCAATTTTACGCCCATTTCCACCGTTTTCTATTAAATCACGAGCCAACGTTCCCGGCGATGTACGATTCGTTAGGATAATACTATTGTTAGAATTTGAGGCCCATTGTACAAATAAGTCACGTGCATATCCACTCTCAATATCGGGTGTCGATGCTAGCACAACTTTTGGGCTCGGAACCTTACTTAAATCGGCCAAATTATGGCACAACTGTAAGTGCCGAAATTGGAACGGATTATTTCGGGCACCTTCAAAACTTTTCATCAGTTTATCGCTCATCCATTCGATTTGTGACTTTGCAAACTCGACCACATTGTAACTAAAATTATTTAGCAGAGCTAGTGAATACGCCATTAAACCAGACTCTTTATTCTTCCACAATTGGTCGAGCATGTGTGCCAATTCGAGTACACGACCGGCTGTATCGACGGCTATTAATACGTTGCCATTATTTCGAAGTGTCTGTAGGATATTGGTCATAAGTTTTTCGTCCCGAGCACGTCGTCTTGCCTGTTGGTATTTTGCGTTGTATGAATCGGTAATCAAAAGAGATGGTCTCTGAAGTTTTTCTAATTCACAGCCATTCAAATGTCGCTCCTTTTTGTGATTAAAGTCGGCCGCATACACGATATCCTCCTCACCAACTTTTACAATTTTCCAAATAGTCCCGCCTATCATATGTCCCCCGGGTAATGGTGTAATTGTGATACCATAACCTTTCCCCTTCATAGAAACACTTTGATTGTATTTAAGTTGAGTGATTTTGTCAAAAGCTGCGTCTACATCATCCAGTGAGAACAGATCAAAATCGTACATATTATAGTGGGACATGTACAGATCGTACATAAACATTTGGCCCATTTTATATACCGGTATAGTTGCATAGATTGGACAATTCAAACCCAATTTCCCTACCAAATATGGTAGGGCACCTAAATGTTGTGGATCAGGATACGAAAGTAATACAGCATCTATCGTGTGCACATGGCTGAAAAAGAGACTAAATTAGAATAAATAGATCTAGTGAAGTACATACACACCGTTTAATCTCCTTGATAAAATTCGGATCGAATTTTTCATCCCAACCACAATCCAGGAGAATCTTAACCTCATCAACTTGGAGTATGTAACATGGGGGTGATTCATCCATTGCCCCAGATATTGCGTGCATTTTTATAATCGATGTCATTTTTTATTATCTCGCATATATATTATTTCGAATTCAATTTACTTAATTTTATAAATAATGTATAAATTTAATAAAATTTGGTCTTAATAAAAATGCCGCAATAATTGTTTGTATGTTTGACGTTTTTTAAGTCAACTAAATTGGTTGTGTTCAAATTTACTCAATACATTTCTGTGCGGTTGTAAATTTGAATACAACCAAAATTTAATGGTTTGGAAATTGGAATTGACGTGGCCATCTAATCAAACTTCACGCTTATTTTCTATACCTTTCTTTTGTACTCGTATCGTTTTAATATAGTGATTTCGGTTTAAATAAAGTTTCACTACTTTCTGTCAAAATTTATTAATCGTGGCACTGTACGAATTGAACGTGGCTGTTGAACGCTAGTAGATAGTAACAAGAAAATTTTTATTAAAATAAAAATTATGTATTCTAAAGTAACAATATTTGTAATTTTGGCATCAATTTCGATTGCCTCCACTTATGCCGTAGAATGTGGTAAAACTGAAGATGTAACATCATTCACAACTCAAGATGCTACGATCGTGAGCCAAATCGCATATATTGCAGAATTTTCATTAAAATGTACCGGAGCTGATGGTGTGTCACTGTTTGCCGAAATCGAAGGCAGGCTAGCTCCAGTTTCACGCATTGGTGAAAATAAATATCAAGTAAGTACAAAATCGTAGTGTTTTATTTAAAATTCCTAGCATCAATCAATCTCTCAATTTTAGGTCAGCTGGAATGAAGAAATCAAAAAAGCTCGTAGTGGTGAATATATAATTCGTCTTTACGATGATGAAGGTTTTGGAGCCGCTCGTAAAGCTCAACGTTCAGGAGCTAGTACAAGTTCAATTAAAACAGTAGGTCAAGTAACAGTACGTCATCCGGGGGCATTCAAGGGACCATGGATCGATTCTGAATTATTGGCGACCGGTATTGCTACCTTGATTGCCTATATTGCGTTCTCAACCAGAAGCAAAATCCTTTCATAAATTTGCTTACGTGAAAAGTGTTTTAACTTTTCATTTTTTTAGAACAATTTCCATCTATCGCAAGATTCACGCACGCGTTTTTTTTTATATAAACATACAACTAGACTGTTTGTGAAATAAATTATTTCGTTAAAAAGATAAATATGTTTTGATTTTGAGTTATGATTTTTTTTCACCAAAGGCTTGAATAATTTGACTTCAGAAAATATAAGACTACATTTTGTTTACTATAATTGTGTGTTATGATTAGGAGGTGTGTTTAGTTTAATTAGCAAAAATCTAAAAATAATACATAGTTTTTTAGCTTTCCCAAATATTTACTTCTTATTTTTGCATTTTTCACAATTAAAAGAAACACAATATTTATTGTTTGTGAATAAAAAATGTTGGCTTGAAAATTATTGTTATGTACATTACAATTACGTTGCAAACTATGTGAGATAATTCGTAAATCAAGGAAAATTCGAAATGTAGTCGATACGTTTCATATAATTACGTGAGATGATAAATGGAATTTCGACTGAAATCTAAAAATATGTGCGAATATGGTTTAACAAAAACATGCTGTTTTTGTCACTTTATATCTGAATGTGATATTTCTCATATATATTCAAGAAGTTCCAGTTTCAAAGTAGAAGCATTCCACAAGAATCAAGAAAGTAATTTGGAATGTTAATGGCAACCTCTCTATTTATTTATTTAGATCAACAGTATGTATATTTTATACATCTGAATCTGATCGAATTCGTTAACAAAAAATACAATCAAAAGTTATTATAAAAAGAAAAAACGATGAATTAAAATTTAAAAATAATGGAGAATGTTTCCCTGAAAACCCTTCCGCGATATCTCAAAACCGAACAAATTTTTAACCGAGTTCAACAGAGAAGTGTCGATTTGTAGATCAATTCATTCTTCCCGAAATTTGTTATTAGGTAACTGCAAAAACGCACGTCTTCTCAAATTGGGAGACGATACATAAAACGAATAAAGCTTTAGAAGCTCAAAAGATTCAATGTGCCCCAGAATCACGTCACGCACAAACATAGCAATCGCTGCATCCCTACGAGCACTTAGCGATTCAAGAGCTAATAACTACTGTCATCTCCCATAATAACTACTGGCATCTCCCATTGTACGGTGGCAATGTGTAATCCGAAGCGAAGTGCATATTTAAGAAAACGCTTTTAAATGCTTTCGATCCTATCCGAATAAATATAATAAAAGGGCGACCAACTGGCAGCAACTACGTGTGATGTAAAAATAGTTTTTGTCATGTTCTGAGAGAAATTGATCTTTGTTCAGTTTTTTTATTGGGTCAATAGAACATGAAATTATCTAAATCAAAACAACTGAACTGAGATCATTTTCTATTGCGAAGAGTTCAGTTTTCTTTTATTCAATAGAACACAACTAAAGAATCAAACACAATGGTATCCGTTCCATTCTGTTTTATCGTTCCAATTTATGCTATATTTTTGAATGAAAAGCAGAAATTTGAGTCCTTTGAGTGGAAAGAATAAATAAAATGAATACAACATTTTAAAATTTTGAGTTGACCGAATTCGAGATAAAATCGCCCCAGAGCAAAATAAGTTTTTTCTTCAAAAGAACAGGACCATTTCCAGGTCAAATTTACAGCAAATTTTTATTTTGTGCCGAATGGATAACATTAGGTTTAATTCGGTGCATGGAAAAGCAAACTAGCTAAAAGCTAACTTATGTACATAGATCGCTAGAATTTGATCCTATCTGTCTGAATTATTTTTCCTAAACATAACATAAAAATATTACTGAGAACCTAATTAACATATAGTTCGTTAAACCTAGGTTATCTTCCCCCATATTAATTATTATAGATTTTGAATACTTTTTCATAAAACATCAAAAATGATTATTAAATAATAGTGTAGTCTACACTATTTAAATCAATCGAACCTAAAAACCACAATATTAGCTCTAAGATGACTCGACAATTAAAAAAAAGTAAAAAAATTTAACGAAACTCTACCTTCAATTTTTAAAGAGCAAAACCCGAGCTCAACCTACGTTAACTCCATCATGGAAACATGATAATTTAAAAAACAATAAAATCTCTCCAACTTCAAATTGTTTTAAATAAATATAACCATCTCTTTCTATCTTGTTGCGAATCTCCAAATTATGTGAATTTTCGAGTGACGTAAATTTTGCAATAAAAACAATGCATAAATATTTTTGTAAACAAAACGAGCCTCTTGTGTGTGTGTTTGTTTTGCCAAGTTTTCTTTGTTATCTTACGCAAAATTTACCGTAAACAATTCAACATTTGGGAAAAATTCTTGTAATTCATATGTGTCATGAAAATTTGATTTTCTTGAAAAATATTTCGTTTTTCATTTGTGTAAAGAGAAATAACATTACAAATAATAAAAATTCAACAAGTACAGAAAACAAAAACAACTAGTTAGTCATACAACGAAGTAAATAAAAAAAAATTCGAACGATAATTTTTTCAACCAATCAAATTTTAACTTGAATTAATTTTTTATAAATCGTATTTTTTCAATTTTATAAATTAAACCATTGCAGTGTAAACTTGATTAGTAAACATTAAAGTTTTCTCAAGTGGAGTGTTTAATAAATACAACAAAATACGTTTTTTTTTGCTCAAGTGAAAATAGGTTTTTATATAAAAACATTTTATAGAAAAACAATAACAATTGTGATAAAAATATTTAAAAAATAAAAAGGGTATTATTTATATTTTTTGTATTGCTAATAATTTATTAGTAAAACATGCCACCAAGCCGTTTGGATGGGCTTTATCGTCGTTTGTTGATGACAAAATTTTTCACAAAAGGATGGGGACAACCAGATAACCTTCAAAGGTATGTTTGGTTTTATTCGGCCCCCATTTCTAATTCTGAAAATTACACAAAATCATTTGTGAACAAATATTATATAACATTTCACTTCGTGCTCATTCAATATTCTTTCTAGTAAATTCTCATTAATGTCGTAATGTTCAATTTGTTTTTGTGTTGTGTATAGTCAATTAATGTAGGTCTCTTCTCGATTTTCAGATTATTTGAGTTCAGGAAAATTATTTCGAATCGTGAAAGCTGTATTAAATTAATTCCACCAGATTATCCTGTTGAAATCACAAAGGTAAGCTACGTGTTTATTCGTACATACGTATATGTATGTATTGACGTTTCATTTCGCACTACGTTTGGTGCTAATTTATGTAAACAACTTTTAAGAAAGCCTTGAGATAGCTCGGTGCAAAATATCCCATTTACTTTCAAGATTACAATTAGCTACATTATAGAAAATAATAGATAACTAGAATTTGGCATGTACATATTTTTTTTAACGAACAAGTAAAAGAAAAAGATTGTTGCACTATTTGTTTTACGTGTGTGTATGTATGTGGGATATCTGGCCATATCGTATGATTTAATAAAACATTGATAAATGTATGTTTATTAATAGATATTACAGAGAATATACAGTGTTGACAATTTGGCATACATTTTCTAACCTAAAACTAAGTTTTTATGTATTGTTTAGTGTTTATTTAAATGAAATGTAACTTTGTTAATTGAACGCTTCGATTTCTTCTTTCAACTTAGGATGAACAAACCTCTGATTGTAGAATATTGGAAGGAAAATTTTTGACACCATTCGAACTTTATGTACCGGGCATTGTACCAAAATGTGCAAAGGACGCTCATTTTCAAATGATAATACCGAACAAATGGCATGATGAGAATTATCGACCAATGTGTATTCATTTGGCAGGCACTGGAGATCACGTAAGTTTACAATTCACTTATTGGCTAAATTGGTCAAATATTAATTTTAAATGTCGTTTGGATTTTTCAGCATTATTGGCGTCGTCGTAATTTTGTTGCCAAACCTTTAATGAAAGAAGCCGGAATTGGTGCTATATTACTGGAAAATCCATTCTATGGTGTTCGAAAACCTAAAGATCAAGTGTAATTATTAGCAAGAAAATCCTTTTTGTTTAACTTTCCTAAACTCTTCTCATTTTTTTACATTACAGACGTTCCTGTTTGCACAATGTGTCCGATATTTTTGTTATGGGCGGATGTCTAATATTAGAAAGTTTAGTATTACTAAATTGGTGTGAACGTAATGGATTTGGACCACTAGGCATTACAGGATTATCAATGGGAGGCCACATGGCATCATTAGCCGCAACAAATTGGCCAAAACCATTAGTGCTTGTACCTTGCCTCTCTTGGTCGACTGCCGCATCAGTATTTACACAAGTACGTATATTGCAAAATAACAACGTTATTAGCGTAAAATCTCAATGAACCATCCAAAAAAGTAAACCATAATTGATAAATAAGATATTTGTCGATCGTCCTTGATAAAACAAATAAATAAATTTCACTTGATTAAAATTAATTAGATTAGATATAAATTTCATGCGTGTAATTAACAAATGTCTATTCCGCTATTTACAGGGTGTTATGTCACAATCAATAAATTGGGACAGACTGGAGAACCAATTTCTTGCAGATGGTAACTATTGCGACCGTCTCGCAAAAATGGTTCAAGTTGTCGATGAAGATTCATTTTTGGCCGGTAAACAATTCATCAAGAAATTCAATCAATCGATGAAAGAACTCAAAAGCGATCTTCATGACGTTCGACAACAATTCGATTCCACAACAAAAACCATACCAATGACTGAAAATAATGACTTGTTGCGAACTCTCCTATCGAAAGAGGCTACAGACTTTACAAATTACGAAATAAACTTAATAAATGATAGGATTAAGAAAATCTTAAATGATATCGAGGAAGAGCGGCGAATTGAGGAAGAACAACAGGCCAAAGAAAAAAATGAGTTGACACTAGAAGCAGCTACAAATGCGATAGCAAATGCAACAAATGGAATTAGTTCCTATATTTATGCTGGCAGCACAAAATTAATGAGTTTGATTTTACCTCAAAAAGATGTTGTTTTGAATGATAGCGATGGTGATAGTGAAGGAGGTGCTTCCACAAATACAGTTGTGACGAACACGACCACGAAATCGATTGAAACGGTTAAAACTGAGAAAATCGATATCACCAAAACCAATTGGTGGGAACGTGAAGCGTTACAATTTATGCGAGGTGTTATGGATGAATGTACACATTTAAAAAATTTTTCAGTACCATACGATACAAGCTTAATTATTGCGGTATGTGCGAAAGACGATGCTTATGTACCGCGCGAAGGTTGCACGAGTTTAGAAGATATTTGGCCCGGTGTTGAAATCAAATATCTTGATGCGGGACACGTAAGTGCCTATGTACTCCATCAAAAACTTTTTCGATCATGTATCATAGAAGCATTTGAGCGCGGTAAAAAGAAACATGGTCCACTACCAAATCCAGTTATCACAACAGAATTTCTAAATTTTACAAAAACAAAACAAATCACCGATAACGCACGGACATAAATATGTATAAGATGACTTGAGACCAAATTAAATTTATAGAAACAATTTTATATACAAGTGGATGGATAAGGTAACAAAATTTATATAATTATCTTAGAATTTTAGAAGCACTTCCAACGGTATTGTATTTTATTTTACGTTGGCCATCATAAAAAAACTTTTTGTACATACATACACTAACATTTTGATAACATAGAATATAAATTTTTTAAAGTAATTTTATGTAATATTTAAGATAAAGAAATTGTGATAGTTTTGATTAAAAATGCAAACACGCTACGTATTTATACAATGAAAATTGAACAAAATACCAATAAAAAAAAATATTATTCAACATTTGCCCTTTTATTTATATTATGTATGTGATATCGGACAAACAACATGCATTAATGGCAACAAATAACGATGATATTTGCACTGTCTTTCATAATATATCTTATCGGGTATTGAACTGGTTTATTGGTTGAATAAATTGCCTTGAGAACTATTTGCGTATTTGAGTGCGAAATATGTAAGTCTATTACGAGAACAAATAAAAATGTTTTTGAAAATTTCGTTTGGTTGTGTATTATTGCAGTGACTTATTAGCAAATATTGGATTGCATGTTTGTGTTATGATCTTAATTTTTAATCTTTTCAACAGAAATGCATTTTAAATAAAGTGATTTAGAGGATTCCTTACAGAAGGCATAAAAACAAGTAAAATAAGACAAGATGGGCCATAATCCAACCAATTAAGGCTTTACATCCATTCGTTTTAACTCAATCAAATAACAAAAAGATCCGCCTCTTTTTCTATTACATATTATGTTGAAATATTTTCAACTTTAAAATTTTCTGACTGGAGCATACTGCTAAATAAGCCTAACGTTAAGAAATAATAAATCGGTTCTTATTAAAGATGAATAATTTCTTTCAATAATTCTCTGCATGAATTATGTAAGTCTCAGAATTCTTAGAAACTCGAAATATTAGTTTCATAATGTTGCTAGATAAATCCGATCCACTTTTATAATTGTTAAACATTTTTGTTACATTCTGTATTTTATTAATAAATTTACAATTTCGACCCAGAATCAACAAACAAATTCATGAATGTGCACACAGATTAAATTTAGTGTAGAAAAAAAAAAAATTGGCTCCAACTCAATTCTAAATTGCATAATCATACAGACAAAAAACTTACTTGGCCGCGTTCATTCAACTACTCTTTCGGCAATTTGAGTTTTGTTAAGAAAAAATTACTTTTCCTTTTAAAAGACATTAGTAGACTCTTAGGCCCGATTGTATGAACGAGGATAAATGATTAATTCTCTGATTTAGCGTAGTTTGCCTTGTATAAAACAAGGAAAACTACGCTAAATCAGAGAATTAATCATTTATCATCGTTCATACAATCGGGCCTAAATTACGCGATAATTTCTGGCATAATCGCAATATCAAATTTTGCAAAAATACAAAGGCAAAATTGCTTGAAATAACTATTTTAAGTTGATTTAAATTTTATTTTTATTTATTAGTTTTTTTATCATGACAATACAATATTATATTTTGTTAAAAACAATACCTAATTAAAATTTTATAAATTTATTCAGATTCCTTTTTATCTTCTTCTTGATTTTCTTTTTTGCCATCTGGAAATGATAAATCTAGTAAAAATTAAATTTGTTTAGATTTTTAAGAATTAAGCGCTCTTTTCACCCGTATCCTCCTTTTCTGGTTCGTCGACGGCAGGTGGTGGATTCATTGGTGGACCACTGGTACCTTGGGGTGGTGGTGGTAGTGGTGGACCACCCGCAGTTGGTGGTGGATATGGTCCAACAGTGTGACCTTCATTTGGATGTCCGGGTGGTGGTGCACCATGTTCTGGATAATGCATCGGTGGTCCACCGGGACGAGGACCCATGGCATAGTGGGATGGTGGGGGTGGAGGTGCATATTGTTGATGATATGGATAGGGAGCATATTGAGGATAACCTTGTGGTGGATGACCTGCATATTGTGGAGGATAATATGGAGAGCGAGGTGGTCCAGCCGGTGGTGGATAACCGCCATATGGTTGATGAGGCTGCATATTCGGATGTTGAGGTATTAAACCTTGATGACCCATGTGAGGTGGCATGCTATGGGGTGGTGGTGCCAGATGATGTGGAGGCACAACGTTTTGAGGTGGTGGCGCAATAGGCGATTGTTGTGTAGGTGGTTGCTCCTGGCTAATGGGTGGTGGTGGCGGTGGTGGTCCTCCTGCTGCAGGTACCGGAAGACACGGTGGTGGATGTGCTCCAGAAACCGGAATAGCCGGTGGTGAAGTAGACACCACAGCCGGTGGTGGAATTATACCAGATGGTGGTATCGGTTGGGCTGGGTGCATTGGCGATTGTGCAACATTTGGATGGATTGGTAGTTGTGGTAGTGGTGCTTGTGGTAAAGGTGGCTGTGGTTGTGGTGCTGGTGGACTGACAACTGGTGGGATTGGCTCAATTTTTGCCAATTCAGCTTGAGGTGGTGGTGGGGGTGGCGGCGGTGGCGGTTGTTGATGGGATGATTGAACTGGTTGTTCTGGCGAGACAATTGGTGAATTCATAATCTCATCTTTTGGTTCACTTTCTTTACTGAACACGGCCACAATCGGTTGTGCTGGATTACTTTGCTCATCGGACGATCCATTTGTATTTACCGGCGAGGGTACTTTCATATTTGGCGTTGATCCAGCCTGAGATTGCACCGACGTTGAATCATTTGATTTGGTGTCTTCCGAATCCGAACTTTTTGGCGGTGGATCAGTCTCCATCGGCTAGAAAATACCGCAGAACAACATACATTAATATTTGCAAAATGTTTTATCAAATTTTAACTAACATACGCAAAGCAAAAAATGGATAATTTTATTAAATTTTCGTTCCAGCCAATTAATTAATTAATAATTATTTAAAGTAAATATAAATTTTAAATTACCAATTCAAGATATAGACAAATTTTGATTTTCCACACAAAATTTCGTTAATATAATTTAATAACCAAAAACAACACAACATAAATTTTAATTTTTTTTTTTTTAATTAACAAAATTTAATTATCAATAAAATGGAAATTAATAATTAATTTAATAGAAAATTAAAACAAACAAAATCATATCAACGCAGTAAAAATTATTATTTTTTAATTCAGCAATTTTGCAAATTTGATTCAAGAAGAGAAAATTTGTTACCTGGATGTAATGTAGCACAGTCATCTGGTGATGATGATTTGGAAAAAAAATATCAAACAGGTAATCACATAATATACGGAAATGAATTTTTATTTATATAATTTTTATATAATTCATTTTGTAATAGGATTTATTAAACTTCCATGAAAGGCGGCTACTCCAGAACTACCTAGCCAGATTAGAATTTATTGAAAAATACATACGAGCCTCGCAGTTCACTCTATAATGTATAATTTTCATAATAGCGTATTTATAATTGTAGTATCAAGCTTGATTGGTTTATGGCTTAAAGCAAAGAGCACTGAACAGAAAGAGTGCCGAATTCGAAATAAAACTTTTTATTTACTAGCAATTTTTAAGAAGTTGAGTTAAACTTTTATTCAAAACAATAATATAAATTGGAGATAAGAACTTTGTATGTTTAAGCTAACTGAGTGGTAAGGGGAAATTAACTCGAAAAAATTCAATAAAATTGATTTGCCTTTCAAAATTAAAATGTTATCGAACCTTAATCATTCATTTCAAGTAAAAATCAGCTAAACTGTGTATACCTCTAACATGAATTACTTAAAATATAGTCAATTTGGAGCTCTGATTATCCCTTTAACCCTTCTGAGATGGGATATTGTAAAATCCTTCCGATTCAACTTCGATAGAAATTATTATGTCTAGTTCTGACTGCTATCTCAACTTACTCGAATAAATCAACATTCTACCACCCCATCCCGATGGATAAGAATTTGGACAACCACAATTTGCCCTCCCATTTTTTTTACTGGCTTATAATAAAATTAACAAAAAATAGTTTTTAGTAATTTCGTTATTTTTATAGTTCAGCCTTAATAGAAATAAATTCAGTTAAACCTGTGCAGAAGTAATTGTGACATATATTTTTGATTCACAAGTATTTTTGTGATATGCCGACAAATTTCATAGAATTAATAAATCAATTCAATTAAATTATTTATCTCTAATTAAATAGATAGTCACTTGTATTTTGCAGATCCATCGAAAATTTGTTATTACATTTCAGTGATATCTCGCTAGTTGTCCATACAATTTTTTGATATGTTTTATAGGGATCTTCCCCATTAAGAGCATTATTACGCAAAACAACAAATTGTGGGATGTTTAAATTATTTTCAATTACGAACGCTTACTCATTTGATAAAATAAAATTGAACATGTGCCTTGAACAGTTATAGTTCTTACAGCAACATAACGTTTTTATTTCTTCCGTAAAGGAGATACTAAACCCGTCCTGTAAATAAAATTATCTTCCACATTATCAAATGAAACTAATTTGGACATGAGCATGAAAAATTCCAAAGTTCACAGGATTTATGAATATTATGTCGTTCATGTTTTATTTGTTGACGGTATCTTATTTCTTTTGGATATCGCACATGACATAGCAAAGTGACACAACTCAAAAAATTGAGTTTTTGAGAGAATTCGGCAAAAAGATGCGCAATGATCGATTTCAATAACCTATATGTCTGGTGGCGTTTTCATAGGGAGATAGTTCTGCTTGAATTGAATTCAATAATGTTAAGATCTATTTTGAGGAAATAATTCTTAATAACAAGCAAACTTCAATCAAGTCATTAAAAATGCAAAATAAATACGACATTTCACTCCAAACGAGTTTTCATCCTCTATTATCAACTTTTTAACTATCTAAATATATCAGTTACCCTCGAAAACTTTCCTAACTGATACTATTCCATAGACTTCCTTTAGGTTCCGATCTGATAGAATAAAAAAAAATATATGACGCAAGAGGTACCTCTACTAGGGACTAGTTAATGCCATATTCTACAAATTTATGTATAGTTAAAATAATATCTCGTTGAAAATTCCTATTCCTTCATTCTCGAGTAAAACAACAACAAAAAATGAATTTGTTGTTGTATTTACTCGGGAATGAAAGGATAGGAATTTTCAGCGAGATATTATTTTGACTATAGGTATATGTAATACTGCGGCTAAGAAATATGTAGCGACTATAAAAGATGTTACACACCTAGCCACCTACAAATTGGATACAACAAATTAAAGCCAATTCCTCAATTATTGGCACATCCTCAATGGATCAAAGGTAATTGAAAAATAATTTGTTTTCTTTTAACCACAACAAACTATTATTAATTAAAAGGAAATTTTTCTGATTAAAAAAAATGTAACCTTGATAAAGCCAGATGGTTTTCAATATTATTGGACGGATATTCGAAAAGATTCAAATTTTTGGTAGAAGTCGATGACTTATTGTGATCGGCTTTCTCTTCTGTATATACGACTATTAATCTTCTTATCATTTAGAAGCTTCATCGAAATGAAAGGTAGGTTTACCAACAAGATGAAAACTCTAATGCATGCAAATGACACAACTAAACCTTGGTTTATGAAAAATGTATGTGCCCTTATGGGCGCCTTCGCAGCTTGCCCTGGCTGTTTGAAATTGTAACTCGAGTGTATTTCTCTTGTATCAAGGGTAAATTTGTACACTATATCGCTTATTCAATGATTGACTTTAGAATAAATTAGAACGTTAGATTTTTACTTCATTTCACTACATATTTAGCACACAGATGAACAATTGAAATCGAGTGATAGATCATTTTTGCACATTGAAATCGTAATAAAAAATGTTTTCGAATAAACGAAAGGGTCTATAAATTTATTCTTGATAAAAAAGATGACTTAAACCCATCTGATCATTCCACTCACCTAAGAAATCAAAATCCCTACACTAATAAACAAAAGATCAACCTAATTGAACCAAAAGATTAAAGGGGAACCTTCTCTCTTTTTTTCATTCCAGTTTTTTAATGTATAAAAATTATTACTCTTATAAAAATATAAAATTTGCATCGCCGATCTCTAGTAGTCTGCTTTCTAAACATTTATGTGGTTTGTGCTAACTTTTGCAAAGTGCATTATTCCGACATAGGTAATAGTAAAATTAGAATACCATAAATGCTGATTTTTACACATTTAAAGACGTGACAATTTATTTCAACTATATTCTAATATGAGAAGTGCTTTCCTATTAAAAAAAAATATCTAAAACCTAAACTCTATATTTAATTCTATAACACAAAAAAAACAAAAAAAAAAAATCAACAATTAGCTTACCTCTTGTGCATGAGACTCGGTGGAAGACGGTGGCGCCGAAGATGGTGCATTACTTGGTTGCGTTGGTGGTGGTGGGGCGTCCGATTCGGGTGCAGCTGTTTTTGCCAAATTTGGTTCTTCCAATTGCCGCATACGTTCACGTCGCATCAAATCGTATTGGCGCTCCACCATTTTCAAGAAAGTATCTTCATCGACGGCCGGTTTACAATGCTAATTAAAGAATTCTCACAATTATGATAAATATTTTTAAAAAGTATCGGAAGGGTTGCGATATTCTCAAACCTTTTTTAACTCCTCTTGAAATTGTTCACTCGATTCTATAAACTTTCGTTTTTTAGTTTCAAATTTCTCCTCAATTTGTTGTAATTCCGCCTCTAACTTCATTTGATGCATAGTCAAGGATTGTACTTGTCGTTTAAGTACTTGCATTCGTTGTGTCGTAACAACCGAACGAACATCGGGTACAACGGCATCGGAAAAGATTTCATTTATCAAACGATGATTTCGTAAAAATCGTGCATATGCAACATGCTTAAATGAATAACCATCATCTTGATCATCTTCATCCTCAGCTGGTTGGATGTCAATACGGCGATCTTGTTGCTGTCCTTTCGAGCTTGAACGTGGCGTTTCATGAACGTCACTGTCGCCGGTGGTTCCTATTTAAAAGCGAATATTATTACAAATCACAGAAATACTACAACATTACAATGTACACATAAATGAAAATGATTACATAAAGCGTTTATTACAAAAATTACAAAACACACAAAACCAACAACACATACCAGATTTAGCTTTATTTTTAGCGGACAAATATGCCAGATATGCGGGTGAACTGTGATATTGTTTTAAATTTTTCTCGTATTCTATCTGCAAAAACAAATAAATAACAAAACCCTTTGATTTGATATATGAACGGTTGTGAAAAAAATATAAAACATTATGTAGATAAATGATTTGTAAAAGAACTTTCGAAAAACTTTTCTTCAAACTTTAATTTTATTTCCTTTTCAGTGCTATTCGTTGTAAGAACAATTTAGAGGTTTATTTAAAATACTTTGGATTCCATTAGTTTGAAAGCAACCGCCAAAGAGAAAATAAAATAGTAAAGCTTGTCGGAAAAATTCCATATAACGCCCACGTTATTCTTGTTAATTACAAAAAACAAATGAAACATATAAGCCTAAGGAACAATTAAGTAAAGGTTTACTAATGTATGGATGAAAACCAATTATTTATTAAAAATTTTGTCCTTGCTCCAATTTTATATACCTTTGATTTTACACTGATATCGGTGCCACGTTAAATATTCGGGCGTCGAATGATAAGCTCTTAACGTCTCTAAATACTGAACCTTTTCATTATAATTCGCTATTTGATTATTTTGGGGATTTAAAATATAATTATAATTTAGACTGGTTTACCTTCTCAGTTTCGTATTCATCAACGTATTCTTGTTTTTGCGACTCTGGGAGATCGCGCCACATTTGTCCAATAATTTTTCCAATTTCCCATAATTTGAGTTCAGGATTGGCAGCTTTTACAGTATCCCAAATTTTACGAGAATACCTCATGTATGGCATCAATGGTTTCTCTGGTGGCTTTGGCGGTTTAGGTGCTCTTGGATCGATCTATTCAAATAATTATAATAAATGTAACTGTAACATTAAACAAAACAAATTCGGCTAAGGTTTACTTACTTGATACGTCGAGAAAATCAGATAATAAGTTTATTTATTGAAAATTTTTGAATGTAGGTTTGGTTTGGGTATATTGGCTAAATTTTCACATTTTCTAACAAAATTTTTTTATAATTTTATTCAAAATACGTAAAATTGTGGAATTCTTATAAAGGTTATGATGTTAGGATTATTTCTCAATAGTTTTTCGATAGTGCAAGTAGTTTTTCCGGGAAAAATCGTGATACTAACAGAAGTTGCGATAAGCAAGGGCAAAAAAAACTCTTTGATCTGTGTCTGAAGGTTGACGAGGAATTGTTATTAATAACAATAAATAAAATAAAAAGTGAATATTTTCTCGGAAAAGTGGTAAGTTTTCTCGAAAATGTTAGTTAACCAGTTAGAAAATATACATATTACCTGATTATGAAAAAAACTGTTTAAAAAAGTGAACTTTTCCTTAAAATTGAGTTTTTCGGAAAAATTAGGCTTGCGCCTTCTAAACACTATAGATCCTACATTCTAAAATTTTCAAAAAATATACATCTTACCTGATTTTCTTAACGTACCGAGTAAGGAAACTAACACCAAAAATTATATGTGTAAATCCTCACCGTAACACCTCCTTTGCCTACTTTCTGTGGTGTAAAAGCCGGGTTACCATGGCTACTGTGAACAAATGGACTGGCATTATCTTTTCCACGATCTGACGATCCGCCACTCCCTGACGCTCGTAAACGCTCTTAAATTAGTAAACCATTTTAAAATTATTGCAAATCATCATTTATAAATAAAAACCATGTTTTAAACTCATAAATTTATTTAATTTTAAAATAATATAAATTATTAATTAAAAAGCATAAATATACGTTTGCAGACTACGTTTAGGAAATTGTTTTATTTTATAATCATGCAAGTTTCTTAAGGTACATAATAAAGGGATGAACATATAAGCAAAATTTTAAATTACTAAAAATTATAAATGAAACGTTTACAAAAAAATTTTGCTTTACAAAACTTGAAACGCTAAAACACTAATGATGACGATGTCTTTAAAACATCACTCAACAAACATTTTTATGAAAAAGAAAAAAAAATATGAGGTACACCTAATGAAAATTACAAGTGTTTTAAAAAATTTTGAGAACACCGCGTGAAAAAAATCCTATTCTGTGTTTGGCACTATCGGTAGGCGAATTCGTATCAAAAAAAAAAAAAATTATTATTAAATTCGATCAAAACTAAATTAAATTTTTACACAAAAGCTTTAATGTAATTTAATTTAATCTTGAGGTCTTAAAAAAATTTTGATCACACAGTAATATTTATTTTTTTCTTATTTTACAAAATCTTTTACCTTTTAGAATGTTGAATGTAACTGGAGCACCAGATGGCATCATATCTAAATAAATAAAAAAATAAAAAAAAAAGAAAACAAAACAAAGGTCGCACTAAGTAACTACAGCATTCAAAAAGAAAATTATAAAATGTTTTTTTTTTTTTTAAATCAAATTGTAAAATTAATAAAAATGTATTTTTAAATTTTTACAGAAAAAACTATTGATAGCTAAACAGAACTTTACTTTATTAAATTACATTTACAGATCGCTAAATTAGTAAAAAATACCATGTTGGGAATTGGCCAATTTGAGAGTAGCACGAACCATTCAAAAGAATTAAATAATACAAGTGCAAATACGAGTTCCTTTACAAAAGAAAATTTTATGAACAGGAAAATCTTCTCCAAAGAAAATTATTTATCCTAAATAATGGCGGTGATCAAAGACTTGTATTGTGGGCTTTAGAAAATAACTCATTCGGTAAGTCTATTTTATTCCTGTAAAGGTATCCCCAACAACATCGTTTTAAATGTAAAATGTGTCATATTAAGGATAAAAGATATCATTGAAATGCTGCCCGGTGTATTTGAATTCAAGCCCTTCTATTTTATATACAAACAAGGGATGCAAGTTTTATCAAAATGATGTGAAAGAAATTGAATGAAAAAAAGATAGGCATTTACTTGTTGCATAACAAAATATTTGAAGAAAAAGTTGAAGCGTGTGGAGCATGGATTTCGGTCGCAAAATGAGACGAGAGTTAGGTTTTCATCTACATACTATAAGTAGATACACCGTAGTATTAAAAATTAAAATAAAACTAAAGGATATTTATTGTGCTTCGATTCATAAAAAAGGGTAGTTTGACCAATTTGAACGACACAAAAAGCGTAATGAGCTTCGAAATAACTGGAATTTTGAAACTGAAAAAACATTATTTGAGGTCGAAATATACATAATATCGTATAAGAGGCAAATAAAGCAAAATATAGATTGAGGTAGGGTCACAGAGAACGCGGTAGCAACTCCATAGAATCGCAAATCCGATATTTCGGTAATTTTGTTAATTGCTTACAAAGCTGACAATTTCATTGAAAACTTCAAATTTGATTTATCGTGAGAGTGGACTAAGTAGTACGGGTTCACCCAAATCATTCATTTGCTCCTCTATGTCAAGAAAGTGTGAACCTCATGGCACAGCAAACAAATGTAAGAACATATATATTATTTTAAAATTTTATAAGGATAAAAAGAGCTGCATCTGATGAGTTATTTTGAAATTACGGGAGTCTATTTCATGGTAATTTTTTATTTAACAAACTAAACATAAATAAAATTCATTAAAAATACTCGAAATTTAGCGCATATATAAAATAAACAAAGCGTTTTATTTAATAATTCGAAATATGAAGACAGTCAGCAACATTACACTATTATTCTTAATAATTAAGCATCATAACAGCAATTATTCGCTATACATACATAAA
Organism: Tipula helvola; assembly: GCA_963556165.1. NCBI lineage: Eukaryota > Metazoa > Arthropoda > Insecta > Diptera > Tipulidae > Tipula > Tipula helvola. The sequence continues at coordinate 386,973,775 of OY744482.1, read as the reverse complement.
TATGAGTAAATGTTGACACAAATATTTATATTCCATGCATTGATAATTTATTTAGGCATAGAAAATTCGATTATTTCTGCGTTTTATTTATAAAAATAAAAAAAATGAGTACTCCCAAATACTTACGACTGGTCGAGCTTCCACTTGGCATATTCATGGCGATTTGTTTATAATTTGCTGGGAGCGCCATATTGAATCCAGTAAAAATTTTATTTTTATTCCTTCTCGATATAGTTTAGTTACTAGGTATTATTATTATTAAAATAGCCTTAAATAAAGAATAAATAAAATTTTTTGATAAATTTATTGATTTAAGCAACTTTCTAGGTTAATTAGGCACCAGTCAAAAACCACTAGACACAAACTTGGTACAATAATTTTCACTAATAATTTACCTAATTGACGATTTAATAATCGTTTATTTAATTATTCCATAAAATAGTAATATTAAACCATTTATTTAATTAAAATAATATTTTTGTTAAATTTATTAATCCGTACGCTAAAAAGTAGACTTCGCATATCACTATCACACAACCCGAGTAACCAAAAATGGTGATCACAAAATTTTAGACCAATTTGTCACAAAATATAAGTTCCTTTTTGTCACAAAAAAAGTTCACAATTTGGAACATATTTATGCGGGTATTTTGTGACAAAATGTATGTTGATTTTTCCAACCACAAAAAAAAAATTTTAGTCACCAATTTGTCACAAAATGTAAGTTCTTTTTGTCACAAAATAAGTTGACAATTTGGAACATATTTATGCGGGTATTTTGTGACAAAATGAATGTTGATTTTACCGCCCAAAAAAACAATTTTAATCACCAATTTGTCACAAAATGTAAGTTCCTTTTTGTCACAAAAAAAAGTTGACAATTTGGAACATATTTATGCGGGTATTTTGTGACAAAATGTATGTTGATTTTTCCAACCAAAAAAAAAAAATTTTAGTCACCAATTTGTCACAAAATGTAAGTTCCTTTTTGTCACAAAATAAGTTGACAATTTGGAACTTATTTATGCGGGTATTTTGTGACAAAATGAATGTTTATTTTACCACCCAACAAAAAAAAATTTTAATCACCAATTTGTCACAAAATGTAAGTTCCTTTTGGTCACAAAAATAGTTGACAATTTGGAACTCATTTATGCGGGTATTTTGTGACAAAATTAACGTTGATTTTACCACCCAAAAAAAACAAAGATTAATCACCAATTTGTCACAAAATGTTAGTTCCTTTTTGTCACAAAAAAAGTTGACAATTTGGAACATATTTTTGCGGGTATTTTGTGACAAAATGTACGTTGATTTTGCCACCCAAAAAAAAAAAAATTTAGTCACCAATTTGTCATAAAATGTAAGTTCTTTTTTGTCACACAATAAGTTGACAATTTGGAACTTATTTATGTGGGTATTTTGTGACAAAATGAATGTTGATTTTACCACCCAAAAAAAAAAAAAAAAGATTTTGATCATTTTTGATTTGGTGAATTTATATGTAATTCGCTAAGTCACTACGTTCTTGCCTCATACTTAATGTATGAAGTTGGAATTTTATTTTTGTAGTTTGTGTTTGGTCGTAACTACCTGAGTACCTGATGAGTAGACCGAACTTTTTGTTTGTGCTAGTTTCTCTGCACGAAACCAAACTACCACATAGAAAACTCATGGAAAGTTTTCATTTTTTTAGAGGATACATTTTGTACGGACTCTCGGCTCGGGTTAAAGTACGGGGGATTTAGATATTTCTACATATTTGGTAGTTTTTTTTTACATACAATGGAGTATTTTTTACAAAATTATTTAAGTAGGGTCATAAAAACTTTTTTTACGCATAATTGCATCAATAAACCAACAAATATCCACAAAATTGTTGATAATTAGGTGACACTTTTATCATAAAAACACTGTCGAATTTGTGACTAAATTTTCAACAAATATTTCAAAAATATTCCACCAAAAACCGGCAAATTTGATTTACCAAATGTTCGTTTACGCGTGACAATCGGCGTCAACCCCATCCACCATTTTTCATTCATATTGTGACAATTTTTTGTCACATTTTTTTCCACCAATCACCATTTTATGTGAAATTTTTGTCGCTTTTTTGTGACATGTGGTTACTCGGTAAATTCACAAATTAAAATTTAAACCGAAAAATATGAGTTCGGTGAATTTATATTAAACCGGCTCGACCGATTTATTTTCACCCGAGTAACCAAAAATGGTGATCACAAAATTTTAGACCAATTTGTTAAGTTCCTTTTTGTCACAAAAAAGTTGACAGTTTGAAACATATTATTTATGCGGATATTTTGTGACAAAATGTATGTCGATTTTACCACCCAAAAAAATAAAATTTAGTCACCAATTTGTCACAAAATGAAAGTACCTTTTTGTCACAAAAAAAGTTGACAATTTGGAACATATTTAAGGTGCTATTCCACTTGACTGAATTGACTGATAGTAAAAAAGAGGGAAAGAGAAAACAGTTCTGAACTTTATATAACAGAAAAAGGCAACGTTTTTTTTTATTTTTTTATTTTATAGCAAAATTTTGAGGAGAAATTTTGACAGCACACAAAAACATAACCAATAATTATTAAAACAAATTAAATATTACTATAAATTCGGTTAATTTTGTATCTTAAAATTATCTAAAAAATTAAATATGTACATATTATTAATGCTCATATCGAATTATATTTTTTAGTATATTTTCCGTAAAAATTAAAAAAATCTCTACCAAAACCACGTCATGTTTTTTTTTATTTTTATACTTTTTTATAGCAAAATTTTAAGGAGAAACTTTTAAAAATATATTAACCATAAAATTATTAGTGTGCGGGAAATATTTCTCATCATATACTAATTTTATGCATGTGGGTTAGTGTGACTGCTATAAAATGTTCTCAATTTGATACTTTTTATTGCAGTCACACTACTACAGATACAAATATTTCTTGACTGAGAAGGGTTTTTGTTTCATTCGCCCATCTAGCAAATGTATATTTTTATCTTCCTTTAATTTTACTATCAGTCAATTCAGTCAAGTGGAATAGCACCTTTATACGAAAAAATCGTTTCGAAATTGTACGCGTACGCGACCAACAAAAATAAAATTTTTCAAATGAGGTTTTGACTTTTGTGGCTATGATAGAACTCAATGTGGATCTGGCGGCAGGAAATTAAAGTTTGATGGAGACAAATCGACAAAAAATAGTTTTTTATTTATTTATTAAACACAAAAATTTGTATATAAAGTTTAGCTCTGTTGAATTAATAATTATTTAATAGTATTATTTATAGAATTTGCATTAGGTTCTGCACACAAATCACGAATACATATCTCCAAATGCCCAATCAATTTATTATTTTCAATTATGGCACTTACACGTACTTTTCAAGTTCTCACGAAAAAAAAAAAATCGTCGTACTGGAAGATGAGTTCGTTTTCCGGCTGAACGATTTTTTTAAAAAAAATTTTCTCGAAGTCCCCATATCGTACGACAAAAAGGAAAAATTACTTGTTTCAATTAAAATAAAATAATTTGCTACGAACTGTAGTTTGAAAATTAAAATTTACATGTTCCGTTAAAATTTTTAATTAACCACAAGTTAAAAAATATAACAATAAAAGTAAAAATTGTATAAACGTTCTAACAAAATTGTTCGTGTTAGCTTTCATGGAGCCTTGCCTTAAAAACAATGCAAAATGACGGAATTACTTTTATCTTTTATTTCCTTTACAATTGTGATCATTTAAAAACTCAAAACCGTGCAAAAAATGACCGTGTCAAAACGTAATTAGGTGTATTACAAAAATAAATTCGGTGCTTCTAGGTCTAATCTTTAATATTTCAACCAAATCACATTCGTTTTAATCTAAATAGCCACATTCAATAGCATGTTTGAACGTATCAGCCAACCGTAAACGTCCCGCTTTACTTTTTATTGGTCGTATTTGCCAAATATTCGTAATAGGAACAGCATCTTCTCCAGTAATTGTATCCAAACTGATGAGGTCGGCATCGTCCATAATCGACAGTGGTAAGGATTCCATAGCCATGCCTGCTCCGAATCGTGCAACCCGCCTGAGTTCAGACTAATTAGTAGGTTATATAAAGTAATAAACATGGATATGATTAAAAACTGTTGTTTCGAATTTTTTTATATTTTGTTTATTTACCTGAAATGCTGAGATCGGAAAAACTTTTTCCGGATCCGAGCCCAAATCTTGTAAAAATTCGCACAAACTATCGTGATATGCTTTTAAAAACGAATCATAATGTTTTTCGCGAACATCTTGCATCGTACACGAATAAATAAAGAACGAAATATCGATGACCGGTGATGCTAGCCGGGCCAATTGATAATCGATTACTTTAATACCGTTCGGTTTTAAAACTCCATCGACTTCAATGTATGTCATCAACATATTCGGTGTCCATCCATCGCCATGTCCTATCACGGAATATTCATTACGTGAATGGGTTAATGAAATCATAGTGTCATAATATTTCTGCTGGTCCCCTATGAATGCTTGCGTTTTGATTTCGATTTCAGTGCCGCCATACTCTTTGGTAACGGCATCCGTTGCCACAATAATTTGATCGCTCAAAAAAGGTTCATACCATTTTCGAAATCGTTCAGCATAGTAAGTTTCCTCTACGAATGAAGCGAGTTTTGAATAGGTTTCGGGGTCTTGATCTCGAATTGCTAGCGATAAAGCATGAAATCTACCCATTGTTTGCAAAATTTTTATGCAATGACTCGCATCCAAGCCTTCTTGCCGTACTGCAGTTCCATATCCTGTTGCACTTAAATCTTCCAGCGCTAAGTAGTCATGTATTCCATCCGTAATTCCCATATAATAAATTGGTATAGAATTAAAAGGGTTTTTCGGTTTACGCCGCCTTTGAAACTCATCGAACACGGGAACAACTTTTGTATAAAAATTTATTTCATTCCGGAAGAAATCTGCCGATCGGAATGTTTTGCGGCGTGCAGCATTTTTTGGGAAAGCTTTTATCACCAATGGCACCGTAATTTTATCTCCATTTTCATGAATACCATACACATAGAAACGATACACATCACTTAAATAAGAATCACCTGGCTTAAATCCTTTTCCAAATTCATATCCAGTATGTTTAATGCCACCGGCCTTCTGAATAATTTGATCCAATTCAGTTTTGGTAAATTTTTCCGATATTGTTGCCAATGTTAACGTCATTTTTTATGTATTAGAATTATAACAAGTTTAATTGTAAATAGTTATTATGGTTTTTTGATTAACAAACTAAGTTTAATTAAATTTATAATATTCTTTTGAATATTTATGTTGTGCAATAAATTACACGTCACAAAGTATTTGTACACAAAAAAACACTCAACACCGGTATGAAATGATAGAGCATTCACAATGAAAACATTTTTACACTGGGTTTTGCAAAGTCAAAAGCAAAATGTTTATTCATTGTGAATACCCTGTAACAATTGTAATGTCATGTCATTTTGAAAACTAGACGTACCACGCACAGTTATTTAGAATATTTAAAAGACGGAGGGCATATTTTGTGCATCGCCGTCTCCCGGATTCTAAATTCCTGGCAAAATAAGCTGACCTTTTAAGTTTCTATTAAAATCTTAACGCACTTTACGCTTTGGGCCCCTATAGATACTTGTTTAATATATTTGCGATAACAGATTATTAGATAGCAGAAATATGTACTGCTTATATAGGTATAGCCTTTCTGTAGACATCGACTGATCTCTGGTCCGAGTAGGTGGTTAGCTTCACTCGACCTTGATACCATCCAATATCTCTACAGGATGGTGGTGGTCCCGTATTTTCTCACAGAACCGTCAAAAAATAGAGCTTAGTGCATTACATACCAACTTCCATCTCTCTGACGTGATGCTCCCATCTTTCTGACACTGACTCTTGTTAATGACGGCTAGCACTATTGCGTGTTCCCTCGAGACTTCAATGAAAAGTTTAGGTCTGTTCGCCTTGAGAGAACTCGACGTATCATCTATCAGCATATTGGCTCGCTGACTGTCGACCACTTCCACCACGAGATATTTTAATTAGGTAGTTGAAAAAATGAGCAGAAACGAGAACTTTACCCAGAATTGAGGAAGCATAGAAGGGAATAAGCAGTATGGAATCAAACAAAATGAAACAAATGCAGCGGATTTGGGATGCTCAAAGATGAAGGTTTATCGTGTCATTAAAAGCTAAAATGATTCTGGCGATTTCGAAATCAGACCCAGAACAGAACGAATTCGAAAACAACCGAAAGAAAAGATGAAGCCAGGAAAATAAATAAAGCGGAATCACCTCAAATTACGCAGAGACGTCGGCTATTTGAATCTAGAGAGCCAGTTGTTTCCAAACAAAACTTGAAAGATAAATTTCACGAAATAACACTAGAACAAATATTACAGATTGCAAAAATGCAGTGCCCGGTGGTCGGCGGTTTAAGTGTTATTATAAAATAAGCATTAAAAATGCAACTCATTAATTTAATTTTGATTTTTGTTCCTTTTATATATTTCTTATATTAAAAACTAATCAGATTATTATTTTTCTTATTACAAACATAATAAAGTATAAAAATAATATATAATTGTAGTATTATTTTTAATAATAATTAAATCTAAAATAATTGTTATACATAATATAATAAATTTTTATTATTATTATTAGTTTTTTCTTTTTTTTTAAATATACAGCAAAAATTAACAAAACACAAAGACATAAGATAATTAATTAGGTAATAAAAAAAAAATGATGTTGTATATAGTTAGGTCCTTACGTGACTAATAAAAATATAATATAGGTATGTATTTGATTATGAAAAAATATTATAGCTATTCGTATTTTATACAAAAAGTTTATTCATTCATTTTGAATTTATATTTATATTTGTATTATTCAAAATACTAAAATATAAAACACATGAATATTATTTATTATAATGTAGTAATAATAGTTTTATATTTTTGAAATATAACAAATATTATACTGTCATTTATATATTTAAATTTTTAATTAAACAAATGCGAAAATACTAAATAGATTAAAATAATATGAATATTTTATGAGAATATTAAAAAAAAAATTTTGTTAATTTAGGTATAGGAATTTTTGTTTTTTTTTTAATTTTATACAGCGAATGTTGCAGATTCCGGCAATATTGGATGATTAATAATTCAGCTTTTGTTTTGTTCTTGCTATCCTTTTAAACCTTTAGACTGAACACCATACTTAAAAATTGTTCATAGTGAATGGTTATAACACCGTCCATATCTGTGTCGTAGGCTCGGAACGATGATGTAAGCGTCTGGAATGATAAAAATAAAAATAACATAAATAATTTATAAGAACCTTTTCATATTTATCTATAAATACAGTAAAACTGAGAAACAAAAATGGCCTGTAATACCTCCCTATACTTATCATATTGCTTTGACTAACAAAAACTTAATGCCCTCCATAATCTTCAACAAATTTAACCATATCTGAAAATAGTTGTACTAAGAGGAATTTCAACATTGTATTTTCAAAACGGAAACAAAATGTTTACCAAAACTGCATGGTTTTGGAAAAATAATTTTTTAAACTACCTTGAAAACACAAATTTTGATTTAGGTTAGATATACGCCAATCCACCTCTGAGAAATAGATACATTTCTGTAAAATTTTGGAAAAACTAAACAATACAATCAATTTTAATAAGGCAGCAGTGAGCGCTGCGAAATGCTATGGGATATTTACGGCTATGTACGTTTTATTTTATTTCAAACAGGAACTCCTAAAAATATACAAATCATATTTAAGATCGAATCTGAAAGATTTCTGAAGATTTTTTTAATACCAAAAGAGATTTTATCAATTATTGGAAACCTAAAATGGCACATGCCACAGACGAGTTTATTCCAAAAGTCCAGTGTTCCAAAGGAGAACTATAAATGATATTTTTGGTAATTCGGGAGACCTCCATTCATAAAGTTAAAGTATAACATGGCCAAGGCATTCAAGGGAATAAGGTCCAAAAACAGTTTTACAAAATTTCCCCTCCGAACATGAAGAGCTCCGAAGTAATGCAATCAACGTCAGGCCAACGATTTTACTTTAACCTCCGCACTACTTGGATAATTCGAAATGTACTTCCTCGCGGTCTGTATTTGAAGAGGTTCTGAATTCTCTGTCGCTAGCTGAACATTGAGCAAACAGTCTTAGTTCCTTTGCAGAAATTAAGCAAGTTTTGTTCATTGCTGAGTTAATTTCCAGAAGTTTAATCTCCCACCACTTAAGCTTTTCCGCCCTCAAATTCACTTAGCGATTCCCCTAGTAAAGACTGCTTTGCAAGACAATGTATGTTTTTGAACACAGTCCAACATAATACCATTGTGAAATCCAATTACCGATATGTAAAAAATGGGTTGTTGGGTGTAGAAGTACATTTATTATGTTCGACTGTGTTCAAAAACATACATTGTACATTTCGGCTATCATTGTTACAAAATCCTCCAAACAGTCTCTTCCGAACTGTGGTTTTAAATTATCATTTATGAACCATTCACAATTGGAAGTATGTTCCGTGCGCTCTCTTGTGTTCTCGTAGGTGAACTGTCATCAAAACTTTGTATTAACCAAATGACGATCACTGTCTGATGAGCTTCAAAGCCGACCGCCAAGATTATTATAGTTCATGCATTAGCCATTGTAATCATCATTATCGTTCGCAATTTAACGACAGTATGGACCGATGTTTTCACATACCTTTGATTATTGCTCTAGGATTAAGTCACCAATCTAACGTGGTGTGCTCAGGGCAAATATCTTCAAACAAGTTTAACATGGTATAACATAACTACGAACATGAAACATTTGAGTACAATTTACTTTATGTATTTACAATTCCAAACAGTATTATTATATTCCGAAGAATTTAGTTCCAAGCAATGAAAATCCTAAGGACAAAAAAAAAATGTAAAAGGGAAAGTTACACTTCGAAGCTTTAATTAAAGTACCCGCAACAAAACCATCCACTACCGTTTCAATTTTTTCATTAACGCTTTCTTAATGCTCTCTTTACGATATCACTGCTCAATTGTTTGCAATTTTTTAGGTGAAACATAAGTATATACGATTTACCTTCATTTCCATTACCTAAAATTAAGAGCCTACTTCTAAATCATGCGTTAACCTTCACAAAATTCATTGTATTGTGATTACGTCAGCCGTTAGTCTAACAACAAAATATTACAGCACTATAATACAGTGAAGTAATAAGATTTTTGATATATGAAAATCGTGAATCAAGCATCCAAACAACATACGTACATTATTCAATCACTGTCTAGTCTATAATAATTACGAGATCATACGTCACAGTTGAATCACTGGTATACACTAGAATTTATCGGATCACTTATTTACTTAATGACGACGTCAAAGAAATCGTATAACAAAACAAAAAATGTCTACTTACATATAAAATGATACAGCATTGAATAAAATCATCGAATAATATTGTCCCACGTCCAACACGATCAAACTTCCGAATTAGCATACCAACCAAGTGGTCCGATAGTCGATATCCAAATGCATTCAGAGCAGTTTTCAATTCATTTTTATCAATATTTCCTGAGCTATCAGTATCAAATGAACGGAAACAATTTTGCCAATCGGTAACATATTTCCATAAAGCGCCAAAATCTTGAAAACTTACGGTGCCCCGATTCTCTTTATCAAACATTCCAATCATTAAACGTACTGTTTCGGGGTTAAATGGACTCCATGTTCCATTTGAGAGGGCAACTTGTAATTCATCAGCTGATATGTAACCACTGCGGTCTTTATCAACTCTACAAAGAGAAATAATAATTGTAAACAGATTAATTTCGTAGTCTTTGCCGAGATACGAGCCACGATAAAAAATAGCTAAATATAATTTCCAATCATTTCGCGTTCCCTATTTCATAACGATGACGCATCGATAAACAATCTCCTCTTGTATGAAAAATAATTTGTAAACCATTCTCATTTTTTTAACTCGAAAAGAAATTTTATTCGAGTTAATTGATAAGAAAACAATAAAATTAGATTTATAGTTTTTATATATTGCTTTTTATCAATCTTATCGATGATTCTTTGCACTTACCTTTGGAATACGTCCCATAAAAATTGTTGGCTTGGCATCGGAGATTGAAATGTCATCTTGTTGCTTTTCTAAAGAACTTGTTTATAGTTAAAAATACTTGATAAATTCTTTCACTAATTCGAATAGTTTTTTTGTTTGATTAATTATTAATATAAATAAAATTGAATAATATTTTATTCGTGCGTTTCGAAAAATTGAACGATTAACAGGTGAATGAATTTATAACTTGACGTTTTTATTCAATACTATGGGTTGATTTACACGTAATATTGTAGACATTTTGCATAACAACCGGTTAATTAAACATAACCGGAAATGTCTATATATAATTGCTTTTAGGGGTTAGTTACCCTACAGACGATTCATTGTCTGTCAGCTTTTGGCGGCCGCAGACCAATTATAGACTTCAAGCCCGCCTCATGATGCCCGTTTCATGAAATAAATCGATGAGCGAGACACAACATGCCGCAGTTAAAAATTCGTGAGACACAACATTACGGAGTTAAAAATTCGTGATCTCGACATCTAGTACAACGTTTCTTATTTTTTGTTTTTGCAAAAATAAGTTTTTAACCCTTGATGGTGATAATTATTAGTTTCTACGCAGTATCGCTGCCAAAAAACGGCGACAGATGGATTACTGTTACAAATGTGATAGTGGTACATATTGACGATTGTAAAAGTAAAGAAAGCGCCTCTCGAGGACAATAGTTAAAATGATGCACCTGATAAAATGACAATTGTCACAAATGCGACGAAATAAAATTTAGCAATGCGGTAATTAAAAATTGTTTTTATAGTCCGAAATTGGAATAATTTACAATTATTAGCAATCCGGTACGTAAAAATTGTGTTTACAGTTCAAAATTGGAGTTGTTTACAATAATTTCAAACGTCAAATTATCAGGTACCTCAGTTTAAAAAAGTTCCACTAGGTGGAATCCGTGATGCTCCAATCGTCAATACCCAAATAAATTATAATAATCTATAAGGGTCATCGCTGCCAAAAAACGGCGATAGATGGATTAAGGCTGAATCACACCAAGAGCAGCGCGACATGTCCCAAACAATCCACACTATAGATTGAATGCTAGACTAAAACTAAACTAAACTTCATTCTGATTTTTTGTGTTAAGGAAAACAAATTAAACGTCAAAATATTGTACATATATTTTGTATGAAGTGGCACAGATGCAATTTTATTTTTATTATTACAGCCATATATTAAATATTTTTTAGTAAAAATTTAATTGAAATATATTCATTTTATGTCATTTTAAGCTAAGCAGGTATTTTTTTTTTGTGAAAAGCGAGTGAAAAATTAAATCATAAAAAGAAGGCAAATTCGTATTCTTTAGGTTTAATCTTGTGCCGTTTGAGTTTTTTCTGTGGCTATTTTTATTAAAATTAAGTTATTTTCAAACATTTTAAGATAGCTTCATATAAACTGCTCTTTGTTTTCCTTACTCAAAAAAATCTGACTTATTTTAGCTGTCAAATTATCGATCTACTGGCTGCTTGTATTCACACCGAGCAGCGCAGCAGATTATTTTTTTTTACTTTTAACAAAATTGTTTTTCGTATTATACGAGACTTTAATACTATACTTTGTGAGGAACGCTTATTTTTCAAAATATTTTATTTCAAAACAAATAGGTTCATACGAAAATAATAGAAACTAAACAACACGTCAGATTTATTGAGGTTATGTTTAGCAGCAAAGAGCATTTTTATTTTGCTGCTTGGTGTGGAACCTGTTGACGCGAAAAATTTAAAATAATTGAATGTTTTCTTCAAAAATGCTTATATTTATGCTCAAACTACGTTATTGTTGAATAAGTAAATTAGCTGTAAAAGCGTGAAACATACTGAGCTGACTTGAAATTGGAAAAAGACAAAAAAAAACAAAGACAAAGTATTTTGTTATTGTTTTTTTATAGCAAAATTTGATGGACACGTTTTGACAGCAAACGAAAAAATAACCATCATTATATACAAAATTCAAAAAACCGTTCCCATAAAATATCAAAACTATTAAAATTATTAGTGTGTGCGAGAAATATTTTTCATCGGTACACAATATTTATGTACAGTTGGACTGCCATAAAATGGCCTCGATTTGATACTTTTTTTTTATTATGATCTCAGTAAACTAATCCAGACACACCTTTATTGTAAGTAAAATTTTTGACTGACTCTGTTGGGCATCTCGTTCACGCAACCACCGATTTTATATTTTTATCTCAAGCTATTTTGACTGACAAACTTCACAATATGGAATTGAGGCTTAAAAAAGAAATATGTAATAAAAACTTTTACGCCACTTTCCGGAATATGCGAACCGAAAAACGAACACTCCCAGCAAACGTGAGTTCACTAGTTTTAACAATTTTTTGTTTGCAACCAATTTGTTTTGTATTCAATTTTAAATAGAGCGAAACGGAACTATATAAAATGTATTTGCATCTCATTCTATAGTCTCCTTAATAAAAACAATATTAGATCGTACATATATTGTTTTTGTCAATATTAGGTTAACAATTTTTGTAAAATCATTCTTGTGACTCCATAAATGATTTTAGTTGTAAATATTGTCGTGAAAGATGAATATAATGTAGGTGTATACTATAATACATACAGGTAAATACAAAGTCACAATTTTTGTTATACAATTTTATTAATTACAATACAATTTTTTTTAAATTTATAGCTGTCAATTTATATTATATCAACCATTTCAAATGAATTATGACGATATAACAAATAAACCAAATAATCACACATATTTATATAATATAGCTACTTATGAGATTAAATATTAATAAAAGAGGGTTTAACATAATAAATTTTATATAACAAATATATTTTAATAGTACAACTGTGTTTTATTTAATGAAAAATTTAAAATTCTCTAAAAGTGTGGGGGCATTAGTACTTTTAAACTGGTTATAAAAAACTACTTTAAAAGTAATACCAAAGAAGTAGTTTAAAAGTACTTTTTATATGCGGAATTAGCTAGAGTATGAAAGAGATAGCATGATTTTTTTATAATAAGTCGAAAAGAGAAAGATAGATAATTTTTTTTTTTTAAACTGATGAATTTTTCCCGACGTCCTATCTTTTTTCAGTAGAAAAAAAGTAGTTTTTTTCACAACTTTTGCACCACATCTGGAAGTACTTCTACGTTTGCTGGGACTATTCAACAAAACAAAATAACCGGAAATTGGGCACAAAATTTTAACCACCGTAGACAGATACAAAGTTAATTGCGATTTTCATTTATCCCGATTGTCAAAAATCGCGTTGTGAAAACGAAATAATCCGGTTTTTGTGAAAATCGTGTAATGACAGACAGGCAAATAATCTACTGATTCGCGATTATTCGGTTTGTGTCTGTTTACCGTACTACAAATATTGCTGCTTGGGTTAAATTACAACAACTGTTCGCAACCAAAAGCGTACGTGCTTCCTGCAAAATCAAAACAAAGACGAAGTAAACAAAACAAAAAATATATCTTGAACAAAAACACGTAGAAAAAAAATTAAAAACAAAAACAGCGTCATACCATATTGCCACTTATTATTCATTGTGTATTTCTTATCTGAATAGACAAGTCGTATTTAATTTTTTTTGTATAGACTAAAAATAATTCTTTTGCAAAAGTTAATTTTGTTTTCTTTACAAAAAAAAAAAATCCTTAAACACGAAATTGTGAAATACGTATTGAACTAAAGTAGTAGTAAAAAAAAAATTTGTATTTTTTATAATTGAATAAACTGGCAAAGTTTAACTTGTGGTAATTTCTGTGAATTATTTAAAGTACCAGGTTTTATTAAAATTTGATTGAATTCTTTGTTCTTGTGTCTGGTGTAAGTGTGGTTTTTCATTTGTTTACATTCTTTAAAAAAAAAACATTCATGGAAGTTAATTTAATTTAATTACTAATCAGTCAAAAACAAAGTTAATAACAAAATTAGTAAAAATTAAAGTAAAACAAAAAATTATAAAGTTTATTAATAATAAAATAAAGTGATCAATATGACCTCAACACCACCTAAATTTGGCGAGGATCTTCTTGGAGGTATGTGACATAGCATGTAGCGTAGGGACTAGGTCATTTGTCTCGAAATGGCGAAAAAATATTTGTATCTTATTTTGCTAAATAAATTGCGCGATACTTCGCTAAACGATAATAAAACAATAACACTCATAGTCATTAAAAAATACCTAGAAAAATCGTATGTTTACAATTTTCTTTTTACAAAAATACAATAACAAAAATTCTAATGAATGAATGGTGAAAACTCAAAATGTCTCAAGATGACGCGGATCTTGGCTAAAATATGCACGCTTAAATATTATAAATAAGTGACACACAGAGAATCGTAATTTTCTATTTTTGTAGTTCTCTAAAAAAAAAGTCTATAGCTACATGCGTTGCAGAAAAAAAAAGATTTTCTTTTACTAGCTACACGAATTGCAATTTTTCCATTTTGCGTTTCATTTTCAATCCAACACGTGTATTAATTTTATAATAAATTTTTTACTAATTCAAAATAGTAAATAAAAATCGTCATAAAATTTGTTTACTTCATGGTGAATTGAATAGGTACGGTTTGATTTGAGTATACATATTTGTTTGAAGACTTTTAAATTAGTATTGGCATACCATAAGGATCTTATTCACTATTTACGGACTCTGAACGAAGGAGGGAATTTCTGAAATCTGAACTAAAAAATGTTTCTCTAAAAAATGTTAACTACGTGCAGTTTATCATCTACGAATTTCTTGTAGATAAAGCGTTGTTTTTATAGTATCATTAGGGTAGGTCAAGTTATATGAAATGCTGACGACTTCAAATTTTTTTAAACAGGTCGACCTTGCTTTCTATTGTGAATAATTTGGAGTTAACACGAGCGTATTGTATTATTTGTTTAAGAGATGAGTTTTACGTAATTTCAAAGAATTAATCCCTTAATTACAATTACAACCAAAACCGTGGTGGCTACCTGTGGCAAGTGATAAGAACAATTTTGATTAAATTATTAAATATTTTTAATAGAAATTAGCGAATAGTTGTAGTGAGCCATTTACTTTACGATTTTATTGGTTTAATTTATAACATAACGAAATTTTTAATTTAAAAATACAGATTTTTGTAATGGGACGATAAACTCGTGCATTGAAACATACAATTATGTATTTTTGAGTGAAAATATATATTTGGCCGACCACATTTATTCGGTAATTTTTATTCAAAATATTTAGTAATTTAATGAAAAAATATGTCAACGGAATTTTTGGGTACACTGCCTTGTAGGCGTGACTATACTGGTTCGGAATAACCGATCAAATAGCACAGTGGACGTTGCATTTGCGTCGACCAAAAAATTGTTTCTATTACCTTACATTTCACTGAATGATTTAACACTGAAAATCTTACCTTCGGAACCTCAAGGTCGAAAAAATTAATGGAGACGCTTCTGTAAAAAAATCGCAGTATGCCGCTCCTCTGTATTATGTGGTAATATGGCTTTTCGTTCGCAATGGGGCATGCAAAACGAGTTTGATTTTGTTTCCGCACATCAGATGTCATTACCGTCGTGATAAAGGTTACAATAATGTTTAATGTTTAATTTTATGGCTACGAAGTTCGAATGCGTCGCTAAACGACTTATAAACATTTTAAAATATACAAAATCTTTTCTGTTATTAAATTCACCATACACTTTCGATACAAAACACAAATAAAATTTGCTATGCTAACCTTTACCGAGGGTGCTGCATTCTAAAACAGCGGCGAATATTGTTACTATAAGCATGCCCTATAGTCGTATCACCTAGCACTGAAAAATTAAATATTAGATAAATGAAGACTAATTTTACATAAAATGATTCCGCTGAAAAGCACAAAATAGAAATGAACTGCTCTAATATGGCCATAGTCAATTTTTAAAAAAATGTTGTAGGTTTTGGGAAGGAGTGAGATTTCTTCTGAGACTACAACACCAGTTGAGAAGTATGCGATCCCTTGTTACATTACAATATTCAGTATTTCTCTCTTAACTGGAATAATATCTTGGAATGTAATATTAATGAAGATGGAGCGGTTTTAGCATTTTCAATTATTTTAGTTCTAGCGAATGTATATTCTGGAACTGTTATTGGATTTCTGGTGAAATCTTCATTTTACTATTTGCATTTTTGACATAATATTTCAATTTGTGTTCGCTTTGCTTTTGCTGTTGATGTACGGTTTGTTAGTTTGCAGCAAAGCTATAAAAGCAAAGTCAGAGTAAAATTTGGATCAAAATGGGATTACTAATTTCATCAGCAACAGAAAATCTATTTTACAACTAAATTATGATCTTCGTAGATGATAGTAATTTTTGTCCACAATGAACAATTTAAATCGAAGTTAAATCAGAACAAGCTAATAAGATATTTTATGAGAATGCCATTTGTGGTGACCGAGTATATTTAGTTTCCTTTCAACTTAGTCCACCCATCGGCTAAGTAGGCGTTTGATTGTGTGAGTGACGAATATTTCAAGCCATCTTAACCTCGATGAACCAACAATTATTCGAACAAAACCTTAGCCTCAAGCTTAGGACATAACATCGGAAAAAAATACCATAGTATCAGAAAAAAAGACCATAGTAACATTTTTTAGAATTTTTTCAACTAAAGTATGAAACAGGTAGGGGGGCTTCTATCATTTAAAGTGATTTGGTTGGTAGAGAATTTTGAAAATGATACTATGGTATTTTTTGCCGATGTTATGTCCCAAGCTTCAGTTGCTAAATTAGCAGTGCTACAAAAGTCAATTTCATAGCAATGAAATTTAGCAAAACAATTTTAGCTGGCTGAACTATGCACTTGTCTCGTTTATACCTTTGCTTCAGTTGTCATTTCAGTTTAGCGTGTTAATTTAGCTGTGTTATAAATGCAGCTAGTTACTATACAGCAAGTTTTTGAATGTTTTGTGCTGTTAGTATCCTAGACTCGCACTCAAAGTGATAAATGTTGATTTGATTGGCGAATTTGATAATTGTTCACTGACAATTTGTGAAACATCAACCATTTTCTTAGATTCTCAAGATCTTTGTTTATTTTTTGTACTTTTATAATTCTGAAGTGAGTTTTTTTGAATTTTTCTTAATAAAATTTGTATCATTTATATATAAGTAGCAAGGGTCCAAAAGCCCGTATTCTTGTAATTCACCTAAAAAAGTCACCGGTGACTGCCTTGCGGAATACTAACGCTTAATTTACATAGGTCAGTGCATTTTGAAGATTACGTGCATTTTTAAAATAACGCAAAAAAAAAACCTTAAAAATCATTCACCGGTTAATTATCTCAAAATATTTTTACCGGATTTAAATTATTATTTGTTTTGACTAAATAATCATTAAAAATAAAATTTATTATGTAGTACACTCATATTCTTTATCCTCGCCAGAAAACGTAAATATAAATACAAAGAAAATGCTTGAACTGTCTTTTTTAGTAGTGTATCATCATAATTCGGAATGAAAATCACATTTATAATTTTGCTATTATACTACTGACTACTACAAGTAAATGTAAATATGTACTTCCGCAAATAACTTTTATGATAAAAAGATTAAAATATAAAATAGCAGCAAGGCGTTGTTTCATTTCAATATCATCAGGGTGATACTAATAATTATTCAAATAATGTGTGTAAACATTTTTTAAAATCAATAATACAACTTTTATTGCAATTTGCAAAGCTTTGTTTGTCGATTTCAATATAATGTCAGTTGTTTATTTGAACCTACTGGCTACTGCTGCCTTTATTTTTCGTTTATCCACCCACAATGCATGATGAATTTATTTGCATGTGCATTGTATTTGTATTAGCAGGACAATAGTACAAAAGCAGAAGGATATACATTATACATAGGTAGAAAGATTATGGATTAATCCTTTTTATTAGAAAATAATTTTTCCGTCACATCACAACCATTTTAAGAACACAGTAATATTTGTTTTGTGTAAATAGAAATAGCGAATTAATACAATCCAACCGCCAAAAATTCTCTGATTAACTTATACTTTTTTTGGTAACTTATTATATAATTTAATTTTTTTTAATTGTTCTTTGACACTTTCGCGGATAAAAAACAAAAATTGTTGGTGAACCTCCCGTAAAAATCCGTACGAATAGGGACTTTCAGTTTGACGCATTATGAAACTTTTTAAATGGGTCAAAATTAAAATCAAACAACGTTTTATTGGGACATAAAGATAAAGTTTCTATTGCAGTCCACTGGTAAATTTACTCATGCGAATGCTGCCATGTGATGGCAAATAAACTTTATTAAAATAACCATAAAAAACATTTTTCCATAAAAAGCATTTTTGTTTGACAGTATAACATATTATGTCGCCTTATCTGCGAAAATGTTAAATTAAAATTTATAAGCAGGGGAGTCAGAGTTGGACTCGCAGAGTTTATATTTATTATAGTATTTTAAAAGGAGTCGGAGTCGGAGCCATGTGGAATTGACCGATTCTGGCTCCGGCTTTTTGTTTTTATTTTTATTATCCTATTCTACGTAGCACAATTATTTCTATATGCATTAGCGCAGTTCAAATTGGAATTCCAAATCGGATTAGCCGAACTTAGGGTTTGTTCTCGAGAAATTTCGTTTTTTAACTCTCGAGATCTCGAGGAATGTAATTTTAAAATTTTCGGGGAGAAATTTGAATCGAGATTTTCGAGAAATCTTAATTTATCCCAATTTTATATTAAGGATGCTAATTTAATTAAATATTTTGTCATTATATTTCCGAAAAATTACTGATGTTAAACCAAGCAAAAAAAAAAAAAAACATGAAGAAGAATTATCAGGGACTTATGGAATCTGAGAAGTTTCAAACATATGATGGGCTTTGCAATCGGTGATAAATTAATAGAAACTTTGACCAGCTAGGATGCATTATTGTTAACAGAATTTTAAACCTTTTCAAACGAATAATCGCGCCTTAACTGTATCTTACAAATCAATGATATAAAATCTCGGGGTGTCAAAGAAGAGAAAAATAATTCCATTGCAAAATAGTCAACGCTTATTGAAAATCTCTCATCGCGATCCTACGGCTAACTCTTTTAAGAGCTGGAAATAGCCATACCCAAAAATGTTTTTTTTATGCAGAACTAAACTCAAATATGGAAGATTGCAATTTCAGCCAGAAATTGATGATATTTTCCGGTCATTGGCAAAGAATTGTACGTTTACGAAGCAACTGGAAGAATAACAAATAACCTTTTGGTATTTCTATGTTTTTGTTTAAAAAAGGTAACGAAAATGTCACAATAGCTTTAAGGAAAATATTTAGATACTGAAACTTATTTTTAAAAATTAAGAAAATTGAGTTATTTCCATGCATAACTCAAAATCGACGAAAATTGCGGTTAATTTGTTTAAAAAGAGCACAAATTCAGGAAGTAAATCTGAACAAAAAAAAAAAAAAAAAATTTTTTAAGTTACTCTCATTAGGCATAAAGCCCTCTTACATTTGATCAAACAATATTCACGTTAACGTTACAGATTCTCTGTATTTTGAGCAACAACTTATTCACAATAGAATGTACATTAAGAGGCGAAATAAAATTTACCATAACAATAAATACAACACATATATCTCACGGATGATCCGAGCTCCGCCTTTGAACAAATGATTGGAAGGACGATGAATATCATTTCCCATCGTTTATGGAAACATCTAGAGTGTGCCCAATATCAAAGGTAACAAACGCTTAGTATAATACACTGCGCCAATTAAAAAACGGAACAGAAATTTTCTTCAAAAAAATACCCAGATTTGAACGCTTGTATCTTGGTGAAATAACACCTTTCAGAAAAAAAATTTTGTTTCTAGTTGAAGGAAATTTTGTTTTCTTTTCGATACTGGAAACCGTTTTATTTTCTTTTGTTCTTTTATGACTTTTTTGAGTAAAACAAAAGGTGTCTAAAAAAAATAAAAATTTGCTGCTGTTTGAAACTGTAAACGAACTTGCTCGATATTTCATTTAAAAATCCAAATCGGCCATTTTATAGAGAATTGTGAGAAGCGTGGAGACAAATGAACTAAAATCGATATTGTTGGGAAAGTCTCTCATTATTTTATATAAAAGGGTGCGTTTTTAAATTTTTTTATTCGAACTTTTTATTGATCGCATCTTCATTAGAAATTCGAACGTTTTAAAGTTCGGATCTTTTCAGATAAATAAATTAATTTGTGCAAGAATTGAGATTAAAAAACGTGAATAAATTATATGGTGAATAAAATATTTATCTATCCTAAGATAATTGCGACCGATTTTAAGCTTTTGAAGTATTGACCAATCAATCGATCAATCCGATTTTTGCGCATAGTTCACACGCATAAAATATATGACAACATCTCATACTTTTTTATACCTCTTCACCAAATAGAGTTTAATTTGTAAGCCCAATTTAAGATTTTATTTTTTATAAAATATTTGTTTTATTATTTTGTTTGAAAATAATTAACAATTTATTTATAAAGTTAGATTTTTAGTCCTACATAATCATTGTAAAGTACATAATTAAAAACAAGACTTAAGAGTTTCTTCCAAATTGAATAATCGATATACTAGTGTATAAGAAAATGGCAAAATTACCTTATTTAGAAAAAGAGTATCTATACCATAAATAATTATACCTAATTAGGCACCAATTTATTTTTAATTTGTGATAATTTTTTACAGCCTTTTGTTTGTGTTTTGTCTTTAAGTAGACATTTTAAGAAAACTCCACAGACAAGAAAGAAACTAAATTCGAGTGTGCTTTTATTGTCACGTAGGTTGTTTGTTAATATGTATTATTCATTCATTATCTAATTCTGTATTATGTATTTTAATATATTGGGCGAATGAGCATTAGAAAATATTTGTGTTTGAATTATGAGTATATAGATAACTAATGTTCTCAACGATTGACCTAAATATTATTATAACATGATTGTGAAAGTCCGCATTAGATATGCAGTGTATACTAAGTACTTTATTTTGTTCGTGTTAAATTTTCCGATTACCCCATAAGAAACATAAAGACAAAGAAGGAAAATTTATTGTAAATTGTGTACATTTATGAGTAAGAGGAAAATTCTTTTGTTTATGTCATTGAATTTATTTTTATTGTTCAACATGCTTGTTTTGTGTATTTAATTTATACGTATTGGTTGAAAATTTTATGAGATGGAAAAATTCGCTTGTTTAACGTACGTACAAGTATATATGTATATATGTTACTTTATTTGCCAAAGTGTAAATGAAAAAGTTTCCTAATTGTGCAATTTGCGCAGGGATTTAATAAATCACAGACAACAGCTGTGGCTTGCCCGGTGAAGGCCGCAGTGTGGTTTCATAAAAAATTCATGATCGCATCAATTAGGAATTTTTATAGGGTGCTTAAAGTTGATATCATTGTCAAAAAAAAATATGTTTTGCTCATCGAATTAATTTAATTGGTATATGTTTAGTTAAACAAACTAGTTAAATATTTAACCCTTAACCACTTTTATGCGCCGTTGCGGCTTTTTCGAATGTAAATATTAAATATTTCGTTTATTCTAAATATTACCACTCGAAGGTTTTAAACTCTTCCACTGTAGGTTTTCTGATTTTTATTTGAAATAATTGAATTTAACGAGATTTGTTTGTCGAATTTTCTAAAATTACATGAAATAAAAATCATAACAGTGGTTAAGGGTTAATAATTTTACAGAATTTGTTGGTTGTTAATTAGTTTGAGCCGAAGAACTCATTGTTCTATCTAGAGCAACAAAACAAAAAATACTGAAGTCATGGCTTCGTGCCTTACTATTTGTAAATTATTGATAATAAACAAACAATTTGATAAAAAACCTCAATATGACACGAGAGATAAACTAGTAAATTTTATTTACTTACCTCAAAATTTAAGATCTTTGTTGGTATATTTTTTCGTGAAGAATAGGTTAACAACCTCATCAAGTACAAAAAATATGAAATGATCTGGCAAAATTTATTCATTGAGACAAAGGAAAATATTATTAAAATAATTTTGTCATTGCTGCTTTTACGTATCGCAAGTAGATTCTCTTACTGCGTAATCTGCATTTGAACGAATTACTGAACACAATTGTTTAACTCAATTTACATGTTCGTGTCATTTCCGACTTATACTTGGATTATTTGAGACAACAAAGATATCATTTTTGTTTTGCTAAAAAATTAAGATGACTTTAGTAGCGGAATGTCAATGATTTTATACCGTTCTACTAAATTAGAGGAAGCAATTACAATTTGTTGTTTTTGAGACTAATTTATTATAAGTCCGCACTAAAATTGGTTGAAATTAAAATCTATTTACAGCTATTATGTACATATGTATGTGCATATTGAGAAAAGTCGATAGATAGAAAATAATTTATTGATTTGTATCGGGAGAATAATTAATTAACATCAAATCGATCTATATAACCCCACGCAAGTTTAATAAATATAGTTCGGTATTTGATAGTGCGTAGGAACAAAAATGCAATTTCGATCAAACAATATCCCACACTTTATATAGTATTATGTGGAATGTGATGAATATAAAGTTTCGAAAACTACAACAGTTTCAACCTCATTAAATGTTGTAAGAATATAAAATCTAAATACTTTCATTTTAACTACATGCTACCAATATAATTTTAAATCGGATTAGGTATTTTAATAAAATCATGCGCATATTCCTATATTCATAGGTAGTTTCAAGGTAGTTTTGATTTACCATATACAACCGAGGAATTTGAGATAAACAAAATAACAAGCCAAGATTTAAAAATCTAATTGTATTCAATTAGTATAATTTCCGTAAAAGTTTTATATTTAGGAATGTTTGGTTTTTATTTTAGAAGATAATTTAGTAAATTATGAGACATAATAGTGTTAGCACATTCTAAAACAAAAAATCACACAAATCGTGATAATTAGATTAGTGTGACTTTAGTAGCTAAAGACAATTAAATGAGATTAGCTCGTAAAAGATAAATAGGATGTTTCAGATTTGAGTTTTGTTGAAATACATAGGCTTGGAAGCAATTTTTCGAAATATTTAGTTACGATCAAATGACTTAGTTGATAAGATTTATGTTTTTACTAAAGGTCAATTTCTAACAATATTTTTTCTAACAAAACAAACTAATGATTGTGAAAGTTTTGGTGATTCATAGCCTAAAATAAATTAATAAAATATTTAATATTCGACTTCTTATGTTTGATTTGAATTGGGGCTCCCAACAGTATTTACTATAACAAATACACAATCTCATGGATCAATATTTGTATTTGTTAAAACCTTAAGGGAACAAAGAAGTGCAAACAAAGATGTTGTGCTTTTCTTTAAAAATTTGATAAGTAAAGATGGAGCATTTGCAAAATACGTGACGGATATAAATGGCCCCATATTTTTGATGTGAAAACATCTTTAGCGTTTTAGCAAAAAATGTGTAGGAAAATTGAGCATTATATATGTATTTTAATATTTATTGTTTAAGATCTAAAATCACCTACTAATAATTTTTTTGCTTGTACCGAAAGGTCTAGCCGGCCCATTTTCAAAAAACAAATATAAAAGCTTGCGGTCAGTCTATTGGACTCAAGTAATTCTAATGAAGTAAATAACATCGTATTTGATTTTTTTGAACTTGGTATGGGAAAAGTCCAAAGGTATATCTATCATCTTATGCATTTTAATTGTATATTCTAACAATGCAAATGAAAATTGAGATAAGTGAATTTATAAAATATTTGGTTTATACTTCGCAGTTCGCACAGTACGGTGCAGTATACAAATTTTTCCTTTTATCACCATTAGAAAACAAAATCAAAGGATGCCAACATTTTCGATTTGGCGATCTAGAAACGTTTTTGCGTACTATTGTTAGTTCAGATTTCCAGAAAAATTTATTTCCAGTGCATTCCATCTAAACTTGACAAATATGGAATGGTGCTTAGTAGTTTTGCTTCAGTTGAACATCCAATCCATTGCATTCCTGAGGAATCCCTTATTTTGGAAATAAACGTCTCCAAAGAAACGTGGGAAGAAATGTTGTGTAATCTATACATAATATGCAATTGCAAGGTCACATTCGAGTAGGTTTAATAATTTCCAGATAAACAGATAGTGTTGAATATAGGATTTTATAGTTTTAGTAGATTTCGGCAAATTAAAAGGACTAGAGGATTTACTCGTATAGCTCGAGGGTGAAAGCCTAATGAATGAAATATTTTCGGTTTTTAAAAATTGAACCTTGCTCAAGAACAAAATCGAGCCGTAATTTTTTATGGTCGATGCACCATGACCCCAATATACATTTTGTAAACCACAATAAATTAAACAATTTTATGCTAAAATAAGGAAAGGATGGTTGATACTCTGCATCATCTCTGAGCTCTCGCACGTATTTTTTTCAAAAGAATCAATGACCTGTGGCGTTACTTTATAAAATATAGATGAGAAGGTAGCAGCAGTACGGCTATGCTTTCGCAGGTTTGCCTCACTCGATATTAGCGCTGTAATTTACTAAATAAATTGTTTTTATTTTTTTAATTGAATTTCCCGTTTTACAAAATTTATTATAAATACAATTTTGGCCATTAAAAAAGTTTTTCTCAAATTTTCCAGAAAATAATAAATAAAGGAGCCATTTTTGAAAGTGTGACAAACCTGCAAAAGGTGTTCCTTTAGAACAGAAAATGGTGTGACAAACAGAAATATAAGCATAGGTAAGAGCTACAAGTCTACACCATTAATATTATAACAGACTTAATGCAACAACTTACAGAAGGCACCGACTGGGTCTTTCTATCTCACTATTTCTGTCCTAGTCACCCATTGCTTATTTTTATTGTATTTTTTTCAAGCCAATGTCATAATACCATTAGTGGTGCATTTTTTTGGCAGGTTAGTCAGCTAAGTAACTGCCAAATTGAATTTTAATTTATTACATTTGAGTCCGAGAGGCTCAGCATGCGTTTATGTAAATGAAAAGACCCATGCTGATTGGGGTTAAACCAATTGTTTGTTATTTAATTATCCATTCTGCCTGTAGTTGTAATGTTTACTACTATAAGACAACTTTTGAGTTTTATTTTATTTTTCTGGTTTACCAATCGAAGGCAGAATATCGTAAAATGTTTTCGTCCGTATTAAATAGTTACAGAAAGTGTGTTTCTGAATTATATTTTTTACGCTCGAATTTTCGAACATCTCTAAGATATTCCAAAGACAACAAACTAAAGTAACAAAACCATAAATTATTCGACATTACTCGGTTCACGCGTCCCCCTTATAAAAAAGTTTAGGTAGGTTTTAAAGAATACTTTCAGGTAATCGTAGATAACTCTAAGCATGATTATAGGTGATATTTTTCGCTTGGGAATTGAATTTTCGAGTCAAAAAATTCTGACACACAAATATACAATTTAGATGCCTTTTGTTAGAACTGAGAATTTTTTCTGAACATCGGTGATTATACTAGCCAAATGCAATATTCTTGCGACGCTCAGTCTAATGGTATGACCTGTTGGCTTTAAAAAACCTTCTGCACTGAAGTTTAGGAGCGAGTTAGATTTTGAGTTTCAAATTTTTGAGTTTGCGTTAATGCGCTTCTATAAAGCGAAATGTGTGGTTGCGGAACGATACGGATTGAATTTTTGGCCAAAAAGTCACATAAAACTAAAATAGTGTGGTACGGTGCATTATAGTGATGCAAAACCCAAGAGTTGTCTGCCCAAAATTCTAACCTAAAGGTTATTTGCGTGATGTCAACAAGATCTCTATAGTTTTAGCTTAAATTCCATTTTTGAAGCAAACTTTGATGCAGCTTCTTTGCTGAAATTTTAAAAATCAAAAATTCACTTTTTTAGATGAAAAAAACTACTCGTTTGGATAAGCCCGCGCGATTTAAATAGAAAAGTACTTTTCAATCACAGTAGTAAAAAACTACAAATTAAACCAGCGGATGAATATGCGTGTAAGGTCGCGACCAGTGGTACGATATTTTTATTAATATATTGCATTATATTATACTAAAGGTCTAGATAGCATTTTCGGATATTTTATCGTACCATGGCCTAGATTCTGATCAAGATAATATATCTACCAAAAAAGTAGCAATATCAAAATTTCAAAGGCGCAGGGTGTACAATTATGGAAATATACTAAATAAATAGGAAATTAAAACGCTTAACTTAAATTTTACTTTCATCTATGGGACCTCCTCTTGATTGAATATTCGCAGCGCGCAGCCGAGACATTCTCGCAATAAGTTTTGGCTGAGTTTCTGGCGTTATTGAGTTCCAAGTTGATTCAAGTTTGTTCCACATATCAGCAGTTGATGTTGGAGGAGCTGATTGCTGTACTATACCCGGTCCAGTTCTTGCCACAGTAACTCGATCGGGTTGTAGTCAGGGCTCGGGGGAGGCCGTCCCATAATTATTTATTAAAAAGGCCTCCAAGAAAATAACTTAGTATTGAAACACGTGCGCTTACAATAGCTTACCATACAGCGGGCATAAGCAATCGACAGATTGCCAAAAAAAATGGAATTAAACCACGCTACGGTCAATTATAAAGTTAAAAAATATCGGAAAAGTGGCAGTTTTCTTAAGGCAGGCCCAACAATTTCTTCTCCGTTGCTGTAGGTGAATGTCTGATACTACAAGTACATAATGCGACTCCAAAGAAATACAAACGCAAATGCTTCTAGGTTCTGACAAATATTTCTGAGTTTCTAGGTTTTAACAGAAGAAAATTCGCTAGACTCGTTTGAAATCAAAACTTCCGATATCCAATGATAACGATTTTAATGTAAACAAAAAGCACTTTTAGGGAGCTGAATTTTGTAGTTACGCCACTGTTTAGAATATTGTTAAAAAAGAACGTCGAAGATGTAATCCGAAATCGATCTTCTAAAGTATTATTAAAAATTATTGTAATGTAATGTTAATAAACAAAAAGTATGCATTTGACCCGAAGACTAGAATTAATCGGTATTTATAAGAAATTATCAAACACTAATATACGGAAAAGTTTTTTCTAATTAAATTACATTTAAAAATAGCTAAGTTGTTTTTATTATAAAATTTATAAATGACAAGAAATAAACACAAGAAAACAAAATGGTTTGTACCCCATTATAAATTAT
Organism: Tipula helvola; assembly: GCA_963556165.1. NCBI lineage: Eukaryota > Metazoa > Arthropoda > Insecta > Diptera > Tipulidae > Tipula > Tipula helvola. Next base: position 386,946,353 of record OY744482.1, on the reverse strand, counting down.
ATGATGAAAACATGTTTTAATATTTTATTTTAAAAGCAATTAGACTTCCGTTCTGAAGGCCCTATTTAAACCCAAGAAAAGTAGCTTTAGTTTAGGCTGAAACTCTGAATTTAAATAGATAGTTGGTCGTAGAATTAAAAGAAAATGTCTATCATCCGCTCGAGGGGCGGATGTGAATAAACATTTAACATTCAGGTGCAAAAGAGTGTTTTTTTTACTAATATCTCGAAAACTACAAATATTAAAAACACGGATTCATCTAAATGAAAGAGGAGAAACTTCATCAAAAAAAAAAAAATGTGTGGGCATTTTGCACCCGCTGTTATCGAAATGGGGTCGATATTATCGAATGATTCTAGGAATTCTTGATTAATCCCATCGTAATATTTCAAAAATGTATCTCAACGAATTTAGTTGTGGATAGACTAATTTTAATAAGACACTATTACACGGATTTTGATGTATTATTTATGGGATTACTACATTATTTGTCTGAAAAAAAAAAATCCAGAAAAAAAACCCGAAAAAAATCTAAAAATTACGGGAAAAATATTTAGCTTAAAATAAATGAGAAAAATTCAATTTTATAGGCATTTTTAGAATTTCTTCATCACTTGAAACATTTGTGATACATCTATAAGCAGAAGCGATACGAGCGATCCAATTTCTTTGATCTGTTTCTACAAGTAAATTCGCAATTCGCTTCCAATAAATTCGTTGATACCATACTAACCCAACGAATTAAGCCAACCACAAAATAACTTGAAACATTTGTGGTAGAACTAACAGAAGAAGCGATATGAGCGATACAATTGCTTTGATCTGTGTCTGAAAGGTAGACGAAGCAATTTATATAATCATAAATATCAGTAATTTTAATTTTAACTTGGGCCACACTTTCATAATTCTGTTTCTGCATTTTAGTTTTCTTGATTTTTGTTTTTCTGATTTTTTTTTGTTTCTGGATTTTTTTTCTCGATTTTTTTTCGGGATTTTCAGTTTCTGTATTATTTTTTTTAGATACGGTCCAACACTCCAACCCTTATTTTAAACAAAATATTTTTTCTGGATTGCTTTTCCGGTAATTTCTAGATTTTTTCGGGATTCGTTTTTTTTTATTTTAACTTTTCTGATTTTTTTTTGAGGCAAATTCCGAAACATTAAATCCGCAATTCGCTCCAATACATTCGTCAATACCATACTAACCGAACGAATTAAGCCAACCACAACACAACTTGAAACAATTGTGGTAGAACTATCAGTAGAAGCGATACGAGCGATACAATTCCTTTGATCTGTGTTGAAAAGGTTGACCAAGCTATTTCTATTATTACAAATATTAGGGCGGAATACTATCATATTCCCAACAATAAAAATCTCAAAAAAATGCCAAAAAATGCTAACTACCATCCCACATTAAAAAGGAAGACCCCATTAAATTTTTGGGATACCATCATATTCCCGAACGGAAAAATCCCCCAAAAAAATACCGGGATTTTATGGATTATTTTAGTATGTGAAATATGTACAAACGTAAATATTTTTACAAATGTTCATATTTTTGAAATTTTTCTGACGTTTTCCTGCCATTCTAGCGCAGAGGGTCCAATGCTAAGCGGCTTTGGGGAGTTCTCTATTCTAGTATATGAATTATTATTAAAAAATAACAAATTTTTCAAAAATGGTTCAATCACTATGAATATTAGAATTTCAAAAAATCGTCAGTGGGGGGGTTTGATCCTCCAATGTGTAAAACGAATTAAAATAATATTTTAAAAATTTGTTATTTTTAAAAAACTTGATTTTTTTTAATTTTTGTTTTTTTTGGGATTTTTTTTATTTTGGATAACAATACCAACCCTAAATTTTTGTTGACTAAATATGAAAACAAAAGGAAGCTACATAATTTCTTGGGATACCATCATATTCCCGAACGAAAATATACCGAATAATACAAAGCAAATTGGCCCCATCGAAAAGGAAGACCCCATTCAATTTTTGTTAACTACAATATGAAAGCAAAAGGAATCTACATAATTTCATGTCATCCTCACGAAAAGGACCAATGCTAAGCAGCTTTGGGGAGTTTTTATTTTAGAATATAAAATACAAACGTAAATATTGTTACAAATGTAAATATTTTTGAAATTTTTCCACGTTTTGTCATTCTTGCGCAAAGGGTCCAATGCTAAGCGGCTTTGGAGTTCTATATTTTATTATGTGAATAATTATTAGAATACATAAATTTTTAAAAAATGCTCCAATCGCTATAAATGTTACAATTTGAAAAAAAAAAAAACGTCAAAGCGGTAGTTTGGGGGAGGTATCCCCCATCCTGTAAGGTATAGAACGAATCAAAATAATATTTCAAAAATTTGTTATATTTAACAAACTTGATTTTCGGTATTTTTCGTTTTTTCGGGATTATTTTATTCTAGATAAGGGGAGGGAAACCGTAGTTATATCATACAATTACGTTTTCCTAAGTCTTTAAATAGTACTCTTTAAAAAAAATGATGGTAAACATTGTCGACATGAATTATAATTCATTTTTAAGTTTAAAAAATGAGAGCTGAAGTTTACATCAATGCTAAAGAAGGCCATTTACCGGGCATAATTTTTCGTACATATAAGCAAAACGCGTTGGAATGGTGCCAATACAAGTTGCTAATCGTAATTTTTTTTCATTTAATTATGGCCCGCCCAACACATGCATGTACATAATACAATATGTATTACACATTATAAAATTGGGTATTAGGCAAATAGTGTTAGCTTGCGTGTTAGTCTCGCCTTTGAAATTTATATGTACATCGGATCTCAAGCTAAAGTTAAAATTATGTGTAAAGCCTCATTGCGTGATGTGATTTAAATTTAATGCATGTTAAATGAGGCACGTGATAATTTTGTTGTGATTACCTTGATATACGTTAAAATATTCTTTAATATTCAAAGAAAAGGGGTGAGATTATAACAGTGTGCAATTACCCAGAAGACTGCTATCTTGAGCAAAATATCACCGACGGTATAAAGTAGCCTGTTAAGTACATATTTTGATACATACTATATTACTATCCGAATTTTCTATTTACACATTATCTTTAAAATTGCTTCTTGTAATTTTTTTTTTGTTTTTATATTTTATATACTTTGTATAGAATTTATTTAAGATAGCAAACCATTATAAACAATAAACAATGTCAAATATTAATCTTCCCATAAAGTCTCCCAAATTAAATATGCATTGCTTTTTTCAAGAATTTCCTCGTTTTGCAAAGATTTATTTACATTTTGTTTGTTATAAGATTTTAACCTTAAAATATTCTTTTCTTCCCACTATGTATGACACTTATATATTGTATATACGAGCACGTATGTGTGTAATTGTGTTTACATGCAGTAATTTTAATGATTATAATTATTTCATAAACAAGTCTACTCTTTATATAGTTGTAAATACATATAACTATTTTCTATACTAACGGCCCCACTAATAATTTCTAATCAAATTTTATTCAAACTTTTTTGTAAGAAGTTATTCTAGTCTAAGCGGATGCAAACGAATAAATTTAGATATTTTGTTAACGGAATTGAAATTAATTAATATTCATATTTTAAATTTAAATAAAATTTTAAAATCATTTAAACTAATCAATCAAATTTGATTAGAAAATCAAAGAAATGAAAACAAACACTATTCTACAAAAATTTGAAGCTTTCAAAAGAAGCTTTATTCTACAAAAATTTGAAGCTTATGACAAATTTTTCATTTGATTATAAAGGTATGTTGTTGTTGAGATAATTTCGAGGAATCACTTAAACTTTACATTTTGTTACAATTTGATAAATACATATTTCGAAGTTATAACGTTCAAACGTTATAACTATGGCCTTTGAAGATTTCAGTCGACACGAGATAAGGTCCAGTTTCAGCCTGTAAATTTTTGATTTTGAAAAAAAAATCTAAACACTCCTTACAAAGATCGTTTCGCGGATCAAGGGTTAAGAATCATTGCTCTAATGGTAAATGAAAAATGTAAACAGAAGATTACGAACAGAAAAGAAAACTTAATGACTTTTTCTTTACATACATACGTATGGATAAGTAATTCAAAAAGAATTTTAAATGCATGTTATGCTGTCTGTCTATTGTATCTCGAATAAGCGTCTTTGTGTATCGTGTAAGAATACAGTACGTATGATATTATACTCGTATGTATAAACAGATTATATTTCGATATTCATATAAACCATAACTATATATACTATATACAACTATCCATTTCCAATAAATAAAAAATTTCTTAGCCTTGATGATGCAGCAGCGACTATCACATTACTTATTTAGAATGGTCTTGTTTTAAGTTAAGGAAATATGCCTAAATAAATTTAAAGAGCTATAGATACTCTAATTATTTAGGTTGGTCTGTAATTTGTATACAGTATTTATACATAAATCCACACTTACCGGTACATAATATTGCTACTTTATATGTATCTTGATAACAGATTACCTTGAAAAAAAAAAATAAGAAAGAGTAAGTAAATGACTAAGAAAATTAATGATTTGATCGTGAAATGCTTTGTTATTTCTGTTTACTATTTTAATCTGTCTATTGGGTCTGGTTTGGAATACAAAATTAAATAGAGTTAATTGATGATATGTACTGTAGTTATGTGTAATTACTAATTACTGTTGCTTTGTTAGACACCATTATACAATAAAGCTATTTTAACAGCACAAAATTTTAGAAGCCAGAAATGTACCCATTATCATCTTGAAGGTTGATAACAAAAATTAGAAAATAAGTTTCGCAGGAAATTACATTCGAATAACGCAAATTTCTGTTGAATAAATTAATCGTCTAAATAATGTGTTAATTTACATGCGAGTCGTATGTACTGTGTGTATAGTTTTTAGTATTAGCGAACAGCAGTTTTTTTTTATATTGTTATCTATTTCTATCAATATATTTGTAGTTTTTGTGTTATTTTGAATTTATAACTAGATTTTGCTTTTAGAATATTAAAAGGCCACCAACAAATATACATCGATAGTGTATTTACACAAGCATTTATTTGATGGTAGGAGGAATTGCTAATATCAATTTAAAATATTTATATACACTAATTTGTGTGCAAATTAGTACAGATGATTGTAAATATCTAGATAAGGATAAGGACGGTGTAATGTATTTACAAATTATAAGTATTTTTTATTTTCCACACGCATGTTTGGCTTCCCCCGAAAAATGTAATATTATCTCGTGTTTGTGTTTGGTTTTCTAAATATTTTTCTATACTTTTACCGAATTATTAACGTACCAATTATTTGTCGAATTTTTAATTAAAGGACTAGAGGCAGTGTTGTTTATGGTTTCTTATTTTTTTATGTATTCTATATAGAACACCGACAATTTATTATTGTCTTAAATTTTTTATAGTTTCCAAGTGTTTATTGTCTAAACCTTAAGAATTAAAAATGATTGTTCTCCAATTTTCATTAAAGAAACTTCTTTTTTATCTTTTATCGGCCGATATGTTTAAATTTAGTCGACAAAAGATAACAAATATGTATTTTGTTTAATGAAAATTGTGTAATTTTAACAAATTGTTTTAAATCGTAAGTTTCGGTTTATAAACGTCGAACTGGCGACATGATTTCATGGGGAATTTACAAGGTACAAAATTTTAAACTGGATTTCAAACAATCAATTAATGCTTTTAATTAAAATTCATGATGCATGTATTTTATTATTTTAGTAACAAATCTGTAATTTGAGTCTTGGTCTATTTGCTTGATGGGAATACTAGAAATAACGAAGAACTAATGCAAAATCTATTCTCCCATAGAAGAATAAAAATCTCTAAAGTAAAAAAAAAAATCGGTAGAGTAACAATTAACAGAAAATATGTATCGTGATCCTATATTGAGAGACAACAACTGGATATCAATTTTGGTCGCAAAATGAGGATTGAGTATTGAATTAGCCTTGAATCATTTTTCTCTTCCTTCTGACATGAGTCATTCATATTTTTGTATTTATTGTTGTCACAACCGAGGACATTCACTTGGTTTTTTGGTTAATAAAAAACCAAAACAAAAAATTTCTCGTGATCTTCAATAGACGAATGGAAAAGTTTAAAAAGCGTCTTAAGCGGCAAAAGTAAAATATGTGATAGGATATAACAATAATATGCTACAAGACGTTATATGGAAATTATGTCTATTTGGAAAATTTATTTAATCCAATACGTCAGCGCTGTCCAAGTTAAATGAGTATTTTTGAAAATTTTTCTAAGTAACTACAGCAATAAAACTGCGATTAGAAATAAAAGTCAACTGGACAACGCGGTAATTATTTATGTATCCAGAGCCACAGAATTTATCACTCTGCGGTGAGTGTGAAGACCACAGCAATTTTTATTCCATTTTGAGGCATGCGGCCCGCGGGCCGCATGCTACAATATGTAACAATTATTGCGGTGAGCTTCACATCTGTTCTGGAGTGATAAATTCGTTGGCCCTGGATACATAAATAATTACTGCGTTGTCCAGTTGGCTTTTTATTCTAATCGCAGTTTTAATGCTCTAGTTATTTTGAATATTTGACAGCGCTGCAATACGTAATCAGAAAATGAATGTTAAACTTACACTATAAATATATATGTCGGTCACTAAATATATTGGGGCTTTATTAGACTAAAATTGCCATCCATTGACTTATAAATACAATCTAAATATTTTTAAAATATTAATGTTTTTAGTAACACTAGCTTATTTTGAAATGTCTGCAATTTTTAAGTACAACTTTCTGATATTTAAAATTATAGATATACAAAAATCACACTTTAAACTATGGCCCGATTTTTTGAACGCCGATAAAAGGTTAATTCATTATATGGGAGCATTATTGTGCTGAATGGAAAATTAAGTGCCGACTAATTTATCGTCAACTAGGAATATTTTTGGGCCAATATCGCGAATCGAATTTTGGCTAAAAATCCGATTATTTTATGAAAATTAGGTATAGAATGACACTTATTTTTCTCGAAAATGATAAAGAGCACTTCTATCCTTTGGTTTCACTCTTCCCTGAATAACGAATAGAATATAGAACAACATTATTGAATTGACACTGAGTAGGAAATAATTGTTTTCTTCTTTATTCGACGCCAAATGAATAATCATCATAATATACTTTGTTTTCTACTCGGTATTCAGATTTTCGAATTTTATGGCTCTGAATTTGTGGGCTATAGTTCAGTTGATTTTCAAAAAAACTGAATTTTCCACGGAACGTGTAGAAATATTTGACCGATCGAAATGGCCGTTTGTATGACAATTGCAGGTCTCAACGCCTATTGATAGAGGTATAAATTATCGAAATCGGATCAAATTTGAAGATTTTCGATTTTTGTGGCTCTGCATTTGTGAGCTATAGTTCAGTTGATTTTCAAAAAATTGAATTTTCCACGGAACGTGTAGAAGTGTTTGACCGATCGAAATGGCCGTTTGTATGCCAATTACAGGTCGTTGCCTATCGATAGAGGTATCAATCATCGAAATCGGAGCACATTTGCAGATTTTCGAATTTTATGGCTCTGAATTTGTGGGCTATAGTTCAGTTGATTTTCAAAAAAATTGAATTTTCCACGGAACGTGTAGAAATGTTTGACCGATCGAAATGGCCGTTTGTATGACAATTACAGGTCTCAACGCCTATTGATAGAGGTATAAATTATCGAAATCGGATCAAATTTGAAGATTTTCGATTTTTGTGGCTCTGCATTTGTGAGCTATAGTTCAGTTGATTTTCAAAAAAATTGAATTTTCCACGGAACGTGTAGAAGTGTTTGACCGATCGAAATGGCCGTTTGTATGCCAATTACAGGTCGTTGCCTATCGATAGAGGTATCAATCATCGAAATCGGGGCACATTTGCAGATTTTCGAATTTTATGGCTCTGAATTTGTGGGCTATAGTTCAGTTGATTTTCAAAAAAATTGAATTTTCCACGGAACGTGTAGAAATGTTTGACCGATCGAAATGGCCGTTTGTATGACAATTACAGGTCTCAACGCCTATTGATAGAGCATAGAGGTATAAATGATCGAAATCGGATCAAATTTGAAGATTTTCGATTTTTGTGCTCTGCATTTGTGAGCTATAGTTCAGTTGATTTTCAAAAAATTGAATTTTCCACGGAACGTGTAGAAGTGTTTGACCGATCGAAATGGCCGTTTGTATGCCAATTATAGGTCGTTGCCTATCGATAGAGGTATCAATCATCGAAATCGGAGCACATTTGCAGATTTTCGAATTTTATGGCTCTGAATTTGTGGGCTATAGTTCAGTTGATTTTCAAAAAATTGAATTTTCCACGGAACGTGTAGAAGTGTTTGACCGATCGAAATGGCCGTTTGTATGCCAATTACAGGTCGTTGCCTATCGATAGAGGTATCAATCATCGAAATCGGAGCACATTTGCAGATTTTCGAATTTTAGGCTCTGAATTTGTGGGCTATAGTTCAGTTGATTTTCAAAAAAATTGAATTTTCCACGGAACGTGTAGAAATGTTTGACCGATCGAAATGGCCGTTTGTATGACAATTACAGGTCTCAACGCCTATTGATAGAGGTATAAATTATCGAAATCGGATCAAATTTGAAGATTTTCGATTTTTGTGGCTCTGCATTTGTGAGCAGTTCAGTTGATTTTCAAAAAAATTGAATTTTCCACGGAACGTATAGAAATGTTTGACCGATCGAAATGGCCGTTTGTATGCCAATTACAGGTCGTTGCCTATCGATAGAGGTATCAATCATCGAAATCGGAGCACATTTGCAGATTTTCGAATTTTATGGCTCTGAATTTGTGGGCTATAGTTCAGTTGATTTTCAAAAAATTGAATTTTCCACGGAACGTGTAGAAGTGTTTGACCGATCGAAATGGCCGTTTGTATGCCAATTACAGGTCGTTGCCTATTGATAGAGGTATCAATCATCGAAATCGGAGCACATTTGCAGATTTTCGAATTTTATGGCTCTGAATTTGTGGGCTATAGTTCAGTTGATTTTCAAAAAAATTGAATTTTCCACGGAACGTGTAGAAATGTTTGACCGATCGAAATGGCCGTTTGTATGCCAATTATAGGTCGTTGCCTATCGATAGAGGTATCAATCATCGAAATCGGAGCACATTTGCAGATTTTCGAATTTTATGGCTCTGAATTTGTGGGCTATAGTTCAGTTGATTTTCAAAAAAATTGAATTTTCCACGGAACGTGTAGAAGTGTTTGACCGATCGAAATGGCCGTTTGTATGCCAATTACAGGTCGTTGCCTATCGATAGAGGTATCAATCATCGAAATCGGAGCACATTTGCAGATTTTCGAATTTTATGGCTCTGAATTTGTGGGCTATAGTTCAGTTGATTTTCAAAAAAACTGAATTTTCCACGGAACGTGTAGAAATATTTGACCGATCGAAATGGCCGTTTGTATGACAATTACAGGTCTCAACGCCTATGATTGATCAGTAGTAAAAAATGATTATTCGATCAATAAACAGCGAATAATAAATTTTAAAGAGCGAGTTTTAGAACGCTGAAATCCGAATGTACAAAATTTCAATATATAGTATCGTATAGAAGTTTCCATATTTAGGATTTTCAACTCAAATTCAGACCAATTAGAAAGGAACTTATTTATTTGGATGGCCAGTTGGATGGAACTTGGTTTTTTCTTAACCGATTATGATGAAATTTAAAAATGTGAAAGAAGTAGGATTATAAAGTGATTTTTAAAAGAAGTTTTAGAATATTGGCAATTAGAAAGGAACTAGATTATTTCTAACCGGTTTCAGGTCATGCTTGTTAAATTTTTACAGCTAGTGATATTCTTTGTCCAACTATACCTACAGTGGTGAGCAAAAATGGTTACATAATTTAAACATTTAAAGGTTTTATTTTCTAAAATTTTAATTTTACAATTCAGAAAAACAAATTTCACTCGAATTAGGAGATAATATTTTAATTATCAGAATTTATTCCTTTAATATTTGGTCCAAATCTCCTTATTTTCAATGGCTACTCTTATATTTCTGGACCTAATTTCGGCAAGCGCCTGGATCGAATCATGTGGAATTTTCTTTCATCCTCTATAGGATTCATATCTGGACTTTGTGCGGGCCATTTCATAGTGTGGAATTTTTGATTTTTTAGGCTTTTGTTGAAAAATGGTTTTCTCTTCAGGGTAACCACATTCATTCATAAACTCCACTAGAATTTTCCTTAAGGCTCTAAATAATCTTCTTTCCGCATATTATGTGTACCGAATGAAATTTGTGATTTGTACATGAAGAATAAAAACTAAACGGCAATATATAATCATTATTTTTCTGTACTTGTTCTATTGCACATATTGTACAGTTTTTAAATAATCGTATTCATTCAAACTTTTTGTTCATTTTACGGCAAACATTCACCTTTTCATAATTCCATTTATTATGTATGGATGTGATCTTAAGCCGCATTGGCAAACTGCTTGCCAAACCACATGTTTTTTTGCCAAATTTTTCAACAGCTATGGTAGTAATTGCTCCGTCCAGTTCTTTACCTTTCTTTTTGATGTAATATTGAGAACCTGAAAGTGTCGAGAAATCCATTTTGACGTAGGTCTCGTCGTTCATTACGAAACAAGAATCTTTTCTTTCGTTCAACGATTTGTTGTGTTTCTTTGCTCGATCGATCCCTCTATTAAATAGTTCAACACTTCTTTTGGGGATTTTTGACTTCTTGTATGTCCGTAGATTATTTCTGGTTTTAGCTCGTTCCACAATCGATTTGGTTGTTTTGGTTTTTCTGGCCAAATCTCGCACAGACATCGAGGGATGTTTCGAAATGACTCTTACAATTTTCTGATCCAACATTTTATTTGGAGCACCTGATTTTTCTCCGGATCCGGGCTTGCGTGATACAGAAAGATTGATTTGACATTTTTTTTTACATTTGTTACCGTATTATTGGAAACACCGGCCAATTTACCAATTTTTTTATTGGTATACTCGGGATGATCACTGAACAATCTAATTATTAAATCACATTTTTCTCCTTATGATGCGTCCATTTCGAAACAAATAAAACAAATGCCCAATTTGACGTTTATTCGTTTTTTTAAATTGTTTTTCTACAAAATAACGGTACCAGTTTTTTTCTTTTGCGTAGTAACCTATGAGATAATATAAATTTGGGAATCACAAATTTCATTCGGTACACATAATAATGCCTTTGATCCTATACCAATGGTCCAACATTCCACCATGTAAAGCATGCCGAGGCCATTCGTTACTATGTTTAACCGTTAACATGATGTCTCTTTAATATATAATCTGGCCGTTTCCAGAAGTAAGCTCTATGACGTCTGACTGAAACCGTTTCCAATCGTCAAGAGACCATTTTTTATGCAATTTTTTCGAAATCGAGACCCGCTTTCATATTTCTGCCTGATAAAGCCGGTTTTTATCTTGTTCATGCCTATTCCATGTAAGGCTCGTCTAGCTGTCCACTTGGCACGCAATAAAGTTCTTCCCCAACTCTTTAGCAGCCCTGTGAGGTGTATTTATGAGTTTGTGATCTCTCTTCTGTATTTTTAAAAATCATGCTCTGCTATTTATTTTGCCTAAATTGTTCCAGTGAGCCTATAGTTGAGGGTTTTCGCTACAAACCAGTATTGGGTCATAATTTTAAAAGTTAATTATTTCAATTTAAAAGAACTGATTAAATCAAAAATAAAATCAAGCTATTCTTAAAAAGTTCTTGTAAACTAGGGGTGTCCAATTGAAATGAATATTTAGGCCAAATATTCAAAACTAAAGGGCAATTGTAGTCCAGTTCCTAAAATGAAAAATAACGGTAATACGTTGGGCTGCCAGGCTAGAGGCTTGGAAATGGTTATTGATGAAACCATTTTGTGAACGGTCCTGATTTACAAAAATTGTATGGAAAATAATTTTTGGGGTCGCTGATTACTAATTTGAGGTAATAAAAATTAAATTCAAAATGGCGGGTCCAATGTGGCCGCTTTTAAGTAATCCGGATTTCAAAATTTTGTAGACGTTTTTGAGATGCTAATTATGAATTTATGGTCAACATTTTTTTAATTTTCAATTGCGAATTTATAGTAATAAAAAGGAGCTACAGTATTCTAAAAAGAAGACTTTTTGTAATGTTTCGCCTTTTTTGATTATAATACGTGCACGTATAGAATATTTTGGATATTAGGATAAATATATGGGATATTTAAATTAACCTCAAAATTTCAAAAAGCTGTAATAAAAAAGCTATTTTTCACTTTAAAGTGGCCATTAGTGGGTCCTACTCGGGATATCCCGGGAGCGAAATCCCGGGAAATAGACCAATTTTTATAATACCGATTCCTGGGAATTTTGGTTAAAATCTCTTTAGTTACGAAAACTCTCTTTTATTTAATAAAAACTTGTCAAAATATTTTAAAATTCAATCTACCCTAATAAAGTACACAAACCACAGTCTACGGCTGAAATTCTATATAAGCTATGTGTACTGGATAAGTTTGCAATTGGGATCTGGTGTATGTAGCAGTGCATTTAAAAAGAGAAAGTTTATGTGAACGTAGCTTTCAACTACATAAAACAAAAACAGATGTGATGAAACTCATTACTACGAATCAGTAAAACTAGAAACGATTACAAAAATAATTTATACAAAAAGGAAAATTCCGCCCAATTATTAAGTTTGACCCTCGATGAATTAATGAGTTTCAAAAACTGAAGTTATTTGAATGTGAATATACATTATTCTAATGGTTCATATGGCAATCTCGGTCTGATAAGAATTTATAGAAGTTGTACGTCTGACATTTTAACAAATCTACTTGAGAGGAAGCTAATTAATTTCAAGATCAGCTTAAACAAGGTTAAAGCTGTAACAATAGATGGAGTGTCCGTGATGCAAAAATTTGGTAGAGAATCATTAAACATAATTCATCAACTATCGGCACTATGTGCCCTAGTAAGAAATAAGTAAGACACGATAAGTAAGAAATAATACAGTACACGGGTCTAGGGTTAATGAAGCTACCAGAACAATATCAAATAACTAAAACATATTTACAATTCGTTGATGACCATACAGCCGACTTCCATTGAATCTGAGGGTATGTTCTCTAATTCGAGCGCATTCGTCACGAAAAAACGTGTTTGCTTATCGATCATTCATCTATTTACGTTTTGTGTTTTTTAAAAACATCAGCAAAATCTTTAATTTCGTTTTGTTTTTTTGAATTTTTTTGTTAATTTTATCGAAATTTATATTTGTTATTATTTATTATAATTTATTGAAATAAAAATTGTCTGTGAAAAGTTTATGAATTTTTACTATGAATCTCGGGATTACCTAAAACTTAATCCCGACTCTCCCGCGATTTGAAAAATATCCGGGAACAGGACCCACTAGTGGCCATACTGAATCTGCGATTTTCAATTTAATTTTTTAACCTCAGATTCATAATCACGGACCCCAAAAATACTTTTTGTAGATTTGTAGAATGTTGAATTATAAAATTTGGACCATACATTCGTAATTAGGTTTATGGCTGAGATAAACTCGACGCGACCGACGTGACTAAGTAAAAAAATATGTTAAAATATGAAAATGTATAGACGCGATTAACAAAAAGATGATTCAATTTTAACTTTTGGTTGTTGTTTAGTTACAAAATTTCAAAGCTTAACAATTTTTTTTAGTTAGTCACGTCGTTCGTGTCGAGTTTATCTCAGCCATTATATTCGTTAAATTGATGTTAACAAAACAGAGTACTCTGGAGTATGTGTGAGGGCCACTACAACAGTTATTCCACCTAGCAGCGTGCGGTCCGCGGGATTATTTTTTATACGAAAATTCATTGTTCTATTTATTTTCAAAATTTGCCCTAAACACAGGACAGGCCTATTCTAAACAAACGTTGTGATGGTAGTATTGTTGACTTTTGACTGGAACGCAATTTCATGGCAAAAATAAAATTTAAAAATATCCTTCTGAGCGTTAAATAAAACTTATTTCACCAATACACAACAAAGCGATGAATTTTTAATTAATAATTTCATTTTAAAATATACTATACTATTTGGCTATACTATACTTTGTTTATAACGAATGATAAAAACCAAATTATTTATTTATTATCGCTTTGTTTAATTTTTGTTTTTTTAATAATAAACAAAATCAGATTAGTTCCCAAATAAATAACACCTGTTTGTGGCAGGGCTAATTGAAACGGTTGCTGAGCTCTAATCTATAAACAGACACATATCTAATTCGGTTTCCTTCCTTCCTCAAGTGTCAGTTCATGTAAATCAATAACAAGTCATCATAACAAGGTATAAAGACTTAGGCGTAAAATGTAATAATAAATAATACCCAAAAGTAGTAGTATGTGTTAATGTAAACCATTCAAATTCTTTTAGTCATTGACAACACCTACACTATTAAATATATTGAATTATTAATAGAAATAGTTTTGTTGTTTACTTTTATTTTATGTAAATACTACTTTTTATTTCCTAAGTTCGAAATTCTTTGTATGTACAGATATAATCCATGACTAGCGAACGAATATGGTGAGTGCAAAATAGTATGGAAACCAAAGCTCACAAGCCTTTAAAAATTAAGAATGTATTAACTAATACGTGATCATAAATAATAATATTATTTTAATGAAACCTGTCAAAAATATTTGTAATTAATAGTTTCGCCTTCGAAATTGTTGTTAAATGTACATAATATTGTTATTACCATATATACATACATACACCAAAAACTACTTCGAAATTGTAATAACTGCATGTTCATAAAATTTTGTTTTTTGTAAACAAAGAAACGTAAATTGGAAATATTGATTCATAAATAAAATTTGAAAGTTCACCAGAGTTTGTACGCGATTTCGTTTTAATTGTACCTATGACACCCCAAACAAACAAAGAATATTTTGAAATAACCGTACTTCGGTTAATTAAAAATTATAATTTTACATAAAAATTTAATTTAAATTAGTTTCATTGTTGGTACTAAAAAAAAAACAGACGTTGGTTGGAAGTCTGAAATAACGTGTTCGTGGAACGCAAGGTCATAAAGATAATAATAATACATAAAACTATTTTTTTTGTTTATAAATAAATATCAACTATACACGTGAACTTAACACTTTAATATGTGTATATAGTGTGGCTACATTTTTTTGAGAAGATTTTGCCTAGGGGGGACTTATGACTACATTTTCTAAACGCGTAAATACAAATTTAAAATATTTCAATTTTATAATTTAATTAATGAATTGTAATTGAATAGTTTAAGCGTGTATGCGATTTTTTTTATGATGCAGGAAGAAGAGATATTTATAGTTTTTAGTTTTTGTGTAGGAAATTTGCAAAAATTACGTGTTGTGTTGCAGTTGGTTTTTACGTGTTGAATTGATTTTTTTTTGTTTTGATTTTAATACTGCAGTAAAATGGTTCACGGTCCACTTAGAGTTCATGACCTATTACAGCTTGAATTTTTTGGTGTTTTAAAAATTATGAATTGAGGTGGTTAATTGAGGCGATTTTTTGCTAATTCAATATCCTTTTTTGTTTTCCTAATTTTTTCCTACTAATTGAATGGTTGCGGTCGAATTCTCGGGAAAATCATTTTAGTGTTCGTTTTTTGTTAAATTACGCCTTTTTTTCTATTTTATGCTCGTCCAATCCTTATAACAATAAAAAAAAATTATTTTGCCCAACCGTTTCAAGCCTTCTGAAAATATGTTCCTTATGTTAGCATTAGGCAAACTGTAAAAATAATTAAAATTAAACAAATTAAAATAAATGTTATTACGTACTCTACTGGTAAAAGAAAACTATTACCTTTTTTCCAATTATCATTTACTAGTATTTTACCGGTAATTTAAACCGAGCCATAATATCCTGTTGCCTAATAGATTTTCATTTGCTTATTTGAACAATCATAAAATTATTTTCGATCTCTACAAAATTTAATTAATTTTAAAATCTTGAATCAACTGAAATATAAAGCAACCCAGAAAAAATCAAAAATCATTGGGTGGATGGATAACTGAATATTCTTGAACAATATCGAATAATCTACAGAATAATCTAAAAAGCCTTCAACAACTAATTTGAATTATCTGAAAGGCTGTAAACATCGCGCATCTCTTATTACATTTCGAAAATCTTGCATAATTTCGAAAATGACGAAAAACGCAAACAATCTCTATATACGAAGCTCGAATGATGTCGAATAATTTCGAAGAGTCTAGAAAATATCGAATTATCTGATAGAATGTAATAATTATAAAATTACGAGATATATCACAAAGATTCGGAAAATTCGTGAAATTATCAAATTATTGGTGAAAATCGATAAATAATTTAACGCTAAGCTCAAAAAAGGCATGCAAAACTCGAATTACCTATACTGAAATTTTCAAATTCGCTTCGAAAATATCGAAACAATCTCTTGTACTTACGATATAAAAAAAAATCGATTTGCCACGGATTCAAATTTGAAACTTGGTATATGTTATATCGAATTTTATAATAAAGCAATTTATAATAATTTAGGCTTGAATCTGACGTTATTTCAATAAAATCAGTAAAATTATATGATTTGGTTACATTTGCCGTGATTTGATCGGCTCTAGAACTCAAAAGGACCATTTTCAGTTCCGGTGTAATTTTTTCTTTTTCTAACTCATGCTCTTTTACCATCCTTTGACGAACATAGAAATTATTGAGAAGCGCAGACAAAATAAAAAAATTGAATTTTTTCCATCATTCATAACAAAGCTTTTCTGTTGTCGTTTTAAGTAACAATGACGGGAGCTCATAACTCGCAAAAATTTAATCGAAATTAGGAAACAAAATGCGTTTAGTAAAAGGTAATGACTTATGCTAAACGATTTCATAATAAAAATAATAGTTGTTGCCATTAACATTTTCATGATGACCTTCATGAAGCCTTTATAGGGCAAATAAGTGTCACTTACAACCCAATTTCCTTAGGATACATATAGCGACTGGAAATTTCAAGATATTCCGGTAACCTTAATTAATTAAAATAATAAAACCAATCTAAATGAAATAAACATCTGAATCTAAAAAAGAAATTTTAATTGAAATTAAATCACTAATCAACCTGTTTACGCGATAATCGCGATAAATTTTAATGAACATTATACGTAAATTATTGCAAACACATTTCCGATCCAATTAAAAAAAATCGTGATTATGTAAAAAAAAAACATTCGCCTTAATCTTATTTCCGATAGTAATTAAAATTGTTTTAAACGCACGATAACACATTTTTATCTTTTTATTTTTTTGTTTTATTTAGACTCATGGATTGAACTATCATCAAACACGACGGGGATTGGTTTTCGAAGTCCCGAACGTGTAACACCATTACCATTCACATCAGGAGAGGAATATTTAAGACTATTGCGCGAAGCACAGCGTGAATCAAATCAATCGAGTCAAGTTGTATCGTTAGCTGGTTCGCGTAAAGTAACACCTGGCGGTAGCCCAAAATCACCACCAAACAGTCCGAATACTGAACTGTGTACAGAAGATGAGCTAAAAGGGATTTATATTAATTATTGGACTAAGGTAGGTGGCGTTTAACTGTACTTGTTTGTTTTGTATAACATTATTTGGTAATTTAATATCAATGCGCGGCTAAGAATAATTTTATGGGTATAGTTTGTTTTAGTTTTTATCAGTTGTTTTTAATTTTATGTGTGCGGGAGTTGTAGATTAGATAATGCCGGTCGTAGTATTTGTCGTTCGACATGTGTTTGTTTAGGTTTTTTTTTGGAGGAAGAAAATTCAAGTGTTTTTAATCTCGGTTTAATGCGACTTGGTTTTTATTTTACAAAAACACTAATTACTAGACTAAAAGTTTATTCAACCAAATTTTGAACAAAAACTTGCTAATAAATATGACGAGTTGAAGAATTTACGTTTAATTTTTTTTTTTGTTGATAAACAAGCGTAACAAAGAATTGTTGATCATTCATTATATGTACAAATTACTAAAGTCTACATACAAAAATTGTAAACATCGCAGTTTTATATGGAAATTTTTCTATTCGGTGCGCATACGATATTTTCTCCAGTGCTAGCTCGTATTATCATTTCACAACGTATTTTAGCCTGGACATGGATTTATGCATACTAAAAACCCGCAATACTGTAATCAAAACGTCAAAATATAATTTTCCAGTCATAACAAATCGATTAACAACACGCTAGTAGTTTTTGTAAATATTATCGTGATTCGCACTACACGCGACAAAATTGCAAAACATGTTTGAATTTGAGCTCATAAACTATTTTTACTTTTCCCACTATAACGAAGATATATTGGGTAAGTATTGTAATCGCGAAAAAACATTTTGTTCCAGATTTTCACATTTCTCGACGAATTAGGTGAAAAGAATAGTGAGAACAGAAAAATGTGTCCGTGTCCATCCAGTCACACATTTTTATTATTTTTGTTTTGCCTCCCATTCTCACAAATATTGATAGTTTTGGTCGAAATTTTGTACAAAGATAGATTTTAGTAATAAGTAGATTCTGTTAACTTTTATGTCCATTCGAGTGTAGAATAGAGGGGGTTGCAGTGGAAGAGAAAACTACCAAATAGATTTTCTCAAAAACGGGACCGACGATTTTTTTGTTATGTTGATGATAAATTTGACTTCACATCATCTATTTGTTTACAAAATTTGAAGTCGATTAAAGCATTGCGTGGGGGTCATTTTAACAAAAAGGAGTAATATGGTCCACAGCGATGCCCCGTCCAGATTGAAGCATTGAGTAAAGAATTATATCAACCAATTCCCACGTTGTTCACATATAATATTGTGGTCTGAACAAACGGCACAAATTTTCAGAAAATAAATTTTTGAACATTGTGGATGCTCTCTGAATGGAGTAAATTAAATTCTTAAGGATTTTCAACGGTATACTAGAAATGTATAACTGGATTTAATTGTTAAAGGTCGAAAATGAAAAATGGTGAACGCGACTTGGCTGCTTAACACGTGTCAGTTCTAAATAATTTAACATTATTTGTGAGTCTGTGATTTGGATGAGAGTAGAAGATTTATATTGTCGTGACCAATTATGATATTGGGGAAGAGTTATTTTGATGTAATCTTTCCTTTAATGCTTCTTGCCCCCTGATAAAGCCAAGGGGCAGGCAGAAACCGGCATGGTGGTCCATGGAGTTGGAGACCTTTCGGAAGGCGTGTAGGACAGCCTTTAATAAGGCAAAGAGCACGAGGCATGTACGGGACTGGGACTCCTATAAGGAGGACCTAAGAAAGTACAAAAAAGAATTGAGGAAGGCACAGAGGGGATCTTGGAGACTCTTTTGTGGTAGAATGGAAGAAGTCTCTGAGACTTCCCGCCTTAGGAAGATTCTATCTACTAACCCAACTAGTCCTAGTTACTTAATTAGACCAGACGGGTCATGGACAGCTTCAAGTGCGGAATCGTTGGAGCTTCTCATCGATACCCACTTTCCGGGAAGCTTTGATGACTCGATGGAGCCTGGAGCTCATCGAGGAACACCTCCAATAGATATGGAGGGCATATTGGATAGAGAGCGGATCAGGTGGGCGCTGCAGGGTTTTAAGCCTTATAAGTCGGCGGGCCCGGATCGGATTATACCAGCAGAGATCCAAAAGAACTCTGCGGCCATCCTCCCCTGGCTAGAGGTTATCTTCAGGGGATGTCTGAAACTAGTCTATATTCCTAGGAATTGGACAGAGGTCAAAGTAGTCTTTATCCCGAAATCGGGAAAGAGCTCACATGCTCATCCAAAGGACCTGAGGCCTATAACTCTATCATCCTTTCTGCTGAAAACCCTGGAAAGGTTGATAGATGTATTTATTCGATCAAGAATTGAACCCAGGAATTGGGCAATGTCGCAGCATGCGTACTGTAAGGGAAAGTCGGTGGACACAGCTCTGCACGATCTAGTACGCACAATTGAGAAATCAATTTACTTGCAAGAGTTTTGCATGGTAGCATTTCTCGATATTGAGGGTGCTTTTAATAATGTAAAAACGGAGGCGATCATGGAAGGATTGTCTTTTTTGAAAGTGGACTGCTCTATAAGTAGGTTAATAAATCAGATGCTGGTAAGCAGGACTATTACCTCGGAGCTGGGAGAGTCCAAGATTAGAAGACGGGTGGTTAGAGGAACCCCACAAGGAGGTGTAATGTCCCCCATTCTCTGGAGTGCAGTGATTAATGGATTGCTGCTGGAACTAGAGAGAGAGGGGATAGGGGTTGTAGCATATGCTGATGATGTAGCGATAGCTGTCTCAGGTAAATATCTAGATACGATTAGGGATGTTATGCAGAATGCACTCCTGATCGTTACGAAATGGGCCAGCAAGTGTGGATTGGGGATTAACCCGTCCAAAACAGAGCTGGTACTATTTACTAGGAAATATAAAATTCCGGTGGTTAGCCCTCCTATCATAAACGGCAGCGGACTAGTTTTTGCTGACCGAGCGAGATTTCTGGGCATAATCTTTGATAGTAAGCTTAGCTGGAAGCCTAACACTTTGGAAAGAGTGAATAAGGCTATTGTAGCCTTATACTCGTGTAGAAACGCTATAGGTAAGAGATGGGGCTTGAAACCGGAGCTGGTATACTGGCTCTATACCGCCGTGGTAAGACCTGTGCTAATGTACGGGGTGGGCGTTTGGTGGCCAGCTCTAGATAAGGTAACTTATAGAGGTATGATGGAGAAGGTGCAAAGAACGGCCTGTATGCTTATAAGCGGGGCGCTTAGGACAACACCTACACGCGCTTTAGAGGTTATGTTCCACCTTATTCCAATCGACCTTTATGGTAAACAGATGGCAGCCAACGTGGCTACGAGGCTCTTGGCTGTCTCTCAATGGAAGTGTCTTCAGGTGGGACACTCGACGATAGGTAGATTCGCTGGCGAAGAACTGGCGAATCTGGATTATATCACACCAACGTTGTGCTTCGATAAGGGTTTCCGTACCATCTTTCCCTCAAGGGAATCCTGGAGAAACGGATCAATCTTGGAAAACGAGGCAGTGCAATTTTTCACGGACGGCTCGAGGCTAGACGATCAGGTAGGAGCCGGAGTCTTCTGTGATAAACTTAATGTTAATATTTCTGTTCGTCTCCCTGACTACTGCAGCGTGTACCAGGCTGAAGTGGTGGCGATCGGGCAAGTCATGACATGGTTGAAGCATAATGTGGTATCCGGGAGGGATATCGCAATTTATGTGGACAGTCAGGCAGCGATCAAGTCACTTGGGGCAGTTTGTCTGAAGTCGCGGGTGGCGCTGGATTGCCGATCATCTCTTAACGAGATCAGCGAGTATTTCAGCATCCAGATAATCTGGGTCCCGGGTCACTCGGACGTCACGGGGAACTGCAGGGCGGACGAACTAGCTAGGTACGGTACGACTCTCCAGATGCAGCCGGAAATGGTAGGTCTGGGGAGGCCTATGGCAGTGCTAAAATGGGCGCTCAGTAAAAGGGCAATCGCCTTGACAAATGAGAGGTGGATCAACACTCTCACGTGCAGGGTAGCAAAGCAAGTTTGGCCAAAACTGGACTTGCGGCGCTCCAAGGTACTAATATCCCTGGGAAGACAAGAAATAGGATTGGTCGTAGGGATAATGACAGGTCACTGCCTTTTTGGGGAGCATGCGAGAAGGCTGGGGATACAGACGAATGACTTTTGTAGAAGTTGCATGGACGAAGAGGAGGAGGAGACTTTGGAACACTTCCTATGCTCATGTCCGGCGCTATTATACAGAAGGCATAAGTATTTGGGTGTGTACGGTATGGACAGCCTTTCGGAACTCGCGGACTGTGGAGTGCGAGATTTATTACGCTATATAAATAGCTCTGGTTGGTTTCAACGGGAGTAATGGGGAGATGGGATCCTGTGGTATCACAACGGGCCATTGCTGGCCTAAGTGTGCGATAGCAGCCACTTCAACCTATTTTGATGTGACACATTTAAAGACCTTGCCTGCCCAAAATAACGGAAAATGTTTGTAAACTATAAATGGTTGGTTTGGTGATCTTTAACGGATGCTTTCTGGGAAAAGTGTCGCCCGAGGAGTCGGATAGACCCAATTTTTTTTTCTATATGTTGTTTGTTTTTAATCATTTTTCAAATGTAAAATTTATTTACTTTTTTGTTGTAATTTTCATTTTCCGTTTTTAAATCAAATCGATTGACGTCAATTGCTAATTACCTTGGCTAAATAAAATATGAAGTTTTCCAATATAGATGCGTTCGAATATTCATCAACTCATTACGTAATCGCATAAAATACATTTCATGATTACAAGCGAGGGGATTACGATAAAACTATTGAAGTGGTTGTTTAGGATTTTAATTTTTTTTTTTTACATTTTCATTCCATTAAAACTTTATAGATTGGGGATAAAAAATGCGGAAATGCCATCAAGGGACTTAAATACCGCCATTGTCACACGACTCCAGTTTTACTGTTATCCTATAAAAAATAAAGCTATAAATTTATATTTATAAATTAGATACCTACTATCATGAGAAAATACACTAAGATAATAAAAATATTTGATGGCACACTCACAATAGCAAAATGTATAGTATACGCCGGATATAAACAAAATTCTCAATCCTTGTTTTGCGACCAAAATCGCTGTTGTTACCAAATTTGTTGTTTTTCTGTAAAAAAAACTATCGCCTAAAAGTTCGTTTAAACTCAATTGGCAGAAACCCAGAGAGGTCTCGCACACAATGCCATATTGTGTTCATGATATAAAACTGAAATTCTATCCTAATTCGTTTACTCGCTGCAGACGTAGCAATCTGCGTCAATAGATCTAGAGTTATACACTTGGATTCGGAACTCATTGAAAGCCAGGGTTCTGCATGTGTATTGAATGAATTTTCAGTTTTTAAATGGGTGTTTGTTAGAAATTTGATACGATCGTAATTTTAATTTCAAATATAAATAAATATCGCATTAAGAAAGTGGCAGAACTTCAAAATAATTGTTTTTTATTATAAAATTTATAAAATCTTGACTTTAAAACTTCTAAATTTCAAAATTTAATTTTAATCCCTAAATTAATAATGGTATGGTGTTTTTTAAACTTCGAATGGAATTGGGAGGAGATGGAACGTGAATTAAATGTATCGATGAAATCATCAACAAATATTTAGAGCAGCAGATCGACATCTAAAGAAAAGGAAGACACCTAAACCATGTAATTAGTCAAGCAAAATAAATAAACCCGACTTTGCGAAATTCTCTTGTCTTATGGATGAATCTTATTTTGGATGGTATCATTATGTTATTCAATTTTAACTTGACCTTACATTTTGTTCATCCACAACATATCAAAAATTATAAACTCATTAAAAATTAAACCTGCATGATTATTTTTATTGGTTTACTAATTCCTGGTAATATCAATAATTCATTGTGGCTTTATTATTTTGGTCCTGGAAAATATTCGACTTTTCCTAATAAAATAATAAAATTGAATTTATGAAACTTTTATTTTAGGTTTTATTCTGGTGCTCAATAAAAGAAGTTTTGAATGAAATTTTTTGTTTTATTATAATTTCGGTTTATCCAACTTTTATCTTAAAATAATTACTTGTGATTTGTGATTGGCAACATAATAACCCGAGAGCTAGACAAAGTTTAATTGTGTGTGATCCCCTCTTGTTTATCACGAACGAATAATAAAAAGGGTAGCTATTAAACTTCAAACCGATAAGTGATAAGAAAATTAATTTTTTATTGCCACTAAAAATAATGTGAAACTGGGTTAATGTATTGTAGATATATACGTACATACTTTGATTGAAGACTAACCATGGCAGTTTCTTTATTGAACTTACTCATTTACTAAAAGTAATTAAGCCATTATCTGTATGTATGTAGTTGTAATTGTAAATGTATTTAGAGAGTAAAAAAGTTTTGATCGAATAGATTTATAGTTTCTTTGTCTAAATTTCTACGTACATACTCACATAAAACTGATAATTGTGAAAATCGTAAAATGATGTAATTTGTAATTGTTTTATGAGATTTTTGTTGTATTTTATATTGTGTGCCTTATATTACCTCAAAAGCACAGGAGTAGTATGAACTTGTGACATAAATTTTCCAGTGAAAAATAAAATTTATCAGCAGAAACAAATGAGCTCTTTATTTTTAAGCGTTTCATTTTCTTTTATGTATTTTTGTTGGTATAAAATTAGAAGAGAAAATTATAATCTTTATTTATATCTTGAACATACAGTATAGAATATGAACGATAAATTGGAATGAAGAATTAGGGCAGAGAGCAATAGTTCGTTTTAAATTAAAAATCTTTACTCAAATTAAAGCTGCATAAATTGACTTGATGACTAACTTGGTGAGTATCTAGCAGTATATCTTATTAGCAAAGAAAAGGCAAAAATATAATTTGGATATAAAAACTAATTACCAAACTCAAACTGTAACTGTTAAAACAATTTACTTGCAAAATCATAAACTATTTACAGACAATAATTTAATATACCGTACTGTGTGGTTTCATTCCCTTATGGGTATGTAGTAAAATCAGCGAAAATTTCATACAACATACAGAAAATAATTACTTATCTTACTACAGATCAAATGATTTCTCTTTCCACCATATACATACATTTCCATTTCCATTTTCATTGTAGTACATTTTTCCTTGATACACTCAGTCTCATTATTTCTACATACCAAATCGCATAAGTATGTAATACACAACGATGTAGAAATTCATTGAACTTTTTGTTTACATGTTCTCATTTATTGTTATTCTTTTTACAACGAGTAATTTATTTTAAATTGTAAATTAAATTTTCATAACATTTCATTTTTCACAATACATTTTCATTTTTATTAATCATTTCTCTTCATTCTTTTCTCGAGTGAGATGAACAGGTTTCTTATTTTGTTCTTTGCATATTTTATAAGAATGCATCATTTTAGTTTTGTGTTTGGCTTAATGTGAAGAATTTGAGCTAAACACCATACTGACCACATTATGCATCATCCACACATTAATTTATTGTTGTCTGTGGGAATGACATTTAACAAGCTTTTCATAAGTTTTTACGATGGGAATATGAAGTTTATTTCAAAATTGTTGTTGATTTTGTTATTAACAAATCGAAAATATCTTATCAGGCTTACTTTTTTAAGTACTGACTAATTGAGTTTAGATAAAGGTGATAAAAGTTTCCACAAAGAAATCCGATATTGTTTAAGAAATAATTAGTTAATGTGATTAGGCAAAATATGAAGAGAATAAATTCACTTCTGTTCTTTTGGTTGTACAAATTTTACTTTGTTCGTAACCAAATATGAAATTACCGATGATTTGCATATTTTTATCTGACATTTTTATCATTATTGACTGAAAAAATTATTTGCCAACAATTTTTACATAGTAGAGTAGAGAATGATCTAGTTCAGATTTTTTTATCTAGAGTGTCAACTATTTTCGTTAGTCATCAAAAAAATAATTATCAGAAAAAGGCCATTATTTTTAAAAATTGTCCATCAATCAAAACGAGCTTTAGTGCCGAAAAAAATCATTATAACTTATGCTAGGCAAACATAACCAGTAAGATATTAACAATTTCGGCCAATTCATGACAAGTAACCATTTCTCTAAAGAAAAACTTTTCTAATGCCTAGCTCTATTGATGCAAAAATGTGATCGAGATCAAAAAACCTGAACAGAGATCAATTTTTTACTATGAAGAGCTCAGTTTTTTGTTTTATCCGGGTTCAGTTGTTTTAAGTCAATAGAACACGATTCAATTCGGAGATTCTGGTTCCGATTTACGATTCAATATTTTTTTATTTATTACGTTTACTCTCTGCAGTGGCATATACATAAGTACAACCATGGTAGGTAAACTTCCAGTTTAATTTTAACCTTGGTAGGAATATAGTTTTAATAGCTTCTGTTTAATAATCCTCTGCATGAAGACTCGTAGCTATTGTGATGTAGTGATGTGCCAATCATCATTGTTTTAAATATTACGAACAAAAAGAAAGTTTCACAATAGGAATATCCGCCGCAGATCGAATTTTATGATTTCGTATTTTACGCCCGCCCCCCCCCCCCCCCCTCCCCCGCCAGTAAATACAAAAACAACCCGAGTTAATTGAATTTAGGTGAACTAATATTATAATATTATAAATATTCAAAATGCTAGGTGGCCTTCTGTGTCGGCGGCAGTTGTTTTTAAGATAATTTTTTGCTAAAATGCGATTTTGCTCTTTAAATTCATTTGTGCTAATTATCAAGGCCTCTCTATTTGCGTAATAGGTAATACCTTTCAACTCGCTCAAATATCTGTCAACTACGTTTACAACGTAATGAGCAAATCTATCAAGGTCTTGCATTGATCAGTGTTTCTTAAATGTTTCGTCCAAAAATGCCATGAAGTTGAAAATAATTTCTAAAAACTTGGAACAGACGACGAAAATTTTTCATTGGGCGTTTTGGTAGTAATAAGTAATCAATCGGTGATATCAATGAGGTCGAACGCAATATATCAATGGTCATCCAAACATTTGTATAATTTGATCTCAAACTATCGAATATTCGATAATTTAACATAAATAGTGAAAACAAATGCTATTATGTGCTAAAACATTGGCAGAACTACCTTGTACACTGTTTTAAATATGTTGTTATTAAAACGACTTTAATTCTAATTTGCCTGATATCTTCCTTCTTGGGGATAAACATCAAATACCATACATTGACCGATTACACTATGTCAATATGCAGTTTTCCGATGCAAATTCATTCTTAACAAATGTAGAACCATTAAATATCACATATAGGTGTCCTGATAGATGTTACTTCGTCGTCTTAACTGTGAATTAACGTATCTGACATTTTTCCAAAATATCATCACTGATACAAAATAGTTCATCGTGAGAAACTCTGAATTTTGCACCTGCGTTAGTTCACTGTTAGGACGAAGATGTCAATGTACTGTAAATGTTTAATGCTAACGTGAACAAATTTTATAAGATTCTGCAACGAGGTTTTGATAATCACGTTCCATTGTGTCAATCACTGGGCTAAACTCATAACAATACAAGAGAAATTGAGGGGGCCGGGCAAATATGTCTTAACACAAATAACACCAACAGTACTGATGCCAAGGAAAAAGCTGGTATGTTTGCTGGGTTTTTCCAATCTGTTTATAGACCGGTAGACAATAATATGAATACAGCACAATCATTGAATAACAACCACAAAATATCGATCTTTGCTCCTAGCATTACTGATAAAATTATTATATCAGCACTGTCAGATTTTGGCGATGGTTGTGGACCAGATAACATGCAAATAATTTGGTGTATCCATTGTAGAATCTTTTCAACCTTTCGTTAGTATCCCACGTGTTTCCAGATAAATGGATAATATCAAAAATCACACCAATGTTTAAATCGGGTAAAAGAGAAGACATTACATATTACAGAAGGATTTCAACGACGTCATCCATTCCAAAATTATTTGAGTTGGTTGTCTTGTGCGCCTTCAAATTATATTGTCACGTTATATATCGGTTAAACAACATGGATTCATTCCAGACAGATTAACATCCATAAATTTAGTGGAATTTACGAGTAAAATGATCAACGGAATAGAAAAGCTAGATGGATGGTTGATTCCATTTGTCATCGTAAGGCCCCTTGATAGTCTGCAAGCATTGGGTTTTTCTTCTAAATTTGTAAAATGATTAAGCTCAACCGCATTCAATATGTGTTAATTGAAAAAAAAAATCCAATGTTATCAGAGTTACCTGCGGTGTTCCTCAAGGATTTCACATTGGACTCTGAATATTTTTTGTTTTCATCGACCGAGTTACAGAGGTTATAAAAAATTCTAACGTGCTCATATTTGAAGTTGATATTAAATTATTCCATACCATCCGAGAAAAGTGTGGTACTGACCTATTACAAGAAGATATTAATGGCCCTAATGGGTTGGGGGAAAACAACTCAATACATTTAAATATGAAAAAATTCAAGATTATGTCGTTTCACAGGAAAAAAAATCTTATAATCAATCAATACAAAATCAATAGTGTTGAATTGCAGCGTGTTTGTGAAATTATCGATCTGGGGTCACATTCAACGAACATATAACGTTTAATACATTTGGTGTGGCTTCCACCTTGAATAGGTATTGAATTTGTTAAATTTTTAAAAGTGTTCAGATCAATTTTGGCCCAACATTCACGGATGACATTTTTCAAATCATTAATTGAATTATATTGCTGTCTATTTCCATAAACTTTTCAGGCAAGGACTTCTAAATGTTTTCGATGGGATTGCAATCAGGACTGCAAGCTGGCAATTCAAGAAGGGGAATGTTTTTCTCGAGAAATCACTGTGCGGTCATCGGCATGTCCGACCAAGTCGATCGAAGTAGCGTGACACGACAGTTGAAATACACCTCAATTATCATAGTTGTATAATGTCATTTTCATGCCTAAAATCACGTCACTTCAATTTTGCCGTTCTCTTAGTCGTTTGTTACGTCGAAAGTTACTTTATACGACAGATGTCACTTGATTTTTGAAAGTGACAGACGAATACTACAAAATGGAAGGATGCAATTATTTTATTTTATATATTTTAACATGTTATTTTTTGAATAATTTTGTGTACACTGTTTTAAATATGTTGATGTTTAAAATAATAATATTGTTATAAAACGATTTTATTTCTAATTTTCCTGCAATATTTGTAGTTGCACTCATGACACACTTGGGATCACCTAACGTGGCACAATTATAGTCACGTCACTTGACATGACACGACTATAGGAATTGGGGTGGATATGATGTAACGGGAAAATTATGTTTGTTAATTCAAAAACTTAGTAAAAATAGACAAAATATAGTTTAAAAATCATAAACTATCGTTTCTTGCTTGCCTTCATCCGTTTTGTATCACTTGAAAATTTTGAACGAGAAATTTCATATCAAGTGACATGAAACTTTTCAAATGACTAAGGGAATACCAATCCAAAAGACGTTTACCGCTTTAAATGACGATTGTCACTATAATCGATTAAACTAATAACAAAACTTGGCTGTCGGCACAAACGACAAGTGAAAGGGAACGTCTAAGGGATAGGGCCATGGACATAGTGATGTCGCTTGAAATGGCACGACTATGGGAATTGGAGTGTAAAAATGATTCTAGTTTATGACATTTATCGTGTCACGTCACTTTGATCGATTTTACAAATGGGAAATTTAATTTAGTTTTCCAATTTTGAATTGTTTATATGGAAACTAATTTGAAACATCTTGATTTGATGATATGCCGAAATTTTCCGGCTACAATTCAGAAATTAGGTACTTTTAATCCTTGGCAAATTTCATGTGAACAAATAAAACTTCCACAAAACTCTAAATAATCATAAAGAGAAAGAACTGCTGACGATTTATATAACGAATTCTTATGACTATAAAATTTTAATAATTATATTGAAACTAACCTTGAAATTGAGGCATACCGAATGAGCTTGTACGGTTCAATGCATATTTACATATATTATATTTTGTCTTGTATTAAATGATGCCAAACAAATTCAAACGCTAATTTTACTGTTTTTATTATAATAATATCTTATCTACATATAAAAGCGTGTAAATTTCCTAAAATATGAATTTCTATAAATATTTCCTACTGGACAACTCCAGATTTTGTTTATTTATATTGACATCTTCGGTGAGCGATTATGCGATATCTAAAAATTGCCATGAAATGAAATGTTCACATAATTTATTTCGGATAACCTATGTAGTTGCTCTGTAGTATAAATATGCACATAAAATTGATTATGGTAATTGCTTCACATTTATTTTATGTCGTGTTGTATCGATTGAATTGAACTCGTCGAACTGTGATTACTCATTTTCAATTGTGATTACTGTGCTTAAACTTTAAAGTGATAATCTCGTTTGAAATATTTAAATCAGAATAATGTGTTTTTGAATAATAAATAATAATTGAATTGCTGAAGGTTTTTATTGTATTATAGATTGCATTTTGTGTATACATATTTCTGGTTAGAACTAGAGATTACGTTCGATCAAAATTACGTTGTAGTCCGACAAGGAAACTTTTTTATTTTGTTTTTATTTTAATGTGAGGGGGCACACTGATAATGCTTCATTGCGAATAATAAAAGTAAATAAATTTGTGTAAATTGTAAAATAATAATTATTTCAATTTGTGAAATAGAAAGTCATGGAAGCAACACGTGAGCTAATTGATTTGTGTAACTTGTCACATAATTGTTTTGTTCTAGTAAATTTATTTGTTCGTAACTTTGCCAAGTTCGATCAATTATACCATAATATAAAATAATAGCATTGAAGTGGCTTCTGATTTTCTTCGTCTTATACATATTCTAATACAAGAGTCTATTTATGTTTTATGTTTTGATTTGATTTTAATACATTTTGGGGAAATTTTCTTTAAGGTTCTCTTATACTGTGGGGGGTTTACATGCAATGGTTGTCGCACAATATTTTGCAGCTTGGGAATTGTAAAGTGCAAACGTTAGATAGGATCTTATTGCTAGTGTGTAATTAAACGCGAACTTGAACTATTGTCCAATGCAAAACGCAACAGTATTAAAAAATAATTAAACAAATCGCACCAGATTTGGCAATTAAAATTTGAAAATATTTCACAGTTCCACCGTAACTTATTTTTGTTCCCCATAGGAATTTAAGTTCCAGTGAAATTGGGTAGGAGTATCCACAGATTAATGTTTGATATATTTATATCAGCGTAGAAATTTAAAATGCATCATAAAATGATTAAATATGACAATGCCCATAATATTCATTGAATTTTGCGGGCGTAGATATAAATAAATAATTCGATATGGCTAAACAATAAATCTTGCGTTTTCTTTAACAATTGACTGAACACAAATATTAAATTACAGAGTTTATTATTATTGTGATTTTGTTTATATTATATTACATCTATCCTTGAAAATATCGTATGTTCTATCGTATAAAAAGTAGGAATTACGGAATTATATATAAATTTATATTCTTATCTCTGTTTCAATAAAGAATTAATATTAAAAATTTGTTATATATTTTCTTATTTCAGGAGGGAGAGACTATCACTGCTAAAGACACAGACTGGGTATGGGATTGGAGCAGCCGACCTGACCAACTTCCACCAAAGTAGGATTCGGTTTATTTTTTTTTTGTTTTTTTGTTAACTAATCTTAATATTTTAATTTTATTTACAGAGACTGGAAATTTAAACATCCAAAAAGAAGAACACCAGGCTATTCAATGCGGACAGCCCGAGTTGGAAATAACTCACTTTTCTCACGAGAAGTTTTATATTCGCTTTTATTAACAAATGTCCTATCGTTAATTTGTGGGGCTGGATTTGGGTAGGTGCCAAATGTATATACAAAAAAAATTTGTTTGTCTATTTAAGTTTTGTTTATTTTTATTTATATATATATATGTATACATAACACACGCTGAAAATCTCGCGATTTGATTGAATTAAGTACCGCAATAAAAATACCCAAAATTAGATATCGGTCATAATTTATATGACCTCTTTATTTATAAGTGTGTAAATGTGTGATGAAGTGCATAAATCATAAATTGCTACACTAAACCAAATGAACATTAATTTATCACACATATATAAATTTATACATAAATAAATGCGATTGTTGAACCCTCCAAACACTGATTAATGTTTAGATTTGCTTAACTAAAATGTTTATTGATTTAAATTTGGAAAAGAAGGTTTCTAAATTGCTTGCTTTTTTATTTATAAATTATAATGTAACTTATGTAGAAGAATTTAGATTCAGATTCTCTTAGAAAACGTAAATTTTGCTTGATAGTTGATAATAGTTCTGTGGGTTGATAACTTACTATTTCCGAAATTAAGCTAGAACCTTGGTTACCACTATCAGTATCACATTCATATTGCGCTAAATAATCGACCAAAGTGTAATTGTATTGATTTTACCAAATAATATCAAAACAATCGTTGGTATATCTGCCAACGTCTCAAAAATGATTGTCAATTTTTTGACACATTGAAAAACGAAAAATGTTTTTGTATTTTAAATAACAGTGAAAATTTAATTTAGGTTTTAATATGGTTTGTGGTTTAGTGGTAACGCCCTGGGCTATTCATGTAGTGACCAAATATTTTACTATAAATTAAATCTGTGGGATTAAGACATAGTGCTTATGTCGACTTAAAAAAAATTGAGGTATCAATATTCACTATTTTATATCTATTCTGTAACTTCACCAAATTTAACTTAAGTGCGCTAGCCTTGTGGCCAAAGGCTTAAGTCAAATTTGGTGGAGTTACAGAAGAGATACAAAATATTGAATATTGAAAATTTAACTTTATTTTAAGTCGACATAAGCTACTATGTCTTATTGCCACAGAAGTATTGCCATTTATAGTTATTACAGTAGTTACACAAAGAAATACGTGGTACGCGTATATGATGCGCCTAAATGTATGCGACCACTACTACAAATTATTTAAAAACTTATATGAGAACCATGAGAATTTTTCAGTAAACAATTTTTTTCGTGTCGTAAACTTCGTAGCATGCTATGTTTGAAACAATATAACAATTGAAATTAAATAAATTTTCTTACGTTGGATGTGGCTTAGTAGTAATGTGTTGGACTAGAAAGCCTAAGGTCTAGGGTTTGATTGTGCTCAGATCTAAGCAATTTTGTTTTATTTTTCAATTTATATTTTTTGATTGAAAAAAAGCAGAGCTCCCGCTGTTTGTTGGTCTGTAAGGTTTTTTGTATGATGCCCCACATGTAAAATCATCCTTAAAAGCCCTTACTTTTTGGTTTAAGGTCTATTTAAGGTACAATAATCATTAAAAGCCTTTAATCTCGAGCTTCTCTTACTCGGCTAAAAAAATATCAATATAATTTGTATCCTACCTAGGACAGGCTGTACGCCCTATTAAATAAATATGAATAAAAGTACATTATATTCATGCTTTCAATATTACAAGAGATGCGTTTATTTATTTATTCCCTTTGCCTACTGTATATATTCCAACACAATGGTTCTTAAGAAGTAAACTCTAGTCGCACGTCGGAGCTGATACGCACCATTTTTTTATAGTACATAGGGAGGGGTAATGAAGTAACTCGTATTTAATTTCACCAATTCCATGATAGGAAAAACATCCCCAAATCATTTGGCCGGCTGGGTGCTTCACTGTTTTTTCAGGTTCGCCGGATTTGCATCTGAAGTACTGGATTCCACCCGATCCAAAAAGATTAAATTTACTCTCGTCGTAGATCCCAATCAGTGTGATTCCGAGCCCATTCTAAACGTTTTTGCTTCATTTTAGTAGACTCGAGTAATTGCACCCAACTTCAACAGCAATGTGCATCGATGATATTTTAGGTGTCCCAACGATACATTCAACGCAAATCTTAGCGACGTTGTCTCGGCACATTCATTGGCCGATCGCATTTCAAACATTTAAATTGAGTTGTAAGTCTTTTTCTCCAATATAGTGGCGAATGACTTGATCTTCTACGATCTCCTTATTATCTAAAAATTCTTCAGTAATTAATAAGACTAAGGTTAGATCGAAGTGTGTCGGTTTCGCAAGCCGCCGAATTAAATAAGGTTTAATCAATTGCATACTTAATTCTATCAGAAAATCATGTCTCTTCAAAGCCTGATTATCAGAATTCAATTAATATAAAATTAAACAATTAATACCCGCTTGATACAACTTTGATCTGGTTCATAATTTTTGGTATAATTTCTTCCAAAATTTCACAAATGTGAGTAAAACGGTCATATTTTTTCCTTTCAGAACATGTCTCTTCTCTTTATCGTCAAATCGTAAACAACATTGTATAAATAAAAATCGATTACGATTCATCGATGCTTTGAATAGAGGGAAACTATGTGGGCCCCATTTAATCTGCGAATGTAATTTAGTGACTTTTGAGCATCCGTATGATTTAGTAACCCTATAAAAAAAGCCTTTAACTCTACGAGATCAGTTTTGCAATGATAAGATTCTAATTTAATATTAGTTTCTTTGCAATCATTGATCTACTATTCGATTTGTTCATTCGTATGCAAAAGTATTACATATTTCTAAAAACTCATTGGTAATCAACCCCACGAGCACTTTAATTGTTGCTAAGACCGTGTCCGAAACCTATGATAAATATTTTTTAGTACAAATTTTTGACATTTATTTGAAAAATATTCCCCTACATTCACAATTTTTTATTATACTGTCCGCATGGTGTAATAATTTTTTGGTATATTTCCCCGGCTCACATTTTTGTTGCTTCATTTTAATTACTGTAATTTTCGACAAATGGTTAGTTGTTTGGACAAAAAATGTCATTAAGGCATAACTACGCCAATTAAGTTAAATCGGTACAGTACGTCAATCACACTAGGAAATCAAAAAATGAATTTATTCTGTAGCTGTCACAAATTATCAAAGGAATCATTAAACACTTAAACCGAGACTTCATAATTCCGTATGCGTTCTCAATGCGTACTCTACTTTTCCCTAAACATCGATTATTACTTTTTTGGTTTTCGGTTAAATACCCAGTATTTCTAAAAGGTGTTAGCAAAAATTACATCAATGGATATGCGCTATCACCAATAAGATAGAGCCCTTGTCCAATTTGTTTAGTCACATTGGATAGATTCCTGTAAATAGGTGACCTGTTCCATACAGATGCATCATGTGCTAACCCTACTTCGCCTACGTAGCAGTTTATAAACTGTTTGCGATCATTAAAAATACCTTGCAACACAACAGAATGAATGGTATCGCTTTGGTGCCAATATTTTAAAGTAGCATGCATCAATTGCCCCAATTACTCCACGATTTAAATAATCATTTAATGTTAATCTGCACAATTTTTAAATATGTATCTGCCCGCTTTTTTTACTCTGACAGTTGATAATTTTTTTGATCTGCCCAATCTGAAACCTGTTTCTTATTTCAGATCGATCCGATTTCAGATTTCAAAATCTGCTGGATCTACGGATTTAAATAAGAAACACAGCATAAGAAGTTACCGGTAACTTTTTTCGATTGAATTTCAAGAATCGAAGACTCTTTTCACTTCGATATATTTTTCGACAGAATAACGAACGGTATTTTAGTACGAGATTGATTTAAATGTTTATATTTTTATCAAAGAAATACAGTTATTTTATCAAAAATGTATCGAAGCGAAAAAAGTGACGGGTGGAACTTATCAGACCAAAATCGGTACCAATATCTGATACCACGTAGAAATATGAGAATATAGCATAGCATGAAGCTTACCAATATGTATGTGATCCCATTATTAATGTACACATTTTCTTATTCCAATTTCAGATTATGGCTCAGCAAAAGAACCGGCATCCTATTCACGCGGGTCTCGATCGAGTAAGAAGGAGGAGGAGGTCCCGAAGAAAAATGAATTTGCTTCAAAAAATTTTATTTTTATTTTAAATTTTTTTTTTATTAAAATAGAATTAAACTTGAAATATAAAAAAAATCGTATTTAATCAAAAAAATATTATAATTTTTATTAAAACAAAATAATAAAGTTTGTTATAATGTTTGGTATTTTTTGGATTTTGTACACACTCAGGACCACTTTTCTACACTTCATACAATGGAATGCGAAATGAACGATGCATAAATTACCTATTTTAAATTGCTCGATATATACACATATTTAGAAACAATTTAAATTAAATTCATACTTTTTATATAAATAAATTATAAATAAATGAAATTTAATAAAATATTATTAATTATTATTAATTATTGAAACAAGAAATATTGTGATTATTATTATTATTTATATGTTTTTAATGTTTATAAAAAATAATAACAAAAAAAATTTAATGAAATTGCTCACCTTATATTTATATAGAACGATGAGGGGAAAGAATATCATTCATAATTTTGTATTTTAATATTTTTAATTACCTAATTAATAATTATTATTAGTTATTAAATTGTATTGTATCCTCTTAATTTATAAAAAAAATAATTGTTTTGTACTGGTACGTATTTTGCAGATTCTTATAAACGGATTTAATTTTTTATTGATCGACTTAATATTTGCCTACGTTCTAAAAAAAGAGTTTGGAGCTTCTTTCAATGGCACGAGTCAATGAATTTAAAAAAAAAAAGATTATAATTTATTACAAAAAAGGCAACTCTATTTTTTTAACGATTGATTCGTGTACATTAAATAAAATTCAAGTATCTTGATAGTAGCACGATGTCGCATGCAACTTGATGCAATAATCTCGTACAGTGCAAGACAATATTCTAATTTATTATTTTTTTTTAATTATCTAATTATAATTATTATTTTTGCACAATAAAAATAAATAAATATGAATAAACATAATATTTTGTGATAAATTTAGAAATTTTGTTTAGTTTTTTTACACACATAACATACAATTACGATAAATACATACAAAAAACCAATTGATCACGAGATGAAATTTGTTTAGGGAATTTTTTGTACTTTTTCAATTTACATAATAAAAACAAAAATAATTTTAAATATTATATACATATTTTTAAGGGATTATTAGATATATTTTAATATTTGTTGTAATTATTGAAATAAAATGGAAAAATATTAACGATTTTAACATGCCATTGTGGATATTTAACGAGAAAATGGTATGCGTTAATTTATTTTCACATTTTTGTATTTTAAACAACATATGCAATATATTAATACAAGAAAAAAAAAATATAATTATATTCCTTAATAGTAAATTAATCATTTAATTGCAAAAAAAAAATGAATTTTGAATAAATAATTATTTGTATAAATGCAAACCGAGTTGGGAATTTATTTTATTTGGGATTGTAGAAAAGCTTTCGGTGAATCATACGGAACTAAGGAACAATGGCTAAATGATCCTTTATCCCGAATGGTATTTTGATTAACCAATTCAAAATGGATCTTTTTGGAGTTCAATTCTACTACATGAGTTCTTAAAATATGAATCATGACTCAAAATTGATTCGTCAGAATTTTCATTTGGGTCACTAAATTTAGGAGGTCAACAGTACTCAAAAAGATTTTCGAAATGCTGCTTAAATTAAAAATTAATACCCCACCTCACCAAAAAACTTCATACAAAGCAAGTCACATTTGGCCGAGTGATTTATTCTTATGACTTCTTTTGTTTCATTGTTTTTGTTTGAGTTCTGCTACAATTAATCAGAATGAATCTGGTAAGTCGTTGATTCATCAGCTTATCACCAGAGGTCCTTCCGCTTGGTGCAGGTTCGGGTTTAATACTGTTGATGGAATATTTACTTACACCCTAATTCCCATAGTCGTATCACATCATTTTTCATGACTGTTTTCAAAATATTTTAACACACTAATCAATGAACAGCCAGCCCTACTTGGCGTCAAGTTTTAGTTAAATCAAACGTCTTACATTTAGAAATACTGAACGCGTAGAAATTTTTCTTAAGTTAACTGATTATAAGGTCCTCCCCGGTTATTGCATTTGTCCTTGGCAGCCTTTGCTGTTCGAGAAAACCAGATAATCAGATATTGATTCATTCAAGGAAATACTTTTCTCGATTTACCTGTCATAATCTTCTTATAGAAAGTGGTGGAGGGATTATTATTTTGAGCTGGCCATACGAATTACCGGGGGAAAAAACTTTCAAAAAGTGCGGGTCGCAACTCAAAAAAGTTTAGGAAGCTGATATCATCAGGGATTCCGCAAACGATCCTGAGATAATCTTAGTAAGAAGCCATTTATTTACAAAAAGACGTGTTCTGCATGAAATTTCACATATTTTGCAAATAAATTGCGAAATTCCCTAATGAGCTTAAAATGTTTGTCAAAATAAGAGTTCTGGGACAAGACTTATATGTTTTCGAAATTTCTCGAAGCCTGTTCTGAGTGAGATTGCCAACCAAAAAATGTTTTGTTCAGAGTAACTTTCCAAAAACAATAATATTTAAGAATCTTGTGGGAATTATCTAACCCACCACAATGTTTTATAATTTATTCGAAAACCAAAATATTATCTATCTATGTACAATTAAATTATTTATGCTTGCTTCGTTTGGTCTCGTGCATTTTAGCTGCTTTCTTCTTCATAATCTGAAGTCGTTTATCCGCACTGATAATATTAATACTGGGTGTGACAGATTTGGATGAACTCGAACCGCCTCCACCGTTTCCAGAAGATGATGATGATGATGAACCAGATGATGTCTGACGATCCAGGTTGCTACTACTACCGTTCCCATTTTGTGCGTCTCGCTCCGATTGTTGTTTGGAACTGCTACTGCTACTACGGTCTGAGCTTTTAGATGAGCTTGACCGTTCCTTCGAGGAAGATGATGTGCTCGGACTACTTCTCGACGAGGAAGATGATTTCGATTTTTTTTCACTACTAGATTCGTAATTCTTTGACGATGATGATGAGCTGGATTTGGATTGATATCCCGATGAATGTGATGATGAAGAAGATTTGGTTGGATTTGATGTGGACGTTGATGATGGGGTCGAAGGTGGTGTAGCAGTTTGTATTGGTGACGATATAATCGGTGAATTAGCAACAATTTTAGTTGATTTGCACATGGTGCATATCCAAGTCGCACCATTTGCATCGGATTCGGATATAGTCGGCTTATGACAATCTTGATGATATAGCGACTGACATTCAATACATTCTACAAGGGGATTTCGTACACTAACATCCACCTGATGACAAACGATACACATCAAATTCTCAAACTCTTTGAATTGATCATCTTCGATCACCGGCTCATTATCATCAGTCTCCATTTCATCGGGAACCTCGACAACAATTCCCTGTGGCACTGTAATCACATCCCCCATTTGTGCATCCACATCGGTAACCGCCACGGCAATTGGAGCAATACCACTCCCGGTCGTAATAGTTTGTTTTGTTTCGATTGACTTACTTCGCACTCGTGTTCCAGGCACCGTACACTCCTCCGCAAGAACTTTTTTATTTAACGTATTCACCAGCATCTTGGCTGAACCATGTCGCTGTTTGATAATTTCGTCCAAAGCATTTCGTATTTTTTCAGCCGAATCGGGTGACGGTGAATGCAGTAATTTGATTGCTGTCCGAAATGTAGGATCTATATCTAGATTTGCGACTAGTAGTGAAGCCATTTCGTCGTGTAATCGAGCGTGTAGTTAATTCTGTCGTATATTTATATATAAAATAAAAAAAGGAAAATAAAAAATAAAAATCGATTACTTTTGCGGCTTTTTATTATTGCGCTACTGTAATGTCAAAGTGACAGCGCCAAAACTATTTTATGCTGTGTAGTGTGTACAAATATCGTAATTTAGGCGTGAAACCTTACAAATGTTAATTTAGTTGTTATATGTCCGAAAAACTAACTTTGCTTTATTTATACATAGTTAAAATAAAATGTTTTTGGTATGGTAATTCATGCTAAAATAAAAATAGTAATAATAAAAACCATTTTATGTTCATACATTGTAAAATAATTGTAAAATTAATAAATTGCGAACCAGGACTATTTAGAAAGCTTTAAAGTATATAGCCGAAATAGCTCAGTTGGGAGAGCGTTAGACTGAAGATCTAAAGGTCCCCGGTTCAATCCCGGGTTTCGGCATTCAATTTTTTAAAATTTATTTGGATTTTTCTTATAGCATGAACAGGCACAAAGGGGATAATCGTTTATTCTAGATTATTAGGTAGTGTTTTTGCTAGTCGGTCACTACACGATTTTCAATAAAATGTTTTTGAAGTTCGGTAATGAGGAAGTTTCTTAAATCTTAATATCGATTTAGTTCATTTGCCCGCACGCTTGGGCAGCGCTGATTCATCTTTTTTTTTAAATTACATATAATGTATATTTCGCCCTTTTCGTCCAGATATATGACACATAGTGCCACAAACCGAAGCGCCTGTTACGAAATTTTGCTGACTCCGCAAATTTTGTAATAGCAGACGTATTATTCACCGTAATGTTCGAAATCAAGAAATGTATCTCGATTTCATCTGATTATGATAATATTGATGGAACCTTCCACAATTAGCCTCGATAACTTAAGTCAAATGGTCTGGCTCCCTCTTGACCAGGCACTTCATTTACCTATGATCCTTTAATTCATCGGGGGACCTCTGGAATGGTTCTTCATGGAGTCGGGTTATAGCAAATTGTGTACTTGAATTCCATTAGGTAAATCGCTCACCTTTGTGATCGGTTTGAAGTTGTGCTTGGCAGTGCTTTATCTGGATGGAACAAGGCTAGCCTAAGAGCTTATGTTCCGCCAACTACTTAAAGGTTTCAATAGCCTTTTTTGTTTCATTACTTTTCTGATAAACATCTAAGGTCTTTGAGGCAAAATATTTTCGCTGTATACCATCTGGGTATTTATGTGAAGTTACCCTTTAATATCATGACACGCCTTGTCGAAAGTTGGATCAATTCCCTCTCAAAAACAACCTATTTTAGGGGGTATTATAATTTATTTGATTTTAGGTCCTGTTTTTTCTTTCATAACCATAATTCATTATTTTCATCTCTTTTTTTACATGTCCAATTCTTTACGTTGTTTAAATAGTGAAAAAAGCAATTTCAATTGGGCATGCAAGTGAGAATAACATTGAGGAAATTCTGTTTGTATATCTTCGCCAAAACCTTGTTAAAGCGATATTTACGGTATATAAGTTC
Source organism: Tipula helvola (assembly GCA_963556165.1). NCBI lineage: Eukaryota > Metazoa > Arthropoda > Insecta > Diptera > Tipulidae > Tipula > Tipula helvola. Next base: position 386,905,386 of record OY744482.1, on the reverse strand, counting down.
TCTTTTGAGACCAACTGTTCTCATAGAATAATCTTGAAAAATCAAGAAATCATTAAGAATCTCGAATAATCTGAAAAACATAATCGAGTCTTTGCAAAATCTCCAATAATCTCGAGTCAATGGAGATAATTGCTAAGCAATTCAACACACAAACTCTTTCTGGAAAACATAACAGGAAAGTATCGAATAATCTCGAAAATATTGAAAATTTCGAATAAATTAAATGCTAAGCATCTGAACTCTATTCAAACTTAGATGTCTAGATTATTCCAAAAACCTCAAAATTTCAAATTTCGGGAATCTCACTTAACCCAATGTTATTGTCAACGCTTATATTTATATCCAAAGTAAATTCGAATAATATGGAAAAATTTACAAAAGCTCGAATTATATCTAAATACGTACATAATACTCCGATGTACCAGATATACCTCTAGCAAGTTTAAAACCGCAATGTACATTACGTACCTGTAAGTTGTTAATAAGGATGATCCAATAGGAGGTACTTTTTCCAATTGGGATTCTCATTGGGATTCATGCGTGACTGTCATGTTCATATGACATTTCTGTTTATTCATTGTCATTTCAACACGAATAGATTTACGCGAGAGCAACGTTTACAAATTGTGGAAATTTATTTCAAAAATCAGTGTTCAGTGAAAAATTGTTTTCGTGCTCTTGCTCTTCGACCATTTTATGGTGTTCATAATCTTCCAACTGAATGCACTATTCGCGAAACAATCAATAAATTTCGAACCACTTTTTCATTATTGGATATTCATCACCCGACTCGAGTGCGTAAAAGATGATCTAATGTGAATATTGCTGCTGTAGCTGAAAGTGTCAACGTTTGAAGGCATACAAAATACAGCTTGTTCAACAATTGAAGCCGGTCGACTTTTCCTTGCGTCATCGATTTGGTTTATGGTTATGGGCGTTGGAACAGCTCCAAATTGATCCGTTTTTTTATCGAAAAATGGTGTTCAGCGATTAAGTTCATTTTTGGCAACCAAACAAAACAAACAAAATTGTCGTATTTGGACTGATGAACAGCCAGAAGAGATTCAAGAGCTTCCAATGCATCCTGAACAATGCACTGTTTGGTGCGATTTATGGGCAGGTGGCATCATCGGACCGTATTTCTTTAAAAATGCGCAAGGACAGCGTGTAAACGTCAATGGTACAAACTACAGAGCAATGCTCAATGAATTTTTATTGTCAAATATTCAAGGTATTGGTGTAGCAGACTTGTGGTTTCAACAGGATGGTAGAGAAGAAAATTTTAATGAGAACATCATATCAAGAAAGGGACCCGTGAATTGGCCTCCAAGATCTTGTGATCTGATGCCGTTAGATTACTTTTTATGGGGGTATCTGAAATCACTTGTTTATATCGATAAACCACAATCGATTCCTGCATTAGAAGCGAATATAACACGCGTAGTTAACGGAATATCGGCCGAAATGATCGAAAATTGGACCCATAGAATGGATCATCTAAGAGCCAGTCACGGACAACATTTAAAAGAAATTATTTTCTAACATTAAATGTCATAAACCGAACTTACTCTTTAGATATAAAACCACCCAAACTGAACAAATCGATATGCCTGAGGGTCGATTATACAGGGTGAGGATAAAGTATGAAAACCCCTAGAAATCTCGCGGGGTTCGGTCAGAAAAAAAAATGAACAAGGTTAAATCTTAGTAATTTTCAACAAGGAATTTTTTGAACCTCATCTTTAAGGTCATTTTGAGGTCAAGGTAATTTTTTTAAATGGGAACCACCATTTTTGGTGTCAGAATTGGAAAAAGCGGGAAATTGTACGTTCGAAAATGTATTTTCCATGATCTCCCAAGGTCAACTGAAGGAATATACATTGTGAGGATAAAGTATGGAAACCTTAGAAATTTCGCGGACTTTCATAAAAAAAAAATACTAAGGTTCTTAGGTAATTTTCAACAAGGAATTCATAGATGGATGGAAAATGGATTGCATTTAGCATTTTTTGCGAATGCGATTCACTTCGTATGTGTGTATTATGAAAAACGAATTTCGCATTTCTTATAAAAAACTTTTAATTGGCAAATAAAAAACTAATATTTTTAACAATAAAAAAATTATTTATTGACATAATCACTTCGCAAATGTGATGGCCGACTACAATTGGAAGATGACAAGAAGTCGCATTTGTCAATTTTAATTTCGCAAAAATCCACGATCGTCTTTTACCTATAATAAGGCGGCGAATCTCGTTCAACCAAGAGCGCAGTTTTGCGAAAATATCGGTTATAATATTGAAATGCAATATCGCATTTTTTTTTTATAATATGGCCCCTGAGTTGATTACTCTTACTCAAAGTGCGAATGAGGCTAAGAAACATAAATTTTTGCACACTTCGACAATCTATCTAATCGCCGCTTCATTAAAATAAGAGTCAGTAATTGAGAAGCTATAGGAGGTAGACTAGGCATCAAATTATAGGATTGGTTTTCTTAACTTAGCCCAATTTTCGAATAATTTCTGGTTTGAAAGTAGTCTATCGAATATGGTTGATGGCGTTTGTCTTGAGTAATTAAATCGGCGAAAATATTATGAAACCGAAGGCGATATATAAACAAGTTTTTACAAAAACATTTAATCGATTCGATTTTGCAATTTTATAACTGCTAAATGTAAATAGAAAAAACAAAATATAAGACTAAATATTTTTCCTCATACTTACAATGAAATTACGCGTAAACGAGTACGCATACATCTTAAATACATAAAAGAAATGCCGCACCAGGCTTGTTTTATTTATTTCATATTTATAATATAATTCTTCTAGTTTCTAAACAACACGTTTATTAATTAGTACATTTTGTATTTGTATTTTGCTCAAATAATTCATGAATTATAAAAATTAATGTTAAATTAAATAATAATTGTAATAATAATATAATTAAAGCTACTACACACACAAGTTTAAAACTGTACAAAAATTAGAATAAAAAAAAAGAAAAAAGTAAGAAAAGTAAGAAAATTTAGAGTCGAAATGAAAACCATACATTAATTAGATTAGATTTAATTTAGGAATGTTTTGGCCTGTTTCTTTGTTTGTCATCTTATAGAACTTAGAATTATATAATTTAGATATTTAGCGACTTTAATTGCGACGAACCCATCAAAACTAGGTTACAATTTCGATTTTGGCTGATGAAGGGATTCATTTGGATCGGGCACCAGATTATTAACAGCGAAAATATTTTTCGGATCGAGTTCAGCTTTCGTTGCATTGTAGAGACCTACTCCAACCGAGGACACTGTACTTGCATACCATCGACTACGTAATTTACCAATACCATGATGATGTGATAGAGACCCACCCGATGATAGAATTTCTTCGCGTGCCACACTTTCGATATGCTCGTAAGTTTCAACTGGGTCTGAAAGGCCAGTATAATTATATCCAAAGTAAAAATAAATACAACATCCAGCGTCGTACGTCTGTGTTACACGATACGAGAACAAGTACCATTTTATGCCAAACTTTTCACATTCCAGTTTTACACGATTTCGTACGTTTGTACATAATGAAACGCATCGATCCCATGGCACTGATGTTTCAAAAGATTCCGCTACTACACTGTATTCCAATGCAAGATCCTGAAAATAAATTTAGAAAAAAAATAATTTATTAATGATAATTAAAATTTATGATTACGTCACGGACAAAAAAATGTGTTTGCACTTTACGTAAAAAATGAAGACGATTGAACGCATAAACGAAAAAATGTTCTAAAAATAAAACCACATTGAAATCATGTGTTCACAAAATATTTTTACTTTTTTAAGATAATTCGAGCAGATATTCGATTTGAATACATACTGAATTCGCGTAGGAATAGTTAGGAAGTACCTACAGGATTGTATCGCCCTTTTTTACAGAATGAAGAGTACCTCCAAAAAATCAGAATTCGTTTTACGACGTAAATTATTGATTAATATTACTATGGCAATAGCTAAGGCAATGCATTCCACACTCACGAGGCGTATGGTATGAGAAGTACTTAACTCTTGTCGAATATTTTTGTTCAGCTTTATTTAGTAATACATGCGCCATTGAAATGTTCGGTTTCGATTATTTACTATCTCATGCAGTTCTCTCATAGATTTTACCGCTGCAAATTTTCTGCATATTTCACGTCTTATGACATATTTCAAACCAAAATAAGGATGACTTATTCGTTTGGTTTCAATTAAGTAGTTAAAGAGTTAATTTTAAAATGGGGCGCTCTAAATTAAATGCTGACGAAAAAGCCAAAATTTTCCAACTAAAGGCAAAAAAGTACACACATTCACAAATTGCAAGAGTAACTTAGTGTAGCCAAACAGCAATTAGAATGTTTTAAGGCACTATTCCGAAAATCAAACGGTTGCGAGATAAGTCGGCTCTGAAGCAAAGAAGAAAACTAGCAGATCGAATTTCAGACATTTGGCGCTTAAGCAAAGGTGTGCTACGGTTTTGGAGCTGAGAAGTTAGCTTCTATTAGCAACAACCGACACTATTTCAGTTCCTACTAATAAAAGAAGGCTATAGGAACTTGGCCTCTATGCTTGTTGACCTGCGAGAAAATCATTCGCCCGAGTTTCATTCAGTTTAGAAAACATTTCAATTGAACTTTAAAAGCTAAACCTTCTCCGATAGAAATTGAAAACATAAATTACGTTTTTTTTTTGTTAACCCCAAATATGTTTACTAACTAATATTACAAGTATGTATCTCTATTCTGAGAAATCGAAAACACGTCAGAATCTCCGTTATGCTGACGTATTTCAGATTTCTACCAATATCCGTAGGAAATATTACATTGTTGTGTTTAATAAGCTGTTGTATTATTTATATTAACTACCAGGAATTGCTCATTCATTTATGTAAAAAAAGATTGGAATTGTCTAACGAGTCAACATAATGCGGAAAAGGTGTTTTAATTTCATCAAATAGAAATTCATACGGATAAGAGACTTCAGTTTGCTAAAAGAGGAGAGGGACTTAAACGTCGAATTAAAGTTTCTGATTAATTACTTTAATCGAATCACCAAACTAAACAAAAGAATTTCAATTAATCTCCATAAAATATATAAAAAATACTCATTAATATTTAATTACATAAGAAAAACTTTGTGCAATAATCACTTTGCAAGTAAATATTACTTTGCAAGCAAATATTGATTAGAATTTAATGGATCTTCATATATTTCGTTACAATAATCCGCGAGTTTTTTTTTTGTTTGTAGGAAGACCTTATAAATCTCACGTCTTAAGTTTTAGGTTTATTCAACCCCGGATGCACAAAATGACATTAGTGAATTCTCAATGCACTTTGCCTGTGTTTAAGTAAAAAATTAAAAGTGTATTGTAAATTTGTACATCAGGAATGTAAATTTTAATTTATCGATAAATTCAAGTACCTTGGCAATCTTTAATAGTTACTAATTAGACGGATTTACTAAACAGTTCAAATATTATAAAAGTGTTTACAATAAATATTCGTCATTTATTCAATTAACACTTATGTATGTTCGAATAAATTTCGTAATAAACATTTCAGTAGCTTTGAAGGGCACACTGCACATTTGTAGTGCACTAAAACAGTGTGGCCCTATACATTTGTTACATTTCGGGATAATTATAATAAACGGCTTATATGTAGACATAACGTCAAAATACATAGTGTTTAATTTATGTTGTACATACTTGTATAAAGATAGAAATCACCGTCGATTTACAGCCTAACAATTATATCATACATATTCGAACATAATAAATAATTACGCCATTAACATGTCTTCATGAATTTTTAAGCAACTCTTGTATGTGCTCCATTTTTACGTGACCATTCCAATAAACACAGCTAACAAAAATAAACAAAACAAAGAGATTGCAGCTTCATCCCGTGTTAGCATCTTGTTATGTAATCATTACCCGTCCCAACCTCGTCATATCTTGTACATAATTAGTTTGTGTATTTACAATATTGTTGATTGTTTGTAAGTGGAGATTACAAAATTCCGTAGAAAAAGAATTGTTTAATTTGCCGGCTTGATAATAACAATTAACACGTTCGCCACTCAACGTGCTAGTTTAAACAAAAAAACCCATGTTATACATTTGTGACGCAAAATTTCACGAAATAAAAGAATAATTTTGTAGTAATTTTTGTTACGATTATTTACGATGCGGCTGTGTTTCTAGAAGTATCTAATACATATCTGTGTCAAGTAGTTTGACTGAGAGCCCAGTCGTCGCCCATATTTGTGGCATTTTATTTGAACACGTGAGAGTCGAACGTGTTAATAACACATGATTGCTGCTGCTAGTGGTACAGTGAATAATGCTTGTTTTATCACTTAGGTGATTTCTATTCTCGGCGATAACAGGAACAATAATCCGGTTAAGCCGTCAATGGTGGGTAAGTCTAATTGTGACACTGAGAGGAAGAAATCTTTGGACAAGGTTCCATCATCATTATTGTTTTTTTTAACATGACTTGAAATTAAAGAATCTCAAACGAATTACTCTAACATTCTAAAAACCTTGTTTAATGTTGTAACAAAATTGATTAACCGTTTACATGGTATTAGTTGGTTTTAAATTTTAATTCATATAGCAAATGATTGACTATTAATAAACCTTCGATCGCAGATTGAAGTGAGTGATTGAGTAGTAATGAATCCAAAATTTTCGATAAAAGGTTGGAAAAGCGGTTTAATAAATCCGATTTAGCTAAACTGAAGATTGACATACTATTACGATTTATTAAATCTCAGTATGTTTAGGGTAACACCAGAAATACTTCCGAGTATGTACATTATTGGTTCTATGTATAGTAAGTCGTTCTCGAGAACCTCTTTTAGATCCTCTCAGGACCATTATTGGCCTTCATTTGCTGGTAATAAAATAGATTAACTTGCAACCCGACCAGGCAACTTCCTTTAAGTATACGAGTCATCTTCACCCACCTTTAAATGACCTATCTAGTCTTGTGAAGATTTGTATTGAACAAACGTATTTGTACAAATGAAATTTTTGGAGTTTAAGAATTTAGGAAACGGAACATCGCGTGAAGGTACTTTAGGCACTTCTATTAACTTCTTTATAGATCTTTTATCTTCAAATCTACAAGTCTGAAATGTTAAAACCCGCTCGAGTAATTCAAACCGGTTTCTTTTTATGGATTACGTAAGAATGTGTCTCAAATTGGAGGGAGCACCAATTGTCGAGCGGGACTGGTTCAAAAATGTTTCCAACGTAAAACGAAACTTCAAAAGGCTGCTATTATTCAAGCGCTCACCATATCATTTGTAACGGATCTATAGCGGCTGCACATCCTTGTAGCTGGATAGCGATCAGCGGAAAATGTAGGTTCAATTCGCGCCGCCATATATGATGAATCCGTTCAAAAAAAATTTTGATGTGCGAAGATACTTACCACCTGCTACAATAATAAACTTTAACTGAATGGATCAACAAAAAAAAATAAATATAAAGAAGAAAAAGGGTTTGACTCTGGTTGTTCTCACGACTTCAGGCATCGCATCACACGACGCACCTCCTCACCAAAAAAAAATTACTTTACCACATAACGGAATTTAAACAGTTAACATTTTCAATTTAGAAATAATATTGATTAAACTTTTATTCAATGAACAGCTAAAACTACATAGTTCTAACTCTTGTTTACTTAAAATCAACTTTATATCACAATTTGCCTTAACTTCGGATAAACGTGAAATAACAAAAAAAATTAACAATGAACTGAAATAGTCTTTAACAAAAAAAAAAAAGGAACAAAATTTGCACAAATCGGAAAATTGAATTAAATTTTCCTTCGCGGTATCGACTGATAATAAAAAAAAATAGTTTTGTTTTACTCACCACTCTCAAAATCTGCATCCGGTAGAGCTCTTCCGTTGCTAGCTGTGAAAGAAGTTTTATTCTAATGTTTACCAAATCGCTTTGGTGAAACAAACGTTAACCGAATACTGACACTGATCAATGTGCAATTTTTATTGCTTTTTGTACACTTTAATTACTCTACACAGCAAAAAATTCTAGAAAAGAATTATGGAGTACCAAAATATTGAATTAAATTAATTCTTTTAAGCATTAAACAAGTGACTCTTTATTAGATTTATTTAAATTAATTCAAAAAAGGAATTATTTTGAATTCAAAAAACCAAAAATTAACATTAAACCTAAAAAAGGATTCAACTGATTAGTTTTTAGAGTTACTTGGAGCCAATTTCAAAATTAATTCTATTAAAGAATCAGTTTTACTCTAAAACAGTAAAAAACTATACCATATATTTGAAAAAACTTGAGAGCCGTGATAAAAGATTTTTAATTTTTGTTATCTTTCTTTTTTGATCCTCTCCATAACATAAAACAAAGAGAAAACAAAATAAAACAAAAAAATTTGTGATCGCGGCTAGCAAATTTTTTCTCACTGAGTCCGACCTAAACTAAAATTAATTATTTTTCTGAATAAAACGAATTCCAAAAAAGAATAGAAATTTCTACGATGTAGAATTTTCCTGATGTTCATTATTTGTTATAAAAGTGTTGAGTTGTTTATGCGTCATTATGCAAAATTCTTTTTTTAAACGTTTATAAAAGTAAAAATAATACTCAGATTAAAATTTAATTAATAAAATTAATAAACTAAAATTATTTCAAGTTGTATAGTGGTTTATGAGTGAAAAAACATAAAAGTTTTCTCATACATACAAGTATACAACTATATAAGAAACATTTGCTAAAAAAAATGAACGGTAAATTTAACGTGTTTTTTGTTGAAGAAGGAATTGTTAAAAGTGTAGTACTTAAAAAATACGTAGATTCTGAATATTTGCAATTCAACGATAGAATAACATTATTTAACTACGGATATCTTTTTAAAAAAGTGAAGCCAACTCCTATTAATTTAAATACATTAAGTTTATCCGCATCTCAATGTTGGTGCTTACTATTGCACATCCCATTCATTTTTTCCGATTTTGAAACAATTCCATCATTAAAATATAAATGGGTAGCACTAGAGAAGCTTCTAAAAATAATGAACTTAGTTTTTAGCGACGAACTCGATCTAAATGATGTCAATGAGCTGAGGAGTTTAATTACAGACCATTTATCTTTACTCATTTCTGAATTTAACACTAAACTAATTCCAAAACATCATTTTCTTCTTCACTATCCCTCAATTATTCTAAAAATGGGCCCTTTACATCAATTATGGACCATGCGATATGAAAGCAAGAATTCATACTTTAAACAAGTTTCTCAACGTGTCAAAAACTTCAAAAATATTTTGTATACTTTAGCGTTTAAACATCAACGACATATGGCATTACTATGGCAAGAGAATATTTTAGAACGTTCGGTGAAATTTGGAAAATGCATTGACAACCTATTAGGCAATGATGACATAATAAGAAAATATGGATTAAATTGCGATTTAGGAGTAATAAACTATTACGAATCCGGATATTATTATCGTCCAAAACTATTTATAATCTCATCGAATTTAAATAGGCTTCCTTACTTTAGTTGCATTGAACTAGTAACATTAAACAAAGATAACGATATAATTTTATTATGCGAAGAATTTGTCACAGAAGAATTTAATTATTTTCATAGTGGCTATAAAGTTTCGTCTAAAAATGTTAAAAATAGTTTTAATTTAAGACAACTTCGAAATAAAATGACATTCGAAGCAGTAATCTCAAGAAACACACAAATGTATATAATAATTCCTTCAAAATTATAAATTACATATAATTTGTTAATAAAGATATTGAATTATAATATTTAACATAACTATTTATTTATTACTAAAAAACAAAATACACCCTCCCGGCACCTGAATTAAATTAAAATTAAATTAAATTTACTCTTTTAAAGAGTTTGTACCAATTTTATATTTGATTTGATTTTAATAATATTTGGATTTGATTCTATTCTTGTAAAAAATTATCTAAATTTTTTCAAAAACGGAATTATACTCTAAAAGAATAGGATCGATATAATTAAAGTCTAAAATCAATTTGAAATTAAATGATTAAATTAATTCTAAAAAAGTAAACCGAAAATATTGCACCTGTAATTAATTTTATTCTTTCATAGAATCAAAATGGATAATTCGATAAAAGAATAACTTGTAGTGAACTCTTTCAAAGATTTATCTACTTGATACTTTTAAAGAATAAAGTTTGTAATCTTTCAATAAGAATTATTTTGAATCTTTTAGCCGCATTGCTCTATATAAATTCTTTTTTTGATTTAATTTGTACCACACTTTTTTTGCTGTGTACTAACAAATAGGTATACTACTTTGACTTTAAAATTTTATAATTGTAACAACTAAACACTCAGCACTTATGAATCAAATAATTTAATTAGCTTAATCTAAATCAATGAATTTAACAAAACAAATTTTCGACACAACACAATGCACTACATAAAGTATAAATACACCGCTATAGGTATATAACCAAGAAATGACCGGATAATGAAGATTTTATTAAATTCATCTGATGCGATGATTTCTTTTTATTTATTGATTTATTTCCAATCAGGATAAACAAAAAAGAATAATTAAAATTCTGCGGCCCACGACCGGCTGACTGCTGCCACGCCCTTCGCGTCGCGTGGTTTGTAGCACCGATAAATTTCCCGTAATTCGGCTATCTCTACGATGAAATAAACAGTACAGCGTTATTTAGGTATATCAAGCAAAGGCGAACAATAAAACTATAACCGTGTCTCGCTTACCATATAAGATTTAAAGTTTCTTTTATTTGAATTCTCAGAAACAGGCACAGAACACTAATTTATCTTATACTGTGTTTCTGTGTAAATTTTAATTTCACAACACAATACACAACTATGGAATAGGCATATAGTGCACGTTGATTAACTATTTTACCACGATGCGTATTCGCATAAATTCACTTAGAAATTTTAATTAGATTTGCTCTGATCGATGGGCACACAAAGAATAACCAACTCCACCTTGGTAATCGATTTTCAACAGCCGATATCTCAATAACATTACTCTCTCATTTATGAGAGGTCATATGACAAAACAAAAAGGTAAACTGATCCATATTTCAAAAAACGCTACTTCATGACGAATGTACATGCTTATTCATCAGGGGTATGAAACCAAGTTCACATCTTTTTTTTTTTTTTTTATCATTTTCGGTAACTATACAAAAATCATAAATCAGAAGATTTATACCTAATACCTAGCCACCAAAAAAAAAAAAATAATAATTTTATAATTCGACACCCGTAACACATTTTCGACCGAACTAACACTTTGGATATATTAATCCTTTAACAAATGTTTTCAAGGTAGTGCGGATGAAGCGGAAAAACCTATACAATTAGACCGTTTCGTTTATTAATCTCCATGCTGGTTTCCACATTAGAAATTAGATTTCTAATTCTAAAGTCGCCGTAGATATTAGGAGAAGCAGAAATGCTAACAAAGAGAATTATGAATAAGAATCCGGAATCATCCGGTTGGTGTACCACGGCAAACATGTTTCACTACAAATTATCACACAATGACAAAAATGCGGATATATTATTTGGTCAGAAGGTATGGGCAAAGAGGGCAGTTGAACAAATGAATTTCGACAAAAGTAGTCGTTGGTTCAAAAGCCCAATTTTCCTTAGGCTGCCAGATTCGTGCGGTGAAAAAAGCTAAACCAATTCCCCCTATTACGAATGAGTTGCTTAAGGCCAGATAATTTCATTTTTAAGACCGTTTCGAGCAATCGGCATAATTATGTTAATTTGGTCCTAAATGTTAAGTCGGACCTACTCGTAATTCAATTCCAAGGTAAACTCTAATAATATCGAAAATCTCAAATAATATCGAAAATTTTGAGAATAAAATCGAAGTCTACTAAATTTCGAATAATAAACTAAAATATCTCAGAAAGTCCCAGAAAATATCGAAAATCTCGATCCATTACTGATTCTAGAGCAACGCGCAAATTCATAATATCTTTCAAATTTCGAGTATATCCGAGAAACTCGAATAGATTGGAATAATTTCGAAAAGTTCGATTAACGTTCTAGCATAATCGAGATATTCTCAAAAAAAAAACCAGAAAAAATGGGATATTTCCGAAAATCTCGAATAATCTTAGATTCTTTAAGCAATGTTGAAAATCTCAAAGCTAAGTAATAAAAAAAAAAATTATTCTTTCTCGCAAAAATAACTAGAATTTCTTGAAAATATTGAGTAATGTTGATAATTTTGATTAAGTTAAGTAACAAGCATACAGATATTCAAACACACGTATATCTAGATTGAACATCCCAAAACGTCGAATTTTCGAAATCTCTTATATTTCAATCCAAATTAACTCGGGCAATATCGAAATAATGAAGAATCTCGAATAATATCTAAAGGGCAAAAAAAAGATATCCACCACTCAAATCCGGAACTCGAAACGTTTGAAACTCGCAATATGAGAGATAATCGACCAGCAGAGGTTACCCTAGCAGAAAAAAATTAAAATTTAGATGAATCATATTTCCAACAGTTATGTGCGGTTGAGTTTAATTTGTTTGTATACATTTTTATATTAGAGCGTTCCAAATGAAATTGTTAATACTTAAGCGCGATAATTTAAGTCAGGAGCCGCCACTGGAAACGAGGAACTGTCTCCAGCCCGCCTTATCACCATCAGTGAGCTTTGTAGGAAGAAAGGATCAAATAGTGAATGTTCGAGCTATTACTTGTGATTTGCTTGATTTTTCTTAGCACTACACGATATTCGCTAGACTAGTTTGGAAAAAAATCTTTCAGCGAATCAACTAAGCAAGAAACACTTCAATATGCTTCATAAGGTCGTTCAGAGCGCTGCAAATAGCAACTGACCTTTTAAAGCCAAATATAAGCAAGAAACACTTCAATATGCTTCATAAGGTCGTTCAAAGTGCTGCAAATAGCAACCGACCTTTTAATGCCAAATATTTTAAAGCGTTCGATATATGATTAAGATTATTAAGAAAAGCTTGTTGCATAAATACCATTTCACCATAAGTTCTGACTCTTCAAAGAAATCTATAAAAACTACCTTGAGACTTATTTACATTTTTGATCATGCGATCATGCAATAATTTATTATTCATCTTAAAATGCAAATCAAAACAATAAACATATTAGCAATTGGGCTTGGTGTACTTCTTACACCAAGTCTTTGTTTAATATTTACTTTATGTCGTCGGTTGTTTTAACATGTAAGTGTATGTACATATATAGGTAATAATAATAAAGTTGTAACATCGGTAAAAATCACATCAGATTGTCGCTGTCTGGATCAATATAACACAATTTCTGTAAATTATTTGTATGACTACTCACCGGCGTCAAAAAAAAACTTTCTTCGTTCAATGAATTTATAAATTCCGACCAAATAGCAAAACAAATTACCTACTTGTCAACATTTTGATGAATTACTCAATCAAAACAATAAAAAAGAATCCCACGAACAAATTATAAATAAATTCAACAATGAGCTTAATCTTACGAGTATGTATACAAGTATTGTAATTTTATTTCTGCCAAAAAATATGACGAAATTTGTAGTCTTAATTATAGTTGCTCGCATAATTGATGAAAGTAAAATTATCGGAGGCACGCATTTAGAAAGTGGATATTATTTAGAAAAATCAAAAATTGTTTTTTAATTCAAAGAAGTATAAGATGGTCGTAGAACACGTAAATATTCGTTTTATAGCTGCATGTGATCATTCTGCGATCTTATCGTAAACATTAATATGATTTAGTACAGGAGACAAAAATGCTATGCGATCAATAATAACAAGCTTATGAAAATAAATAATTCAACTACTCACCCTTATGTAAGCAATAACAAATGTTAAAACATATCCCCGTTCACCGTTCGTTGCGCCTCCCGGAATTCCGCCAAACTTCTTCGCAATACTATAGATGAGCTTCTCCTGTTTGTCGACATCATCAGCTTCACCCTCAAACAGCAGTGTTGCCACACTTATTTTATCCATATCAAAACCTTTAATTTTTGTCAAGACTAGCGTTTTAAGGGAATCGATTATTTGCGTCCAAAGTGTATTTACCGCTTTTAAACCACGTCCGAATTTAAATTGTTCATTATCCATAAGGCGAATACTAGCGGGTTGGCAACGTCGCTTTGCAATTTCTCGCATGCATTCGCATCCGCTTTCAAAATCAGGAAAAGCGAGGGACCCGTATCGCTTCACAGGCGGAATTGGTCGCACTTTAAGTACAACTTCGGTCACAACACCTAGAGTACCTTCAGACCCTAGAATAATGTGATTGAAATCTGGACCACATGAAATACGTGGTGCTGCAATATTTTTCTCGAGTACACCTTTTGTCGTCACCATTTTAACACGCACAACAATATCTTCAATATTTCCGTAAACGTTTTTTTTCATACCAGATGCCCGAGTCGCGACCCATCCACCCAACGACGAAAATTCATAACTGTCAGGCTCATGTCCAACTGTCAATCCCATCGATTGTAATTCCCGCTCCAAGTCTTGTCCAATAATTCCGGCTTCAAAGCATGCCGTTAAATTTTTCCGATCTAGCCAAACCAAACTATTCATTTGTGTTGTGTCCAGCGCAACAATAACCCTACTTTCATCTTGTGGACAAGTTGAAGCCCCTGACACTGATGTGCCACCCCCGTATGGTATCAGTACAATATCATAATCATTGGCCGCCTTAACAATTTCAACCACTTCGTCATGTGATGTCGGCCATACCACCAAATCCGGTATCCGTTTATAACTTAATTCACGTAACATTTGTATATCGTACAATGTTTGTCCATGCGATCGTACCAAACGATCGATACCAATATCTGACTGGCTTATTTTATGATGGTCGAGTATTGCACGAAATTCTGGGCATGGCCTTGATTCTGGAAATTCGGTTGGCTGTGATTTTGGTACACGTCTAAAGTCGAAATCGATATTCAATGTATTTACAATGTGATTAGTGAAATCGGGCAATACCGAATCACCGATTGGGTATCGTAACCCAGAAAAACCTATCATATGGTCTTTTACAACAAATCGTGAATCTTTGTAACCCCAACCATTCCATTTGAGAAGTTGTTCCCTGCAATGAAACGAAAACGACAAAAATTAATTCAAATATTTGATCCTGGAAAATTTTAAATTTATGTAAATTTTGAATTCATCACTTTGGAGTGATTTCCATTTAATTTTTGTCTTATTTTACCCACTTACTGAAATTGATATTGTTTGTGAGCACACAACTCACGGAAACGTCATCAATCTTGTTATGACGACAATGTAAGTTATATATAACATCTTATTATTACTGCGAATTGGGTCGTTAAATATTTGTTTCAACACATTTGTTACATGCCATGACGTATATAATGGTATACGGGTAATTAATAAACGGTTTTGTTTTAATAAATTTTACGTTAAATAAAAATCGTTGAGAATATTCCAGGTGGTTTTGAATAATTAATATCTAATCGAAAATTTGATGGAGATAACATGCCACACTAAGTATTTTAGACGTAAATTGAGGCATGCCTATCAATATCAAAGTCGGTCTCGACCTGATTACAGTGTATTCAGTGTGGTGTGCGGTGTTCAACTTTTTGGAGTTTTTTTTCCTCAAACATTTTTTTTCATGTTAATATTGAGCTTAGTCTATACATCTCAGCATAGAAAATGAATTTAAAATCAAAATCGAAATTTTTGTGTAAAATAAAAAATGGGGCAGTTCTATCCAGAAGCGGTAATAAAAAATACGTTCTGTTTCTTTTTTGCCCACAATAGGATAGTACCACAAATCACTTATAATAGATTACGCCTTGCGCACTTTGCCTATTTGGATCATAAAATAAACGGCATAAAATAATGACGTCAAATGAGAGTGAACAGTTTTGTTTCACAATATTGTTGTATGTAATTTATTGAATTCAAAAATTAAATTAAATTAAATAAATAATGTGGTGCGACGTATTTAATTGTTGTAATAACAATATAAATAGTTGTCCATATAGTGTTCATCCTTTTCCAATAAATAAGAGATTGTTAAAAGCATGGATCCTATTTTCTAAGAGGAAAGAAATATTCAACCATAATACATCCATATATTATACATTTATTAGACAAATTCCTTATTTTTTATACATTTCCTTTGCAATATCTTACTAGCAACTCTCAGTTGACGTAATGCGCAGTAAACTACGAAAACGAAATATAAAGTTCGCTGTCCCTTGACTGTACTTCATATAACAAAGTTTTACTGTATTTATTTACTTAGTAGTATGTAAATGTAAAACAAAATAATTCGATTCGTAACGTAAATTATTAAAAACCTGAGTTAATTTAGTTAAGAAATCAATTTGAAATGCATATTAAGCCAATTTTGTGTAAGCATTTTATACCATAGTTTGCAACATTAAACTGTTTCCAATAAATAGTAAGAAATATAAATATTCAAGTTTAAGTAAAAATTAAATTATGCTAATTTATTTTCGAATCCGGTCTATAAAAATATTTGATGATACTCGTAGTTTGGGCCCAATAATTAGTTGCTGAACTTTCGGCATTGAATTTAAAAAAAAAGTGTAAGTGAAATGTATTACGCAATTCAATGTATACAAGGGCAAGCGCATAAGTTACCATTATTACATAATTATTCGTATCTTTTAAACGTGTAAAATTTTCAAGAATTCTGATTCCAGCTTCCAACATTATTTGACCAAATATGAAACTTAATTTTCGTCCATGGCGCCTAGAAGCTTGTCTTTTGTAAAAAAAAAATGAAAAAATTCTCATTGAAGGCCACCACGGGGAGCGATCAAAATATTTAGATTACCGATCATTAAACTAAATTTGTAAAACAAATTAATACAGTGATTGATAAAAAATTGGGAAATGTAAAATTAATAAGGCGGTTGAGGCAAGTCATCAAAAAAATATGGTTTCTTTCAAAGTGTTTAGCACAATGAATAATTACAGATTTAATAAGGAGAATTCACTAAATTTTAAAAATTTTGCATCTTTAGCATATTTACCTCAAAATTTGGCTCATTAACAATTCAATCCAATGTGTTCCTCTTCAACGTTAATTTAATTGTTAATTGTTATTGTATGAGCCAATTATTAAATTTACTTTGACTTGAAAATTTGGAACTATAAATTTAAATAATAATGTCTAATTCATAAAAATAGTTCGACTTTGACCTAGAATTGGAGATTTAAATTTGACTCCTAAATTAGAGGTTAAGGTTAAACCTGTCAGCCTTTTACCTTTGAAAAACTAATATTATAGTTTCAGGCTAAAAACACTGCCGGGTGTTCTGACCATCAGGCTGTTTTTGAATACTCGATAACAGCGGTTCAGGCGATACCGAATGTTGGTATGTTACCGAATGTGTCAAGTGGTTTGTATTCGAATGAGTTACGGAGCAACATCCCGTCCAATACACATATGCATCCATCCGAGTTTAGTGCTCTAATCCAGGAACATAACCCTGAAGGTTCTGTTTTCACCTTTGACACGTGGATAAACGAATTTGAAACATCAGCAAAAATATACGATTGGAGTAAAATTGAAAGGGTCAGCGTGAAATTGAATCATGCTAAACCCAACCAATCAACCATATTGTCATGGAAAAATATGAAAAGTGATTTATTGAAAACATTCTCGTACCAGAACGATAAGTTTGACTATTCAATGAGAATCAGAATCGTTCATCGAATCAAACAATTTCAGCATATTATTATGAAATGCTGTATATGGGTCGTAAAGTGGGAATGTCAGAATCAGGCATTGTTAAATTTATTTTCATTGGTATATAAATGACGTTGAGGTTTATCGAACACTGTTATCAAGTGCTATTAATATACAAGGTTGGATAAGCATAATAAATTATATAGCAACAAAATCTATACAGTTGCGATGTTATAATTGCAACAATAGTGGACACATCGCGAAAAATTGCACAGAGCCGCAGAAACGCCAGAAATATGCGAAATGTGGGAAAGTCGGACATATTGAGGCCAAATGTTATCAAGGTGGTAGAACGTTAGGAGTTATAGCGTGATGAAATACGGATACAGTTAAAACTGAACTTTGAGAACAGTGAACGTTGTAAAATTTATGGAATGTTGAAATCTCCAATACACACCATTCATCAAGATATGGTGGTGCCAACATCACTCAAAATGTAAACAGCAAGCCATGTAAAGTATCGAGTATAAAAGACATTCGTTATTGAATATTTTAGGAGCCTGTAATGTACGTTGTAAATTTGGTTATTTTGATTTTTCTATTTCTTTCCAAGTTATTCCTTTTTCGGCAATCGATTATGGTTGTTTGTTTGCTGGTGAGGTAGTTATGTAGATTATAGGAATTTCAATAGGGTTACAGTAAGGATAGATCCCCTCTTCCTCGTATTGATCATTGTATGGACGCTTTGAATGGGAAGGCTGTTTTTAGTTTGATCGATCTGCGGAATGGATTTCATCACATTCCAATCGCTGATGATTCTGTTCAGTTACTTCGTTTTTGACTCCAGATGGTCAGTACGAGTTTCTGAAAACTTTATTTGGCTTATGCAATGCTCTATCAGTGTTTCAGCGCTTTATATAGGAAATATTTCAATTGTTGATGCAAAAGGAGGTGGTAGTGGTATATATTAACGACATGCTCATCGCTACTGTTGATGTTGACAGAATTGTTTGAAGTTTAGAGCAGAGAAGTGTTCCTTTTTCAAGTTCCAGGTTGAATATTTAGGTTATAAGGTTGCCAAATTGGGAATTACACCATCAGATTGTTATATGCAGGCCATTAAGGAATATCCGTTTCCTAAGAATATTTAAGGTTTTAAGGTTTATATAGGCCTTGCTAGTTATTTTAGGGAATTTATTCCTAATTTTAGTGTCATTGCTAAACCATTGTTAGATTTGTTGAAGAGGGACACTATCATTTCAAATGTCATTCGCTAAAATTAGAGTGGTTCACAAATGCCACTAAAATAGGAATATGTAGGTGTTATTTTGTTACAGCGGTATCTCGATAATTGTCTATACCTTGTGTCGTATTTTAATAAGAGAACAACTTCAGTTGATTCACGTCTATTTACACGGTATTCACTTTAGATTAGTGACAGACTGTTTACCGTTCAAGCAGGCCTTGGAGAAGAAAGATGCAAATAGTCAGATTATGCGTTGGTCACCGTTTTTAGCGAACTTTGATTTAGAGGTGATTCTCTAAGTAGGAGTCCAGGCGTTATGATAAGTAAGTAGTTACGGAATACAGTTTCTATGAAACATAAGTATCATTTCAAATGAGCGATCCAGGCATTAGGCGTTTTAAATAAAGTGTTGAAAATACGTTTACTATACGATACGGGATAATATTTATTCTATACAAGAAATCCAAATAGAAATTATTGTTGTTTGTTCCCAATATTTCAGAAAACACCGTTATTCGTTAATGCCACGAAGTTGGATACTTTGGAGCAAATAAAACCATTGATCTAATTCAGCGAATGTGTTGGTTCTCTAAAAAATTAAATTGAAGCTTTAAGGCAGGGGCGTCCAAGCCAAATGAGTAGTTTTGACCAATTTTCAAAATAACTAGAGCATTAAAATTGCGATTAGAATAAAACGCCAACTGAACAACGTGGTAATTATTTATGTATCCAGGGCCAAAGAATTTATCACTCCGGAATAGATGTGAATATCACTGCAATAGTTGTTACATATTGCAGCATGCGGCCCGTGGCCCGCTTGCCTAAAAATGGAATAAAAATTGCGGTGGTCTTCACACTCACCCCAGAGTAATAAATTCTGTGGCTAAGGATACATAAATAGTTACCGGGTTGTCCAGTTTGCTTTTTTTTCTAATCGCAGTTTTATTGCTCTAGTTATTTTGAAAATTTGCCAAAAATACTCATTTGGCTTGGACGCCCCTGCTTTAAGGGATATATCCGTTCATGTTTGAAATGTATGGAAGATAGAAAGGAAGGTTTGATGAATATTTTCGAGAAGTATCATTCACAAAATTTTATTCAACTAAATCTATAACATCTCGTGAGGTTGTAACTCATCTCAGGTCACATTTTTGTATGATTATTGATTAGTATTCTGATTAGAATTGTAAGTGATTATCTCAAGAGAATTTAGAAGTTTTATGGAGCAATCAAACGTTCAACTAGTTTTAATGGCAGTTTTCTCAGCTCAGTCAAATGGTCAGGCGGAGAGGCAGAATCGAACAGTGGTTCCCATTATCGCTAAATTAGTTGATTTAGCTAATAATTATGACTGGATTAGCGTAATACCGGATGCGGAGTTTGCGATTAATAATTCACTGAACAGATCGATACAGACAACCCCTTCGATGGAATTGTGTGGGGTGAACCAATTGAAGACAAATGATAACATATTACATTTTATTGCAACGTTGATTAGAAACTTAAAATCAGTTCGATGATGTGACAAACAGCGCTCAGCTGACAAACTGATTTTGATTCTCATCGTAAACCTCCTTGTCTTTATCAAGAATAAGGTCACTGAACTGGAGGTTAATCAGAAGATAATACCGCGATAGAAGGGTCCGTATATTAAGTGTTGCATGGCGATCGATACATCGTAGAGGATGTCGCAGGACAAAAGCTATCGCGTATTCCATACCACGGCGTTTGATCACCGGGTAACATAAAACTGGTTTGAGACGTCGTGGCAATGGTGATCAAGAGAGCTTTAAGCGGCCGACTAAACAATATTTCATTTTAATAATCGTGTACCAAATAATTATAATCAAGTACGAAAACCAGACGCGTTTGAGGGCCTTATCATAAGCATGAAAGGGTATCGGCTAGAACTCGTTGCTCTCCAAAAAAAAACGATGGCCAAATGTGGAGACCATTTGTCAATTTGGGTGACCTGACGAGATGATCTTTAATGCTAGAACTGTGAAAAATCAGACCGACTAATGAGAAACATAGGTTGTTCTCGTCGAGACAAAATTGCGAACGGTAAAGGTGAGAGAATGTTGTAATTTGCATCGCGCAACATTCTTTCAACGTAAGAAGATCCGTTTAGAAACATGGATTCATCCATGCAAGATATCTGAACCTAAATTGACTACGTGTTAATTTCAAAATAACGAGCTAGCATAGGCTACCAAATTCGTAGCCAGTGGTCATCATTTGGTCAACAATTTTTAGGCAGTTTTCATATACGTTGGGGATCACAGAAAATTTCAACTGAGGAGGTCTAAAAAATAAAGATACATAACAAAAATTCCAAGATTTTATCAACGATATCATGTTTGGAAGGTTTTGAAAACTACGATTATCAGTGCTGCCCAGCAAACCCTAGGTTTTGCTGTTGAGCAACAAAATATAGCATACAATAACGTTTTACAATCGCAACGGAAAAACAAATCGGTCACTAAGCAAACTTGTAGACGAAAAAGCGCGAGTGGCGGAAGGCTGAAGTTTTGTAAGAATCTATAAAACGTACCAATGAGCATAATTCGCTTAATTTCTTCAAACGAATTACAGGTTTGTACCATACTTTCAGACCTAGGTCAACTGCCATTTAGGACTACGATGGAAGCCTTCGTGTTAATATCGATGCGGTTCTCGACCCATGAAATGCACATTTTTCTGATCTACTTAACGTCTACATGTGCCTCAGAGGAACTTTTGTGGAACTGCCTTTTCAACCTTATTCGATTAGTAGGGCGAGTTGAAGCAAAAGCCAGATTAATGCCTGATAACTGTCTTACATAGTGTGTTGGGAAGAATTACTCAATTTCCTCGGAGTGATTACCGAGAGGGATTTTGAAGCCGAAGCCATCATCATCAGCAATTATATCCTCTTTTGATATTAAAACTAAATGATTTAACCGTTCTGTAAATTTATTTGAGGATAATTTTTTACAAAATTTTTGATATGAGATCGTCAAATTATTTTACGGAGTCGCGCATAAATATTTAAATAGGGAAAACTTGCCGAACTGTAACGGAAATTATTCAGTAATTGAGAAGGAACTTTTGGCAGTTGTTTCGTTCATCAACATTTTCGAGCATATGTGTTTGGAAGGAAATTTAAACTCATTAGTGATCTGATCATAAACCATTGGTATGGTTATTTGCTATATCAAATTCGTTTTCCCGTTTAATGCGATGGCGCTTGGAACTCGGAAGAGTACGAATTTGAAATTTCTTATAAACCTGGAGCACTCAATAAAAACCCTGATGCACTTAGCCGAATTCCAATTGAACATTCAAAACTCTTAACAAATTCCATGTGCGCAAAGCAAACTAATTGCTTCACGTTCTTCAGATAATAAACCTATATTGCCACATGGTAATAATTTAACATATAAAAGGATGCTAAAATATTAATATTTCCCGAAAATGCTGGGAATGATTGAAAGATTCATCAGGTCCTGTGAATCGTGTCAGAAAAATAAAGTCAGCCGTACAACAAAAATGCCTATGACGATAATTTCATCTTCAAATACGCCATTCGGAAAAGTTTTTCTTAATATTCTAGGTCCTTTACTGGTAAGTTATTAGCAGAATAAATACTTATTAACAATTATGGAAGATCTTACAAAATATGCTATTGCCGTTTCGATATCAAATCAGGAAGCCGAAACCATTGCAGTTGCTTTACTAAAATAATTCGTATGCATCTATGGGTGCCCAAAATCAATATTAACTGCACTCAACACATTCGCTTATCATCCAGAAACTAATGGAACATTGGAATGTTCACATCGAACGCTCATTGAATATTTGCGTCATTTTATTGATGAAAGCGGAATGGATTGGGACTCGTGGATTAGATATTCAATGTTTGTTTACAATATCACGCCTCATTCATCTACCAATTTCATGCTTGATGAACTCGTGTTTCGAATGATACCTAATCTACCACTTTCTTTTCATAATGACCCTAACGTCGTAAATAACTATGACGACTACCACGTAGATTTTAAATATAAAATGCAAAAATCATATGTCAAAAACGAATTCAAATTACGATCGTGGCTTAGTTTGGCTAAAAAACGAAAATAAGAAAACTAAGTTATCAGAAAATTGATTGGGACCTTACAAGATACAAGAAATCATAAGTCCTGCAAATTCTAAGCTTGAAATAGGAAGGAAATCCAGAGTCGTGCATAATAATCGCATTAAATTGAAGATATAATGATGATCATTACCGAAATAAAATTAAATATTATGACATACACATTATTAAACTAATTTTTCTTTTTTTCTAATTTCCATTATTTATAACTAATCAATTCATTCTTTTATCAGTATTATCAATAATTTAAACCTTGAATTATATAAACATACACAATTAACAAAATATGAAATAAATTAAAAAAAAAATTATTAAATACATAAATTCAATTAACATAAATATTATATTGAAATTCAAATTGTAACTAAGTATGTATAACTAATGTGAAAAAAAAAATATAAATTTAAATTTTGTATAATTAAATTAACTACACAATGAACTAAACAAAAATGTAGGTACGTACAAAGATGCACAACATATTTCTTAAGAGGACGTTGTCCCTAAAATTATATATGAGTGCAGTACTAAATCAGCCAACAATTGCCGGATTGACCACCAGTATGACTTGGGCGCTGTGATCGACCGAGCAACGGCTATAAAAGCCAACCAACAGCCGATTGATGATGCTGTATAAATTCTGAATCCTTACGATGGTCGAGGTGGATATAACAAGAGTGTGATCATTAAATTGTTTCTAAAAATAAATTGTAATTGAGAAATCCACTCCTATAGTAAAATAAACTTAAAATTTATAACGTCTTGAAAAGTTCAGTTGTTTCAATTTTCCCACACATTTTTATGGAAATCAACGCGTCTAACAATTTTCCACTAGTGATATGTTACATAACAGTTCCACCAGCATTTCAACGGTTCGAAAAGTCATCAAACAATTTCCTTACCTAAATCGGTGAAAAATGATGAAAAAAACAATCACAAATGACAACCATCGAGATAGTCGTTTACTAATTGCAAACGAATTGATGACTTGGTATGAAAAATGGAGAAAAGTAATTTTTACTGATGAAAAGAAGTTTAATTTTGATGGCCGGGGCGGATTTAATTATTTCTTTCGCGATTTGAGAAAGAAAAGGAACGAGATTTTATGAAGATCGAATTAGAATTTATGAAGAGTACAATGAAAGCAGGAGAATTCAAAATTAAATTAGTAAATGCTCGCCCTAAGATCGATACGATTTTTTGGACCGATGCTATGACTTTTCGAACAGGATAACGTACCTATCCATGCGGCTCGTATAATTAAAAGTTGGTTCCAAGCGGAACACATTGAAGTTTTGACATGTCCATAATATTCACCTGATCTGAACATGATTGAAAGTGTGTAGGGATGGATGGTAAGAAAGGTTTATGAAGGTGGAGTTTTAAACTTAATTAGTTTCTCGACGGATTTGAATAGTAATTAAAAATGAATAAATTTCCCGCAACAAAAATGAATTAATTTTGCACGGATTTAATTCAATTTTCTAAAAAATTGGGGTCGTGGAATTAATTCGTAATTAAAAACTCGTCAAAAGAAAATGTCGCGAAATTAATTCATTTTTGGCAGCGGAATTAATTCCAACGAAACATCGGAAAAACCCTTAGAAATATTTACAATTTATGTATTTTGTTCAATACCCAGGTAACTCTGTATTATAGTAAAAAGTATTCCTAATTTGGATATCCTATGGGTGCGTCCGAAATGGAAAATGTGCATTTAGCGGAGACACATTTAGAAAACTACATGCGATGTAGTTTTTATGTGCAGTTTTAATACATCAGTTTGATGTCAATTTTATACTTTAATTAACCATATTTATCGATTTATTAATTTGGTTTTGTACAATTTAATTTAATTTAATGATTTTAATGAAATTTAGTTTAATCCAAAAATGCGCATTTTAAAAAATGTGCATTTAAATTCGCATTTCGGACGCACCCTGTGGAAGTAACCAATCATTATCTATAGATGATGAATTTTGGAAAGCATTTACATCAAAAAACATCAAAATTTATCTCAAAATTTGTTAAATATCCAGAAAGTTTCAAAGTAATTGTTAAATTATTACGACAACATTTGTATCTTGTAAATTTAAAATTTTTTCACTCTAATTGGTATAACTTAAATTATTTTTCGCTTAAACTGAATATTTTATAAATTTTAATTTGAACTTTAGGTACGTTAGAAAAACATTCGTTTACAAAATTGCGATACAAAATTTTTTGAACCAAGAATTACAAATAAAAAGGCAGATTGGTTTTGGAATCATTACGAGTTGGTCGAGTATTTTATTTTTACGGTTAAAGAATTTTTTGCGGGCTGTGTTATTCGACTTGAATGTTAGCCGCATTGTCACATAGTGATCCGGATCAGATCAACATTTTCATTGATCCGGATCACTATGCGTCAATAAATGCAGCTATGTACATTTTTAAAAGTTAAGCCTGTAATTTTAAACGAGGATAGTGATAAATCGGCGAATTTATCCCCTCTTTCGTATTTTTAAACGACGATAAATCCACTGAATTAAACCTGGATTAAAATTATATCCTCGGATTTAAACCTCGATATCGATGGCTAAACCAAGGGATACGGCAATTTTCGAAAATTCGGAAATATAAAAAGGCGTTTATGATCTGCCAAATTACTTATTATACAAAACTAAATATAATTATGTACATAATGAATTGAAAATTTAAGTTTAAAAGGGAAAATATATTTAATGAATCTTCGTCTTCGACATCAGAGTCTGGTTAATCAGATTACGGGACGGTCGATACGATCTTTACGTCCTAAAATATTTCACGATAGAATAGACGTGGAGCTGTATACTAAGGAAGAGTTTCGATGCCGATTCCAGTTTTCTAAAGAAGGGGTTCATTATTTGACCAACACCCTCCGAGTAGATCTGGAACCTTTGGACGCATATTATCGCTTATAATATCTCATATTACGTGCAGCACTCGCTTACCATTTTATTTACTTCTTGTTCAGGAATGCCACAAATCACGATATTGAATAAAATCGAATACCCAAGACAGACTCAAATTAGCTAGTCGCGATTTCGAAATTATGTAGTTATTTTTCCAGTCTATGTCACAACACGATTTATATGCTTTTCGAATTACTGTGTTTCAATAATATGATTTTCGTAAACTAGAGTTTGAAATTCGATGAATTTGTAATACAAAAAAGATAAAAAAATTAAGGCAGAAAGATTTGAGATTATTGCGATAATGTTTTTGTCTGTCAACTATATAAAATAAAACATATTGAGGACAACAAACAAAAAAAAAATTTACATATATCCCAGCAAGCAAAATTGATTTCGAAAATCGCCGGTTTTAACTTCATCCAAAATTACGACACAAGAAATCCACGGATCTATCAACGTTTAAAATTACCAAAAGTAACCTCGGTTAAATCAGTGGAGTTTCGAAAACTGTGGATTAATTCGTCGATTTGTTCTTGTTTAAAAATACGAGCCTTAGTGTTCTTAAAATGACATAACTCTTTGAAGCTACATCTTGGTGCATTAAAGTGCGATAACCTACGACCTGCTGATACGAGCCGTAACTTATTAAAATTGAATTAGACCAAAATGTAGGTCAATAACCGATATACAAAGTTCAAAAACAGGCACAAGGCCATATTTTTATCTATACATTTACTCATTTAAAATGCTAATGCACGTATTCAAGAAACTCCATTAAGTTTAATCGATCATTACTTAAACATATTATCGTTTTCCATATAAAACAAAATATTAATCTCTAATTAATCTTTATTTAACTTTCGTGAATTAAGTTTTATATGTATTATATAATGTTTAAAATATTATAATCGTGCCAGGCATTACATAAAATTATGCTGATAAGAATTTGAATTTTTGTTCGCTTTTAAAAATTTCTAAAATACATATGTATGTTTTTCAATTTTATAGTATTTTATTGTCACAATTTCAAAACTAAGTAACTAAACAAACATTCAGCTTTAATCAATTGGACACACTATAAACAATCATTTATTTGGTAACGGATACGAAATTAATAGACCTGCGCCTAAAAAAAAAATAAAACATTTTGATCTGTTCGGCAAGATCATCAATAGAGATGGTTAAATGCAGACATTTCGATCGATTAAGATTTACACCACTTCACACTAAGTATGTATATATGCACTAATCAGTGCGATGGTAACAAAGTTTGGTCAAATCCATGATATCTTATCGTACGAGTGAGATCATATTCGAGTTACAGTCAGAAACATTCAGATGTATACGGCAAATTAAAATCAACGAAACACTTTTTTTTTCTTACTTTTTTTATTTTAAAAATACATAAATATGAAGTAACTAAATATATGTGATAACATTATTGATAAAAAATAAAATTTTAAATATGATATCTTTCTGTTTGGTTTTTAACTTTATGTTCAAATTTCCCTCTAAATATGAGCCGTATACATCTGAATGTTTCTGACTGTACACGCACATTTTATTCGTTATCAGCGTTTAAAGGTTTGCCATTTTGCAACTAAATAAAATCACAAAAATAAACAAAAATCACTTTCTCAAAAAAAAAAAAAAAAAAATTAGGTTTAACAATTATTTTTGCTATGTGTGAATTTAAAATGTATACAGGGCATTGTTGTTGTTGCTGTTTGACAGTTTGATTGACCGACAGCATGTAACATATCACATGAATCATTATGAATCATTTTGTATGCAATATTGGAAAGCATATAAAATTTAATGCTATAGTTCAAAAGTCGTTGTTCCGGTAGATATGCAACAAACACTTAATGGTTAATGTATTTATAGTATAGACTTACCGTTTTTTTGGTATCGCGCTGACTATTTTCTTTCCCGCCATTGGATCGCGTGTGATATTTGATTTACCTTCCGCAGAATCGTTTACACTATTACCACTATCATTACTCATTGTGATGTGATTATTAAATTTTTGATTATTTTTGCACAACACAATACACAAATCACTTCAAATTAAAATTATCAACACTTTTATTTTTATTTTTTTAAATCACACTTATTCGACAATCTCATATGGATAATTAAATTTCACACTCTCACTTCACGATCCTGGGTCAAACTGCAATGAAACAAAAAAAAAATATTTTATCAAATATTCTTATCTAACATCAAATATCTTTTTATAAAAATTATATCGTAATAATCCCTATGAGCTATGACTAATTTACTTTACTATCTACTAGTACTGATAATGACAAACTAAATTTACATTTAAACACAGAAAATTATTAGTTTTTATAGTAACAACAACAAAAATTAATTAACTCAATCAGCATAAATTAAGATTACCATACCCACGCTAGGTCCCATTTACTTATTATTACTACTTGTATAAATTCTAATGTCGTGCAGACAAGACAGACAACGATAATGAAAGAAATGCAGAGACAAGATATTCGTACGAGTCCAATGAAAAATGAAATTAGTATTGTTTGTTGGCATACATAAAAGATGCAAGAAGAACTAATAAAACATCTCAAAAGAGTTTTTTTTTTGTTAGAGATACTTATACATACATACTTACTTAAAAGAAACAAGAAAACATCTGATCTTAAAATTTTACTTTCCGTCGTTTTTTTTCTTCTTGGTTTCATTATCATGCTGCATTTTTTTCGTTTTTTTTTTAACCAACCAAACAATTTTATAGATAAAACCTTAGCTAATTTTGGCGCGGAAACGCAAGATGAGGGTCATCGAGTGAAAAGTGTTATAATGTCATTTGATAAGAAAATAAATAACATGTTAGCAGGCGGTTTTTGTGTAAATTTACAACAAAATTATGAAATGTCTTAACAACACACCAAGTTGCAAATATAGCAAATTGTGTACAATAACATTTATGTTTTGTTATTTCCGACTGAAATATATAAATTCGATTAAGCACATAATATTATACAAAAAGGAATTCACAAAATAATAAACGATGCAATAATTAAAACAAAAAAAAGTTAACCTAATAATGTGCCCGTGAATTTAACCCAGTTATCTTTCATGAGTATAACCCAATTTTTATTTTATAATACTAGTTATTTGCGATTTCAAAAGCCGAAAACTTAAATTTTATCAATACAAAAGTATGTAGACCGCTAAGAAAATGTAAACGAATAAATTTTTCATTAACCCTGTATCGTCCAGAATGAAAAACTTTGTAGTGTTTTTATTTTTAAATAACTCCAAAACCTTGAACAATAATAACGTAATCAACAAGAGTGTAATGAATTCATAGAAGCTACATCGTCAGCTATTAAAAAGCCTCAATGACCTTAATTCTGAGATAAATAATGGTGAACTTGATTTGTATGACAGTTTCTTTTTGTTAGTTTTATTTCGCCTTCAATAATTATGTTTAGGTCAAATTGAGTAGGTACATTATTTAAGCTAACGTATTTAATAGAAAAATTATTTGTAAAGAATTTATTTTCATTTTTTTTAAGATAAAGTAACCTCTTAGAAATATCGAAAGAAAATTGATGAAAGTTTGAATTTTTGATTTAGCAACTAAATGTGGAATCCTAACGTACTTTTCCCCAACATTTATTACGGCACGATCCATTTTGAAAAATACACCGTAACGAATTTCCAAAAAGTAACATAGCTTTTTATGCTCTACCGTTCTCTATTTGAAAAATTGTAGAATCAAAATTCAGAACTTTTCATATAAAAATTGATTGAATGAATATCCAAAACCAGTAAAATAAAAGAGTTATTGAAAAACAAACAAAACAAATAATTAATAATGCGCCACATATGTATAGCTATTTAGCACCTTTTGAAAACATTGGTTGTCACATAGGTGTTCTTCACGAGTGATCTTAATTTATTTGAAAATGTTTATTTAAATTATAAGCGATGTTTGTAAATGAGTTATTTAGTCTTTTCAATAATTTTACTATTGTCGTAAGAAGTGTCAGAAATCCAAGGGTCGATGCAACGACTATAGGAAATGTGTTTACATCGAAGGCGAAATGAACAGCAAGACAAACAAGAGACCTAGGGACATCAAAATTGGTTAAGATTAAAAGGTATTAAAATTGAGCAAAACATATTTTGTATTTTGAGATAGTTGCAAATACATTTTCTGACACCATGGGATTTGCCACTTCCGGTTGGCCGATTAAATTCACTGGGACCTCCCAATTTATGGAAAAACCTTAATAAAACATTGTAAAACTGATTTCACCGAAATAAGAAGAATTTTAACTTTCATAAGATGATGATCATAATTTGCTTTGAGTCTAGCAGATTTTTGCAAATATACTCTAATTCTAACAAATTTAGAAAAATCAAAGATTTCAAGAAAAATCCAAAAAAATAAAAAAATCTGAAAGTATTCAGAAAATCTAGTTCCATATTTGTCGAATCTATTTTGCTTATTACAATATCCTTAGAGATCGTTTGAATAATCCCTGTGGTGTGTTTAATTTACGCGTCCTATTTGCAATGCAATAACAGAAAATGATCTTCCTGTCTAATGGTTACCATTCCAACTTATATATTTGATTGCGATTGTTTCACCTTCAATACGGTTGATTTCTGATATACTATGTAAGGCTTAAGAGCTTCTGATTATGTTTCAGTTTCTGATTGGCATTAGCAGTATTATTTATTAAACAGTTTTAATAGTCAACAAAGTATCATGGTAATGGTGAATTTATTCGAACTCCATTCAAACTAACATATGCCTGTTTCAATTTCTATGCATTCAAGTCCTAAACATCCTTAATACCTTCTATCCAATAATTTTTGAAACAAAACAAATTACCATAAATGCCTTTCTATTCTTCAAACTGCAATCCGAAATGCTGCATTTTCAAAGTTTCACTCTTGGATTAACATGTATTCGATAACAATCTGAAGAATTAAAAATATATCTTAATACATATTTAAATTTTTAAATAAATCTGCTCAATTTCTCAAAATTCTGAATATAAAATTGAATTTATTTAAATTCTCATTGTGAATTAATATTATTAACATTTTAATTCTGCATTTGAGCTTATAACGGATAAAGTTATAGTTTTAACCGAATTTCACAATTTAAAAAATAAAAAATAAATTTGGCGATCATTTTTTTTTAAATCAAATTTGTATGAAACAAATCAAATTCAAATTTTCATATTTAACTGCAGTCGATAATAACAAATCACGTTTAATGTGTCTGTTAATTGCCTCCTAATCACACAATTTTACTCTCAATACCCTCAGAAATATTAATTTATTCGAGTTCTGAAATTATTGGAAACAAATTTGGATTCAGATCAGAATTTCGATTATTTTTATGAACATAACTTTCAAGAAACATAGGGTTTAAAATAATTTTAACATTTTATAAATTCTCAGATTTGTCGAAATTTTGAATTTGTTTTAAGAATTTCAAGAATTTAAGATTTTCAAAATGAATAAAATTTTAGAATTTAAAATTAATTAAGCAATTTTAAAAAATTTTGAATTTTTAAAATATTCTCAAATAAAAATCTCTCAAAAATATAAATTATAAAAAATTTAAGAATTAAAAAAAGTTTAAAAAAAATAAGAATTTATTTAATTTATTTTGAATTTAATTATGATAAAAAGAATTTTAAAAATATTAAAAATTTGTAAATTTTTGGTGTCAAGAAATTTGTCAAATTTTATGAACTTTAGAATGTTCCCAGAATTTTTAAAAATCTAACGAAAACACACATCAGAGTTTCAATAATTTTATGAACATAATTTTGAAGAAATTTTAGAATTTAATTAATTATCATTGTAAAAATATTAGGAAAAAAATTTGAATTTGTTTTAAACATTTCAAGAATCTCGCGAGATTTAAACATTTCATTATTAATATAAATAATAAATATTTTGGAAAAGATAGCTTTCATTTTGAAATATTCTGGGAAATTGAATTTCAATTTTAGAGTTAAAATAAAATTTCTGGAAATGGAAAAATGTATTAAAAAATATTCCGGAACAGGGAAATTTTTTAAAATATTCTGCAATTGGCGATTGGAAAACTGCAAAATGCGATACATTTCTCTCCATATAAAACATATGGAGAGTGAAACTATCGGAATTAAATTAAACCCTAAGCTCTCCATGCCAAATCATGCATGAAATTTTTGGAAAAAGAAGATTTAATTTTAAAATGTTCTGAAAAATGGAGGTACAATTTTACAATTACATAGAATTGAATTTCTGAGAACAAACTATTAAAATATTCTGTAAAAAAAAAAAAATAGTTTTAAAATTAGATTGGAAATTTGAAAGAAGATATTTGATTTTAGAACCATAATAGGATAGGATTTTTGGAAAAGTAATAAAGTATTGAAAAATTTAATTTTAAAATATTCTGGAAGAGCGAGATTCAAATTTAGGATAAAAATGGAATTTCTAGTAAAAGAAAGTTTAATTTTAAAATATTCTAGAAAAGGGCGATTTACATTTTGGAATTAGCATAAAGTTTTTTTGAAAATGAGCTTTAATTTTAAAATATTTTAGAAAAAATGTTATCCGGCCGCGGAATAAAGCCAAAGTCGGAAATTAAAATTCTGAGGTTCCTTTCAATTTTATTTTTCAGTCTAATCCCATTTTTTACGATATTAATTCATGCGATCTAATTTCGTGGACTCTTACAAATTGTTAGTTACTACATTCAATAGTAAAATTTAAAACAAAATCTTATGTAGCAATATTTAGAATATAAACGTTCATTTTTGCGTCTGTTGGTTCAAAATAAAAATTAAATTTAGATAAATAAACCAAACACCTAGATTTAAAATGATCATTTGATCTAAAATAAAGAAATTTGTGAGACGTGTGCTAGAAATTTAAAAGGAACATGGAAATCTATTCAAAATGACCTGACGAACTACTCAGATTGGATTGATCCTGTATCAATTGCAGCTTAGAGTTATGAACGTACTATTTACAAAGTAGGTACCAAAGTAGGTATATTCCGTTAAAATTGCTAAACAATAATTATTTAATAAATACAAAATTTTTCTTTTCGCACTACAGAATTAAGAGTTTTAAAAAATGGATTTTGACGAAAAAAAATTTCATTTCAAACGCAGAAGATTTTTATGCAGAATATATTGTAATGAAAGATAATCGTTTTATTCTCAAATTTTAAGTAAAAGTTGCAAACTTTGAACAATTTAATTAATTTGGAAGTAATTGCTCAAAAAACACGTAAAACTTCTGTATTCAAGCGCTGAATGATTTAATTAATTAATCGGGGGCCCGCACACAGTTTAATTTATATTACATAATCATCACGCACAAAACATCATCACATCAACAATAATAAATAACACTTTCACAGACTTCCACCTAATTATAGCACAAAACAAAATCTAAATACAGATATCATACACTACACATTTGAACCATAACCACAAATAATTTTAATTCAATTTAAAATAAAAACTAAAACTAATTTTTTGCTTTTTCTATACACTATTGTACAGAGCTTGGTAGAGCTATTTTGGATTCATAAACTCACATAAATTATGTAGGTAGTAAATTATGGGAATTATCCTCACTTCTCATTAAAGATTAAACGAAATGAAAAACCAAACTATGTAAAATATGTACACAATGACAATACACATACAACACAGAGTGCAAACACAGACACGGCCGATAAAAATTTATTTTCGTTTTTTTTTTTTTTAAGATAAATTAAATAATATTAGAAAATAAAAATGAAAGTACCAAATCAAATAGAAAAATTAACTAAAGAAAAATTCACTTGTACTTCGCGACTCTCGGCAATTTTATTTTATTTTTTTATTTTTATTTTTTAACGTCTTTAACTTTGTAAATTTGAAATGAAACTGAACAAGTACACACAAGACAAAATAGAAAACTATCGATCGGTTTGGTATTTGTTTTTATTTTGTTTGTTTATTAAATAATTACTACGATAAAGGGTCGCATTTATAATATTTTTCTTAATTTATTATCTTTATGCTTAACATATGAAACGTTTCGTACCAAGATTTTATTTCAACTGGCTTTGAATACAAAAAAAAAATTTATATTTATGTTAGGGAAAAGAAACTATACTACATGCTAGTACATCTATCCCTCTTTTAAATATATGCATATGTGTACGAGTAAATTACAATATTTGTTGCAGTAAACATTTCTGGCATATGTGATTTCGTCAATATATATCAGGGGAATTGAACATTGTTTACATTTGTAAACGTACATCTGCCTGTAATATACATGAGCTTACTATTAAATTCCGAACCTTGCATTATTCTGTAATTTATAATTTACAATTTTTGATGAATAAGACACTCTATTTCGAGGAAAGTGTCTTAACCAAACAATGTACACGATTAGATAGTAAGTGCAAATACAGAATTCTTATGAGTATATTCTCACATTTCACATAACGTCTTACTCACTGCAAGTAACTATTAAACGCTAAAAAAATTGTTTTCTAATAATAATACATAATACAACAAAAATTTGGCAAGTATGTATAAAGAAAGTAGATTCTTAACAATAATATTATAAGAAACAAGTTTTTTGTTATGATTAATAACAAAAAATTTTACTTCCTAAGTGCTAAGCTAACCGCGAATGATTGGCAAAATATTTGTTTTGTTGTTATTATTGTTATTCGTGCTTTAAATGATTTGTTAATTTGGATTGGTTTAGTGAATTTGACAAAATAATTAAGAAACTGTGTACATATATGATTGATTAATGTGTGTTCAAATAACTTTAAAAGCTATTAATTAGTTTAATTTTTGCAATTCACTTTAATTCTGGAGATGGGTTTTGTTCAAAACTTATTAAATATGTACAATATAAGGTCTAATCCGAAAAGCAACACGTAACTGAAGGGATAGGCGATGGAACGGGTTGGAGCGTTAACTCTTTTCCTTCATTTCACTATATACAATACATACTATAAGTAAGTATACTTATTGAAATGAAGGAAAAGAGATAATGCTCTAATTTATTCAAAGATAGTGAAATCGCTTTAAAAGTCAGTCATACGCAAAATAATGTTCAAATTTATTTTAAATAAAGAGCATGAAATTAGCTCGCCATTCCAGTCACCACGATCATCAAGAGAGAGAGAGAGAGAGGGGAATAGAAAGAGGGAGAGGAATAGAGAGACAGAGGAATAGAGAGATATAGAAAGGGAGACAGAAAGAAAAATAGAGAGAGAGTGCAAGAGAAATATAAAGAGAGAGAAACAGAGAAAGGGAGAAAGTGAAATAGAGAGAGAAAAGGAGAGAGTGAAAGAAAGAGAGGAAGAAAAAAAAAGAAAGAGTAAGAGAGGGAAAAATAAAGAGAGCGAGAAAGAGAAAGAGAGACAGAGAGACAAACAGAGAGGGAGAGAGAAACAGAGAGAAAAAGATAGAGAGATAAAGAGAGAAAAAGGGAACGGGAGAAAAAGGGAGAGAGTGAAAGAGAGAAAGGAAGAGAGAGTGAGAGAAAAGAAGAGAGAGTGAGAGAAAGGGAGAGTGAAAGAGAGAAACGGAAAGAGAGAGCTCCAGAACCAACCAGAACTTTTTACTGAAGTCTACACATTACGTCGCGGTGATTTTCTTATTCTACGGGAATGAAGCCGAAAACATTCTTAATCATTCCAAATACCAAATAGTATTTATTATGACAGAAATTAGACAAAATTTTACAATGGTATCAATCTAGCAGATACCAATAATTTCAGGGTGGCGATTATTTTAACGTATTTTCCGTATAACTCTCTTGAACCTCCCCACCAAATAAAATATTTGATAACCTAAACAAGTAATAACATGGTTGATCTAATAGGTTTATCCTGATCACTTACCAAAACGCTCCTACAGCCATATCTACGACAGAATAATTGCTTCAATAGTTACGAATCGAAGAAGAGAATATTTTTCTAGTATATTGTAATGAACCTACCTATAAGCTAAGATTTATGAAGTTATTGAGTTTATAGACTCCATTAATAAATGAATGGTGGCCACTGACGAATTTATCTCAATTCACAGATGAATAGGTTTTCCTTTAACCTAACCGTGCACCACAGACAGCGTAAAACGTCCTTCTTAGGGAAAACGCACATTATCGACTGAAAGTGATAATTTCAACTGATCGAAACTTTGTTACTGGTAGGCTTGAGTCAGATCAAATTTTGCGAAGATATTTTTACTCGTTATTATGGAGAGCAACGTCAATTGCTCCAATTTTTTTTCGATGGGTACACGAAAAGCGAGAGGAATGTGATGATGAGCCAGTAGGTATAGAGGTAAATAGGCGTGACGGTTGGATGCAATTTCCGTTAGAAACGGAGGTTGGCTGAACTATTGGTGGATTTTCCTTACAATATTGAAGTCCCGTTCTGAGATAACGGTGTTCTGATAAAGTGCATATTACGATCTCTCTTTGCCAAGGCGCATTACGCATGTGCAGGCACTTATAGAAAGTTGTCTAGCCTAAATTGTCAATCTTTTTGATGAGATTTTATATCAAAAAGCTTGAAAAAATTTAAGGCTCTGAAAAAATAAGTCCACTGAATAAACTTTAGGGTTGCTTTTCGACTCTCACTTGCCTGCCAATGTTAAAGTGAACAAGCATACTTAGTTAAGGACAGTTTGTTTGCCAAATTATATCTCCAGCGAAGATTAAACGGGCTGTTAACACATTTACAAGTGTTTGTGTTATCTCGTCGTGCCGATAATCGACTAGACTGGGAGCCCAGTTTAAACTAGCTCAATCGCTAACGGTGGATCCGGATACCTGGCACCCTCCGGATTAAGTAGCCTTTTATCTGAGTACGTAAATATCTCGCAGGAAGACAGCACAAATAAAGATAGAGCCACGCTTGCGTAGGCAAAAAAGATAACCAAACCAAAATCTGAAGGCTCTTCGGTAGGCTCACAGCTGAAAAGATTTAGATCGCAGGAAGAAAGCCCTAAGATTGCCAAAAGAACGAAGCTCCACGCTACCGTTATGAGACCTTTAAAGGATCAGCTGGTTGAGACCATTATTAACCAGTCGCAAGAGGATGGCAGTATTACGCCTGCCAATTGGATGAAGGTGGAAAGGGCGTTTACTACAAGCTTACAAATCTAGAATATTCATCATAACATGTTAATATCCAATCCTGAAGCTTTACAATCAACTGGTTCCGGAATTGGGGCCGTATTTAATTTCACACTCAATGAGTTAAATTTTATGTTAAAATAATAAAAAATATCCTAGCATACTGAATAACATCTAAGCTTCCTTACTTTTTCTTTCTTTTCTGGCAAGGTTAACAGAAATTGTCCTGCAGTCATATTTTTAAATTCAAGAGTTGACTTTTATGTTTACAATAATTTTAAACGTACAACGAGTATTCGGCTTCTTTGCTGTCAAAGCAACAACCACATTAATTTTTCCATTTATGCTACGGCTTATAACGAGTAAAAATGTTTAAATTCACAACATATTAACAACATAAGTTTTAAGCTCACTGCTTAAATTTTCAAGATCAGCCTCAAGATGAACCATACCTTCACCTTTATACAATACATACATTAAATAATCTGCGTTTCCTTTGCTTAATACCAGGTATTTTTTGTTTATTTCCGCTCATTTCAGTTTTTTGTTGTTGGTCTTGAAAATTTATTTGCTTCACGATGTGTGAGTGGATTTCTAACAAAACGATTGCCGCAAGAAAAAAAGAATTTGAGGAATTACCGATGGTTTTATTGTGTAAAGCTAAAAAAATACATTTTAACTATTTCATTAGGATAAGGCCGTTTACGACAATGAGCTAGTACAGAATTACAGACACGAAAGAGATGCAACGAGTGAGGCTGTAAAGACGAAAATTATACCCAAAA
Source organism: Tipula helvola (assembly GCA_963556165.1). Taxonomy (NCBI): domain Eukaryota; kingdom Metazoa; phylum Arthropoda; class Insecta; order Diptera; family Tipulidae; genus Tipula; species Tipula helvola. The sequence goes on along the minus strand of OY744482.1, from coordinate 386,867,318 downwards.
TCGCTGATTTCTTGAGAAGAATGGCTGAAAGACGAGATCGATTGTTCAAACAACTTCAAGTGTTGGTTCTAGAAATAATGAGAGATCGATACTCGTTCTCGCTTATTGACGATCAAACCGACAAATTAAGAGGAATGATTTTCAGTAATTTAGGCCTACTTACTTAACGAATTTTTCAAAGTGCAGGTAGTCAAGAAATCGTTTAGGCAATATGAATTGTTAAATTCTAATGGTTCCATGGACTGTGTAATTTACCTGCTTGCATCAAAAACTTGTACAAATCATTTTCTGAGACTTGAGCGACGAGCATATGGTGGTATATGTCTAAATCGACGATATTATTATTGCGGCCAAGTCTGAGGAAGATTCATTAGCGAAGATACATTGAAAAAAGGGCGAGTTAAATTTTACTTGCAGTCGAAAATTTCCAAGTAAAAATTAAAAGTACCGCCTAATCTTGCAAACAGTTTCATTTGATGATATCATTACAATGCTGTTTGCTGAATAAAAAGCAAGACGTATTAAATTCTAAAGTCGATTTCATGTTGCCTTCATTCATTCATTCGTTCAGTGATTTTTTTAAAACATCATATTGCTCAAAAATGACAAATAAACAAAAGAAGAACAAATTGGTCATTTTTGAGGAAAATGATTCGCTTAAAGAAATCACTGAGCGAAAGAATGATTGAATGATGACACGAAGTCGACTTAATTAAAGTTTTATTAAGTGTGCAAGTAGAAACTCGGTTTTTTTTTGGTCAAATTCAACTGTATTGAAAATACACTTTTGCCATTTATCGGATAGATGATGAATGCCTTCGCGATAGAGACTCGGTGGTTTCGAAGCAAAATAGTCATCGAGCCATTTTCGCACATCTTCAACTTTCGTTTAACCGTAATTTTAACCGTAATTTTAAAACCAATTAAAGTTTAACTGCCGTAATTAATTTTTTAACCGTAATTTTAAAACCAATTAAAGTATATTTCTGGGATTAGGGTGTTTTTGAAAATTATAGGGGCCTAGAAGTTCGATAGGAATTACAGATCGCAGTAGGTCTATAAATCTAATGCTGGTGTTTTCTGTATGATTTAGCCTGTTCCCACCTTGTATACAGCGCATCGTAACACTTCCTCGTTTCATAACATTTATGTTGCATCGTTTCAACAAAAATTTGATGTGGTGAACGACTTGCAACTCACTAACACAAATAAAAAACCAATCAAAATAGTTAAAATTGTGTTCATCTAGAATACTTATAATAAAATATTACTTATACTTAGATAGTGTGAACGGGCGACCAGCGGCGTAACTACAAGGAAGCAAACCCCGCACTGCGGGGGGGCCCACAACGATGGGGGCCCGCAACGCGGGTCCGGTAACCTTTGCTCTTGTAATGAAGAGTGTTTCATACCATCCACAATATGATTTTCTACATTTCAAGTCAAAATTAAACAATAAAACATTAAATTTTGATTTAAAATGTTGTAGGCAGCCAGATAAATTTGTGGAAATGAATGAAGATGATCTCATGAAGTCTGTAGGAGCAATACAAGAAAAATATCAAGACGACCTATCGGAAAAGTTTCCACTACAAATGGCGATAGTAAAGTCAATGCTTAAGGAGGAAATTTCAGGGATACCATCAATACTTGAATTCGCTGAAGTTCTAATAATACAATTTCCTTTAGCAGCTTCAAGTGTTTCGCAGGTAATAACATGTTTATTATTGTTTCTTACGTTACCTCTGACGATCGCAACAGCGGAACGATCGACATTTTTAATTAATCTGAAGGGAAAGATATGCAAGGTGCAGGGATGGTGTAGTGATATGCTAAATCGGTTCTTTTTGTTCTGTTTTGCTTATTTTCTCTTACGGTTTTAACGAAAAAGAACCGGCTTAGCCCATCACTAGAGGGTAGTCTAGGGCCCACATTAAGTTTTGCGGTGGGGCCCAAAATTTGTAGTTACGCCACTCGGCGACTATTACAGTGTTCCGATGCGCAGTATACAGGAATGGGGCATGGTGTGAACACTAATATTTTGAAATTATGAAGAGTTTTGCAATTTCAGCTTCAATCCGATTAGAAGATTACGAAAAAAGTATTTTCGGAAACGCAGAAACGTTTCTCAAATTTTTAGGCACTCCTCAATCAAAGCCTAAGGTATTTCGGAGCAGGGTATTTTGGAGCAGGCTGTTGTTCTTGCTGCCTGCATGATGGCACAAAAATTAAAATATTGTGACGATTTTGGCCATCATATAACAAGTTCACCGATAGCTCAGGTGGTTGGCACGTGGAGCAGACAGAAAATCGATGGATCAATGCTCGTCGTAGCCAATGTTTTTATTGCAGTTGTTTGTTGTGGACATCGAGACATGTTTATACACCGACGTACAAATTCATAATGATTGAGTAAAAATAAGAACGTCTGAGATATAGCGTACAAAGGAAGGCGTGGTTTAGCGATTGAAGAATGAAACGAATAACCCAAATTCATACACACGGCAATGTTGAATGATGATGATTATGACACGCCATAAACGGATATTTCCAGATGATTATGGGTCATAAACAGAATAACCAAGATTTATGACATGCAATAAAGGAAATTTCGAGATCAAACTGGTATATAAACACGACCGATGGCAAGTAGAGAACAGTTGTTGGTTTACTTTAAATCTTTAAACAACGAGATAGATCTGTTGTCATAACCCCCACCAGTAGTGGCAAGCGGACAGATTTAAATAGTGAAATCAAACCAAATATCAAAGTGTATAATAAAGTGAAATAAAGTTTTTAAGTCTAGTGACATAAAAAGTACACAGTGTTTTTAATTGCAAAATCCGGACGAACTCAGAAAGCCCAGTTCGTAACAATATCTTTGTTTATTGCCAAATGCCATTTGAAGCAAAAAAAAAATTAAAAAATGACGGTTGAACTGGAAGAAATAATCCATAGAAAGTCCGATAGTTTTCATTCTCGAACACCTTCACTTCAAGGAGTGATTTCCACACTAAGAAAACCCTGTAAGAGAAAGAATCGACCAAACAATTGAGACGAACATCAATTGCTCAGCTGAAGGACCACATCATTACTCTATCTGTCCCTATGAAGTCTTACATCGAGAGGTAGTCGAGGAGAATGACGTTTTGGCGGGAACTATAATGTCAAATAAAAGGATAGAAAAATCATTCTTAGATAGATTGTGATTTGAAATAAAGTATGTAGGTAGAAAGATTTTATTTTTAATTTTTCCAATAAATTTGTTTTTTTAATTAACACAATTTATAAAATTAAAAAACCGCAAACAAAATTAAATAAAAAAACTAAGTAATTAATTACTTTTAATAGTTCTGGTTTTATTTTTTCCAATGTGTGATCAATCATCTTCAGAGTAAAATTTATGTATGTGAGTATTGCAAATTCAGTTTAAAAAAATAATTAAGATTTTTTTATTTGTATTTAATTTTATTTGTGGTTTCGATAAGGTATTGCTAACATTCAAAACGAGTAACTGCAACATTTTTATATTTCTAAAAAAAAATTATTTACTAACCAACCGGTTGAGTGGTTAAGGTTGCGGCGTTTGAACCAGGTGGTATCGAATTTGAATTCTGATAGGTGAGAGAGAGTGCAAAGCAGTATGTCGATTGGTCGCTACTGTGTTTATTTAAGAAAGTACATTAAAAGTTAACCTGAGAAAGAAATGGGAGTGCGTCGAGCCCCAAAACATATTGCAAAGATAAGTTTACAAAGTTAGTTCTGACTTTCCGAGAGTACAAAACGCAATTGAGTAGTAAGAGCTACCGGAATTAGTAGCCAAATAGAAAACCTATCTTAAAATCTCACTCCACTATTTAAAAAATAAAATGCATTATAAGGAAACTTAAAATTTATTTTGGTCAAATATGAATGCTTCACAAACTTTCGGATCCGCGTAATGCGCAACTACCAGCACTGTCAATTCATTTTACAATTATACTCATTCGAATCCTAACAAAACAAAAAGGTCCACATATAACATCATAAAAAAAATGTTAACAAACCTTAACTAATTTTTTAAATTGATAACATCATCTGCATCAATGAGTAATCCATTCCATTAATATTTCAATCAATGAAAAATAATTTCCCCTTTCTTTACACACATGTTTTATACAATGAAATTATTTTGAATCACAAAACAAATAAATACACAAAATACCGTTTCACACACACTATATAGTTATCTCTTTCACACTTAATGTATCCTTTGCCTTTCAAGAAAAAAGAAAAACGTGTTTATTGATTTTTATGTGTTTTGTATTATCATAATCACTATTTCACAATTATTTATAAAAAACTATTCATTAATTATTAAATCACTACTGTATCTGTATCGCCTTGTTTTTGTACTTAATGCCGGATCAAAAGTAAACAAATTTGCACAAAATATTGGATTATTTTCCGCACACAACAAATGCAATAATTTTTGCAAATGTTGGATGTGTTGACTGAAAAAGACGCTGCGTGTCTATAACCAGAACTGAAATACTTTTTTTTTGTTTTTTATATTTTTGGAAAATTCGATTGCGCACAGGCGGGTATTTTTACGGAAAATGGATAGGGTACAACTAAATTAGTTCACAATATGCTCGCTATAAAATACATAAGCACGTAAAAAAAAAAAAATAAATATTTGATTTTATGCTTTTATAGTTTGTATGCATAACCAAATAATATGTTGAGTAAAATAAATATTTTATTATCGTTCTGTTTAGCACTCGTGTTTCATCGGTGAAATTTGATAAAAAATATCATGATATTTTTTATCACGTTTTCCATAAAACGCACTCATTTATCACCAAAAAAACCTACTTAGAATTTTTTTGGTTTTACCTGTCAGAAAATGTTTTTTTTTAAAAATAATGTTGTTTAAAAATATGTTTTAAAAAAAATCAGGATAAATTGAATACATAGTTTGAAATTTAATTTCTACTTTTGTTTTTATTTTTTCATTTTGATCGTTTCATCATGTTTGACGTAAAATTTAACGGAATGAAGTTAGGGTCATAAATAATTGGCGTGCATACGTTTGCCTGTGGAAACACTACTTAGGATTATCGCAATATACGTATTTAAGTTTTTAATTTATTATTAAATTTTTTTTTTTTAAATTTAAAAAGAACCTCTAACAAACAATGGTATCTACGCATAAATCCTATTCTTTCCGTTTAAACAAATAAGTAAAATGGAAACTGATGATCGAATTTGTAACTAGTTTTGATAATGTTAACCTAACAATAATATTGTTTGGAGTAAACAAACCAGAAAAGACAAATGGAATATGTATTTAAGCTGGCTGGCACTGGAAGAACCGAAACTACATTCAAATTATTATACCGTTAAGTTCGTTCGTAAATATATTTTTATACCATTTAATAATATTCGACATCGAAAAACATCTGTCAAACAGTTGCTTGTTTTTTTTTTTTGGTTTGCAAATGTCAAAACACGGTGAAGTGAAACGATTAAAAAAAATTCTTATTATTAATTAAAAATAAATTAGTTTCACATTAGATTAAATTATATAAAATGCCTAAAGTAAGACGAAGTCGTAAACCTCCTCCAGATGGTTGGGAATTAATTGAACCAACATTGGAGGAATTAGAACAAAAAATGCGTGAAGGTAACATTTTGATTTGACACATTTTGTATTTTATTCGATATATGAATAATATTTTGTTGATTTTTCCCAGCTGAGACAGAACCGCACGAGGGAAAACGTATCAACGAATCATTATGGCCAATTTTTAAAATTCACCATCAAAAAACTCGATACATATACGATTTATTCTATCGCCGGAAGGCTATCAGTCGAGAATTATACGATTATTGTCTGAAAGAGAAAATTGCTGATGGTAATTTAATTGCCAAATGGAAAAAGTCAGGATATGAGAATTTATGTTGCCTACGGTGTATACAAACGAGGGATACAAATTTTGGAACGAATTGTATTTGCCGTGTACCCAAATCCAAGCTGGAAGAGGGTCGAGTCGTAGAATGTGTACATTGTGGATGTCGTGGATGTTCAGGTTGATTGCATTTTTTTTTGTTTAATTTTTTAACAAATATTTCATCAGAAAATGCAATATTGTAATTTTTACCTAAATAATTTTTAATAAATAAAATACAAAAATGTAATGGATATGTTTTATTTTCACAAATATGGATTCGCCTAAAAATTGTCAAAAGCATAAAACATTTAGGCGAATTCCGATCCAAATTCCATCTATCGTTGATACCGTAAACTTTGATCTATCAAAAATTGGTATAAAAATTCAATGGCCGACGATGGTCACCACATACATACAAATAAAAATTAATTTTCTCGTGTTTTTATTTTATAAATGAAAAATTTATTTCTGTGATATTTTCTGTTTTGTATAAATAAAAAAAATTAAAATTTAAAATTAAATAGAAAACTCTTAAACTACTAACAATTATTTTCGTTCGATACATAAATAATATTAATAATATAGACCGTGCGGAAAATCCGTGTGTGCGTGTATATTTTATGTGTATGGTTTAGTGTTAAGTGTTTTTGTTTTGAAGATTTTCCAAAATTTCCCAAAACCGGGGAAAATTAATAAAAATTTTTTGTTTTTTTTTATCTAAATTAAATAAATTATTTAAGTTTCATTAACAAAAAAAAAAACTAAATATTTTCTTTTATACTACATAATACATAATAATTATGGTGAAAATTTATGTAGGCGTGTTTGTTATGTTATTTTATGTTTTGGTGCGGAAAACTTAAAATCACGTCGAAATTTTTATTTTTTTTTTCTTTTTTATTTGTCCTAAATGTCAAAATAATAAATTTATTTTTGGTGCATGTTTTCTAAAATTGACGGTTATAATCGGCTAACGGGGACGATTAATTAAATTTAATTAATTCGCGAATAAAAAATATTATGTATATGAAAATGCGAAGAAAATGGTATTGTACATTCGTGTGTTTTGGTTAGTCACGTTTTTTTTTCGTCGCTACTCTATTCGATTTTCCGTTTTGGTGTATGTACGTAGTAAAATTTCTTCGATTTTGGTTTGTGACGATTTACGGAGCCAGGGTAGTGGACTGGGTTGGATTTAATTGTATCGAATTTTTTGCAATTTAATTATACAAGTACATAGGTTATTTAATAAAAACATTTACAGACACTATTTATTTTACCTTTTATGTCAACTCTCTCTCGTATTTTCCGTACCCGCTCTTATATCGAATAATCTCAGTATTTTGCTTCGTTTACTTTTTTCCTCCTCCTGAAACACTGGATGTTGGCTGTGGATCTTCGGCCTCCACCTCTGAAATATCCTCGTCTGACACTTAATCATATATCATAATACAGCTTCATACGCAATAACGATCATTGTTCCCCACTTTCGTTACTTTATATGGACCCATCAACTTCGGGGCAATTTTTTAGCCGCCACCCAACTGATTTTTTTTTAATAACTACCCAGTGTCCCACCTGCTGTATTTGCGATCAAATTCCTTTCGACAAATTTCACCATAACTGGTTATGAAAGGGTCAAATTTTATTCTTTTCGGCCATATTTCAGAACTTAAAAAAATAACTTTAGAATCCCATTTCCAACGCATAAGCCAAATTTCATCATAATGGTTAAGAAATAGCCCAGTTCCATCATATTTGGCCATATTTAAATCATTTTAAAATCCCATTTTCATCACGGATATGAAATTCTACTAAAACCGGTAAGAAATAGCCAAGTTTCATCCTACTTGGCCGTATTCCAGAACTTTATTTAAAAATCATTTTAATATCCCATTTCCACCGCACATGTCAAATTTTATCATAATCGATTATGGAATAGCCAAGTTCCCTCCTAATTGGTCATTTTCCAAAATTTCATTCAAAATTAATTTTAGAATCCCATTTCCGTGGCGAATGTCAAATTTTACTAAAATCCTTTAAGAAATAGCCAACTTCTGTCCTAATTTACCATATTCCAGAACTTCATCTAAAAATCATTTCAGCATCCCATTTCCAACGCACATGCCAAATTTCACTAAAATCCGTTAAGAAATAGATAAATTCCATCCTAATCGGCCGTACATATAATTTGCTAAAGGTTCAATTTGAAGTATAAATGGATCAATTTAAAGTGTAAAAGATTCAATTTGTTGAAGTGTAAAACCTGTATCAACAAATAAATTGGCGATTTCGATTTCGATCGTTTCTCCATAATCCTCAAGTCTTCGACACAATTCATTTCGCTTCCAAATAATAACTCAAATGGCTATCGATTGTAAGCGCGTTGGTAAAAATTGTTTATGTACATCTGGCATTGGGCTCAAAAGCCCGTTTTGCTTTCCCGCCACGTCAAATTCTCTATTAAAACTCTTTCTTCAACCTGTCCTCGGTTTTCTTTAGTCCGAAATAACCTTGATCGTGTTATCTCTTGATGCCCTCCGTCTGTATAGCTCGTGATACCACTAGGCACTCAGTTTTTTTCATTATATTGTATAGGATACCGTGACTTCGGTTATAACTTTTGTAGGATCTTGTCCCGAGCAACTTAAATATCTTTACTCGGTTAACCACTTCTTTCTGAATAGCCATAATCACTGGTGTTCTGGACAGCTCGTCTACGTGCTGCATTCGGTGCTACGGTCGATGTTCTAATTCGTAAATGAACTCTTGCAAGATTAAGACCCACCCAGTTATTCTCGATGGCAACTCCTTTCGCCCCATTTGACCCTGCATTTTTTACTGCACTTACTATCGCCGATACTTCTAGCTCATAGCTGCAATAATTTTCCTCGCGCTTCGTTGTTTTGCGACTAAAGTAGAAAACCGGATGAGACTGTTTGTCGTATGAGTTTTCTTGCACAAGTATCGCCCCCAGACCATGCTAGCTGGCGTCCATCTGTAGCTCTGTTTTCGCCGACATGGAATACACCTGTAGAACCGGGCATGTAGTCAGAACGCCTTCCAACCTCTTTACCGCCTTTTCCCCTTCATCAGTGAAATGAGATAGATCAGATAACTGTCCTCCATTCTCTTCTTTCGTGCTTGTGTGAGTTGATTTGAACTCCTTAACCACCTTAACCTTGCATCGCCGTCCAGTAGCTTCTTCACATATGTTGTTATCTGAATAATCGACCAACGGTAAGTTTTTGTTTTCACTTTTCTAGCAAGTATTCCTCCCTTCTGGAAAATTTTGTCATTGAGTTCAATGGAGCTTCCGTCAAAAACAGACGATAGGCATGCCGTTGCAGATATTGCTGTTGCTGTTAATTTCATTTCCTGTTTTAAAAGCTCGATTTCTTTTTGTTTTAACTCCAGCTCCCTCTTTAGTATAATAGCATAGTCGATCTTACTTGTTCCTCTTGTTGTGGCCTTTATATTTGAGTTGATGTTGGCCATGTTCTAGCCCAATAACCTGGAGAAGCTACCCAGAAGTTGGTTTGGTCCTCATTTCTTGATAGGTCACGTATCCCGTGTTTATTTTGGTAATACAAATATTATTTCGTCCTCGCTTCTTCTCCACCAATCTCCGACCACACTTGTTCGCTATGGTCGCCAATCAGCGATTATATGTAGTTATAATGTTACGTATGTAGTATATTTTTGTGTAGGGTTGGGTTTGTTGCGTAAGTTTATGTATTATGCTTTACTGTATTATATACAAAATGTAACAAACAATACAAATAGCACGTGACCACTCCATCAGTCAATCACAACACGAATAGACTTTTTTTCGTTGGAGAATTTTGATATGAAAAAGATAATTTGAAGGGGAAATTAAATGTGATGTAAATTCAAAAATTCCGGAATTTTAAAATTTAAAATCCACAAAGGTTGCAAAACTGCCCTTCCATACTACCTACTTAATTCGTTTTATTTTCCTATTTAACATTTAATTCGGTTCGCATCTCTGTATTCACTTCACACTATCATTGCTACACAACGGATAAGAATTGAGCGTGGAAGCAAATTTTGTTATGTGAAAAAAGCACATAGAAAACGACGACGGCGATGATGGGAAAATGAAAGGAAAAATTAAAATGTATGTCAATTTTTCTATTCCGTACGACTTTAGTATATTATGTAAAAGTATTTTCGCCTGCATCGTATTCGTATGTAACACTATTTTCCTTATTTATCGGAGTTTCTTGTTACATACAAATTTAGTACATGCTAGTAAAACCATGAGAAACACATTGATCATTTCTTTTTTTAGCAAATCCATGGTTGCACAAATTTATATAAAATAATAGTAAATATGTAAATAATAAATGTGTGTTTGTGTGTTATGGCATTTTTGCTGCTCTATTCTGAACTGACGACCGACCGATGTCGTAAAACAACGGAGAAACAGCTGTTTCAGTCATGCGCCTTGCGTGATGAGCACAATATACACTCTAGTTGTGGTTTTCTTACAATTGTTGTTTTTTTTTCCTTAGCAAGAATTTACGAGAAATTTAGTATTTGTTGGCGGTACAGAATGGCGTTTACGAGTGTTTTCTTTCTTATTTTTTTTTCGGGGGGCAGTGGAGTATTGTTGGCCTAATTTTTGTTTTAATAGGATTGTAGTGCAATATTCCAGTTTCAGTGGAAAGACATCTTACATAGGTACTTAAGGTTGTTCAGTGGAACTTTAAATATTCTTATTTAATCGTTAATATTTGGTGTGACCTCCGGAACTTTGAATAACATAATTCAGAATTATCTCAAAGGTGCGGGCCATCTAAATTGAACAGTATTTTCGTCACTGAAAACTGTTTTTTTGCCATTTACTTTCCCATGACATGAATCTGATGGATGCCCCTGATGAATTTTACTTTACCATAATATAGAAAATGCATATTAAATTATTAACTAGTTATAAAGTAGCTGCTGTTTTATGTGTAGTTTTCAAAATATCACGTTTCTATTCCATTTCATGGTTTGTACTTTCATTTGATTCAAACGAAAGTTTTTTTTTGTAAACTTGCAACCAAAAAATGTCAATGGGAGAAAAAGTACTAACATTTTATTCCTTCTACAAGAAATATCCTTTGTTACAAAATATTGTACGCATAAAACCGGCTTAATTTTAAAAATGTCTTTTGTTTCTCGTAATGTCATGTTCAAACATAGTTTGCAGTGAAACGTTTTGAAGTGGACATGTTTTGTAATTGTTTTGTGTAAATACTAAATCGTAGACGATATTAGAACAATCTAATTATTGATGAATATTTATCAGGTGAAATATTACTTCAAATGCATATACATACATTCATTAGATTTATGTTTTTATTTTATAAAATCAGTCTGTTCTGTATGTTTTTCGTCGTGATGGATAGAAGAAAAAATGTTTCATTTGTAATTTTATGTCCATATTCTAGTATAATTTATAATGCTGATCTATAGGCTGTTTTCTTATTCAAGTATAAATAACGCAGTTAAATTTGCGCAGTTAAGACGTGACGTGTAACTGCACAAATTTAACTTCACAGGTCAATCGTTGTAAGTAGTGTGCGTTTTGACTTTTTTGTTTTCGCTTGCATGTAGGGGAAGTTTGTCAAGTTTTTTTAAAGTTTTTGTTTTGCTTTTATTTTGAGCTCTCGGATATTATAGTTTATTAGCATTTATTAGCAATCTATTGATAGCACCTTGTAAATTGCTTTACAAGTTTCTGGTATTATCAGCCTCAGAGATTGAGGAGAGACAGAATTTGAACATTTTAAATCTTCATATACGTCCCATAGCCAGAACTCGTAATATAGCTGTTAGCTGTTTGTGAATCGTTATCGCTTCTCATAATGTATCCAGTTTTTTTTATTAAAACAGCTGGCATAGATAAAAATTACGTGTTTTCGTCTATTCTCAAATAATTATGCCAATCTTTAAATAAATTAATTTCAGAATAAACGTCTCTCTTCAGCAGCCATTCTTTACACTAGAATCGAGCACGTTTGGAACCACTTCTGTACTTTTTATTGCACTACTTGTAAAGCCATGATTTCAAGTAGAAGATCTTCATTTTCAAAGGACATGTTCAACAATGAAATATTCACAAAACTGAGCTAACATTGCAACAATAGTTTGTATTGTCTGCACAAGTCTAGACTTGAGCGATAATCTGCAGAGTTTTATTTGCGCAACTTAACGTTACGTCCAGGGCTGGCCTAAGACTAAATCTGAAATTCTAGAACGAATTATGGGAAAAACAAGAAAATTGTTTATTCGTTGATTTCTTGCTCCTTTTAAGTCCACGGATTCATCTTTTCCATTAACTAGTTGTTAACGATAGAGGTTTTAGCCCACATTTAAAGTACAAGGACAAAGTTTATCATAAAGTCGGTTCACTTTTTCCTCTATTTGACTACAACTCCAAGTGTTTACAAATTAACTTTGTGGGCAACGAGTAGAGGAGACAATCACTGAAAATTGTTCGTTTGAATTTGTAAAATTCCTGCTTTTCATACATGGTCAGTTTTATAAATTGCTTGCTCTAGAGTGGGAACACAAACAAATTTATTAACTTTTTCACCGAATGGGAAATTCAAAATTATTGTTTATCTACCATAAAAATTAATACTAATTAAAATATTTTCTTTATTATTCACTAAATAAAAAAAATTAAGTAGGCAATTTTTATTCGTCAGATTCAATTTCCCATCGACTCAATGTCTTCATTAAAAATGGTCAAAGAGGTTACGTAAATCCAAACAATTTGAATCAGGAACAGGTTCAAGAGATTTTTTTCCCTTCAACAGATTTTTTTCCACAAACCCTCTTGGCTTGGTGAAATGAATCTCTTCGCCAATTTTACACAATTCATCCAACAAATGGCAAGTGTTTATTTTGACTAATGCTGCTCTATATTATCAATTTTGGTTCTTCTGTAGTTAACATGAAAATAATGAATAACCAGGTTTGTGGAACCTTCAGAGAGGCCTGCAAATATGTGTACATATTAGAGAATAGAGTAGTAGATACATATTAGAGAATTGAACTGCTTAAACTTTGTAATTGTTAGATTCTAGGAAAGGTATAAATTGGGATGAATTCATTCCCAATAGATTTTACAATATATTATGAAGACGATCGTAGAAGTTATATGGAATAATTTTTAAAGCAAAGTACTAAAATAATTCATTCAAGAACTGTGTGGAAGAGCATTCTTAACTCAATGAAACACTGGCATCAAAAAGATCGTTGCTCATAATATTAAAATGATATTCTTAGCCTACAAATCAATTGCAGTTTTGTAGGCAATTGGTTTCGAATAGATTCTGAGATAATTTGTAGACACTGGTCGTAGGCTATTTTTGAATAGAAAATTAAATTTGGAGGGAAATGTGTAGATATTTTTCGGAAACCAATTTTAGACACAATTGGACATCCATGCTTTCCTATTCGTCAAACAAAAAATTCGTAATCGTATTCCGATATCGAAATCCATTTACAGTAATAGCAATTCCAGCTTTGTTTTCAAAAAAATACGGTCCGATTAATCCATCAGCCCAAAAACCACACCAGATAATCACTTTCTGTGGATGCATTGGGTTTTCTATTATTTCTTGTGGATTTTTTTCACCTCAGATTCGACAATTTTGTTTGTTTACAAATTCATCCATTTCAAAATTTGGTTCGTCGTTAAAGATGACTTTGTTGAAAATTTCGCATTTTGAATTTTTTTTTTTGCATGGCCCAATTAGGGAAATGACGACGTAATCCAAAGTCTGATGGCTTTTTTTTTTGAGTTACCTGAATATTGTATGCCTTCCAATGAAGATCTTTCTGCAAAATTCTGAACAAATTAGTGTTTTGGATAGTTCTCACAAATTTTGCAACAATTTTTCGAATGGCCACAATTGACGGGAAATTTTCTTACATCTTCTGCATAACTTTCACTAAATTTAAAATAATTTTTAACAACAAATGCGCGTTGTTCTATCGTATATCTTAATAACCGGAATGCTTCTACTTGTCATTATTGTCAAATAAAATATGGAACTCTAGTACAAAAAATATAAATGGCGGCAAATTTAAAAATTAATCTCAAATTGGAACAACCTTTAGATTAAAAACGCAACTTTCAAGACTCATTTTACGACCAAAATCTTTGCTTAGGAAACTGGAAAGTTTTGCTTTTAAATTGAATTTGTTGTTTGCGGTCAGTGGTAGTGAACCTTGGTTACGAAACCGATTTATTAGCGTATCTTTGTTCTCTTATTTGCATTAAGCTTAGCTAAGAGTTACATAAGAATACATAAAGAAGACTTGTAGAATTGTAGGTATTCATTGATCATTCATTTTCAGCCTCATTAATGATGTGCTTGTGAGATTATTGGGAAACGTCGTTCATTTATTTACGTACATTTTGTATTATTGTGCACCACTTATTGACGCATTTCCAAGAATGGGTTGGTTTGGAAACCATTTAACTTGGAAACGATAATTTAGAAAGTACTGTAGGAAAACATAAAAGCGAGTATGGCCGAAATACGACTGGTAAAATAATTTTTCCTTAATACCTTTGGAGAAATTTTTGGCAGGTCATCCCGAAATTTATATTTGTACAAGTAGTAACAAAAGCAATTTGATAAAGTATTTTTTATCCGTACCAAATTTTACTCAGAGACATTTCCGGCTTTCACACCCTATTACCTTCCCAAAAAAAAAAAAAAAAGAATCAAAACATCAAACGTTCGTACGAGTCTATCTGTACCCCATTTATTTTGCATCACATAAACAAAAAATGCTTGTAAAAACGAATACCCGAAGTCAAATTCTGTTGTTTATGCTATAAAAAAAATAAAAAATCCCATCATACTCGTGTGGCCCTCTCTCACAACTCTCTCATCCCGCTCAGTTTCATTCGGTTTTAATATTTTTTATTTTTTGTATTATATACATTTTCACAAATTTTCTTTTTTTTTTATTTTTATACACAGAAAAAAGAATGAAAATATAAATAAAATAAAAAAAAGAAAATAGAATTTTCTTTTTTCATATATTGAATCGAATAAAATTGCGACAGTCTAAACGTCGTCGTCGTCGTGTTGTTATTAAAATTAAAAAAGCTTACGTATTAACTAAAAAAAAAAAAAAAAAAATCCGAACTAAATATTGTGTATAGGAAAATTTCTTAGAAAATTATAAAAATTTATTTACGTGTGCGGTTCAATATTTAATTGAATTTAATTAAATATCTAGTGAAATTACATATTATCAATTTTATTTTATTTTACGCGTGTACGAAAAAAATGATCGAATAGAGAATTTTTTTGTTTTTGTTTTTTTTTTTTCTAGATAATTGTAAGGAAAATTATCTCGCGAAATTTTCAGCGACTTGTGTGTGTGTTTTTTTTCTGCTGCTCGGTGCGAAATTACTTAAATAAAATTAAATAAACGAAATTATAGAATTTAATAATTTAGTTGTTGTTGTGTAATTTTCTTTTCGACGTAATTTTAAGTTTTGTGTGTTTTGTTGTTATTTAATTTATTATTTTTTGTTGCGTTTTTTTTTTATAGTGTTTAAATTCTAATAATAATAATAATACATAGTTGTAATAAATAATAATTTATAAAAATAATAGTAATAATAATTAAAGTTTTGAAAATTTATGTATTTAAAGTGAAATATATAAGTATATAGCAAAAAATTATAGTTAAAATTAAAATATAGTTTATGGGTGATTATTATTATTATTATAGTTGTAGTAATTTAAATTCAAGTGTAAAAAATATAAATAATACATATAATAATCTAAATAGTAATAATAGTAATTTAATAACAAAAATGCCAACATCAACCCAAACAATTTTGAGCTTAAATCAAAATTCAGCTACATCGACCACAACAAATACAAATACGATACCATCATCGGCTGTTGCCACAACATTAGCGATCGGTGGTGGATCCACACAAAATAATGATGATTTATCTGGGTTAATATCATCCGCGGTATCCGCATCATCAAACGTTGTTGTGGTGACCCCATCCTCGTCATCTACAGCGTTGCTAACACTAGATATACCGCATTCATCGATCGCTTCAACATCATCTTCCAATAATAGTACAATACTAACATCGTCAACGTCACAACATAAGGATGATACAAATACCATACAATTATTGAACGGCATTGGTGGTGGTGGTGTTGGTGGCGGTCTGCTAGGAAATAATTCAAATCATATAAATAATTTAAACAATAACAACAATAATAGTCTCTTAAATAATAATAATTTACTCATTGAAACGAATGATTTAAAAATTGTTGCCACATCAAGTGATGAGCAACACCAGCAACAACAGCAGCAGCTTCTAATGAAGCAACAATTGAACAGTGATATTATTGGTGGTGGTGGTGGATTATCTTCCCTTGTTTCGACCTCGTCATCCACATCTTCGTGCGGCTCATCAATAGGGAATTTAAATAATGGCGGCATCAATGTTAATAACATGATGATTTCGCCTGGCATGTCATCCGCAACGGGATGTGGAAATTTTTTAGGTGGCCCTCAACACGATGGTACCACCAATCATCCCGGTCCCGCTATGTGGTCGACAGGCGATGATGGTGGCCCATCATCACAGCACATGAATAATTCAATGAATGGTTTTGGTGGTTTCCAGAACTATTCATCACAACCAATGTTTAATAATGCCGCTGTTGCTGCGGCTGCTGCAGCTCAGCAACAAAGGCGTGCAATAACCGCAAATCATGGCGGTTATCATAGTCTTTCTCCAAATAGTGGTGGTGGTATGGGCCGTGCCACACCACTCTTAAATCATCAACAACAAAATCAACCACCACCACCAACCCAGTCACAACAATCGCAGCCCCCATATAAAAATTCTTATCCTACATGGTCGAATCCACCACAGCAATCGGTTGGCTGGGGTGGTCCAAATCAAAATCAAAATCATATTGGTTGGAATCGTGGCCGATCAGTACCAAATTTGAATCCATTATCCGGATTAAATAATCGTAAGCCGACTTCACCAAATCCGGGTATGCCCCCATATCAGAGTGGACCACCACCACCACCGCCGCAGCAGCAACAGCAACAAGAGCAACAGCAGCAGCAACAGACACAAAGTGGATTAAATCAAAGTGTTTCGATTTCGCCGATAAAATATCGACGTAGCACATCGTTTCCGGGCAAGAGTCCCGGACACGGTAACTATCCATCGAATGCCGGTGGTATGGACGTTGTTCCGGGTATGGACGATGGACGGGATCCCTTCATGCAATATCAGGTGAATATTTTTAATTTATTTAAATAATTTGCATTACTTGGAAATCAATATTTTCTATATAAATAAAAAGGTGAAAGTGCATCAATATTATATTGCATGTAGGTAGGTGTAGGTGTATGTTTTTAAGGGGTAGCTATAGATTGGGATGAGTTTTTATAATTGTTAAATTATTTATTTATTAATTTGTGTAATTGAATAATGAAGTGGCTCTTGATATTTCAAGAATTTTTACTTTTAATTAGCAACAGATTATTTAACAGTTTAGTAACAGTGATGAATAAAAAATTACTCCACTTTTTATCAGGTTCCTTTCAAAACTAACAAATTTTTAATAATTTGGATGCGCTTTTCAAGTTTTTGTGCGAATAAACAGGGGAAGTAAACCAAAATATGTCTCTCCTCGATTCTCCGAAATTAGATGTGTCGCGACTCTCGAGATCGTCGAGCCAGCATAATCTAGTCTAAAGTGATATTTTATGAAACTGATGACATCGTAAACTATAACGAAATTAGTAATTTTGTGGTTACTTCTGAAACTGTATCCTGAAACTTTTTAAAATGTCACGGTATTTTAACTATAGAATACATTCGAATTAAGGAAGGTACATTAAGCCAATAACGGGTCTATCATCTGTAGACCTATGTATATTTATTCTCTGCAAAATCATGATTAATTCAGAATAATTTCTAGTAGTTATACATAAATAATCTGTTATATCATGCAATTTAATGAATAATTTTGAAAATCTCATAAAATCACAGAAATCTCCAATAATCACAATAGTAATCTTACAAAAATAATTTTAAGTAATCAATACAAATATGGATTAAATTAATAATTCTCTCAAACTTCGAAAAATTAACTGGAAAATCTGGAACAATCACGATCATTGTTGTGAACCACGCAATACAAATATCCAAATGCTCAAATCGAATCCTGGATTAACCCAAATACTTCAAATCTCGAATTTCGAGACTCTCTTCTCTAATTGCTGAGCACGGCGCCACCATTTTATATATTGCACCTTTTCATTTTCGATATTTGGCTCCAAGATTGTTGTAGAGGTCGTCTGATCAGGAAATGTCCGGGAGTAATTACCTCAAGATTGTTCGGGTCCGAAGATAGTACGGTTAATGGTCGCAAATTTAATACAGCTTCCACTTGCCTAAATGCTGTATTCATCTCTTCATACGTTAATGGTGTTACGCAGATTATACGGTAGCGTCGTAAATTCCACCGAATTATTGGGCCGACGATGGAGCAAAACGCCAATTTATCATACCGCTCTGACAAATGTGCAAAATCTTGTCATTAAAATGTTTTTTGCAGATTAATTGAACGTTAACTGAACTTCCGCTTTGACTCTTTAGGTATATATAACTGCTCCAAATGCCTTTTCGCTGGCGTCGGCAAACCCGCAAGCCTCGTAAACAACCCCGTTGGTTATGTGATTTCGCCGACTAACTTGCCAAGATCGTTTAAAAATGTGAAATCAGGCTTAAGCATCCATATTTTTTTAAAATAAATTTTGGCTCGTGTAATGTCTGGCGAGGTGAGTCCGAGTGGATCGAATATGCGAGCTTTGTCCGACAAAACTGTTCTTCTCGTAACTCATCCGCCATTGTCTTTAACCTGGACATTAAAACAAAAAACGTACGATGATGGCTGCCAATACATCCCAAATGTCTTAATAAAATCGCCGTTTTCGAGCTGAAGTATTTTTTCGCGATATTCTTAGGTGTGTCCTCCAAAATTTTTTGGGAATTGGTACACCACCCGGAGTTCTTTTGGAGTTTCAAATTGTTGCTGCCAGTCAGTATATCATCGATGTATATGGCACGCTTTATGACTTGCGATGCTGACGGATAATATTCCTGAAGAATTTCAGTTAACTTTTGAATACATCTGATTGCGAAGGCTGTACTGAAGGTTAAAGTGACCAATCTAAAATTTTTTAGAGTTTCTGATCATGTTTTTCTCCAGAATATATGTTATAGTTGAGCATAATTATCTATTAATCTGACGATACATTTTACAGATATCTGCACTGAACACGTACTTTTAGGTTCTGAAACTAGTCAAAATATAGAACAAGTCTTGTTGGAATACAGGTCCTAAGTACCATAAGAATGTCGTTCAAAGCCTTTTCGGAATCAGTTTTCGTCGAGGCGTCAAAAACTATCCTCATTTTGTTTGTGGAGCTATCCGGTTTTAACAAGCAATGGTGCGGTAAGAAGGAATTTGTTACGGAGACCTCTTCTGCTGTGACTTGCTTCATATCTAAACATTTTTTAATGGTTTCTTGTTAGGCCTTTTTCAGATTATTATTCTTGGTTAGATGATGTTCTAGGCCCATCGACGAGCCATATCTTGCGAGTTACCTAAAACAGGGGCCGAACTGAGCGATATCCAGGTGCACGAGTGGGCGATGGCGAATTGAATAATTGGGGTTATTGCAACGAAATGGCGATGTACCGTTGTTTATTTGATGATCGTTTCGCAAACAATTGATTCAAATCCGAAATTTATTATTTTCCTGAAGTCGGTAAGTTTAGAATCGATAAACGAAGAAATCTTCTGCACTGATTGATTCGATGCCCAGGTATTTGACAACAAGCGCAAGCGAATATTGGTTTGGTGGCTAAGTGTGAAGAACGTGAAGGCTTATGGCGAAATCCGGTACTTTGAGAACCTGGTGTTGTTAAGATGTTGTGTATTGTTCTTCCTTCTAATAAATGATGAAGTTTATTAAGAAAAGCCAGGAATTCTGCAAAAGTAGTTAGTGTATTTACCGGTTAGGTAATAAGCTTAGGTAGTATAATTTCTATCAATAAATCATCTCAATGATTTTTAGGGAATGTAAGTTTGATTTAATTGATTGCTTAACTCCGACAATTTATCAGCAGATGGTTTATTATACGTTGGATACCAATCATTTTTCTCTTATGATCACGACATGTTATTTTTGAATTCTTGTATCTCTTGATTATCAGCCTCTTGAAAATTGTTTTCAGTTCCGCCGCTGCACCACCGACTGAATTGCGTAATTGTTGGAATTTGGACAATATATTTAGTTGGGAATGTTTATTAGCCAAACTATCAAACGTATTGTAGAAACCAAGCCATTTTGTAAAATCTCCACTGAACACGATGATTTCTCTTCGTGGTAATTTAGCTACAACGTTACCCTGGCTAACGGTTGGTTGAGTTTCGTTTTTTACAGTCGGCGTGAACGCTGATATATGTGTTTCTGCATTTTGTGTAAAAAACCACTCAAGTAACTACCAGGGGAAGGCCTAAATATAAAAAACTGTAGATACAAAAGTTGCACAATTTTTTGGGAGAAATCAAATGCTGATGTTCAATTGGACCTTGAGGTGAAATTTCAAGGTCAAGTCAATGTTTTTTTAATGGAAACACCAGTTTTGACTCTAGAATCTGGAATATCATACTGTATGGCTGAACGTAGAATTTCACGCGCTTTCAGAATTTAGAGTCAAAAATAGCTGTTTCCTTTAAAAAAATGACTTGACCTTGAAATTTGACCTCAATGTTAAATTGAAGGTCATCATTTGATTTCTCCCTAAAACGGTGCAACTTTTGCATCTACGCTTTTTCCGATTTAGGCGTTCCCCTGGGAGGTATTTGAGTGGTTCTTTTAAAATGGGTCACCCTGTATATAAAATTCAATTGTACTTCCCAATATTATGTCGAACGAAGAAATAAAATCCCCAAAAATTATGTACGAAATTGTAAGCACGGTGATGCTCGAAGACCTTCCAGTATCACCGATGAAAATACCCACAAAATGTTTGGATAATATTCGATCCCACTTCTGACACCTTGTATAATCCTGGGCTTTTCCAAGATTTTCCACCAATTCCAGAAGATAAAGAAAAAAAATGGATTTCGCCAATCAGTTTACCGCCAATCACTTAACCCGGAATTATCTCTTCAATTTACAAGAGAATTAGTTACGTGGTGGATATAATGCAAAACTAAATCAGGGTATGATCGTTATATAAACAAGAAATAATAATTATGCAATTACAGATATTAATTGATGTTGACCATAAAGTTTTAAATGCAAGATGTAATAATAAAAATAAAAATAAATGAATTTTGAAGCTAAAAATAATAAAACATAATTCAAATTGAGTTCTGGAGATTATTTATTTGGAATAATCAAAGCTTTAGGTCTCCATGATACCATATAGTTTTTAGTTATTTCATCCATGATGGCCTCAATTGCGCGTCCGGGCGATTCAACCTCTTCGACTTTATCCAAATAAAGACGATCTTCTACAGTCAGATGAGTAAACTCTTCAACTATATCTTCATCTAACTTAAATATTAGAAATATTACCATAGGAAAAATGTCAGGCAGTTTAGATTTTTTTTTTGTAAGAAGGAGATGGGAAATCACTTATCTTGGCGGCAGGACAGCCTTAATTTCAATTCAATTTGAGTTTATTGTCGAAATGACTTAATTTTGAGCCCCTGGTAAAAAAGGCTATCTTGGATTTCGAAGCAGTCGATAATGGAATATACAAGCTCCGCTTATGCATGAAATTAGTCAACCTATCGATTATCTTGATACTTGTGCGCACTGAACTTAGCCAACGGTAAAGACTTATTTGAAAATAATTTGGATGGCCTGACGGGATTTAAATGAGCACGACTTCAGAACGTCGATTGATAATGTTGACTTTAATGCTAAAACTGGGTTAAGCTCAAACAGAGATTTTCAAAAATATTTGTGGAATCTAGTACATCAATTGTCAAACTCTTTATAATAATATTATATTAAACGGTTTATCCAGACTAAAAGTATAATTTCAAATCTGGAAGAAGTTCTTCTGCAGCCACTCGAAACATCGTAAAAATCAGGAGAAAAATTGCCAGAAGGAATTTTTATATTTATGCTTTTTGACATATGTATAGTACAGAACAAATTAATATTATAAGTAAGTGGTGTAAGTAATCTATGCCAGCCAAAGACGAAAGAAAATATTTTGTTTGTAAGTGAAATTGCCTTTTACTATGATTTTTTCGAACTTTTTTAAAATTTTTTTTTTTGAATGTTTGTAGTGTCGCAAATTTCGTATCTGAGCAGCCTAAGTGATATATGTGTTGACCTGTAATAACAAACTTCGAACAGAAAATGTTTCTGGTTCGATGCTCACCAAAGTACTTAATAATTTTTTTTAATAATATTTTTATTCCATAACGGCATTTCATTGTTTCAATACGAATTGAAAAACATAAAATTTTGTATTGTAAAACAAGGAATATATTATGTATATATCACAGATTGTCTCACTGATTGACTCCGGAACGCTCGCTTTCCGGAACGTTTGATTTCATTTTTTTGAATTGGGGAAAACTTTTTCTTCAAACGATGCGTAACTACAAAAATACGATAGTTGTTTGTGCCAAATAGATTCATGCGATATACTTCAAGGAGTCAGTTCTAGATTTTTCAAGCTGCGCCTTACCGAGATAATGTTAAGATACAACTTACAAATCTGTCTTTTACCTAAAAAAAAAAATTGAAAACAATTTTGGAGGTCCCTAACAGGTTAAATTATAAATAAATTGTACCCGTCCTAGGACGGGCTGTACCTCCTAGTAATAGAATATTTTACAATTTTTAATGAAACATTCCAATTACTCTAGTTCTGCGATTGTTTAAGATCCGACTATTGACAAAAACCGAACGCTGAACCGCAGCATGGTAAGAAATTGCCTCAACTAATGCTCTACGTTTGGCTTCTAGGGCCTACTATAATATAAATCTACTGAAATTCAATGGTTTGGGCGACTTTTGATTGGGGCTTACCCTAAGACTTACGGTAATTTATCTCTATTATGTCCAATTGTCCATAAAAACAATTAGAGTTATTTTCGGTTATTAGCAAAAATTTAAATAAACTTTTGTTCAGAAAGTATCAGAAGGCTTATGGCTATTTATATGAAATATATGTGCAATAGTCCAATAAATTAATTAGGACCAATTACAACAGATTGGGGCCCGTATTTTTGAATTCAATCGAAAAAATTTGCCATTGATTCATATAAACCAATTTAAATTTTCGATTGAAACGACGTATTTTACTAGAAAGTCGCCGATAACTTTTTTCGATTGAATTTCATGGCCCATGGCCAAAAACAACGGAAATCGAGCTAGAATTGGTCGGTTATTATAAAAGAAAAATCGAAGTTTTGTTCGGGAGGTTGTAATGAATGGTTAACCCCATTAACAGAGTTACCGCAACACTTACACATGCGTGTGGTATAACATCATCACCTCTTTTAGTCTCTCGTTCAGCTCTAATGATATAACATCATGGTGTGACAATAGTGTATTAGCGTTGTCTCTTCATAAGCAAAATAACCCAGCTAATACAGGTTTTACTTCAAATTGAACCTTTTTTCAATTCAAATTCAACCTTTTGCAAATTATATTTATCATCAAAACAAATTCCATTTCTTAATTAAGTTTGATTCACGTCTTCTGTGGAAAATGGGATTCTAAAATGATTTTTAGATGAAGTACTGGAACCCGTTAGGATGGAACTTGGCCGTTTCTTAACTGATTATAATGAAATTCAACACGTGCGATGGAAATGCGATTTTAAAATTATTTTTAGTAGAAGTTCTGGAGTATGGCTGATCGGAATGAAACTTGGCTATTTCTTAACCAAATATGGTGGATATCGACTTGTGCAATGGAAATGCTATTGCAAAATGATTTTTTAATGTAGTTCTGCAAAATGGCCAAACAGCTCTAAAGGCAAATCATACATTGGTGAGGATCAATCGATTCCACCTCCCTATCTACCATCTCATGATGTTGGAACGTTATTCCACCGAATGTTGAACAATCCTTTATCCTTCGTGCACGAAGCAATTCGGCGTGTCACGGGCTTGTTTCATTACGAAACAAAATCGTTGATTTTCCTTCATCGCATCCAATTCCATCCAAACACATTACCATTGCTCCATGCAAGGTTTGGTTTAGGATTTTTTCCCTCGAAAACGGGGTAGTATATTAAAGTTGTTGTTATTGTAATGCGTTCTTAGTTGAATTTTTGTCAGGCACAGCTGCTACATATAGGTTGTTGCATCACCTTGATCCTAAGACTAAGACCCAATCTGTCAATGCTTCTTAAACCATGGTTAAATATTTATAATACGGTTAAATTCACTCTCGATTTTACTCGACATAATACTTTATGCAAGCGCATTGGAAGCTGGACTCTTAGTGGTTTAATCTCTGTGCGGAGGAATGGAATACGTAAAATTTAATAGAAACTGCTGAGAGTTACTTCCGCCTAGTTATTCCCTAAAAAAACACATTCAATGGGAATTGATCGCTAGACGAATACAAATATCGAACGATATTTTTGGTCGGTTAAGAAAAGTGATAAATTTTGACATAATAAGTTATTCGCTGCTTGGAATAGAGAATCGGCGGATTAAATAATTAAATTGGGTGGGAATGGTTTGCTAATTAGCATCAGAGTTTTTTTTACTATTAATTTCCATAAATTTGAAAATCAACATTTGTTCGCTGGTTTACAAGTACACTCCCGAGCAACTGAATATTTTTTTAAAATGGCTGGATCGATTTTCGAAAAACAACCTTCTTTTGACAGCCTAGTATTTTATCTTGTCAAGGATACCTTTATCATTAAAATCCATACAGTACTTTTCAAATTAAAGCAGTCTTAGCAAACTGCGATGTTTCGGTGAAAACAATTGGCGTGATGCAATATCCTGTATAATGCCACGTTGACCGATATTTGTCGTCACTTATGAGTCAGACGTTGACCTGAACAAATCTCTACCAGTTTAATTCATTGTTTCTTTAAAATCATGGATACCACTCCAGAAAAATCCGCACAAGTTGTTGCTTTATTACAAGAAGGACGCAATCAAAAAGAAGTCGCTCGTCAGCTTAACATGAGCCAATCTGCTGTCTCAAGAGTATTCAGAAGGTTTCAGGAAACTGGTACCTTCAATCGAAGACCACAAACCAGCCGGTTTCGGTGTACAACAGAGAGGGATGATCGATTTATCGTCCTAACTTCACTGCGAAATCGCCACCTCACGGGCGTCGATGTGCAGCAAGAGCTAAGACAAGTTCGAGATGTAGCTGTTAGTCAATGGACAGTAAGAAGACGCTTAAAGGAAACCAACCTCACTCCAAGACGGCCCGCTAGAGGCCCAAAATTGACAACACGCCACCGCAAACAGCGACTCGAATTTGCTCGCGAACACATCAATTGGAACATCGAGCAATGGACGTCCGTTCTATTTACTGACGAGTGCAGAATATGTCTCCATGGTAGTGATATGAGAGACCGGGTCTACTGGCGTCCAGGAGAGCGATTTTTGCAGTGCTGTTTTGCTGAAACAGTCTCATACGGCGGCGGTTCGTGTATGATGTGTGGGCTGGCATATCGTTTGAGGGAAAAACAGATCTTGTTTTCGTACCTGGTGGAGGCCGTGGAAGGATGTTTAACCACTGAACGATATATCGAGGGCATTCTCTTGGATCATGTAGTGCCCTATGCAGGATATATAGCGGAAGATTTCATATTGATGCATGACAATGCCCGGTGTCACACAGATCGAACCACTCGACAGTTCTTGGATGAGGTCGGACACGATGAGGTGGCCAGCACTCAGTCCAGACATGAATCCAATTGAGCATTTATGGGATGAACTAAAACGGAGGGTCCGAGCTAGAAATACGGTACCATCTAACATCAGTGACCTGAAGATTGCGTTAGAGGAGGAGTGGGGTGCGATCCCCCAAGTATTTGTCAAAACCTTAATAAGGTTAATGGGGAACCGCATGCGAACCGTTGTAGACGCAAGGGGGGCCATACTTATTATTAACCAATAAAATTATTTTTGTTTTGCTTGAGTTTTTGTTGTAATTTAATTTTAAACACCTATATTTTTTGCTTAATCATCAATTTTGGTTGCGTTTTCATTCAAAATTCATTACAAAAAAAAGTACTAAACCAATTTTCATAAAAATAGTGTCATTTTAAAGCAAAAATATCAGGCTTTCAAAAAAATAATGTCTTATGAAAATCGGTTTGACCGTTCTAACAAAAATCGCCCTTATGTCAGCGCTTAAGGTTTTAGTCGATTCAGTTGCTCGGGAGTGTATATTAGAGTATACCTATTTTATTATATGTATATGTTCGAGGGCCTATTTCTTTTCAGTTTAGTGCGAATAGTGATCTGAACATTAATTACCTATTTGATTTGTATGTTTATATGTTGTTTGCATGTTTTATGATTTTTAAACCAAATGTTATCTCTCCTAAGTAATTAGTTTCATTTGCAAATCTAAAATTTTAAAGTTTTGGTTGCGAAACTCTTGGTGGCCAGTAGGCAAAAATTGGAATCAGTCCGTTACATTAGAATATTTTGTCCTGGTTTGTCCGATATTAAATAAAACATAAGCCACACATTCACAAAAATTAAGTTTTTCACAAATAAGTTTTTGTGATTAAATTTGTACATTGAAATCATAAATTCAATGACACTTCAGTTACTTCAGATTATAACCTACCCTCAAATTACGTATTACTGTCTATTATGCTGTCAAATTTATTCTACATAGAATTCGAATAAATAACAAAATTACGTGTTACAAAATCAAAAGGCATGCCTACCTATCCTTAATAATCACGGTAACGGTACCAATCCTATAAAAGATCACAAGTTATATTCAATCAGCCAATCAACTTCAACCAAAAAAAAAAAAATCCTTTAATCCCACATTAAGGACATCATGTGCATGTCATGATTATACGACCTCACAGATTAAGAATTCATTGTAGATACACTTATATAAAAATGTACTCGAGTAGATATAAAAAAGTAAAATCGAAAATTTTCTTTTTTTATTTCAAAGTTTCAAAGAAGAAAATCGGGAATGAAAAATCCCATGAAAATGAATCAAATAATTGTGTTTATAAATAGTAAATGACAATTAATTCAATGAATATTTCAAAGGTTTTTACATTCATTCGTCGATTTATTTATTTATTTATATAGTCGTCAATCGTATAATGTCGAATACAAAAAAAAAAAAAATCGATCATTGATTATATCAATTCGTTGTATTATTGTTATAAATAAATAAGCATAAATAATAATAATAAAAAAATAAAACGGATAAATTGTTTATTTTTCACACATGAATTTTCTTTAATTGCCTATAAATCTCTACTCTGTGTGTACGTTTTATATGTATTTAAGATGAAAATTAAGATTAATATTTGATTGATTACGAAAACGAATTGTGAAGTGATATGCCTTCATTTTATTTTTGTACCCTTGCACATTATAACATGCGTATATTACATATGTATGTATGTATATGTATGTGTTTTGTAAATAAAGAGGAAAATCTTCAGACTTGATAATTGAATTAATTTTGTTTGAAAAGCCTTGACCTATAAATAATTTTCGTTAAATGAGGGGGAAAATTTAAAAAGGCTGCTTTGACTCTATAATTGTTGCAAATGAGGATTCTACGAAAATTTTATTTTGTTGATGGTTGTCGGTATCCCAAATTTTGCTTGTGAATTATATGATTTCAAAATGTTGTATTTTATGATTTCTTTGAATTTATTGGAATAATTGCTTTTTCGTACCTTAGAATCATTTTTGTGTTTGTTTTATTATTTGAACATCAATATTGATACGAATATTGAAAGGGGTGTCGTCTTCCAGATGAAACATTGAGTGTTTTGATTAAGTGTGTTGGTGGTATGACTAAATTGCTGTGTGGGGACAAATGGCCTGTAGATTCTATATTTCTTTTGGTGAATACTTATTTTACACAACGAACCAAATAACTTTTTAATGAAATATTTTGTTTACGGTGCTTTATTTTTGAGATATATAGAATCGAAATATTTAGATGAGTCAATGTAAATGGTTCACCATGTATGCCTAAGCAAATTTGCAACTCTTTTAATTTACAATTTAAAAACGACACCCTGATTTCTGACAATCGTAACTATGTAGCCGCAGCACCCACAGCCACATCCGCGGGGGTGGAGGGGGTGGGGTGGTACGATATTTCCTTCATTAATTCAACGTCAAGATTTGATATATCAGATTAAGCTTAAAGTAGACCTCCTTTTTGAAATTTACAAAACGGTACATTTCTAGGAAATTTTTAAGAAAAGGCGGTGGTTTAATTTTTAGAGAAAGAAGAAATCTTTCCTATTGCTATTAAAAATTGTCTTAAGACAGGCCCAACAATTTCTTCTCGGTTGCTAAAGTTGTATGTCAGAGTAATTACACATAATCTGCCTATAAAAAAATAAAAATGGCTCTTAGGTTCTGACAGATGTTGAGATTTAGAAAAAAATTTGCTAAACTCTTTTGAAAACAAAGCTTTCGTAGTGTTTGCTGGGTTGATTTATTTGTAATATACGTTTTGTATAACCCCAAGTTTACCCCTTTTCCATTTCAAATTCAACCTTTACAAATCAAGTTGACAATAGACTAAAATTTCTTTTGCAAAAACTTAAATTTGATTTGAAAAAGGGAGCTAATACTAATCTGCCTGCTTGCAAAGTATCATTGTGATGAGAAAAATACCTAATCGCGACTGAAAACAATTTTTGGTTTCCCTCATTAGGAGCGTCTTTTTTGTTAGAAAGAGAATCAAAAAATACTTGAGCCAAACTAGTCAGTCTCTATAATCAACTAGCGTTCGTTCGACTTATAATTTCTCATTAACCGGATCTCTTTATTACCGGTAAACGATAAATAAAAATGAAAGTTACCGGTTTATTTTGAAAAACTATTTTAAATATAAGGAAATTGTTTTTGGCGGAGTTCTCCTGATCCTGATTTTGGAAATTCTGGTCGCTTCCCGATATTTACAGAAATTTTCGGAATTTTTCGAAATTTTCATGGGTTTTCTAGATTTTTACAGGCTTTCCGAAATTATTCATTAATATCCAGATTTTTTGATATTATTGAAATTGTTCGAGATCAATCGAAATTCTTACAATGGGCGCTTTCAGAGCACCAAACAGTTGGCAACATGTTGAGTAAAATCACGGCCAACGCTATGAAATTTACGAATTTTATTAGTAATTCAAATCAAATTAGCAATGATTTCACTAAACATGATGCCAACAGTTTGCGGATCTGAAAGCGCCCGATATAGAGTTATGCGATCTTTTCTGGGGTAATCGAGATTATTCTAGGATTATTCGAGATTTTTAATGATTTTCCAATTTATTCGAATTTTGTAGGACAATGTTCTGCGCTTAGCTTTAAATTGTGATACATATTTAGTTAATAGATTTCTCCAATTTCCGATAGGTTTTCGAAATTATTCAAAAATGTCCAAGTTATTTACGTTTTACATAACGGTGTAGCACGTATAGGATTTCCTTAGGTTTTTTATAGACACTTACGGATAATTCGATATTTGAGAACTTTCAAGAATACTCAAGTGCATTATTTCGAAATTCTTGATGGTTTATCGATTCGTTTTATTTGAGGCCATTGAAATTAATCATTCTGTTTTGTCTACTCTCGAAATCAGATACTTTTAATTAATACGAGACTGGACAATAGGAAGAAATAAGTTTTTAAATAAAAGCTTTACTTGTTCATTGAAGCATTTTTAGGGTATGGACCCAAAAAAAAAATGTTACGGGAAAACCTGAAATTTGTAGTTACGTCACTGCTCGTGACCCAGAAGTTGTAATTTTTGTTCTTGCTTTTATAAACTGTCATAACAAAAGATAAAATAACAGGAAACTAACGTTTTGTTCATAGAAAAGGCTGTTGTCGCATTTCTTGGAAATTGAGTCCCTTCTGGACTGAATACGGCTCATCTTTATTGTTCTATTTTCAATTTCATTTAGCTGCATTCCTGAAGGATATTGCTGGGTGTCTATAGATTTTCAGGTATCATTGAATCAGCGCTAAAAAAACTTTTCACCAGGTAATAGGTTGAAGATTTTGTATTTTAATTTCTTTGCAGCATTATTTTCACTGTGAGAATGACTGTTTGGTACACTCCGCGACACTTCATTACCCTCACTTGAAAATGGTCCATAAAATCTAAGATCATGCGCCTAATTATTTGAAAAATTTTCATTACCTTAGTTTCTATCTTATCTACTTTCCAATGACTAATACACATAAACCTGCATGTAATGCGAAGTGGAAACTCCATATTTCGACTCTTTTGCTTATTTAAACTGCGACACTTCTTACCCTCATCTGTGAAATTAAGTAATAAACCCAATACGTGTCCTCCATTGTTCCTTACAACATCATAAATTCTATTAAGCAAAGGCCTATAAAGACTTTGTATTAATTCTATCGGTATTTTCTCGAAAGCATCATGAACAGCTGCCATAAGGTCATTCGGGCATTCGTATTGCCTTTCATTCGAATAAATTTGTCTCGATAACCATCCCCAAAGATTTTCAATAATATTTAAATCCGGAGACAAAATCGGCCAATTCAAAACTTTCACGATATTATCTTCAGACCACTGTTTCATTCGTGCAGCTGTGTGGATTGCTGCGTTATCTTGCTGGCAAATCCAGCGTTGGCCTTCAAACATTTCGTCAAAATTGAGTTTTTGTACTTCTAGGAGCTCGATGTAGCTTTGCGAGTTTTGTCGGCCCTCCAGGATAACCAAATCAATAGCACCATGGAAAGAAATTGTTGCCCACACCATGATGGAACCAATACTGGTGTTGCGGCGGGCCAAAAATAGCTCCGATTTTCTCAAATCATGGGAGGAATGTTTAAAACCATCTGGTTCATCTAAATTAAACTTTTTTTCGTCCGAAAAAATAACCTGGAACCATTCTTCCTTCCAATGCAGATGTCCACGGCAATATTCCAATCGAGCACTTCTATGTTGCTGGACCAAACCTGGTTCTTTCGTAAGTTTTTGTCGCCGGAGATGTGAACACTTTTTTATTATCCTCTGAACAGTACGGATACTGGCTGAGACTCCAATTTTCTGCTTTATTTGTTTAAATAGCTCTATGTTCCCGTTCATTTGTCGCCATTTCTGTGCGATCTCTTCGATTTTTTCCATAATTTTGTCGATCTTTGAGATAGTTATTGATGGTCCAAGAATTGCGACCAATTTTTTTTGGAAATCGCACGATTGGAATAATTTTATTGTTTAAGCGCAAGAATCTTTCCAATTTCTACCTTTGTTACGATTTTCCTCGACCCATTTTCGTCACTACCAACTGCAGCTGGTAATAAACTTAATAAATTAATGATAAACTATTAAACTGAACACAACTAAATTTATTTACACGCACCTTATGCCTTCGACGTCAAAAACAAAGTGATGAGGGTAACCAAGTATCGCAGTTTAAATAATTAAAAAAATCGAAATGGCGATTTTCCACTTCGCAATGCCTACAAATATGCGTATTAGTCGTTGGAAAATTATATATAATAAAATGCCGATGCCGCCTAGAGGCGTTTATTCAAAAATTAACCTTGACCTTGTTATGTAATTTGAAGATCGTTATTCTCCCTCGAATCTAAATAACTTTTTCCCGGACCATTTTGTTCTGAAAGGCGTAGAATTAGAATTAGTGTTGTAGGGCCATATGGGCGTTTAACCACCTCGCACTGCGATCTAAAAGATCTTTTGTGCTCCAAGCCCTGCTTAATTATCCGTCCAGTCAATATTCAGGCTCTTAATGAACCTGATCATACTGCCGGCCGGTACATGATACTTACTGTCTGGGCTCATTGCTCTCCCTCCTAGATGTATACTCTAGAAAAGCGGTAGCATTGATACTCAATGACTTCGAGAGAGCAGTCCTACTCCCGTATATTCCTACCCGTGTCTCGTCTACCGTTTTGATTTTACTCTTGTGAGTTGCTGAGAATAGAAAGACGCCTCTAGGTCACCCAGCTTTACTACACGAAGGCTAAATAAAACTGGACTGGAGGGCGCCTGGTATCCAGAGTCCGCATGTATGGACTGATTTACCTATCAGCCATTGATCGTTCGGCATATGCTGTTCCACCTTAGATTAGGGTTTTTTGTAGAGGTTTTCTCCTTTAGCGCCGTACTTTAGCCTGTCCCAAAGGGCCACATTCTGCCTAATGGTTTTCTGAAAGGCGAAGCTTTCCGTGATATTTAATGCCGTCCAAACTCCAAAGTAAATAGTTTACCCAGTACATAAAGAGAATTTCTATTTTAATTAACTTCTTTCAACACAAATAATTTTATACAGTCTACTAAATAGTAACCATTAAATCAATTAATTTATAATAAATAAAAGTCAAATAATTATAATTATTCGAATTTCAAAAAAGATAAAAATATTTTAGAAAATTAGAAAATATTTTTCCATCATCATAAATATAGTAGAGTAATAAAAATTTATTCATTAAATACCAATAATAATAATAATAATGAGAAGGGATAATAAAAATAATGATAATAGTAAGTAATAATAACACAAAAACAAGTACAAATAATTATAACATAAAATATCTCTTAAAAATTTGTCTTTTTGATTTTTAAGATGTACTTAGATGTAATATTTTCTTTTATTCTTCGTCTTCGTCTATTTATTGTACATACTTCCCGCAATTGTTGTTGCTACTGGTTAAATACTAGAAAATTTTATTTTCATTTTTCAATATTAAATATGTTTTGTACATATTATTTTATAACATAATACATAATATATTGTTGTAGAAATGGGGTTTGAATTTTCTAATTTTTTTTTAATTGTGGTGAAAATTGCAGAATATGTTTATTGGATGGGATTGATGGAGGTGTATAAATAATAAAGAACATACTAATTATTACCTTTATTAAAAATAATAATTATTATTTATGCTTATGTAAGACAATATCGAGGTAGGTACTAAAGGTATATAAAAATCAAGTATGATAATTTATTAGATAACTTTTGTATGTGAGCAGTTTGTATAGATTTATAGATATGAATTATGATCGTGTTTTGTCTAATATTATGTAATAATTGAATAAAGTCCTCAATACAACACTCATTGGAAGCATATAAGCATGCATACGAGTATAAAAGAAAATTAAGTATGGAAGTTGTGAACATTTTTACAAATTTTTTTTTTGAAATAGAGTTAGTTGATACTTCCTTTGATAATAAAAATAAGTTGTTTAAAAAAGTAAAAAAATTGATTAAATGAAGTACATTAGGGCCAGCGTTCTATACCTTTGCAATATGAGAAATTCTTGTCTTTTCCGCAATCCTTTTTTTTATCGTGTGTTTTTTGTCCAACATAATTTTTCTTTTCTTAAATCATCTGGTCGTCGGGCATGTCAAAATTATATTTTTTTTTGCAAAAGCCAAGAATTAAGGGCTTCTGTCAAAGAGCTTCCAATATTTCTGATATAATTATAGGAGCCAATTGTAGGACCTCTTTCAATTTTAGTATAAATAGCTTTTAGAGGTGCTCTTAAACAAGTGAGACAAAAAAAAACAGAATTTTTATGAAAGAACTCCGTGTTTGGTAAAAATTACCTAGCGGGTCTATTTAACTAAAATTTTTGGAGAAATAGTCGGATATTTAAAAAAAATACAGAATAGAACTCCAGATTTTGTTTTTATGTTGTCGCATCAGATTTCAATTCTCTGCTTCTGTGTTCTGTACATTCGCTACATTTAGTTTCAATATTGTGCAGCCTAAATAGGTACCACCTATGTAAATAAAAAACAAATTCTGTTTGTTTGTCTTGCATAAAATTCCACACCGTTCTACCGATTTTGTCCCCAAAGATATGTGTTTTGACCAAAAGAACATTTTAAGGTCAAACTCGATTCGATAGATTAAAACCCTTTTTTCAGTTATTAGCCGCAATTCTTCATGTTCAAGAATAAAAACTTGTCGACCAAAATCCTCATGATGAAATTTGTGTGCGAGGAAATTGTGTGGTTGATAAGAGATATTAATAGGAGGTTTCAAGGCCCCCTGCCAACTGCTCCACGGCGCCCTAGGGGACCGCGGCTCACAGTTTGAGAAGCACTTCACTAGATGATGACTTGCACGACCCATCGAAAACTACACGCAGTTTCGTGGTAGTGCTCGAATCCTTCCACACTGCGTGATGAGGCAATTAAAAATGTGGTTTATCAAAATATAGGTCACCACTTGGAAAAGATTTCAAATGTCCTGGAGTTAAATAGTCGTACATTTCACGATACTGAATGGCTAGTTCCTTTCGTCTCACAAATTTTCGTTCCAGTTCAACGCTCACCTAGAATAATCCCAGCACTTTAGATATTTCTTTGAAAGGCAGGCGAACCGAAAATCTTCCATCCTCTTCCCTCTGTGTTGTGGCCTTAAAATATTCCTCACAATTTGTGTCTTCTAATTTAGATTATCTTTCAGTACAAACCTCCGATTTGTTGTTGTCGTTATGTGAAAAGCAAGCAAATTTTCAGTCGGCTCTTTTGTTATCAACTTTCCACGAATAACCTAACCAGATATCGCAACCTCGAACTGAATCAGCTGGTTTTGCCGTAACCATACAGGACATCGGAAACCTTCCGTGCAATATTCTGCCATCGATTACTAAAGCTTTTATCATTTAATGTTACGGCTTGGACACAATCAGGCCGAGACAAATTTCGTGTTAGTATTTCCTTGTAGTCGTATAGTGGGTAGTTAATTGAAAAAATAAAACGCTTTACTGATTCTTTAGTCATATGTTAAACTATAAATTAAGATTCATCAATTATCAAACAAAGTATGTTCATAACAAAAGAGCCACTGCCACTGGTATAACGATGCAAAAAATATAAAACGTGATTCTTTGTTTAATTCTACATGAATAATGAGTGATGTATTAATTTGTAGGAGCAGTGTAATGCTTAAGCTTTCAAAATGACAAAACCCATAAAACAAACCAATACAGCATTTGAATATATGTATGTACGTTGATTTTATACAACAAACGCGCAATCATTGGATTCAGTCGCCACTATGTCGTTATAATTATTAAATTCAGTTCACATAAGATTTTATGTATTCTTTAAATAAAAAAATAAAAACTTCAGCTTTCAACGCTCACATGTATCTTATTTATTTATTCTCATAAACCATTATATAAAAATACAGCTTCCACCCAACTGAGCTTCTTTTTTTTTTATTTATGGTAAGTATCTATCTATCAATCATTCACATGGGGTGAGAAAAATAATTGAAAAATTAAATTTTAAATTTATTTCCGATTTTTCTTATCGAAACGGGAAGAAAAGCACAAAATTCATTAAGCTTTATTCCTAAAAGAAAATTTACGACTGTTGATTTAAGATGATGTAGTAGTATATGCATAGCAGAGCCAATAAACATTATATATGTATCAATCTATATAAATGTTTAGTTTAGATTTAGTTTTTCTATTTTCCAGTACGAGAAAACATACATACATATACACACACACACACACACAATCAAAACATAAAAATGGTAAACTCGTATATGGAGAAAATTCTTTAAATTTCGAATTTATGAAAAATCACGTAAATCCAATTCAAGAAAATTCTAAAATCGAAAATATAAGACACGATATATATTTTATACTTATGTGTATTTCGAAAGAAAATGAACCTCGTTCACAGAAAAAAAAACGACGAAAATCACAAAACTTAATTTTAATAATTTTTTTTTTTAGGATTTTTCTAACTTTTGAATACTCCATATCTAGAAATACAGGGAGTCTCGTCGAATATTGCTTGTTGCAACATATTTTTAAATACAACAAAAAAATAGGCATAGTCACCCTGTGCCAAATCATATTTTTATAAATCATAGGATAGGAAATTTTTTCAAATAAATAACAAAAAATACGTAGATACGAATATTAAAGTGAAAAATTGAAAGAAAAACTGCTTTTAAGTTTATTTTTTATTTTTCGTTGTGGATACGGATGGAAACTGAAAATGAAAACATCAAACGTGTGCGTAAAAAAATAAAACCCAAACGCAAAGACAAACAGTTTTTTTTTATTATTTCTTTTGCTAGGAATTTTAATCAAATCTGCATCTGGGTTTGAGTGTATTGTCGATGTAATATTAAGGTGTAAGTGGTTTAGCGACAAATCTAGTTTTGGAGTCAGTAAATCCCTTTATTTTTAAAACGTGTATTTCGCGCAAATTCAAAACTATTTGTTTTACAAATACAGTTACCTCACAAATGGGGCTAATGAAACTGGCTAACAACGGGCTAATGAAATAATCTGACGAAACAGGTGATAAAAAATAATGAAGTATCTTGGCCCGAATAATTGTTCCATATTAAAAAAAAAGTTCGTTTTCTACAAATAAATTGGAACATCAACCACAGTTCGAGAACGGTTATGGTTTGTTACTGTTTTCCTATAAATAATTGTTTTACCAATACATCCGTCGCTATGATGAATTACACAACATTTCTATAAATATAATATATGTGGATTATTTTATTATTTCGTTAAGTGTAAGCGAAGTTGTAAATTGTCAAAAACTCTTAAAATTTTAATTTTTAATGAAAGAAAATATTTTCTTGCATTTTAACATATTTCCTGACAATTTGAAAATTGGTGTTGTAGTATGTAATGTGTATGCCAAATTTACGTGCGATACAAATGATTTATGATGGGGAAATTAAATTTTGAAGTTTTCTAAAGTTAGATATGGAATTTGACAGGTTACGCATGTTTATTAGGTAAAATCTGCTGAAAATATTTTAGAAATCTATCGTTACTGATTTGGACATTTTAAAGGTTCCAAAGGCAGGTAATTCCTTAAATTTTTAGATTCTTTGGGTAAAAAAAAAAAATTAAAAGTTATACTTTACCATTGAGTTGTATAAAGTTGTATAGGCGTCACTCAGTTTTCGAAATCTTAGCTTTTCGCCAAAATATATTTTATTTAATTAATTTAGAACCAAACCAACATAGGTTGTTTCATTTAATCAAAAATTGGATAGAATTGAAGGTGATTCACTTAATTATAAATAATACACACACGGCGGTCTCTTTTATTAGAAATTTTGAGCATTGAAGCATTATTTGAAACGCGGAAAACTATTTTGAATACGCAAATTCGTCGAATAAAAAGAAACAAAAAATTAAAAATATTGGGTCTGCGTCTGCGAATATCTTTCAGGAGGAGTATTGTTAAAACAGATAATTATATGGCAATTGTTCATCAGTACGATGAAACTACATTTAAATCTCATTTTCGCACACGTCGAAAACTAGCTTTCAGGTAACTTTAAGTATGGCTTAAACGTTAATTTTAACTAAAAATGCCTTAAAATGTTATAAATTCTTACTTGAAAGCGGTATTCCATCGTCGCAAAGAAGACCCAGAGTTAACACTAAGCTGCCTTTTTGAATGACAATTTAGACGTTAGGAAATACAAATTGTTACAGCGAGATTCGGATAGATTTGGAGTTTCTAAAAGATGTACTGTAAGAAAGTATTTTAAATGGCTTTAAATGGCCATCAAAAGGCGAAGCAAAAGATTTTATCGAAAAATTTGACTTATTGCGTCGACGCAATACTGACCCAAACGTACTTCGATGGGACAATCATCCAAATCCCTGCCCCATCTAAAGATGCCTCCAGTTACTGTAATCGGAAATAGTTTCACTCCTTAATACTGGCGGACATTCAATGTAGAGATGGATAAATCTGGAAAATGTTTTTTCATATTATCCACGCATTTCCTCCGCAAAGTATGTTATTTTTTAAACTCTTGTTCTATTGCTAGTATATACTACTAGTAATTTGGTTGCCTCATGGATTCATAAGTCTCACTTGCTATGCAGAAGAAA
This sequence comes from Tipula helvola, assembly GCA_963556165.1. Taxonomy (NCBI): domain Eukaryota; kingdom Metazoa; phylum Arthropoda; class Insecta; order Diptera; family Tipulidae; genus Tipula; species Tipula helvola. The sequence continues at coordinate 386,829,174 of OY744482.1, read as the reverse complement.
CTATTATCAATAAAATAATTTATCAAATACCTAGAAGGTTTTGATTGTCAATGTGGGTTTCGAAATGGTGTCTGTCTGTCTGTGCCCTCTCTACAGCCCATAACGAACGAAACTGGAACTTCACATTTAAGACGCTGTTTTCTTAAATTGGGAAACCCCAGTGAAATTTACTGCAAATCGGCCAACCAGAAGTGATTTCTTGTGCCAGAAAATGTATTTTGCAAATATTTCAAAAGATTAAGGTATACAGAAAAACTATTAAATACAAAATGTTTCCAAAAAATACAAAAGATTAAATTTGTAAGAAATTTGCATAATAAGTTTCTCAAAATTCCCTGTTCGTAAAAGAAAATCGTGGTCACACCTCCATTTTTATTTTAAGTTAATTTGTCTGTCCTATACCAGATGCATTTTAGCATTATGTAAACCAAAAAAAAAAATCTGTTAACAATATATGTATTGTATATGGTAAGTGTCATATATAGATTTTTAATTTTTTGGTGGAAATTTGGTTTTCCGGTTCTAATAGGAAGAAAATTCAATGTGTCTTGTAAAATATTCAGAAGTGTTAGAACTTTAAACTTAACATAACAAAACATCAAAATTTGGTTTGAATGGTGAACAAATTTTCGTCCTGAGCTTACAGCGACACTGTAGTACTCTTTTTTTTAGTATGGTAGTACCTCTCACATTCAACGTTTTGTTCATGCGCTCCTAGGTTTCGCTTATAAAGACCACATTGATATTATTGTTGGCCAGATAATTAACCAACATATCTTTTTTGGCGTAAAAACTTTGTTTATTCATCTGGCCAATAATAATTCTTTCACTCATGTCTCACATTCACACAAATAACAATTTGTACATACCAATTAAAAATATGTGGAGGAAATAAATAAATAACAAAAAAAAAATGTTGTTTCATGAAAATGTTGATGTTCCCTGCTTTTGCGAGTTGTAGTTCTCTGTTTTGAATTGTCTTCCAGTTTCATTTGCATTTATTGTTGTACATCATTATCTGGTTTCAACGGTGTTGGTGGTGTAATAAAATTCTCATCGATTACGTTCGTGCTCAACGTTGTACTCTTGTAATGATCAGTAAATGCTATTCGGTCTTTTATACTTGTGTACCGAGTTTTTTTTGTTGATCGACCGCGCATGACTCACATGACGATTTGTTGTAACCAACATTTTAGAATATATCTGTATAATTTATCTCATTTTTCAAAATATTTATTACAGCTGAGAAATGGTAAAATAACCGATTCAAGTTTAGAGATTTTCGAGACTTATTTCTGACAGTTTTCGATGATTTCTAGATTTTTCTAGGTTCGTGCTCCGTGAAATCGCAGTCTGCCTTCAAACGAGTTTGAAAGTTGGCCCTGCCTTTGTGAAATGTCCGCTGCTCTTTATCCACCTCTATCTAGATTGTTTGGAAACATCATCAAGAAGTTACAGTTTGTTCATGATTTTCGATGTTTTATAAGATTTTCGAGGATTTTTTGAGTTTTTTCAGGTTTTTAATCATTTTTGAGATTTACAAAAATTTATTTCATTAGAGTTCCTAATTTGTCTAATTATTTGAGTTTTCGAAATTTATCGTGATTTTGAGAATGATTCCTTGAGATGTACAGATTAATCAATTATTTTCAGATTTTCGAGGTTTTCAAAATTTTTTGTGGTGATCGTTTGAAATTCTTAAGATTATTCGATATTTCCCAGTTTTTTTTTGAGATTTTTCGAAATTTTCGAGGCTTCATAAATTTTTGGAGAATATTTCGCCACCATATAGGAAAATAAGCACCACACCACCAAACGTTAGATCACCAATATGGGTTTCGCATAAGGCGATCAACAGGCGACTTAATTAATGTTGTCACTGATGAACTATGGAACCGGTGCATTCATCAGTCTCTTGAATCCACAGTTAAAGGGCTCAATACTTCGAAGGTATTTGGGGCAAAATTTATTTATCCATCCTGAAATTCACTTTATTTCATTGAAAGTATTTTTCTAAAAGGCCTATGTAAAACCAAATTGGAATACAACGGCATTTGGGCAAGTGAACCGAAAGACTCATCTTCAGAGACGAGTAAGCGAAATGATTGCGGATTATTATCTACTATTATTACCTCTACCATCGATACTCTTTCCCACAGACTTAATGTGCGGGGCTGAATCCTTTTCTCACCTATTACCTTATCCTATTTAAAAATTGTGTTCAATTCTATTTGCGAAACATGACCAAATTTTTATTTTTTAATTATACCCCAAAACCTAATTTTCTAAGGTTTTATTTAAATTCAAACTAATTTTTATAAAATAACTTCCTCTATACGTAAATATTCAATTTCAATTTTCTTACCACATAATCTCATTATGAATTAGAAATTTGTAATTAATAAACAGTACAAACAGAGTAACTGCTAAAATATGTTAGATTATTCAGTTCAAAGGTGAATGGGATTAAAATTACTCATATTCATTAGCAACCTTCACATCTATACTATTGTACATACTCGTACATACATATGTATAAAAAAGCATATTCCAATCCATGACGTTGTTATAAAACATTTTGTTTTTATGTTGATTGTACATATTTTTCTGCACATTATACAACAAAGTAATAGAAAAATATTAGAAAAACCAATATTAATTTTCACGTGACTTAATACTATTAGGGATTAGACTTTTCTTCTTATTGTTATTATTTTATATAGTCTTAACTTCTTAAGTATTCGTTTCCTTAGTATATAAATTTTTACAAAATGTTTTTTTGGAACCGTACACAGCAAATTATTATTATGTTGCTTGTTGAGAAAATATGTAACCACAAAATTATTGGTTGCATAATGTTTCATTAGAAAATATAAATTTTATTACTTCCTTCTATAAAACTAAATTGTTATACTTATATACAATACGCTTCACAGAGAAAGAAGATTAATGATGTTCGGGTGTAAGGTGTGGGTGTGCTAATGCTATAACGACATTTCTTATATTACTACTACGGTCAAAATTTATATTATAAATCATAAATCCATATAAAACAACAAAAAAAACAACAAATCTTTTTTAAAATACTTATTTCCATATGAAAATTAGGTCTCTTCACCGCACTCTCGATACTTATGGTCTGCGGGGCATATTATTAAAGAATTAAGAAGGATCCTTTGGTATTTTTACTTGTTTTGAACATATTTTGTTTTGTCGGGCCGAAGAATTGTGGGAAGGGAGGCAAATATAAAAAATAAATAAAATATATTCCCTATTCTTTGGCACATTTTGTGTTTGGGTCCCTTTAAAAAAATGGGTGCTCGCGGCTATTACTGGCATATCTAAAATTAAAAATGAATAAGTTTATGTTTTTTTCGTTTGTTCGTTCGTTCGTTTGGGACTAAAAATAAAACAGTTTTTTGTTATTGTTGTTTATTAATGCAATTTAGTGTGTTTCAAAATTTTCCAAATTTAAAACGACCGACATTGTTTTTATTGGACATCTTTGTTTTTAAAAGATGTTGGTTTGAAATTAAAAAAAAGGGATTTTTATGTTTTCTTTTAAGGGAGAACGGATTTAAAACAAAACTTGAAAAACAATATGTGATTTTCATATTATAAGAAATTGTTATTGGGATTTAGGTCACGCTCTTGTTAGTGTTAGTATCTTGTTCTTTAAAACTTGTAAAAGCGTTTTTACAATACTGAAACAAAATACAATTCTATGTTACATAACCGCGCACGGTTCATTGCTTTTATTTAGGCATTTTTTTAAATTTTTGCCTGTTGGTTGCCCCGGTGGCACAGTGGTTAGCATGCTTGCTTTTTAAGCTCCGGAGGTTCCGGGTTCGATTCCCGGCGGGTGATAAAAAAATCACGGCTGGTTAATGTAGGATCAATGAATTAATCATTCATTATCTGTTAAAAAAATTGATTACGAAACTTCATAATGAAGCGGCCAAATCCCTCTATGGGACGTAGCGCCCGCGAAAAAAAAACAAAAAAAAAACAACTACGCTTTTCATTAGGCACCACATAAATAAACACATGGTTGTGAAAGTACTGAATTATCGCCGTATCAAAATACTAATAAGTTGAATATTTTTATTGAATACCGCCATTTTTTTTTTATTTGTACTCAGTTCGAAGCGAACTATTGTGTGATTTAAAATTTTTCAAGTGTTATAACAAACTGCTTTAGATTTTACTGCAAAATTTATAATTCTTTAATTCAACAAATTAAAAATAGTCGACAATAATCGAATTCTGACGTGATATTTCGAATTCCGACATAATATATACATTTTTGACGTGATAGGTATACCAAATTCTAGAAGTTTATCGAATTCTGACAGTTTATGACAGTATATATAGCTAATTTTGAGATGATATATCGAACTCTGACGTGATGTTTCGAATTCCTACATGATGTATACAATTCGGATATTAAGACGAATTCTGACACTACATAACGAATTTTGACATCATGTGTCGAATTTCGACATAATTCTGACAGATACATTGACTTCTAATAGTATATAGTGAACATGATATATTCGAATTCTGATACGATATCTCGAATTCAGACAAAACAAATATAGGAATTAGAACAAATATAGACATAATATACAGAATTCTGACATGATATATCAAATTCTGACAGACGAATCGAATCCGATAGTATGTGTCGAATTCTGAGATGATATATTGAACTCTGACATGAAATTTCAAATTCTTACATGATATGCATAAGTCGGATGTGAAATATATAAATTTGAATATGATAAGTTTTGAAAATATATAACGAATTCTGATATGATATTTCAAATCCTTCGAGATATCGAACTCTGGCGTGATATAACGAACTTTGACTTTATAAGTTTAAAGAATTCTGACAGGATATATCAAATTCTGAGATGATTTATGTTGATACGTCGAATTCTGACACTATACAGCAAATTCTGAGATCGGTTCGGATATGTTATATCGAATTTTGTGATGGTATAAGGAATTCTGACATGAATAAGATAAAGACTGTGAGATGATATACATGATATATTCTGACAGATACATCAAATTCTGGCAGCATATAGCGAATTCTGAGATGATAAGTATGCATAATTCTGACAGGATATATCAAATTATGAGATAATTTCTGATGATATTCCAAATTCTGACATATGTATAACATCGATAAATCAAATTCTGACATGATTTATTGAAATCTGATATGGTATATCGAATAATAACGCGATCCATGTGTTATTTGTTGTTGTGAAATGGAGAATTAACCAGAGGTAATAAATTCAGCCTTCTAACTAATGACAATATCAACGTTTCAAAGTTGCCTTTAAACCAAGCACTACCTAAAACATAAAGATTCTTTCGGTTTTATACGCCGGCTCTAAAGAAATTGCAGTTACGTTTGACTCTGATACAAATGTCAAACTCTTTACCAAAATTGCAGAATTAGAAGAAGAAAACCTTCAGGTTACATAAAAAATTAAAAATCAACCCTGTATTTTGTAAAATAATCATTGATTTAAATCAGTTTTTATTTTTTTAAGCAATTTACATAATTCGTTATTTAAGTGGATCTGCCTCTATTGGATGTTATCCTGTCCCCCTTTACACACTACGATTTATTAAAACGGATTTAGTGAAATTTTTGAGTTCAATACTAGTCAACCTCAGTTTAACCTAATCGGAATTTTTTTTGCGTGGAGTACTTGAACGAGGTTAGCTACATGGGATTTATTAAACCGCCGTCTGTCTTGGGTATTAAAGAGATAACCTCAGTTTTAAAATTATGGATGCCGCGATTTATACGAAGATCTATCTAACTAAATTTAACTAACTATACTAAAGTATGCATGCAATTTTTTGAAATGTGCCTTCGCTAAAATCGCTAAAGGCTTTTCGTGTTGAATTGTTTATAGCGGATATTTTAATAACTAGAAAAGAATAAATTTTCTATTTTTCAAAAGATTTTTTATATAATTTTGCCCATTTTCCAAAATATTTCTAAAGAATTTATCCATAAATGAACGCTTTTTATAAACTATTTTAGCATATATTTAAACCAGTTTTTTAGCCAAGACAAGTGAGTATGTTTGAGCACACAATATTTTTTCCTCACTCATTTCATAGTGATTTTGATTCATTTTGACTTCGTTTTGCGTAATTACGTTACGACAAATTTCATTTAACGTAAATCGGTTACTAAGAGCAAAAAGAACAGACAAACTTTTCTTTCTTGTATTAAACCCGTGTTAATTCTTACAATAAATCGGTTATTATGTTGATAACACTTTATAGTAGGAAGTTTACATAAAAATAATTTCAACGTTATTTTAAAAAATCAATTTTTAATTAATTAAAACCCTACAAAAATAATAACCGTACTAATAATAATTATTTTAGCTATTTTATCATAATTTATTATTTAATGGAATACATTACTGGGTTATCTATCGAGAATCGAAAGCACAAAAAAAAAAAAAAAAAATTAAAAATATTCGAAAATACAAATTAACAAGAAGTAATTATTATTTTTATCTATTTCTGTTTATCTAAATTGTAAAATAAAGTTTAATTGATTTTCCAGATATTATTTTTAGGTTTTAATATTATTATTAATAATATATTTTATCACTTTGGTACACATAAACAAAATATGTATGTATTTACTATTTATATTGAGTTGTTATTGCTTTATTTTGTATTTTAAATTTGCAACATAAATAATCCATTTAGCAAATTAAAAATGTGCTTTGGTTTTTTTTTGGGGGGTTTCAATGTGGTCCGAATTGAATAAGATGTTTTTTGTTTCAATAAATTAATTTAAAAAATATTAATTTTAATTAATTTATATATTTCCCGTCATTTTTTGTTTATTATTTAAAATATGAATACGAATAACTTATTTATATCGCACTGGAAATAATTAAATATAAAAATACAAATATTTATGCATTGAGCATCCATAATTAATTATTAAAATTTAGCAAGAACATATAGTATTAAAGAAGTTCCTAGATCTAGGTTTCACCATTAAAAAAAAATTATCCAAAAACCAAAACCTCACTTTCCGCCCTCAGTGACTGAACTCTTATTTTACAATTTTAATCAAAATTCAATTTTTTCGACCTGAAATTTTGTATATTGGTAAAATATTAAATGAGATACTATTACTAAATTCACCAATATAATAGCTAAATAATAATTTAGAGGAACAACCTATAGTGAAAATCAGTTGAAAATACCTGTTTGCTGCCGATAATGTTCCACATGAATAATAAAATTGTGCAATTGTACAGGGGTTCTCTATTACAAAATATATTTCCATTCCAAATATATTCCATGGTAAATTTATTATTCTCTCAACAGTGTACAGGCGACATCAAAACGCATTAAAATATTTAATATTGATTTGAGTCCGCACTATTCGCACAGTTTCTCTTTCGGTTGATGTCTCGGCTGTAGAAATCTTATCCCTATTTCTTGTTCGTTAGTACATCAACTATTTATTTATTTATTATTTGTAAACAGTCAAAAGCAAACATATTAATTAAAATAACAAAAATAAAATTTAATTAATCTAAAAAAAAAAAAAAATTAGAATTAAAGTCCACCAAAATGAAAACAAAAAATTGGCACTTTAATCAAACCATCAAAATTAGTTTATCATGAACACCCAGTTATAATTTTAATTTTGATATGGAGTGTTTGAATACAATACATGGAATATTAAAATCAAAATATTTCGATACAACATTGAGATCACGTTAACGATGAATAAATGCACTGTAATAACAGTAGTTAGTAGTTGTCGGCGGAATCTAAAGTAAATCCCGTGGACGTAAATAGTGCTATGGAGAATAAATGTTAAAAAGTGAAAGCAAGTCTGTCCAGTCGACTTTTCCAAAAGTGGCACTCGCTCACCTACGCCTTGAAGGTAATATTTGAATACCTAAAAACAATAACGATCAATGTACGGCAACAATTTATAACCATTGGGCTCATCTGATAGCAGTTCTCTAAGTACAAATAATAAACATTGCTTTCAATTCTGTTTGAGTGAAAGTCATAGTAAGGAGACCAAATAACACTGGCATAATCGATTTATGGATTTATGGCCCAACAGCGTATCATGAAGGCCTTTCGAGCTACGTTTTATAATGTAACGTTACATTTGAATGGTTCTAAGGGCGTGTTAAGTTGGAGAATGAAGATCATTCAGGCCAATAATCCGGATCTGCCAACTAGTAATTGCAATATCGTTAACAGGAGGAAGCGAAAGACAGGTCATTTATCGATTATGATAATTAATAAGGAGTCCCTATAGTTCTTCTGGTAAAAACGAAGGGAGTGATTGACTTCGGGTCAACCACTCTCAACATATACAAGATTGATGGAACAGAAACGCATACGGTAGACCAACCTAGGAATGGTGACAACCAACCCACCCAGGCCTGAAGTAGCTACCAGCAGTGTGGTGGGAGAGGCTAAGGGTAGCAAGGTGAGCGAGTCCTTTGACTTCGGCGTAGTGCTGATTCACCTGGACTAAGAGGAAAGGACATGAGCGAAGTAACTGGGGAGGATGTTTGGTGTCCACTATGTTCTCAAACTAGAAATTGCAATCTCGATAATCGATTAACCGATAAATTGGCCGATATATGAGTTTCAATTTATCGATAACTTAAAAATAACGGTGCCAAAATTGAAAAAATTTGGACTGAAGGATATTTGAGTAGTTCACTAAACCCGTTCTGTCAAATAGCCGTTATTTCATTATAACTCCCTTTGCAAAAATACAAATTAAGAGGGTCGGTTTAATATATCTGGCGCAGTGGTCAACTTGAAAGCAACTAATGATACATTAGACTTCAATACAGATATGGTAGATGTCGTACAAATATTTGTGGGCCAACTTAACAGAAGAGGGAAAATTTGAAAATTATAAAACATATACAATTTTGTGAGGGTACAACAATGTGAATACATATATAATATTGAATTATTTTCATATATACTGAATTTAAACGAAATTTTAATTTTCATATATACCGAATTTATGCGAATAAGGTGCAGCATAATTTTGAGAATCGAAATACTAAGTATATCTGCTTAATACGTATTCGTCTTTAGTGTGAAATTGGCTCGCACAACCATAAATTTCTAAACAAATGCCCAAGTTAATTTGATGAATCTTAATGTGGACCAAATCTTCTAAATAACAAGTTCCTAATCTCGACTTATTTATCATTAAATTAAATTTAGCCAACAACAATTTTTGCTTATTGCTCGTTATAGTTATTTGATAACTATCTATTTGGATACAAATTTGATGTATTTTAATAAAACCATCATTTAAATCAAAATAAGTTGTTTAGGAAAAAATCGTCTTCATCTTAGTTGGATAGGTTAGATTTTTGTCGTATACACAGTAGATTGGTAGCTGCTGTTTTAGTTCTTCTCATTCATTTATTAAACGTTTTCTGTTGTTGTTGTTGCTGCTTCCGTTTTTATTGGTATATACGACGACGAGATAAAACTTATAAATCAACATTAATCAAAATAATGTCTATTTATGAATATTATGGTAAATCATCAGCATAAAATGTAATAACGTATATAGTTTTAGATTACAGGATTCTTGAGAATCCTTGACTATACACAAATATATTTTATTAAATTTTAATTTTTTTTTTGTGCAGAGTTCATCTTCTTGTGGTACAGTATTCATACAATCATGATGAATTTAGCGCTATTTGTGTATAAAGTTAAACTTAGCATTTCCAATTTTGTTTTTTGTAATTTTGTACACTATATAATACGAGTACTGTGACTAATCGACAAACTAATATATAATGTGTGCAACATATACAATAACTTTTCTTAATTATTTTACTATAAAATGAATGTGTCTAGACGTAGGTTAGGCTTGGTTCTATGTACAGACACAATAATACCTTTAATAAGCCAATATAATTATCTTCGGTATTGTATAAATGTACATCATAGATTACAATCAACTAGTTACTATAGGTAGTAAATTTAATTCGTGTAAATAAAAGTCCAGTAACTCCCTTATACATATAAAAAAAATGTGCGGAGGAATAAAATAGTAGAACGAACAAAATTTAGAATTCAAGTCAGATCTCGAGTTCCATTATTTTGCATTCGCATAAAATTCACTTTATACATAAAATCGTATGGTTCAAGTATATGGATGCCATTAGAGCTACTCTGTCCCCTTCTGTTTTTATCTGTTTCTACTAGAAAACTTTTATTTGATTTTCATTCTATTCGGAATACTAATTTTATGCTTATTTTTCTTTTAATTATATTAGTTAGTCACATATACCAATAATAATTATAAACGAATGGGGCAAAGATAAAGCGGAAGTACATAAATACTAGTACATATATAGTACCTGTGCTAAGAACAAATAAGAAACCCGAAAAACTATTAAATCCAGTTTTTACTAGTTTTAAATTAAATAATTTTTTTTGTTACTGTTTCCGGAACTTTTGTACACTACATACGTATCAAGTATCATCGTCATTTATTTATTATCCCTGGTGAAATATTGATCGCTATGAAAACTATGTCCTTAGTTGAATTGGAGTTAGCGTAGCTCTCTTATCTCCTAAAGAGATCCTAAAACTATATTGTTATTACTATTGGTCACTTTCATCGACTTGGTCATGTAGAACAGAAGCAATTTTAAACGTTTTTAGATACGTACATTTTTTTCAATATTTTTAGATACGTAATTGTGAATTGACATCAACGAGTTTTATCTATTTAACAACGAATGCTATGCATCTTGAAGCTGTGAGTGATCTTACGTCAGATGCCTTTATTGCCACGCTCAAAAGCTTCGTCAGTCGTCGTGGCTTTCTCGCTGCTATGCTTAGCGGTAACGCCAAGAACTTCATTGGGGCTTCACACGAGCTAACGGAGTTAATGAAACATCCAGATGTCATCAGCTATTCCTCTAGCGAACAAAACGCTACTTTGTCAAATTAAAGCAGTACTAAACTCTAGACCGTTATGCGCCGTAACCGATGATACCGATAATCTAAACGTATTGACACCTGGGTACTTTTTAATTGGAGAAGCCTTAGGGCTCTGCCTGAGCCAAATTTTAACAATTATAAACCAAATACTCTTAGTCATTGGCAAAATGTGCAACGCATGGTCCAATTATTTTGGACAAGTTTTCAACTCGAATATTTAAGCACCCTCCAAATGTGATAAAAATGGAATAAAAATCATAATAATTTACAACCAAATGATATTGCTCTAATCAAGAAAGAAGGAGCTCCTCTCGGATTTTGAAGGATAGGAAAAATAGTCAAGAGTGAAGGTTCAACTGATGGCATTATCCGAAATTATGAAGTAAGTAAGGTACCTATAGAAGGACATTACAAAACTTATTAAGCTACCAATTGGAATCGACCCATTAGCATCTTCCAAGGCGGGCGGGTATGTTGAAGAATCTCACAATGATTAACCCCTCCCGCCCCCTCGCCGCTTTCCAATTTCTACTGCAATAAAATGAAAGACTAATTAGACCTCGTATTACCCGGGTATCGGGTACCGGGTACCCGGGTATTTCAAAAAAAAAAATTTATTACCCGAATACCCGGGTAATATTTTCGGGTAATAGATAAAATTATTAAAAATGTTCTGCCTTTTTATCGTTTATAAATCATTCTTATAATACAGTTTCTGCATATTGTTGGTGAAATACCCGGGTACCCGGGTATCCGATACCCGGGTAATACGAGCCCTAGATATGTGGGGAAATTACCAAAAAATTAAACTAAACATTTTTATCACAGGTTTCTGACACAAGTCTAATGCTGTGTGCATCAAATCGATTTTTTCGACTTAATCATTGACTTTTCTAAATTGTTGACTAGTTCATGTCAGTTATTCAAATATAGCAGAAGGGTCAATAAAGCTAGCTGTTCCTGGCTTTTCATTATTCTAAACAGCGGCTTTTGGAACGTCAACCGTAAGTTATTATTCTTTGACGGAAATAACCAGGCTTACTGTTTGAAATTTCATGAAAATACTTTTCGTTTTGACTTGCATACTTATTTCGTACATAAAGTTGTCTAGATTCTAGAACATATTAAATTAGTTTATTATCGGTATAAGAAAATCTTAAGATTTTCAACGACGTAGATGAGTTCGCCCAAAAACGGAAGCAGATTATTCCAGCCTTGCTAAAACAGACTAAAGGCTTCTGTTCGTCCAAAAGTTTTGGCCCATAAAGTGGGAATCGCGGTTGCAGCAACATTAATACGTTTTAACCCAAGAAAGAGGCAGGTAAAAACGCATTTAACACCGTTAGTTAAAATTGAGGCGAGTTGTTTTACCCTTAGAGCGCTTTTCCATTAAACGACACAATAACGATATTTCGCCGTTGATACACTACCGATTTATCGTTGCTGACATACAGATATATTTTTATCGGACAATAAATCGGGAGCATCATTCCACTGTTGTGTCGGTCCGATAATTGGTTGAAATTCTGACAGATATTTTTCTTTAGTTATGGGATAGCCAGAACCGTTTTATAATAAGTACAAAATGTATAATTTATTTACATGACAGTTATGTAATTTTTTATCGCCACCGATATCGGTGAAAACGTTCCAATGGAAAAGCGTACACAGACATTATCGTTATTGTCGAAGTACCGGCGACGATTTATCGTTATCGGTAACGACATTATCGGTATATTCTGGAAAAACGCTCTTTCGATATAAATTTACTGGGTGCTAATTAATTTGGTTTAAGGTGTAGCTTTTTCGAATTAAATGCAAACCTTTAGGCTGTAAACGAATCATTCGATTTAAGTGACAATATTTCCAAAATGAACGAAAATTATTTTGAATTAAATAAAACCTTTTACGGAATGAATGAAACCAATTTCTAGAGAAATGAATCTTTTCACAAATTAAATAAACCTTTCAGAAATATGTAAAACCAAATTAAATAAATTTAAAACCAATAAATGCATTGTGAAATAAAACACGTAGGTATACTGCTCCTATAGCTCCAGCGGGAAGGGTCGTGGTGACTGTTTCAATTCTATATTTGATCATGTCTTCTAAATCTGGTTTTCTTAATAAATTCTTTGCATGTTTTTCGATGTAATTGAGGAAGGCCTTGTTCTATCGGATTTATAGCTTTTGCAAGAATTTTTCTTTTTAAATTAAACTATTGACGATCGTAAATTAATTAAATTTCTGCAATCAGCAACAAATAAAAACTAACCTGTTTTTAGGAAAATGGTTAAAATCTATTGGACAAAGTTTAATTATGATTTAAAAAAGCTTAATTTATGATCATATATTTGTATAGTTTAATTTAAATTGGCAAGGCTCCCATTGGAAAAATTAATTTAATTTAATCTGCAAAAGCAAAGAGAACGGAAAAAGAAACCTTTTATGATTTTGTGCTGCTTAGATATAGTCATTCACAGTCGCGAAACAATTCTTAGACACTATTTATTCGATAGCGGATAAAATACCACCAGCAAAATAAATTGGGGACAAAACTAATTTCAATTAAGTAATGTTATTCACACACGAAAATGTCAATTCAGCTTACTTTATATGAGTGCGTTTACAATTTTTTCAATAGAGAAATTGATATACATAATAAGAATTTTGAAGCGGGTCGAAAAATCGGAATATTTTAAGGTTTGCTGCAGAAATGATGAGGGCTCAGGGTAAAGTGTTATTGTTCGGATATAATTCCCCGTTTTTGAATAGCTAACGGTTGTATTTTTTTTGTCAAAAAGCCGAATGTGTCGAAAGGCCGAATGTCGAAAAGCCGAATGGGTCAAAAGGCCGGCACACATTTGCGGTACATCTATCAGTAGAAGTGATACGAGTGATAAATTCCTTTGATCTGTGTCTGTAAAGTTGACGTAGCATTTCCAATACATTCGTCGATGCCTTACTAACTCATCGAATTAAATTTTAGAATATCGAAATCCTCAATTTTCGATTTTTCCAAATTTTTAAAAATCCATTTGGAATATTAATTAATTTTTGGTAATTGAATTTCCAATATAACATATTTTATAGGTCTTGAAATTGTTAGAAATATTCTCTCTGCGAATAAACTGCGGCATATTTATGTATATCCAATCCAAGTAAAAACTTTGGTGTACATACTATATTGATCCAATATTGAATATATTCTAATTTTGTATATCATACCATTCATTATACAGCTATAATACACAAAGTTAGTTTTATTAATAAATAACTAATATACACGAAAAGTTTTTAGTTCGTGTTATGAAATTATGATTTACTTAAGAATTATGGTATAATATACTATATGTATATCTACATACAACGGGTATATATAGCAAGAAACCAAAAAATTATATTTATTCATAAATAAACATATAATAATAATATTACTTAAAATATTTATTTATTTTATATATAACTTAACTTAAGAAATGAATAATTTTAGTTTGGTTATATAAAAATGTTAAATCTTTACGAAACGAAAAGTTTAAATAAAATAAATTAAATTTCTTCTCTAACAATTTTCCCCAAAAAAATTTATTCAAAATTATTTAAAGTTTTTTTTTTATTTTTATTAGAAATAAACCAGAATAATTAATTTGGGTATGAGAAGAAGATTTCTAATCTACCGCACTACTGTGTGGAGATGGAGATACTTCAGATATGTGTATTATATGCATCGACTTTACATAATTTTTATTTTACACCCTTAGGACAATCAATTAAGTTATATTTTTATTATTATTAGTATTATTATTGTTATTATCATTATCACCCCATTTAAAAATAAAACAATAAAATATAAAAAATTAGGAATAATTAAATATTTGCTTACGTATATTCGAAATAAATATTGAGCATTTATTTAATATTATACCGAATGTTGTTTTTGGGAATAGGACTATTGGGACCATAGAATTTCTAGAATATTCGTATAATACTTGGTATATTATTCTCTAAATTGGTGTCCTTTCCCACCTTCTACTTTTGTAAATTTTTAAGAAATTTACATATTTTCAATTTGTCTGAGAACAATTTATAAAAAATTATGAATATTTTTTTTTTTTTTTTTACATTTTGATGTTGTAATATTTTTGGGTGGAGTAAGTACACAGAAGTTAATTATTTGATACTTGATAAACTTTAAAATTAATTTATGGTTGATTAAATAAAATGTGGGTTGGGGTTGTATACTACATAAGACATTCCAATTAACAATCAGTAGAGTAGAAGTAGACCTTGTTCCAGCAAGGCAAGAATTTTGTGAAATGTGTATTTCTTTGTCGCAATAGAAGGGTGCGCTTTTATACTTGGGTTATACGAAGTGCTATTTATTTGTAAAAATTAGTGTAAAATTCGGTACCACAATTTTTCAACTTTTTCAAATGATTTTAATTCTTCTTTCAATTTGTCAGTATCTTCAGTAGATGGTATCCATTATCGTTAAAAATTGATCGATAAAACATTTATGATTTATCGGAAAAATAAATTTTTTATTCAATTCAAAAAACCCCAAAAAAAACACATAAACGCCATTCTACAATTCGTTTGGGTACTTAACTAAAAATTGTTCATATGGTAACTCTAGAATTATTCGCTAAATATGAATATAGATCATGTTCTCCGAAAGAGGCAGCACGATCAAAGCAAAAGTACAGAGCGTTTAGACTAGATGTCACTACACAATCAAAAAAATATTACTGACGTTTTTCAAAAGGGGACAGATAAAATCAACAATAATCACTTTTATAACACGAAATAGTAGATTGTTCTACAAGTAAAGAAAAGTGATAGTTTTCCAGCGAGTGTAATTGTTTAATTCACGAGCGAGCGTTAGTGAGCGATGTAGCGCCAGCGAAAAAAAAAAATTATATACCAATTTTTTAGTTGTTAATCAGTTTAAAAGTGTGCCCTGTGAAATAAGTTCACTTAAACACAATAAACTCTTACATTTTAAATCAAATCATTGTAAAACAAAGGTAAAACATAATAGTGAAAAGGAAATAATTCATCAGTAAACATCAGTTGTTCCAGAAGTAAACAAAGATAGTATTTCAGCAATTGCATCTAATCGAACATTTCCAGAGTCATCTTAGTGCTTTCGTTTCAAATATTAGGAAAATCTTGCTTGGGACATCATTGATTAATGCCCAATCTTCGACAGGCAACAATCTTACATGTATAGAGTAGATAGTTCACATTTAAATTTTACAACACAAAGAGCTTGTCGTTGAGGTTAAAGAAACATAATACAAATAAAATTATTTCTGGAATTGGTGAACAAGAAACATCAATTAAACACAAAGTTTTCTTACAAATTTCTTCGTCGCGAGTATCAGATTTACGGCAAACTTGGCATTCTTGGTTATTCCTAAAATAGCTAATCACTTTCCGATCGTACCTATTAACTTTGATACTGACTCATTGTTTCGTGTTCCTGACAGAATTGATATTTTAATTGGAGCAGAAATATACAATCAGCTGTTTGATGTAAAAACCGTTACAGTATCAAAGGATCTGCCATAGTATCAAAGGATCTGTCTTCGCTACTTGGTAGCGTTTTTGGCTTCTTACTAGAAAGGTGATAATATCCAAACTTCAATGCAGATTTCTGTTAATGATTGTCTAATGGTTGGTCCCATTGTACAACAAAGCTTGTTTTTAATTATTCTTCGGTTTCAGAAAACATAATGTGCTTTTTCTGGTGATATAAAAAAAATGTGCCGCCAAATAAAATTGTATAAAAATCAAAAGGACAGCTAGTGCACCTTATCTGGCTGCTCAAACACTTAAGCAACTGTTATTAGGTGAAGCTAGTTCATATCCATTGGCTTCGGAGGTTTTAGCAAATGATTTTTAACTGGTTCCCGTGGTTTCAATTTTATAATTTTTATTCATCCGTTCCGTTAGCAGTTGAATTATCAAAAATGGGATTGCTGTGCCTCGGAACCATTCGTAGAAATAGAATTCCGAATTGTAAATTACTGAGCGATACTCAGTCTAAAAAAATATCCAGAGGATCATCAATGGTTGGAAAGATAAAAGGCAAGTCAACTTAACTTCGAACTTTGTTGGTCGGGCGCACATGCAAAGCTCGACACAATATTCCAAAAAAGATAGAAATATCACTATAGAGTGTCCGCAAATTATTAAAGAGTATAATTCGTACATAGGAGGGGTCGATTTGTTTGACAGTATGATCGGAAGGTACAAAATTATGTAACGCTCGAAAAAATGGTTCCTACGAAATTTTATCATCTACTCGATATGGCGACGGTTAATTCTTGGCCACTTTATAAGCGGGTATTGAAAAATTGTCTCTGGTTTGTATCGTTTGATAATAGCCCAAATACTATGCAGAACTGGTCAGGAATCTAAGCAAGCGGGACGCCCTCCCGAAATTAACAAATTCTTAGACTTCAAACGAAAGAAGGCTACAAGTAGCCCGATCCACCCGAAAGAAATTCGAATTGATGAATTCAGTCATTGGCCTGAATGGAGAGATAATAGACTTCCGTTTAAGTGATTTCAGTGTATGTTTTCCCCGAAAAGGGGAAATAGAAAATTGATTTTTCTTTGAAATTTTGTTATTTTAGTTGAATCGGCTCGCACCAGTAATTTTTTTTATTATTAAAAAATTCATGAGATTAAGGGTACCTACTGTCATCGGTCTGATTTTTATTAATTTAGTAACTACACGATTTGTGATTGCTTTTATTTCAATTTGACCAGAATATAGCGCTGATGTTATGAAAAATTTAAAAATTTCGGTTTAAAATGAAGAAAATGAAAACAATTCTCTTAAACGTTTTACTCGTTGAAATGCATTTTAAAAACTGTAAAATTACTCAGATGATTACTAATTTAAATAACATCAGAGTCATTAAAATTTCCCCCAATTTTATTGTTTTGATCTATGTATAAATCACCCACATATTAACTCTTGACCAAACACGCCACGAGCACAACATAAATTTTAGTTTGATAAGACAAGTAATATATGCATGATTCACCTACAAATTGTCTCTAAAATGTTTTAATTTCTATTTTTATCTAATAACTTTTTAAAAAAATCTTTTATATTTGTATAATATTTTGTTGAACATTTTTTTTTGCATAAATAAATAGCAAACAATGTATATTATGTACTATATGTTTGTATACACGAGGACGTACACGTAATACATATAACTCTATCTGTTTATGCTGCAATTAATTTTGAAGCGTTTAGTTTGCTTTTTAGATTATAAAAATTGTTTTTTTTTCTTTTTTTTTTAAATTCTAATTATTCTAATTTAGTTTTGTGTTGTGCTTTGGTTGGTGGTAGAACTATAAAATAAAAAACTAATTAACTGAAATGCAGAGAGAGAATTTTTTTTTTTATATTTTTATAATTTTCTATATTGCATGCAATTTTAATTTTTTTGTGTACTAAATATTGTATATTACGAGCTTGCTTGGCTTGTTTTGTTTAATTATTTTTATTTAACTTTTTTTTTGTTTTGTTTTTTATAATATTTTATTTGAAATGGTTATTATTTATTTATTTTTATTTTTGCAGGCTAAAATGGATTTTTCATTTAATTTTTTTTTTGCTGTGTCCTTTTTCATTTTTAATTTTGTAATTTATTAATTTTTATATAATTTATATGATGTTGTTTGGTTTACTTATTTAATAATTTTTTTGTTGTTGTTAAAATATTGTTTTAAATATGTTAATAAATGGAATATAATATTTAATCTCACACAAACACACATATACACACTACCCACATTTGATCCACCACCGCAATGAAGAGATGACATTTTTGGACATTTTTGTGATACGCCAACCGCGCCTAGAGACTAAATTTTTGTTTTGATTAATAAAGAATTTTTTTTTCTAATCAATTTTGTGTTTTTATTTAATAGGTACGTTTGACATTTTTTTTGAAGAGCTTTTATTTATTTTGAATTTTTTATTTTTCACAGAAAAGAAATCGGAAAATTACACAGTAGTTTGTTTTGTTTTACGAGGATGAATAGGAAATATTTATTACACGGCAGTTACAAGAAATAATGTATGTACAATGTACATAGATTGTAATTACTGTTATAAGAGAGTCCAAAAATGGAAAAGAAGAAATACTGCAGTGGTGTGTAAACGGAATTTGAAATAGGCTTTTTTGCTGTTATTTGGACGAGACAAATTGACTAATGTTCTAATTTATTTGATTTGAAATCGATACGAGAAAAATAGCACACTACATAAAATCTACTACTGCAAAATTTAATAATTTAAGATGTACGTATGTACTTTATTGGTTCATAGTGTATCTTTGACTTTAACGGGCATTTGATTAAGTTGAAATAATAAATTTACACTTCGGCGATTTTTGGTAAGTATGTACCTATTCATACATAATAACATCGATATCGGGTATGATTTAATCTAATATTAGATCGCCACTCTTATTTTATTGAACACCCCTAAAATATTTAAATTAGTTATTGTGATTGATTATCAAACGGATTCTACTTGCTTACCTGGCATATTTAATTTTGTAAATGTGAAAGCTGTAAAAGCTTTACATCGCTTCCAGTTTAATAAATGATTGGTTTTCAACATCGCTTCAAACATGGCGTAACATAAACGTATACAGTTTACAGTTACAAAGAAACATTTTTGCAATTTTAAAGCAAAACTGATGAGTTAACCAGGTTATTGAATTTAATCCATTCATTCATCCACAAAAATTTACACATATCAAGAAATTCTCGCCCCTTAGAACTGAAAAATTGTTTCAATGTCTTTAGTAAATATTTCAAGCTCAGAGCTTTCTAAAAATAAGCAATCAACAAGGTAACATTCCTTATAAAATATAAAACTAAATTTAGTAAGAAAACTTGTTTAATCCAAATAAAGAAGACTTGGTTAGAACATTTGGGTTCACCGAACAAGTGTTAAAAACTACCACACTAGGATTCCTTGTTAATCAAGACCCAAGTGTATATAATAGGTTTCGGGCATCCTGCATCACTGACTGAAAGGCGACAACCAATCCAAATTCCCTTTATATTGGAAGCCTCATGAAAACGCCATTTAATCCAAGTCAATTTATTATGAAATGCATCGCCTACGGGAACATAAACAAAAGTAGTAAAAAGATGGCGTAACTAGTATTAAATCGCATCGGACCATCTTGTAACTATATTCATGTTAAAGTGTCATCATTCTCCTCTAAAAATCAGGATGTGTCATTTTGCTGAAATGTAAACAACATATTTTTTGTGCTCTAACCATGTCAACCTTTGTGCCAACAAAGCACAATTTGCAAGGAGCGCTGCTTTTTTGTTTTAATTTGAAGAAAAGTGCAGCTGATGGGACATCGATTGCTGTGTGATGCATATGGGGAACATGGTCCATCAATACAAATATGTGAGTACTGGTTCCGGCGTTTTAAAAGTGGCGATTTTGGCACCAGTGACAAAAAACGCGAAGGGAGGTCAGTAAAGTTTTAAGACGCTGAGTTGGATGTGTTATTGGACCAAAATTCATGCCAAACTGAAGAGGAGCTCGCTGAAACTTTGGGAATGACTTAGCAAGCGATTACAAACCGTCTCAAGGCCATAGGTACGGTGCGAAAACAAGGAAATTGGGTTTAGTATGAACTCAAGCCAAGCTACGTCGAACGCTTTTTTTTTCACGTGCGTACAACTGCTTTAAAGACAAAATCGGAAGAGTATTTTTGCATCGAATCGTGATGGGGGAGGGACGAAAAGTGGATCCATTACAATAACCCAAAGCCCAGAAAATCGTGGAGTAGGCCCGGTCAAACCGAATATTCATGGCAAGAAGCTAATGCTGTCCATCTGGTGGGATCAGTTCGGAGTGATCTACTATGAGCTACCCTAGCCTAACGAAACCATCACAATATGCCAAAAGCCATGACTACGTCTTGCAAAAGTCGTCAAGGAAAGAGTAGCTCTTCACTACTTACGAAGAAGCCAAAAATTGAGTCGATTCTTGGGTCGTCTCAAAATACGTGGAATTTTTTCGTCGCGGAATCCGTATGCTGCCTGAAAGAAGGGAAAAGTCGTAGCTAACGATGAGCAATATTTTGAATAAAATACATTGTGTCAATTTCTCTGAATAAAGCTTCGAAGTTATAAAAAACCTCAAAATTTATTTGTACCCCTAGTAAAAAAATTGTAAAATTAACAAAAAAAAAAAAATTAAAAGATAAACAGAACACGAACAGATGAACAAATTATACCCAGATCGGATATGAATTCCACTTTGTCAACATCTTCATTAATCATTATACAGACGATATTGATGGAAAAAAGGTGATCAGATACGATAAAATGAAAAAGTCTTACGCTTATTCATGTTGATGCCGATCCTCTATTATTAATTAACCAACTCCGAAATCTGTTCAAATCAACTTGTAGCTTCACGCTGTTCTTTTTACACGGTTCTTTTTACGCGATTCTTTTTTACAGTGCATATCGACCAGAAAAAAAACAGACCAAAAGAAACCAGACTAATCACTGTGGATCTTCCTGGAGAAAAACTGTGCTGAGCAGGAGAAGTAAGCGATTTAGTATGGAAAACCAAGGGCCTGTGAACCATTAATTCAAATAGTTTGGGTATGACAGAAACCGTATGTAGACTTTCATTAAACATGACAAAATCTCAGCACAATACCTAATAAGGATCGGCGGAATACCATCGTGTCTAGCACCCTTAAACATCAGGATTAAGCAAGCAATCACGAACTTCTTTCTCAGTAA
This sequence comes from Tipula helvola, assembly GCA_963556165.1. Lineage (NCBI taxonomy): Eukaryota > Metazoa > Arthropoda > Insecta > Diptera > Tipulidae > Tipula > Tipula helvola. Next base: position 386,807,322 of record OY744482.1, on the reverse strand, counting down.
ATTTAAAATAATTATTCACGGAACTATGAGAATTTAAAGACAAGAAGGCTAACAAGCAAAGCGCAGAGGGCTGACTAGCGATGAAGCTCCGGTAAGAAGGAAGCGATGGAAAACCAACCACTTTTCTCTTACTATTCATGAATGCACTATGTATTAGTTACAGAAAAAACAAATGGCTCCCGATGGCCGTTTTTTTTTCTTCACCAAAGGAACGTGTTTTCAATACCATTCCTGAGAAGGTAGTCAAACTTCAAAACAATACCATTTGAATTTCCGCCCCGTTGTAAAAAGTCCCAATCAGAATTGCAAAGGAACTCAAGCCAAGCTATATCGGGCAGATTAAAGTCACCCATAATGTTAAGTTGATCGTTAGGATACACTGATGGCATCACCAATTTAGAACCAGCCACAACAATTGCACGCTCCGAAATCTTTTGTTAATAACATCCACCATCACAATCGACTCTGATCAATACAAAATTTTAGATTTTTGGCTAAGAATTAGTGGCTATAATCGGCGAGCACCACAAATCTATTTAAATTCTTAAAGACATAATTTATTAAAATAAAAGTAAACCAGTGCAGCAACCTCATCTCTACTTGTACTAAAATTTGTACCAAATCCGCAGGCGCATCAAATAATTCTTCCAAATCGTACTAATAAAAGATCAATTTGGGATGCATAAATACGAAAATTATCTCGCGCAACCACAATTGAAAATTATTACACAACATGAGAAGAACAAAACGTATTTTCGCGTACAAAAAAAAACCAGAATAATTTAAATTTAATGTTGTTATCACATAAAACATGATTTTTTATTAAGAAAATGCGAATATGAACTCGACATACAGAAGGAGTCTCCTATATACAGATATATGTACATACTATTTGTATTATGGTATTATGTATGTAGTACACACACATTTATTTGTGATAACGGAAAAACAAAAAGAAAATCTTTATCTTATTTTTTTTACATCGATTAATGGCGAAAAAGCGAAGATGAAAGCCAGAGGAAAAAATTTATCACATGAATGAGAATTTACTATAACAATAATAAACAAAATATGCGGCTAATGAAAAATTAAGACCGTACCGATATTTATAGGCTCTTTATTTAAACGCGTAACACAATTTGAGAGTAATAAAAACTAAACGCGTATATGGCTTGTATGGAAGAGTTAGGTGAGGGGCTCCAATATATGGTTAAAATATTTATTGCCTAACTAACCTGATAAAATCGTAGACTCAGCTGAACTTTATTTTGTATACGCGCGCTCATACATAACGATAACACTACTTAGGCTTAATAGGGTTAATCAAAATGATGATTTACCTGATATATCACGAAGTCGGGTAGATTTACGGAAGGGTATATTCCATAAAAAAAAATACTAATTATTTTTACATTTACTTTATATCTACGAGTATCTAGCTATATCCTACTCACACACACATATGGCAGATTAACTATTAAAAATCGTTTTTTTACTATATGCGGTACGAGTAATTACCGTTGAGTGGATCTTTTTGTTGTTTGATTTACTAAACGAAAATCATGTAATAATTACTCGTAATTTTTTTTTAAAATAGGGGATGGAATTTACAATAACAACAAACAGTTTATATGTACATACCTACATTTCGAAAGGTGTGGTATACTATTTTTTTACTATAAACATACATATTTACTATATATAAGTTTTTATCGTATGTGTACATCACCCAAAATAATTAAAGTTGAACGATCAAGATTATGTGGATATGGTGGGTATTTGCCAAATTAGAAACATAAGCCCATTGGAATATTTTGAATTTCAAACTGTTTTCATAAAATATTTTAAAACTCATTCTGAAGTCAAATTTTATATTCCACATGAAGTACATAATGTGTGGCTTATTAAATTACTGGTCTGATTGTTTGAGATGATTGATTGATGTACTGGTTTGAGGGACAAAGACCTCTTCTGCTACGTTCTCCTGACACCAGACATTTTTACCTCCCAGCATGGGTTGTAAGTCTAAACCGTTAGTGTATCCGTGGTGGAAAGCCTAATATTTGATTCATCATGCCCTTTAATTTGATATAACTTTGTAATTTTACCAAATTACGTTAAATTTGATTCTCCAATTTCGGCTCAGGAGAAAAATTGTGAGCCTACAATAAATTTGTGCCCAATTGCGTACAATACTTTTCGGTTCAATTGAGCATGCGAATGATAATAATTAAGCCATAATTAAGTTAACGATTAAAAGATGACACAATTTTCATATTTCTGGACATTTCTCAGTCCGGTTAAATTTTTTGTGAAGTACAGACCCATATACAATTTGTTGTGAATGAGCCAAAATGCATAAATAAATGTACGGTTGTTTGCACGCAAAGTTGTGCACTACTTTCAGGCACAAAAAGTGGGCGAACATGGTATGGAAGGCCTTTACTTTTAATATGATGGTACTACATATCATACAGCCAGTCAAACGATGACCATTTTACGTCAAATGTTTCGTGGACGCGTAATATCGAGATACGACGAAATCATACGGCCATCCATCTCACCCGATTTGACATTAAGGAACAGTTAACTGTCTAACTGTTATCGACAGATGTACACGATGATGGCCAACCGCAAATCCTATAGGAAACTTTTGAAATTCCGTTGAAGGTTTCCAGCGAATTATGCAGATAATTTGAATACATCCACTGGCAGAGAAAACGAGCCACCCTAAAAATGTTTTATTCATGCGAATAAATTTTGAAGCAAAAACAATTATTCAAGGTCATTCAAAACAATTTTTTTTTTACATTTTACGACAGAGAAAGTTGTGGAATCAAAATTTATAAAAAAATTTCTGACGAATATGATCAAATTTGCACTTTGCGATGCGACGTACCATTCAATACAGTATAGACGGGGAGTGAAGTTCTCTCTGTGCAGCGTTTGATATTTCCCATCAATCCAATATAAATTCTCGATGGAATTTTCAAAATGTATCTTACACGAAGCACGAACACAAAGTATACCAAGATATAAGACATAAGAATAAGAAAATATAAAAATTAGATTTTTCAGCAGGCGCCATCATGTCTTAAAGACAATAATTTTTGATTTGTGTTTTCCAATAAAATTTTTTGTTATTTTCATTTTTAATTTAAACAAAAAAAAAATTTCCCAAAAATTTAAAGACGCGATCAAGGTCATAAATGTTTGTTATACATTTTTATTTACTTATAAATAAAACGGTTTTGATCCACGGCTTAAATATACAAATTTGGCAACCAAACAGAATTAAAGTTCATCACCCAACCCAATTCTCTTTACTAGACAGTATAATCTGGGGGTTTTGGTTTATTTTTACACTGTGTGTGTGTGTGTATGTTGTGTATTATTTGGTGCGAGGAAAGGCGATTTTTTCTATTTTCCATTTTACGTTTTTCTTTAACCAACATTATTTGACCTTGTAATTATGATTTATGGTTTTCACGTTTATGGTTTATTTTCCATTTCTGTAATTTTCGTTAATTTAATTTTCCCTTTTTTTTTTTTTGTTGTATACATTTTTAAATATACCCTGCTAAAGTATATAGAACACCAAGTGCTTGTAGTATGCTACGGTTAAAAAAGGTGTTTTGTTGCTCATTTTATGTTTTTCATTAAACATGAGTCATTATCAAATTTTCTTATTTATGTATTTATGTGTGTTTATAGATAATAATCTGTCTACGTTTCCAGAAATTATATGAGGAGTTCGCAAGCACTCGATGAGTTCATCATACATATTTGACGTACCAAATACATAACGCTTAATCTCTGTGTTCATCTATCGATTTTTTATATCCATACATGGCTGAGTCATTTAGCTAAAATTGCATGAGATTAACATAAAATTTAAAAAAAAAACAACTCAGAATCTTATATGATACATGTGTGTATGTATATACATATGTATACATCTTGTGAATCTCAAAAATGGAAAATCTTAATTTCACTGATGATTTGAGATGAAGAAATTAAAATCCATTATTTTTCGTGATCTTTCAACTTGATGATTTATTTCGTTTTGCTGCTGTTGCCGCGATTGCTGTTCATCGTCTTAAAACCAGAGAAAGATTAAATCATTTGAATACATAAACCATGGAAGGAAATTTATATACGTACATTAGTAAGATGATGAATAAGAATTTCGTTTTTCCATTTATATTATTATGTTAGCAAGCACCAAAGAGCTAAATAAAACTTAACTCATAACACTAAACCATCTAAATTGAAATGGTATACGAGAGTTATACATCAGTATATACATATGTATGTATATATGTAACAGTGTGTAAGATTCTCGTTCTGCGTGAGAAAATATTTGAGATGATTTGAAATTTCAATCGGATTTTTGTTTTCTCGTATAGAACCATGTCAGCCAAGGATTCAGGTTTCTCTTAGCTCTCATCAAACTATATTTTACTACCAAAGGCATAAAGGGATTCATTACTTTGTTAAGAATGGTTAAGAGGGAATCTTAAAAATCTTCTCATTTTTTTACAGAATACATATTCTGTTGCCAGTTAACAGTTAGCAACAATATTATAGAAATTTTCACACATTTGGAAGTTGTAATTTTTCAAAGATGTTATTTGGGATTACATATCTGGCAAACTCTTTTTCGGACAGTGTTGTGATGCAAAAATTAAAATTAAAACCTGAATTTCCCCGTAGAAGAATGCCATAAAAACTATCATTATAAAAATAAAACAAAAAAATCGGCGAATTAAAAAGCGGTTCCATATGTTCCTATTTGCAAATAATTTTATTTCATAAAAATACCCTCTAAACCTTGCGAAAGAACGGAAAAGCTTAGCCTTTTAGCATTCACGTATTTTTAATTTTAAAATTAGATTTATATACAAATGTATCCCATTGAAAGGATATAAATTTAATTTTATTAATTGAATCAAAATTCTATTAGGTGTAGTCAAATCGGTTAATTGAAGGGAAATTCTATTAAAAGAATAGATTTCGGCATAATCGGTTAAGAAATAGCCAAGTTCCAGATTAACTTAACGTCTTCCAGAACTTCATCTACAAATCATTTTAAGATCCCATTTCCATCGCACTTGTCGAAATCATAATAATCGGTTAAGAAACAGCCATGTTCTAAAAACTATTTTAGAACCCTATTTTCGTCGAATAAATATGTTGAATTTCACAATAATCGATTAGGATTTTTTTTATAATTGAAAAGTCCCCGGTCTACCATAGTAAAACACATTTTTTTTGCAAAATTCGATTTTATTATTCAACATAGTTTCCTTCGAGGGCGATACAGCGATTATAGCGATCTTCCAACTTTTTGATACCATTTTTGTAGTACGATTTTACTTAGTTTCGGCGATTGGACTCCGGAGTGAAATGATGGAGCGATGTTTCATCCATTGTCACATATCGATGTAAAAATTCAGGTTTATTGCGATTGAACAGCTTCAAACACTGCTCAGAATCAATAACATGTTGTTGCTTTTGATCGATTGTGAGCTCGCGCGGCACCCATTTTGCACACAGCTTTCTCATGTACAAATATTCGTGAATGATATGATGTACACGTTCAGATGATATCTTCACAATGTCTGCTATCTCGATCAACTTCACTTTACGGTCATTCAAAATAATTTTGTGAACTTTTTTGATGTTTTCGTCGGTGACAGCCTCTTTTGAGCGTCCACTGCGTTCGCCGTCTTCGGTGCTCATTTCACCACGTTTACTTAGCATACCAATCAATGATGGTTGATTTTCCTGGTGCAGACCCCGGAAACTCTTCATCAAGCCAAGATTTTGCTTCAACTGTATTTTTTCCCTTCAAAAAGCAATATTTTATCAGCACACGAAATTCTTTTTTTTTTCTATATTTTTTCAAATAACAGAAGTAGCTACACTCACAACGCAATATCTCACAAACTAATGGTCGGACTGCTGTCAAATTTTGACACGTATCGTTTGAAGGTTGGTACTAACTAAAAATCATATGGATTTAATACTAGCACCGCCATCTGTGTGTCAGACCGGGGACTTTTCAATTGGCCGATTATACATACTTATAGAAAGAGAAGCTTGTCTGTATTAAAATCAATAAGTTTCTTTCGTCTTTTTATAGACAAAATATTTTAACAATAATGGCATTCACAACACTTTGTATTGACTGTCGCGTTAAAGTACGGTGGGGGGGGGGGGGGGAGGGATTTTGGTAGATATATTATAAACTAGGGGTACAGCCCGTCCTAGGACGGGTACAATTTATATTGTGTTTTACTGTTAAGGACCGCCAAAATTGCATTCAAATTTTTTAGGGAAAAGACAGATTTGTAAGTTGTATCTTAACGTTATCTCGGTTAGGCGCAGCTTGTAAAATCTAGAACTGACTCCTTGAAGTATATCGCGTGAATCTATTTGGCACCAATAACTATCGTATTTTTGCAGTAAGTCGTTTGAAGAAAAAGTTTTCCCCAATTCAAAAAATGTAATCTAATGTTACGAAAAGCGAGCGTTCCGGAGTCAAACAGTGAGACAATCAGTGATATATACATATAATATATACATGTATTCCTTGTTTTGCAATACAAAATTTTATGGTTTTTTAATTTGTATTGAAATAATGAAATGCCGTTATGGAATAAAAAAAATATTAAAAAAAATTACTAAGTACTTTGTTAAGCATCGAACTCGAAACATTTTCAATTCGAAATTTGTTGTTACAAACAAAACATAAGAAAAGCGTTCCGAAATCAATCAGGGGATGAGTCAGTGATGAGCGTAAATATACATTAGTCTGATTGGCCTGTTCATTTTTTCTGATTAACAAGTTAGACAATTAAAAAAAAGACGTCGACCACGTAGATAATGTAGACAATGCGTCGACAATTCCCAGCAGCAAGAATATTAAAAGTTTCGATTTATTATAAAATTTTAAATGTATAAGAAATTTTAGCCTCTGTCGCTTTTGCAGGCTTTATCAGCAGAAATAGGCGAAAGACCACAATATGTAATGTACTTAACTTATACAATTAAACATACAAATTTTTACTTTATAGTTTACTACCAGAAAAGGGTAGAAATTAGAGAACAAACTAACTTATTGCGGCACTCGATAACTGCAACTACTCGATAGTTGCATCTGAACTGTACTTTGTTATTAATTTGAATTCACTTTAAAATTATTTTCGTTAAAATAATAATAAGAAAAAAATGTACATGTTGGGCTCACCAATGCGCCGATCCTGTATATTCCTGCTCTCTTATTTCTTATTTTTTAGTGAAGCCTCACTGCGCTTAAATTAAAATAAAAATTTCCGAGATTTAGATGAAAATTCCAACCAATAATCAAGAAATTAAAGAAATATTTTTACTTTCGAATATTAATTTTTAAAACATTGTTGGTTCAAAAAGGAAACATTAAAATTAAAAATGTTTCGACAACAACTCCAAATGACGAACAAACCCAAACCAGAAAGTATCCAAAATTGATGTATCCAGCTTAGGCTTCTTTACCAACACAACCTTTCACTATTGCGGGAGAAATAACTTTGCCCAGAGCTATGAGACATGAAATATTAATGAAGAGAAATGGACCATAGATTTAACAGGTTTGAGAGGACGTCCTCAGGACGTTTTAAAAACCATAAATTTAGATAAAACATTTTGTTTACCTTCCAAGAAAGATTTTATTCTGTATCCTGAAATTGTAGCTGATTAAAAGAGTAGCATTTCTGAATTAGTCGAGACATTACAGATCAGCATCAGGAACAGACTTGTAAATATTTTGACAAATTTTAAATAATGGACTACTATATTTTGCACTAAGAACGAAATACTACAAATTCGATAAGCTCAGAAAGTAAAACGACTTTTATGTGCCAATTTTAATTTTTATGTTTTGAAGACTAACAAGGCAATTCGTATTAGAAATTTTGTGCAATTTTATAACTTTAATTATTAACAAAGTAAAGAGAGAAAATAGTTTTTTTAACTAACAGTTTTAAAGTGGAAAATAAAAACCTTATAATTAGGCGACTTTCACATTTAGAACAGATAATTCGGAATTCGTTAATAAAATCAGACCTTTATTCATATCTTTCGGTTTTGTAATAGGTATCAAAAATGTTACTCGTTATTTTAAGACTAAACAATCAACAAAATGATTTTTTTTAATTAATCGCCCGGCTTTTAATTCCACTGCCTAAAATGGTACGACTCAAAGGATATGCGGTTTTCCTAAAATACACAAAGATAACAATCCTTTGCGACCAATTGTTATAGCTGTGCTGGGTCATCATTATAAACACAAGTGGTCTCAATTTTTGTTAAATTTTTTGGTCTCATCATTTTTGGGAAATAAAAAATGCAGAAGTTTGCTAAGTTTTAAAATTGATTAACTAATTTTGGAAGAATATAAAATTAAAAAGTTATTCCAATATAAATTTACATTTTTTCATAGAGGCGTCCTTGATCATATACTGAATTTAGTTTTACAGCAAGATACTTCAAACGCTTGTGTTTCACTTAGCCCCACAATAGCTAACATACTGACTTAGAGACTTAAATGTTCTTTGAGATGGTTCCTATTCCCTTAGTCGTACCGTTTGTCACGCCAAATAGCAGTCAAGTTTTAATATTGCTTCTATAATCCCTAGATGACTCGAAAACTAACAACAGCAACTTTTTTGGTAATTTCGCAATAGAAAAACTTGATGGAATTTATTTTTCCTCAACTTTTTTCAAAAATAATAAAAAAATTCAAGCCGCCTCTAGCTCTACTGTTGCAAAATTAACAAACAAATTACTGTCGACAGTTTTCGAGAATGAAGTATTGTTGTCATGATATATTTTCGAGAGAAGAGTGGCTGTGCTAGTATAGTCACTTGAAATGACTATTTGCGCGTATGTCGCAAAAACTCAGTACAAAATGTTTTTCGTAGCAGCCGTCTAGGGTTTATAGAAAAAATATTAAAACTATTTGGCATAACAAACGAAACCACTAGTGGAGTAGGAAAATAATTGTAAATCATTTTCGGTTAAACCCGAGAAAAGGAGTGGTTGCCGGTTGGTTAAAAAAGGTCCAACCGACTGTTAAATAATATTTCCCTGTCTTTCTTCTTCATAATGTAAATTCAATGCAAGCAGCTTATGTTTTTTCTTTTTTACATAGACTATTTGACTTTCAGCTAAACATGTAACTACATTAACTTAACATTTGTAAGGCCTTTATGTTTTCTCATTGTCTGTAAATGTTTGGAAATTATTTTTAATTTATTATTAGGCATTTTCGGAAATAGGTCCTGAATAACTTCAGGCTAACTTTCGACCATTAAACTTATTCACCTATTTACGAACAAAAAAGATAACTTCAGACTAATTTAGATATTGTGGTTTTAATATTTTTTTTTTATAATTAGCTGTAAATACAAATAAATATAAAAACGAATACCTACTACTTGTTAGGATCAATATGAATGTGTTTCAGACAAATTATTTTGTATTTCTTTGAATTATCTCTCAACATTTATTTTCGACCTTTTGCTCTCATATCAAAATTTATTCTTAACTTTTTGTGTGTGATGGATAACTTGGATAACTTTTTACCAACTTAAGAAAAATTAAAAGTTAGCCTGAAGTTATTCAGGATCTATTTCCGAAAACGCCTATTGTAATTCACAAATAAAAGATTGTTCTATTATTAAAAATTGTGTCTATTATTTTCAGCATTTCTTCGTATCCCTTAAAAATCATGTAGCATCGTGCGTTATATTATCAAAAACAATAACAAAAATTATATTTTCATTGTCTACGAATTGTCTAAATATTGTCTACATTGTCTACGTTGAAAACTATTGTCTACGCTATTGTCGACATTTCTGTGTAGACAATCTAAAAAAAAAAGTAGACGCACAACACTGTTGTTAATATATTTTGTCTATAAAAAGCCGAAAGAACCTTATTGAAATACATACTTATAAACGAGTTCATACTAGTGAAGTGATTCGAAAAAATTCATTACTAAAATAATAAATAATCCTTGAATAAATACGCGATTAGCCAATTATGCTGCTAAATTTTGATGTTGCTACAGAATTGGTTGCTTCTTTAAAAATGAATAAAAATAAACCTGAAGGCTAATATGTATATATTTACTTTTAAAATTAGATTTAAATAAAAATTAAATATTAAATATTAGATATTTAGCACTTCCTGATTATATTTTCATTACCAATATTTTTATTTCCGTTCATTAAGTGAAGGAAAATTATATTTATTAAGTAACATGAAATTCCAATAGGTAAAGTGTAATTTTAGTAAGTATAGGGTAACTTTATTAGTTGTAATGATTGAAACCATTTTAGAACCCCATTTCCATCGTACTTGTTGAATTTCATCATAATCGGTTAAGAAATAGCCGATTACCATCCTTATTGGCCATATTCAAAAATTTCACCTAAAGCTCATTTTAGGGATTTCAATCACATTTGTCGAATTTCATCATAATCGGTTAAGAAATAACTAAGATTCATCAAAATTGGCCATATTCCAGAACTTCATCAAAAATCCTTTTTAGGATAGGAAATGGCCAAGTTCAACCCTAATTGGTCATATTTCAGAACTTCGCCTAAAATCTATTTTAGTATACCATTTTCAATACCATACTCCATATTAAAATATGCCATTGGGCGCATTCAGCTCTCCCAACATGCTGGCATCAAAAATCTACCGATGGAAAAAATGCCATTTAAACAATCACATTGCCATGAAATTTTGAATGTATCATGTGCGTTCAGGTTTCATCGTGTTGATGTCACCCAACATGTTGAAAATAGTCGGCTTGCCTGAATGCGCCCATTGTGTACCTTATGCCATAGTGTAACATATGCCGTATTGAAATATGCCATAGTGAACCTCATGCCTTATATGTCGTTTGGAAATATGCCGTATTGAAATAAGACATAGTGTACCTTATGTTGAACGGATTCCTATTCTAGAGCAGTCATTCCCATTGTACTAAGTCAAATAAATGTATATGAATTCTACAATTCCCCGAAGATTGGTGGCGTTGGCGTTGACAAAAATTAAATCACCAAACGTAAACAATACGTAATAATCCGCCATTTTATATTATTAAAAATAATAATATTAAATCTCGCCTTCCCACCATGCGTATGATAATAAACGTTAATTACAGTAAACTGACAAATACATATATGTACACAAAAATAAATTTTGTTGGGCCCCCCGCAACACACATATTTTATAAATAAAACAAAAAATTTATTGTAATTATTGTTTATAAATATTAATTATAATAACAACTATAATAATTACTGTACGCTATGTAGAGACACCTCTTTGTTATGCTTTAAGCAAGGTAATCGCGCGGTCCATCACGGGCTATTTATGTTCCTGATTAATTGTATTTTAAAATAATAATACTTTTTAATTAATTTTTTTTTTTTAATTACAAATTATGGTACCGAAAAGCATAAAATAAATTACCAACAACAAAATGATTAATAATATTTGATTAAATAATGTTGAAATTAAAATAATGTAAAATAAAAAATTTAATTAATTGATGTCATATTTTCTGGAGAGCATTTATTTATTTTATGTTTCGTTTCGCTTTTGTTTTTAATTTATTTATTTACAAACTTTTATTTTATTTTGTAAATAATGATGACCTTTTTTTTTGGTTTTATTTTAATCCAATTTATAATCGGTGCGGTCATTTCGTTTTATTTTAAATAGGACATAAAGATGCTGTGCGCTGATTGGTTAACTTTTTTTGCCGTTTGCGAAATTTGTTTTGTTGTAGCATTTAGCCGTACAGGTATTTTTTATATCGTTTAAAACATAATCTAAAAATTATTTTAAATATTTTGAGGTTATGTAATTGTTTGCCTTATTGGCCGCTGAATGTACATTTTGCACAATATCTTGAGGATTGAAACTCGGCATTGGGGATGGGCTCCACTCTGAAGGCTGATAATGACTATTTTGTAATAATCGGTTATTTGGTATATCAGCGGGGGTATTCTGGTTTTCTTTAGGAATTTGGAATTTGTTTCCTATATAGAAATTATTTTTGATAGCTGTTTTTCCTATTCTATTTTTCCTATGGTTTATTCTGGCGTAAAAAAGGAAAAATGAATAGGAATTTTTTTTGTTAGTTTTAATTCCCTACGCTAAGGCTCTGCGATTAGTTAAAGGTTATCAAACGTAAAACATTTTGTTGTTAATAAATAAAAACAATTTGTTTTACATTGTTATACATTATAAAGATGTAATTAAACGGATTTGTTTTATTACGCTGAAATTTGTCGGTTATAAACATGCACCCATTTTTATTATTTTTTTATCTGACGTCTCGTGTTAAAGTAAAAAGTTCAATAGGAATTAATTGACCGTATCAAAAAAGGCAAGGAAAAATAAATTTTAAAACTGCTATTCGCCTTTAAAGTGCCGCAAGAGGCGCTACGATTTGCACGAGCCAATGGTGGTAACCGGTTATTTATGAACCGCATTTATATTTAAATTCAAATATTATTGATAAATTAATTACCTATCTAAATGAATTTCATTTTTTAATTGCAAAAAAACGATTATTTTGAAATAAATTCACTAAGAAACATGTCTAATTAATGCATTTATTTACCGGTTGACCACCATTGGCTAAGTTGTAAAACCGTTCACCAGATGTCAGCCACTTTGCGTTAAAAGGCGAATAAATAGGAAAAATAAAATTCCTATTAAAGCTTGCCAGAATAAGCATTTAGGGAAAAATAAAACTGCTGAGAATGTCAATTTATTTTGCTTTTCCTATTCCTAAGGAAAACCAGAATACACCCGCAGGCCGTATTGATGCGGGTAACCAGGTATTCCGCAATTGTGTCAGTGAAGCTAAAATATTTGGTACCAAATATTCACAACACACCTGCTCAGTGCTCATCCCTTGATGAATATTCGGCGTTAAAATCTTCTTTCAACGATTTTGCTTAGGTTGGACGAATGCATTTTTTTTGTTTTCTATTTCCGACGACTATCTTGTTCGTTGTTTATGGATAAATCTCACTTCTAAATTGTAAACTTCTTCTCGATGATGGACAGAACAAATTAATTTATTATTATTGTACTGAAGAAACAAACTTACGTTCAAGTTCATTTCAAAGAGTCCTAAGATTCTCCATTATAGTAAATCGAATGTAGAGTGAACTTATTTGATATAACGAAAAATTGTTTTTTTGTTAAATTAGATCATTTATGTACTACTGATGGCGTTTTGATAATTGAGGTTAAACTATTTGTTGGAATTGTTTGAATAGTATGATAATTAAAACAAAGATAAGAATAACGGATGTTTCAAGCCGAACAAGTTTTTGGCAATTCATTCTGGAACCCAAAACCTGAATCTCAAACCAATTTAAATTATTTTTACTTAGGTTCCATCTAACATTTAATAGAAGAAAGACAGTTAGTAAAGACACATTTTAATAATCACATTATTTTTTAGATGATTTCGCCCATTTTTGTTGTAAAAAATTACAACTACAATTTTTGCTTTAATAATTTAACTTTAAAATTTAATATAACAAATAAAATTGTTCAATAAAAGCAAATATTGGTTCAAAAATATTTATATTTATTTACGATAGATGGTGTTACGTGAATCATTTTTGTATTATTTTGAGTCCAAGATAAAATGTTACAGACACATTGGACGTGAAATTTGGGTTCCAGTTGAAAAAACCGCAAAATCATTCGGTTTTTTTTCAAAAGCCCGAAATTTTTTTTTTTCAATTTTATCAAACATTTTAAAATAAATATAAATGTTGCTAATCGGGTGTACACTTGAAAAACACCCATTCCATTGTGTTGTCTATACGTGTAAATCACATTTAAGACAAATAGGTCTTAAATCCTTTATTTGAAATCAATAAAATTACAAAAATGTTTTTTTTTTATTTTTCAGGTGCGTAAAATGAAATCATTGAAATTGCTAGGAAATCATTGAATCCGCAGGTGCTCGGTGGAAGTAAGTCTAAAAATAATCGAGCTATCAAGTTTACCCAATTAATTTACTGAATTTATTATTTTTCAATTTTCCATGAAACCGACAAAACAATTAATAATTATATTCATAATTAATAAATGTAAAAAAAAAAAATCGTTTTTCGGAAACAGCCAACGTATTTATACACCGACTTGAGCATAACTTTCTTTTTGAGATTAACGGGGCGTGTTTTAATACAATATTATATTGTCAAATTTTAATTAAGTACTTACTAAACACTGTTAATTAATTTTGAATTTATTTAAGTTTCTTTCATTTATAAATTAGTTTAATTTGTTAATTTATTTTACACCACACAAAAATACCGACGACGCAAATTGTGCTTGGCGGCCATCACCAAGAACGACGTGATCTTTCTTTGAAAATTGAAACCATTTCCAGACTAAAGCTAGCTATTCACTATTCACTTTCAGCTATTTTCTACTTTATTTTCTTTTGTATGTATACAGGGCGAGGAAAAAGTATGGAAACCCCTAAAAATCTCGCGGATTTCAGTCAAAAAAAAAATGAGCAAGAGTTATTCTTAGGTAATTTTCAACAAGGAATTTAATGGTGATCTTGGTTGTGACCTTGACCTTCATCTTCAAGGTCATTTATAGGTCAAGGTCATTTTTTTAAAAATTAGAACACCTATTTTTGATGACAGAATAAAGAGCAATCAATTGTACGTCCGAATATGTATTTTCCATGACCTCCCTTCCATGTTCTGTATTTATGATTTTTTTTTAATTCATAGCAAATCATTATTCCTTCAGGTGACCTTGGGAGGTCATGAAAATACATATTCGGACGTACAATTGATTGCTTCGAATCCGATGTCAAAAACAGGGGGTTTCCTTATAAAAAATGATCTTGACCTCAAAATGACCTTGAAGATAACGGCCAAGGTCACAACCAAGATCACCATTAAATTCCTTGTTGAAAATTTCCTAAGAATAACCCTTGCTCATTTTTTTTTTACTGAAACCCGTGAGATTTTTAGGGGTATCCATACTTTTTCCTCACCCTGTATGTATATCGTACTGTGATTGGTCGAGCAGGTGTGGCACGAGAAATTAACCCAATACACCAGAGATATTGTATGGACAAATAGATAATGTAATTGATGTAATTATCGTAGATGGCGACAAGAGCGTTAAGTGGAATATTGTAAATGAATATATTGTAGTGGTGAATTGGGTGAACGGCTACCAGATCTTGAAAATAAGTAATATATTTATTGTTCAAGCTGAAAAGGTTACAGTTTTTTGTTTTTATTTTAATATATTAATTCATTTATTTGTGCATGAAAAGAAATTTTAATAGTTGTGTTGACTTCTGTCATTCGGCACGTCAACATCTTATGACTAGAGCTTGAGCAGCCAGTTCGTTCCCCTTAAATTTTGAATTTAATTTAACGATTGTTTTGAACTATATAACTACCTAATACTGGACATATAATTCGAGGATCCGTCAAAATTATATAGAATAGTTACTGATCTGAGCGTAAAATTTTAGCTCTCTATGACTTGAAACAAACAGACAGAAAGACAATCAAGATTCATGTCAAATTAAATATAAGGTTGGAAAAATAATGTCACAGCATCACCTCAACCACATAGCGTGCGCTTGGTGTACATACATATACAATATACAATGAAAAGCGAAACGAGAAGAAAATGGTGAAAATTAATAATTATTATTATTGAAGAAGACAAATAACAAAGTTAAAGATTATATTTTCTTTCGAGAACCCCAACATCGTTACATAATTATATGTTTATTTTATATACGATACATAAATAAATTTAAAACTGTTAAATACGATACGGGGGATATTTGTGTGTGTGTTGTGTTTATACGCGCTGGTGTAGAGTTTAGCGAGATAATAGCGTATGGTATGGCAGTGGCACAAAATAAAAATTGATTTCTTGGGAATTTTGCCATACGTTTTTTTTTAATTGAAAAGCATACAGTAAGGATAAAAATAATAATAATCACCCTGTTTTTTTTATTTTTACTTAAGCATTATTTTTTCGATGCTAATTAGTGGAAAAATAGGATGGGGAAATTCATTTTGTTTTATTGTTGTTTGGAAGAAAAATATTGCATAGCTACATACTTACATTTATGTATAAGGCTTTGATTTAAATTAATTATGATGAGCATATAATTAGAATATGTATGCTAAACGTATGTACATAAATAATTAATTTTTTTATTGCTAGAAAATGTGTTGCGAATTTATTTTTCCTCATCATTCGTATCACGAATCACGATCAGTAAAAATTGTTTGTTCTTGCCGAAATTTTGATTAATGCCATTGCATTCAAAATAATGTTTACAGTATCCTAAGTAGATTTCATTTACTACTACTTATATTTACAGCATAACATTTTTGATGTGACAATTTATGTATGTACAATGTACATATGTATATGGTACATAATAGGATTATTATTGTTTGTTGTGTATACGAGTAGTTTGTGAAATAATTGTAAGCCAGAAAAGTTAGCTTCTGATTTTAATGTTTTATTATGTACTCTATAAATATGCTACCAATTATAATTTACAGCTTCACGACCCATTTTCCATCCTCTAAGTATTTTTGGAATCCAACTTCAAAAATACCATTTTAGGATTGTATTTAAATGTTGGGACACATTCAATTTTAAGATCCATTAATTTTTTGGTCTTGAACCACACTAACAAAAAACTTGTTAAAAAGTTCAGCTTTCTCAACATCTTTCACGTGATGCTCATCAATAACAATTTCTTCAATAGCAACACACTTAAATCCTTTCCTAAAAGTTCATTAAGTAATTTCCAACTCTTTTTGATATCATTTTTGTCATTATTGAATTTTATATCATAGAATTTAGTTTTAGCTGTATTCACTTACTTTTTAATTGATTTACTTAATAGCTCACAAACTTTTTGTTTTGCTAACTTTCTGAAAATTTTATTTTTTATTTCTTAAATCTTGGTTGGATCCATGGTTTTAAAATGTTATCTTTGGTTTTAATTTCCATCAGAAAAGTATTAATTTTAATAAGTCTATGAAACAATTATATGCACCAGAAACATAAGTCTTAGAATAAACTGAAAGCCAAGTTTCATTGCCCAGTTTTGAAAAATTAATCTTATTAATTTTGAATTTAGTTGATCGTCTAGAATTTAAAAATCATTAGAAATGGAATTAGGTACGATAATAAAAGAATTCATGCAATGGTCAGTGATGTGAAGATCATGAACAGCAGCTTAATAATCATAAAGGAATTTCCCAGAATGCCTAAAATACAAATAATCTAAACAAGTAAACGAGTCGTTTGAAATACGAGTAGGTCCATTTATTAAAGACTTCAAGCCATAAGATGACATCATACCAATATAATCGGATGAAGAAGTCTTATTAAGAATCTTGATATTCATGTCACGAACAACTAACAAATTTTTAC
The DNA here is from genome assembly GCA_963556165.1 of Tipula helvola. Lineage (NCBI taxonomy): Eukaryota > Metazoa > Arthropoda > Insecta > Diptera > Tipulidae > Tipula > Tipula helvola. The sequence continues at coordinate 386,789,778 of OY744482.1, read as the reverse complement.
ATTTATTAGCTGCCAAAACATTACTAAATTCATCCACAAAAAATGTCGTGTTTGTAGCATGGGGTTTATACGCACAAATGATTGAGAACAAATCACATTTAAATTTGATGTTTACCTGAATAATGTCAGCACTAATAGTTCGAATAATAAGAAATCGCATTACATTGAATTTCCTTTTTAAAGTATACCATTACACCTCCGGCAGTGTTTAAATAATTAGTTTCCATCGATTTGAAAACCAGGAATTTGATAATTTTCCAGCTCATCTTGTTTAATCCACACGTCCAATAATAAAATGATTTGCGGCAGCATCTCAAGAGCAGCCACATTTGCTACTAAAAATAAATTAAAATTTTTACGTAAACTATGAATTTTCTGATGTATAATAAATAATTTAACTTAATTTTTGTCAAGTTTTGACAAGTTTGTCACAGTAGATCTACCACGGACAAATCAATGTTGTTCGTCAATTATAAATGACTTCAGTCCGAAATACATGTGGTCACAGTCACTTGTTTGAATAATTTACGGATAGCTGACAGTATAAAAGTGCTCTTATAATTAAAGACATCCTTCCTATTACCGGACATGAAGATAGGAACGATATGACAGGATTTTCAGACAGTTTGAAAAATACCCGACGACAGTGATCCATTGAATAATATTGACAAAGGAAAAACCAACTCATAACTAAGTTTTTTTAGAAAGCTTGAAGGAACACTACCTGGACCACAGCCATCTTTAAACTGACGGAGTGATTCAATAATATCCCCTGGAGTGATACAAGGTATACCTGAGTTGGTAATTATACTATCACATGTTGTATTTGTAAATGTTCTTTTATCAACATTGTCGAATCTATAAATATTTTGAAAGAAAGAACCAAATAAGTTGACTATATCCACCAAATTATTGCCAGTAACATTATTGTAAGATATTGTCGACGGAAGACCACATGGTTTCCTCCTAGTCTAAACAAAGTTCCCAAACGATTTGGGATTTAATTTCAAATCGTTTTGAACCTTATTGATACATTTCTTATAAGCTGTTTTGTGCATGCAATCAAATTCATTTCATAAAGACGTAAAGGCCAATTTAACAGATGCATTGTTGGATCTTTCGTCATACATAAACCGGATATATAGATGCAGCCACAAAACAATAAACTTCAGTCGATTTTGAAACAATATCACGAACGTTTTGAAAATAGATGAAATTAGAATTAATATTAACATCGGCATTATTAGCAGACATGTTTAATGAGTTCGAGACTACTGGCGAACTCCGCGAAAATGTGCCTTCTGGTTGAAATTATATTCCTTAATAAGAAGATACTCAGGCCATGTCTCGGCCTGCATTACAGCTTCAAAGTACTCAAGAGGAACAGCAACCTTATACATATGAGACATAATCAGCATTTTTATCAAAACGTACACAATTGGCATCCACAATACGCAGATTATCTTTGGATGGCTCCAATAGATGCGGTACCTACCCCCTGTAGCTGTGCCAATTATAATACCATTCATATATTGGTTTAAACGTCTATTATCAGCGTGGTTTTTGTTACCATTAGGTTTTTGTTTATCTTTGAGTGCAGGTCTCTTTTAGAGCAGACATAGCGGCTTCAACGTTGTCATTCATTTTATTTTTATTTTTATCAGAATTATCACACAAAACATGAACCGGTTGCATAATAGGCAGATGATTGCTATTAGAAATGCTACCACTGTTGTTACCAAAGCAGACATATTTTTGAGACGGTAGATCAACAGTTTATGTTGTCCAACTTTATATCTAATGATTCAGATTTACTAGATTTGTTGCTGCATTTTGCGTAGTTCTCCATTTTTTAAAGTAAAATACTAATTAATAAATACTTAGCCTTAATTTCAACAAGGAATTTAATGGTGATCTTGGTTGTGACCTTGACCTTCATTTTCAAAGTCATTTGAAGGTCAAGGCCATTTTTTTTAAATTAGAACCCCTATTTTTGATGACAGAATCGAAAAGAGCGATGATTGTATGTCAGAATATGTACTTTCCATGACCTCCCAAGGTCACCTGAAGGAATAATGATTTGCTATGAAAATTTAAAAAAAAAATTTAAATATTAATTCTTCATTTTAAAATATAATTTTTTTGTTTTTTTATAATTTTCATAGTAACACAAGCATTATTATAATGTTCTGTATTTATGATTTTTATAATTTTTTCTTTAAATTTTCATAGCAAATCATTATTCCTTCAGGTGACCTTGGGAGGTCATGAAAAATACATATTCGGACGTACAATTGATTGCTCGTTTCGAATCTGATGTCAAAAACAGGGGTTCTCTATAAAATATTGCCTTGACCTTAAAATGACCTTGAAGATGACGGCCAAGGTCACAACCAAGCTCACCATTAAATTCCTTGTTGAAAATTACCTAAGAATAACCCTTGTTCATTTTTTTTTTACCGAAATCCGCGAGATTTTTAGGGGTTTCCATACTTTTTCCTCACCCTGTATATTAACTATAGAGCACAAATCAGTGTTATTATTAAGTTCACAATATTATAAAATTAAATTGATTCGAAAAATTATTTTTCATCCAAACAAAAAAAAACACTACTGATTCGTTCAATGGCTACTCCCTTTTTTTCCTGTTATAGTAATAACACTATATCTGACAGCTGTGGTGCAGAATTCAGGTTGATTAATCTCAAATCAGTCGAGTTGATGTTATTCGTTTTTAATTCGCACCTGTCAAAAATCAGACCAACTTCTTGGCTTTCGATAGGTATAGGCGCCTTCAAAAGATTGGTCTCAATTATACTTTTTCGTAACTCTACGAGTTTGCGTCCAGCACCGAGTTATTCATAGTTAACAAGCCAGCTAGATCCTCGATTGTTTTCTTAAGGACCATTATTTCAGAACGCAGATCCTCTGTTACATCTATCTAGCTGTCCCTGAATAATTTTGCCAAAACATCCGTTTTTTTCAATGATTACTTATATCAACCATCTGGTTCATCTATTATGAAGCTATTCCTGACCTTAGTTTTGCCATGTAATTGTCGATATGTAAATGAGCCAACAAAACTGGGACTACAAATGCTGGATAGCATTAGTCTCGACGACATATATTGTAATTCTATACAAATCGTTTGATGCTACTCTCCCACTTCTATATCGAGCTTTTATAAACAAATCAGACAAAATTGATTCTGCCATATACAATTTAAACAAATAAGTCAAACATAGCAAAAAAAATCGTTAAATCACAATAAATGACTAACTGCATATAGAGTATACATAGTATAGAACACGGTAGTTTGTTCATTAAACAATATACATAATTATTATAAACTAATTAAAATAATTATATTCGCGCATAATTATAGTTGATTTTATTTTTATATTTTAGTTTTAATAACAATAATTATATTTTTAATAAAAATGTTAATATTAATTTGATTATTTTTTAATTGATGCTCAATACTTTTTTTTTGTGCAGGCAATTATTATTATTTTAAAAATAATAAAATCAGTATTTTATTTAATCTCGATTAATCTGTTTTGTTGGTTATAAAAATATAAAAATAAAAAAAAATATAAAATTGCAAAAAACTAATTACATATTTTGATAACAATTTTATAATTTTGGATTAATTTTTTTAGCGGCAGTTAATTTAAGCTCCAAACGCAAAAATGTAGTTGCCTAATGAATTATGTAATGATGCTGTACGTTTATTGGTTTCAATTCGTTTTCTTAGTCCGTATATGTTCTCTGCGATAGCTTTTTGACAGAAAATATCCGGATATTGTGGACAAATTTTACCTCCGCTAATTGGATAAGTCCAGTAAGAAACTTCCAAAAAATTGTTGTAACTGAGCGTAAAGTCATTAGAATAATTCTCGGTCCCATGAAAGAGGCAGCCATATACAGAATGAGAATGAATAACGAAATTAGAAATGTTTTCAATAAAGTTGAGATCATTAAGGCTAAAATGGCTTGGACACGTTTTTCGTTCGCAAAATGGGACCACTATACAAGCCTTGGAGTTAGCACCAACTCTAGCATTATCTTGCAGCGGATCGAACTGTTTGGAGAACCATCGTTGAGGCGGACAAATCCTTTCTTGGTATATAGCACCAGTGGCGCAAAAAAACATTTTGCATTCATTAATTACCACGAAACAAAGACAATACACCTAATTATACGTGAAAAGTTTCTTAAGTTAATTAATGTTGTGTAACTATAGCATCACGAGTAAAATATTGTGGCCTAACTGAACTGATTTCATTTCACAGTAAAATATCAAAAAATATTAATTTTTATTCCCAACGATAATTATCTCATTTTTATTTCATTTATGATTACCAATTACCATATCAATTTTGATTAATCACAACTCAATTGACCCGACTCAAACCATAATAATCATATAATTATTAATTACTTAATTATATTCCCAAAATGTGTTAATAATTTTTTTTTATTATTTTATGATTAATTTTTTTTTTTCTTCCGTGTCTGTTTAAATATAATAAAAATTATTATTATTTATGATTCATGTAATATGTATGTAGAAAAAATATTAAAATTTTTTTTTATGATTACTTTTGGATTGTAAATTAATGTTAAATTAAAATATTTAATTATACCTGAATGTTTGCATATCAAAAATGTAAACTTTTTTGTATTACAAACAATTTTATTAATCTATTTATGTACGTAACAGTTAATTTCATTATTTTGACATTTTGTTTGGTTTAATTCCCAATTCGACGAATGTGATGCATGCCAGTTTGGTATAATTTTTTGATTTCCGATCAATTTCCAAGCTCCACTTTATTATAGCACACAAATTTCCAGAAGTAATTTTGATTAATTTTGACCCGCCAGCATACTCAAATTATGTACTTAAATTTACGTAGATTCAGACTTCTATTGAAAAACAAGAAATTTTATCTTTTATACATAACAAGGATTCTATTTTTGAAAGCTTATAAGATCTTTAGGCCAGCGGGCCGGCTCTCAACTGACGTAACCACCGAGAAAATAATTGATACATATTTTTGAAATTTTTAACATTGGTAGTCGTATTGTTTTATATCTACTCTAGAGCCATCTATATTTTCACATTAACATATTCGTTTTAACAGTGTAACGTATGAAAACGAAAATATTTCTTCTCTTGAAACTTAAATTATTATTTTAAATGGTATTCATAATTAATTAAAAGTGAATATTTGTAATGTAAATCTGCTAAGTAAGTAATAAAAAATGAAATTAAGTGTTCGTAAACTTTTTGAAAAACACAAAATAACGTAGGTCTGTTTTAACCTCACTTTTAAAAAATGCCACGTGATAAATGTGCTAAATGCGGTGCTACAGATGATACTATTTTTGAATGGATAAATTGTAATAACTGCAAGCTATGGTATCATGGTGAATGTATAACATCTTCAAAGGATGCATTTTCCAAATTGGCAGCTAACAAATTTTGGTTTTGTAAAAACTGTATAACATGTAGTAATATTAAAGATGATACAAAAATTGCAATCGAACTGGTGATTCTAGAATTTAAAAAAAAAATTAAAATAGACAAAAGCCTTTTGGCCGATGCCATTCTAGAGAAAATATGGCCTAGTATCGATTCTGTAATTGAACGTAAAATCAAAAACGTGATGGATGAAAAAACTGAGTTGTCACACAGAATATCCCTACTCGAAAAACATCAAAATAAATTGAAACGTGATTGGAGGAAAAGAAACCTGATTATTCAAGGTAACTCTGACGATGTAAAGATTCATGACCACAATTTTATACTGAATATTGCGAATTTCCTGAACATTGAAAATTTCTCATTAGATAACATAGATAGATGTTTTAGGATCAGAAGTAGCCGAAATATTCAAAATGGCTGTCCAGTAGTTATACGATTTTCTAAATTATAAACTGGATATATCATAGATTGGAGATTTTTGATACTCCTAGAGATAGTTCAAATAATAATTTTGAGCAACTGTATACAACATTGGGACACTGCTTTCCCAGTAATGCGTGGATTCTCAAATTGCAACTCAAAGATGACTGGACTTAAAAAATACTTTGCCAATAGACTTGGTTTTGAAACACTTAGGATATGCCACTTGAATGTCAACATAGAGTTAGATAAATTACAGATAGCTAGATAAATTACAGATTCTTTTTCATAAGCGGCGATACCATATAATTGGGATAACTGAGTTTTGGCTCAAATCTCACCATACTAACAAATTGGTTATGACTGAGTTGCATTCTATATCAGAAATGATATAGCGAAAACAGCTAATATTAAAATTGTCAATAAGGGTTCTGGTTTTAACTTAGATCATCTTGGTTTAGATTGGCGGTTGGAGTAGATTAGTAGATTAGATGATTAGATTGGAGTAGATTAGATGAGTAGATTTTAATTTTTTCCAGTATACCTTTACATATTAAAGATTTCTTCCAAGGTCCTGGTGTATCTGATCATGAGTTGGTAGCGGCCAACTTTAACATAAAACATCTATACAAACCTGAGTTTGTACCTTTTGGAAGTCATAAACTATTGGATGTAACGTTACTTCAAGAAGATATTGAAAAATTAGTCTTTAACGAGCTTAATGATAATATTGATATTAATGTTAACGCCAATATAAATGATAAACTACATTATCTTATGGATCAGCGTATTCCGTTAGTATTATTAAAATACTACGACAAAAAAGTTAAGGATGTGATTAAAGGTGCTAGGAAAAGCTATGTTAAAACTAAACTAGATATTGGCCTTAGCTCGATGGAATTGTGGGGAAATCTCAAAGATGAAGGTATTGGAAGTAGAAATGATGTTGCCTTCATTAATGTTTTTCATCCTGACCAACTTAACTCAATATTTGTTAATTTGGTTCCTAACCAGAATGTTGTTCAGAACAGTGATCTTTTATTGAACTCTAGATGAAATAGCAATGTACCTACACACAAATGAAATTTCTGCTTGGGTTTTTTGATTTTAATTTAGTGAATAAAATTTGGTAAGTCAATACACTCTGGTTATATACTTAATGTATTTAGCGAGAGTTGGATTTTTGTAGATGTTACATCTTCATTCACATGACATTCATCATGGTATTTCATAGTGTTCACAAGTGTATGAGTAAAATTAAATCTGTTTTTTTCAAAACATATCATCGTTCAGTGTTTAGTGTGTCTAAGTGCAAATCAAAAATTTGTTTTCTTTCAAAACAATCTTTTCAAGTGTTTCAAGTGTGAAATAAAAACATTTTTTCTCGTAAGAGTAAAGTGTGCCTATACTCATACCGTGGAGTATGTATACCACGGAAACCATAAGCCAAGAGGAAGCGTTTCGTACTATCAGTATAAAACGAAAATCATGTGCCATTAACGAAGTTCCAGTCAAACAAATGTCATCCGAGAGCAATGTGCTGCTCGGAAACCGTTTCGCAGCTTTAGCAAATGAAACACCACTGCCTGCTGAAATAAAACCCAGCCGAGTTCCGCCAATCATCGTGGACACACCGATGTCACAAGTAGAATCACTACTCTCTTCATGTGCCATCAGCCGTACCGGTGTAGCGTTCCATATGGTAGGGAACAAAAGAAAGCGGTGCGAAAATAATATGAGAGAAGCTACCAACGACGGAGCAAGTATATTTCATTTTTGGTAAATGTAGTTATGATTACTTGTCCATTCGTTTAAAAATATATATATAAAAAAAAAAAATTCCTCATTGTACTACATTTTATTGGCCTATGAAATCCCTCCTACATGACTCACCGTTTTATTAGATTTGTGCTTCATTGTGGCGATTTCAAAGTCATTAAATAAATTTTATTAATGAATCAATTTATAATTTTTTTGTTCACATACATACCACAATAGATGCAACGACTGAGGCTATCGTCCACTAGATAGCATGACAATGGATGAAAATGAAGATTAATAATTTGCCAAGATGACAGCACAAGACACGGCGGAGATGTACCATTAAAGTGATTTGGTAGCAGCGATGATCGATGAAAATCAGTCAAGTTTGGAACTCCACCAAGACAACAGGAGAATATAAAAATTGTTTTGTAAAAATAAAGTTAGAGTATTGGCGTAAAGTTTGGCCAATCTTTATAAATTAAATTAATTTAAGTTTTATGTATGTTTAAAGTTGGTTTTGATCTTTAAATTGTTGTATAACAAAAACAAATAAAAGCAATAAACTGTGAAGTGAAATTTGTCATGTATAGACTTACAGTTATTGCTAAATAGTTGATTTTGTATTTTTTTTTTTTGCCCTGGTAAAGACTTTGCTTGTATAAAAATAATGGGGCATAAGCACTTTGTGTAAAGCTAACGAAAATAAAATTATGTGTGGCGTTAAAAAAATAAAAGAAAAATCTATGGTGAAATCATAAGACTGTATTTGTTTCATTTGTCCGCTCCCTGTGTTTTTTTTTGTGATTATCGAACGTTTTTCGATTGGTGAGTTTATGTGTCCGCATGCACCAATTAAAGACGATTTTGAAGCCCGTTAGAATATCATTCGATTTGTAGATCGATTTATGGGCGAACATTAATATCAGTGAAGGTGTGCCATGGGTGTGTGCAAATAAAAAAAAGATAAATAAATAAATAAAAAAGTGCGAAACAAGATTAATAGATTTAATAATTATATAATTATAATTAAATGGACACAAACAAAAATATAATAAAATAGTGGTGTATGATTGGCTCAGACCAATAAAACAAAAAACAGACAAGTGAAACAAAAATCGGAGTGGATGCCGTTGGTGAAAAGCGGAGGACAGAAGCTGTTAAACACATATACCATGCGTGTGGCTGAACCAGTACAAAAATAGCGGTGAGTCATTCCTTTAATTATTTTGTTACCACAGTTATTGTTCTTCCCTCAAACTCTTGTCCAACGTCCTGTCGCTTGTTTTCACCATAATGAGTTGTACAGACCGGTGGTGGTAGTTTCCTTGTTAACAGATCAAGTAATCCCCCCCCCCCTCGAGTATCCTGCTCGTGGAGCTTATAGCCGGGAGAAAAATTACGTGTCGGTAGACTGGCGCCCAATTCGTGATTTAAACTATTGTCTACCGGAAACTACCTCTATAGTGTGTATGGCACGTTACACCGGTCGTGTGATAATTAACCCATGTACAAAAGAGCATCACGCTAAACTCATGGTAGAATTAGCGAAAAGCCATGAGTCTGCAGCATTAGCTCTCATCAGCGCCAGTTTCAATTAGATGATAAGTACAACCCAAAAAATTGTAAAGTGTATGCTATGGAATCCTTGTTCCATCATCCCAAAAAGAGCGGAATTCAAAGGCTTCATCGAAACCCACAAACCAGCTATAGTATTCCTGCAGAAACGTGGCTAAGTCAGGATAAATATTTCAGCCTACATGTATAAAGCTTCATTTATGAGGTCAATTAGTGAGATCTATCTGCGTTGGATAAGCCCAATAACAACCACAAGACATTTCTTAGAACACTCTTCGTCGCAAATACATGGAGTTGTCTTTTGGCTGTCTTGGGTTTGTTACCATTCCAAATCTTAAGTTTGTCTTCCATGTGTTACTTAAGACACGTTTGCTGGGCTGTACCGCTGTACATATATAAGTTGCATACTGTCATCTTTACGTTAACATTATAAATAAAATTTTAAGGTGTCTAAGGTTTACTTATCCTAGACACGGTTAATGAATGGTCTTTGTTATTTTGTTGTTGTTATTATTATTAGTATTTATTCCTAAGCAGTTTTGTTCTCGAACATCAACATCATGAGACCGGTTGTTAAGTTGGTGTGAGTAAGTCGTAACTCATAGAAAAAGTTAATACGCAATTAGAAAAATGTGATTAAATAATTAAAAAGTGTACCTATCTATAAAATAAAATAAAATAATTAAAAAGTGAAAAGTTATTAAATTATTAAAATTTGGTGATGTGGTTAGCATTTAGCAATGATCAAGCCAAACAAATAATTTAAATCATAAAAAAAAAAAAAAAAAAAAAAAAATGTGCATATTATAATAAATGTGTATTTAACTATTTTAAACTAGGTATGTAAATCTATTAGAATTAGATTAAATCTTTGTAAATAATACACAAATGTAAAATAAATGAATGAATTTATCTATTGGGCTTGTTTGAGCGACCTTGGATGTCACAGAAGCTCCAAAATAAAAATTAAAAAGTTCTTCATTAAGAACAACAAGTGTGCACAGCATTAGCGGGGGTGAAAGTTCCTAAAGTTTAAGGAACAAGGTGCCAAAAGCCCAAAAGATCTTTAGACTAAGTAATTTCATTAGTGATGGGCTAAGTCGGTTCGTTTTTGTTAAAAACGTAATAGAAAATAAGCAAAACAGAACAAAAAGAACCGATTTAGCACATCACTAAATTTCATAAATGTTAGTTTCTTAACTGTGAGCCCCACATACGACTAAACTCCAATAACGAGATCTTAACTTAAATGAATTACCTTGGTTAGAGCAACGGTTACCGTAGTTTATCTTACCCTGTAGTGTTCCGCTTGCATATTAGGTTAATTGCATAACGATATTCAAAACCACCGAACTAGATATTTGTTTTTTTTTTTGTTATTCATCGTACATATTACAATTGAACATAAATTGTGGTAGTCATGCAAATATTGAATGGGAAGTTGTTCAATGTTCTCATCTTACGCTAAATCAGAAAAAGGAGAGAGGCTAGTTTCCCTCTCATTGCTGGATGTCTTCAATAAATAAACAAAAATCATTTCAGTTTTTCAAGCATTTATTTTTATTTAACAGAAGTGAATTCAAAATGAAATTAATAATTTAATCTTCAGGAGTTTTAAAAAATAATTCGTACACATTACGACTCATCTTTAGTATTTGGACTGAACTGGATGAGTCATTGATGATTCCAAGTACACCGTCTTTGCGGCACCCCACCTCCATTTCCATTTCTGGAACTTCTAAATATCTAATTGTGATTGTGTACTCACAATTAGATGCCAACTGCAGTGAATCACCAAAGTTGATTACTACATCCCACCAGCTAGATCCAATCACTTTAAAAATCAATTTGTCACAGCTTGTTTTTGTAGAAATGTTGATTTCTATCGGGATATCTTCAAATGAACAATCTCCAATACGTATTCCATGTAAAATTGTCTCTTTTGAGACGGATAATTTTGTTTCGAATATAGTGTCAGTGGCAAACGTTTCAACATCATATAATTCGACCAAATCGTCTCGGGGTTTTGTAATCCATATATTTTTTTCTTTATCCACGTCACCGTATAAACCTTGGTCCTCAATTGATTTACGATCGTTTTCATTAAGTAGTTCTGGAAATTTTTCGGCACACTCTTTTATCTCTTCACTTTGCATTGTGGGAAAACGTATCAGCCCGATTAAATTATTAAACTGTTCGCGTCCTTCTTTCAGTGACATTTGATGAGTCTTGCAATAGGATGTGATCCAATTGCCTAATGCAACGAATATTTGCGCTTCCGTAACACCAGTTTCTATATAATCAAATTTTAAAAACGCCTCTACAACATCTGGTTGAAGTGACAAAAATTCTTTGCCCTGCAAATATCGGCCAAAATTGCCTGCCGCCATCTCGTTCACTAAGTTTCGTACAAGTTCATATTTCTCGACAATGCAATATTCATAAAGCTTTAAAAACCATTCATCAGAATCACAAAACTGAATAACTTTATTTTCCAGCATAAGTACTTTATACTTTTTGGCCAATTTCAAAATTTCGATCCCATTGTCTGCGGTGATGTTACACTTATCGGTGTAAATGAATCGAATAAATTCGAGAAAACTTTCATATTTAAAACCAATAATCGGTATCAATTTATTGGTGCCCACAGTTTTCTCCAATTGCTCCTCAAATACGACGCTTCGTTTCATCAATTCAAGAGAATGGGCATAAATTAGCTCACCCGCTACACTGAATTGTATGTCGGAGTGAAAGTTTGTATTAAAAATCCGCTTTGTAATGTCTGACATATTAAGACACGGCGACAAGTTTAATTTAAAATCCATTTCGCGTTTTTTTTTTGTTCGACACAACTTGAAATACAAATTCACTTACGATGTTGCTTAAATAAACAAGACACGGAATGGAATTGATAGTTCCGTGAAGGCGATTCAAGAAAAGATTGGTTGATGGTTATGGTTTCCGTTGTTTCTCGCTTTCTTTCGTTTTGACATAAATGAGTGAGTTTAATGATCAAAGGTTCGCTATCCACTGTACTAAAAATATCTATTAGTTTTTTTAGTCGTGTTCACCTGTATGAAAAAAAGCCTTTTGGAACTTTTTGAATTTTTTCTTTCAATTCTCCCAATGAATGTGGTTTAGGTTGTGTTAGTTGCTGTATTTCCTTGGTAAATCCAAAAAAAGATTTAAAAGATATTTTAGTTGAACAATTGCATTGCATAGAAGCAACGAGAATAATTTAAATCAGTTTTGGATTTATTCATTACATACGATTGTTGTAACATCTTTTAAATCTTTAAAATTAAAGAAGCCTTTATCGTTTTTGACTTTTTATACCATGAGCAACTTTACAATCATCTAGGGAACCTACCCCGGAAACACACTTAACTTTTTTATCGGCATACATGTTTGGCCTGTCTCTTTTATATTGTATATGCTGCGAGTCGAGTCGAGTTTAATCCTAGTTTAACTCTCACTATATACGGAGTCGAGTTATTTTCTAACCAACTCTTGGTGTATATACTGCAGAGTTAAAAATATGCAGAGTTCAAATAGGATTGAAACCGAGTTAAAATAATCGAAAAAAATTTAACAAAAAATCATTTCAAATGATCATCAGATTGATTATTCTTTTTGTTGATCACTATACAGGGTGTTCGGCACATGGACCGACACAATTTTTTGGGGGATTGGTTGGGTCATTAGCTAGTTTTCACCCATACGACCCTAAGTCCTAAGTGGCACGGTAACTGAGATATGAATTTTTTTCGTTTTTTATTTAAATTACCTGAAATCTCGCCTTTAAATCGTCATATTTTTTTTGTTTGTGATTGTAATAGCACGAAATAACTTTTATTGTATTCTGCAATGTATTTTTAGTCTAAATAAATCATTATCTGGTACAAATGGCTTCAAGAAAATAAATTATATGAGCTTCGAAAGTCTTGAAAATGTGTAAATGTATGAAAAGTCTCAACTTCTAAATTCAATATAAAAAAAAATAAACATTATTTTGAACATAGGTTTGTTTTAAAAAGTTGTCTAGTTTATACCCTTTCCAACGGTATGCTACATGTTGGAGGAATTATTTATAGTATGGCCAAAATAAGAGATAGAAGTTGTCAGGGTCAAGAAAATTATTTTTATCTTTATTATGTTTTTATTAAATATGAGTTATAATATTGTTCGAATTGTTCTTCTCTACTCCGTATGCATGCACGACACCTTTTCCTTATTTCAAATATTGTTGTGCGAAGTTGCATTTCTCAATCCATGAGTTCGGAAAAGAATTGTCTAAGTACTCACGTACCATTCGATGATAGTGTGCCGGACAGCCATCATTTTGAAAGACGATCGGCACACCTTCTTCTATAACTGATTGATTGATTTAGTGTGTACGATCAAGCCTAAGGCAAGTTTCCCGGATACGCCGGGTCCACCGTACACCCTTTTACGAATAACAAGATCGGGGGAAAGGAATGGTATGTTAGTAATAGAGAAGAAACACCATGGCGGTTGATACTTAGTAAATAAGACAACACAAGACAATACAATTTTTAAACTACGTTAGCTGCTTCAGCCTGGAGCGTTGAGTTCGGCTAGAACTTTTTTTTTTTTTTTTTTTTTGTTACTGAAAATTAGAATTAAATTTAATCCCATAAGAATGATTAATTCTGGAATAATACGCGATGTGTATGGATGTGTGCGTGTGTATGTATGTGTGTTTCCAGCGACGGTTGGGCGGTGGAAGGGGCGAGATTTCGTTCCATCATGTTTCCAAGCGGTCACCCAAATTTGTACTAACCTAAGGAAATGTTGCTTGACATCGTTGTTGAACTTGTTGCGTCTCTTCTCTCTTGTCTACTGCCCCCCCCCCTCCCAACACCTTCCAAAACTGATAATAAAAGTTCGGGTAAATCGTTTTGCAAAAGTTAGGAACCGTAGGAACCTATTTATTACATTTATTCTTTTGTTTTATTTAAATATTGTTTTTGTAAAATATTTTGTGTTCTTCTTGTTTAATCTGTTTTAAACTGTTATCAGAATTGTTTTTGTTGCGTTTGTCTTCGCTGTTATGGTTACAATGCCTAATTTTAGGAACGAAGAGACCTGACCCTACTCGATTTTTACGTCTGGGGACGTGCAAAGGAGTTGGTTTATGCAACAAAGGTGCCCTTACGAGAAATTTTAATGGAGCGAATTACAGCTGCATTTGAAATAATGAAAAGAGAAATTCGACTTCGCACAACAACATTTAAAATAAGGAAAAGGTGTCGTGCATGCATACAGAGTAGAGGAGAACAATTCGAACAAATATTATAACTCATATTTATTAAAAACATAATAAAGATAAAAAGAATTTTCTTGACCTTGACAACTTCTATCTCTTATTTTGACCATACTATAAATAATTCCTCCAACATGTAGCATACCGTTGGAAAGGGTATAAACTAGACAACTTTTTAAAACAAACCTATGTTCAAAATAATGTTTATTTTTTTTTATATTGAATTTAGAAGTTGAGACTTTTCATACATTTACACATTTTCAAGACTTTCGAAGCTCATATAATTTATTTTCTTGAAGCCATTTGTACCAGATAATGATTTATTTAGACTAAAAATACATTGCAGAATACAATAAAAGTTATTTCGTGCTATTACAATCACAAACAAAAAAAATATGACGATTTAAAGGCGAGATTTCAGGTAATTTAAATAAAAAACGAAAAAAATTCACATCTCAGTTACCGTGCCACTTAGGACTTAGGGTCGTATGGGTGAAAACTAGCTAATGACCCAACCAACTCCCCAAAAAATTGTGTCGGTCCATGTGCCGAACACCCTGTATGCATATGTGTAATTTTAATTTTTCCAACGTTATTTTGCCTAAAAAATTGTAATTTTCAAATCCTTGAAAAATAAAGGATACAGACCACCGATTTTTCTGAATAATCTTTTTCGAAAAAAAAAAATATTATGCAAATTTATTAATTAAAATCTTATTGTTTAATATATTTAAATATATTATTTGTATATCGCTTTCATTCTTCAATAACATAGCTAATTTAAAATAAAAATGACGAATTGGTGTTTATGAATTTTTCTTTAATTTTGTTGTTGTTTTTTCAACTCTACTCTACAAATTATTAGGTCGAGTCGAGTTTAACTCGACTCCGTATATAGTGAGAGTTAAACTAGGATTAAACTCGATTCGACTCGCAGCATATACAATATATTTATTACATCGACAGGTGGCGAGTTTTTTTATTACATCGGAGAGACCAGAGAGATCAGACAGATAAATTATCTGAAATATCCGATAATATTTAATCTGAAAAGACCTTTCACGGATTTTAAACGCTTAACTGTTTAAATTGGCTAACCAATGTTTTGTAACACATTATGGCCAAGAAAATTGTTTTCCTACACATAATTGATACATAAAAAGAAAATTTAACAATTAATGAACGAGAACCCGTTAAAATTATTGACAATAGACTTTAAAAAATTAATTTTCCATTGTTGTTATCTCAGTTTATAGTGTTCACCAGTTTGAACGTCAAAATAAGTAATTCTCTGTACTATCTGAAATAAATTTCAGATCGAAAACCAGCAATCTGTGATTTTTCGGATTTAATAAAAAAACGCTAAAAAAATTATCGGATCGATCCGAGAAAATAAAAAAACGCAAAAGGTTTTTTTTATATCTCTCTGGTCTCTCCGATGTAATAAAAAAACACGCCAATTGATTCACGATTGTAAAAGTAGGCTGAACGCATCTCATGGAGAAATTGTTTATATAAAAGAATCATCCATTTGGTGTTTATAAATTATAAATATATGCAGATACACACTTTAACCACTTAGATAAACACTATAGGAAAAAATGAAAGAAGGAATTGCGGTTGTTTCAGCAACGAAATACAATTTTAAACGTCAATGGATAGATAGTTTTAGTATGGACAAATTCCGCTACGTGGACTCTGTGATGCTCCAATCATCAAATGTCTATAATTTTTAATCTGAAAAGGCCTTTTCACATTTTAACACAATCATTTAAATTGGCAAGCCACTGTTTTATAACATACTATTAATACCAAGAAAATTGATTACCTACGCTTAACTAATACACAAAATAAAATTAAACGTTATTAAAACCATAAACATATTCAACTATTGAACTGGTGACCTCTGACGTCCAATTGAAACTTATGATATTCCATAAAGAATTTGTGAAATCAATCTAATTAAATTGAATTTAATTAATCAAATATTTGTCACTGTGCGTGCGAAAGTAAATGGTATATGGGATTTTTAATTGTAACTCAACTCTGTGGTATGGCATCTATTGGAGGGGGAGACCAAAGTTGAGTAGGTTAATCTACCAGCTCCGTAGCCTTCCAGTAGGGTGCGCATCACGTGAGCTGTTCTGGTCATGTATTAGGCAGCTGTGTGATGGGTACAATTGTGTAAGGGGTAAAATGGTCACAACTCGAAATTGAACGTGGTGCCTCTTCGTGGCAATCACTGGTAACTGAGGCCATTAGGCATATTATGACCTTTTTGCACAGGCTAAAGTACGGCGCTAAAGGAGAAATCCTTGACAAAAAAACCTAATCTAAGATGGAACTGCATATGCCGATGGACGAATGGCTGGTAGGTTAATCAGTAAAAAGTATGCGGACTCTGGATACCAGGCACCCTTCAGTTTTATTTAGCCTTCCTGTAGTAAACCTGGGTAACATACCGGCGACTTTCCATTCCCAGTAACTCGTAAGAGTAAAATCAAAGCGGAAGACGGGGCAGGGTTAGGAATATACGGGAGTGGGACTACCCTCTCGAAGTCATTCGGAATCAATGCTACCGGCTTTCTAGTAGAAGTACTTGCTAAAGTAAACATCTAAGAGGGAGAGCAATGAGCCCATATAGTATGTATCGCGTACCGGCCGGCACTATTATCAGCTTTATTAAGAGCCTGGACGGATAATTAAGCAGGGTCATCACTTGGCCCACTCAAAGTTGCTTACACTACAGGAGGTTTTACCAATCGGACAAAAACAACCATTTTGTCACCTAGACAACCTACACCTACTGTGGAATCATTTGTGCCAACAGCAACAACATAATCCAAGCAACAACCAAAGAAGATTACCTTTGACACCCAAGAACAAACCAAATCTGGAAGACATAATATGCTGGAAACACATGGGTAGAATTTCTGCTAACAGTGCTGCCGGCAGAAATGCAGGTGAACTACTTGAGCGTCGTTTTTTGTCACGCAGAATTATTTTAGTGGCATTTATTTGATATCTATTGAATTTTAATGTACAATATTTTAAATGAATGATGCCTTATTTTGTCACAAATTAGTTAATTTTTATCCTCCATTTTGGCACTTGCATAATTATGCATGCCATGCAGAATACATGTAATTCATTTCATAGACACTAGTGCATTCTAATTTTGACGGATGCATAATTATGCACATCTGTTTTTCGTATTACTCATACTGCAATATGTGAACTAATTAATGTCATTTAATTTACCTAAAAATATTTAAGACAAAAATTAATTAAACAGCCATTGTTACAGTTATTAAAATCTATATACTCATAAACTATTTTGTAAAGTTAATTAATTATTTATATCTTAATAATAATAATTATAGTAATTATAACCTCTAACTAGAACAGAAACTATTTCCTTTCTCTATAAGAGTATAATCGTGACACAAAATGCAGAAAAATGACAACTTTTGCTTAATACATGTACGAAAAACATACATACATACTTGTGTATAATGTTTTTCGAAATTATGATGACAATAAAAAAAACTTCCAATGTTCATTTTTTTTCCAGCAAGTAGTAAGGAAATATATTTGTAAGAATTTTCATTCCACCACACCATACATGCATCGTCTTATGAATTGTATTTTATGTTTCACAGTAGTTAAAAACACAAATGGAGCACCAACGCTGTAATACTGCTGTGCTGCTTTAGAATTGAATAAATCGGAATAGTATATTTGAAAATTGGATGGAAGGAATATCGTTAAACTGGGAGAAAATGTTTTCTTTCTTTTTACCGTTTTGTAGTTTTATATTTTCATTTATTTTGAAACATTAAAAATTTATTCTTATAATTGGAATTTATAGTGTATTATTATTATGATTACTACTATTATTTGTATTGTTGTTAGTGCTACGAGTATAACACTTTCGGTATTCAAAAGTTATAAATTTAAATTAAAGCAAAAAAGATTAACCATTTGTAGAGATATTTAGCGTTTGTTAATACCTAGTTACTAATATAAGGTTTATGTCTCTTTTCCTTCTTCTTCTAAAGTAGTCGTCAAATGTAGAGCAAAAGTTCTTACAATGCCGCCAAAATAACATAAGCACGCAATAAACGATTGTGTCTAAAGTCGTACGTTTATCTGGGGTGAGATGTTGTAACCATCACGTTTTTCGCTTCGATGCATTTTCGATAGAATAACGGTATTTTAGAACTAAATTGTTTTAAAATTTTATATTTTTAACAAAGAAGTACAGTTATTCTATCGAAAATGCATCGAAGCGAAGAACGTGATGGTTCCAACATCTCACCCCTGATCACCTAGGAATGTTAGTTAACACGCTTCAATAGAGACGTATCAGTATAGACGTCTTGAAAGAAAAAAAGTCGACAATCTAGGATTTATCCAGCGATTACTGGAATGCAGTTGTGGAATGTTATTCCACAAGAGTTCCACTTTGTTTGCCTATCGATAGATTGACACTGCTATTGTTTACCCAATAAACAATGAAATGTCGGTAAAATAACAAAAAGCCTTTTAGAAAATGAGATCATTTTTTGTCGACGCAACACACTTTGGAAATTGCCCTAACCAGGATATATTATCATATCATCAACGTTTCTAATACGGAAATTCAAACAGTTCATTCCAATTATTGGCTTGCATATACAGTCAAAAATGCTATGACTATGGAAAATAATTTTCAATCAAGAGGCGGTATAAACATACAGAATTTCACGAATTGTACCGTCAAATTAAGCGATAGTTGCACTAGGAAATGTCAGTCTTATGGTAAACAACGATTGGACTCCGTGCTAAGATAATTGGAAAATTAAATTTAATATCTATTATGAGAAATAAATATCAATTAATTTATTTATTGTGTTACTTTAGTTTTCTAGGAAGGTGTGTACATGGTATAATTTGGTGAAAAAATGTACATCACGAAGTTAGCTGTATGAGTTAAATTATTTCCAGCTAGAACAAAAAAAAATTACCAATATTACCAATATAACGTAACCAAAATAGTTCACAAGGCAACAATTTTGGTTCACAGGGCACAAATTCAACCCGAAGGGCTACAAATCTAGCAACCAATTGGTTACGTAATCAACTCACGTAGCTAACTTCGTGGTGTACATTTTTTCACCAGAAATGTACCATGTACTATGTACACAACTTGAAAGTGGGCGCATGCCAAAAGACTTCAGGTTTTTCGACACGCACTCTACATTAAAAAGATAAATATTTTCCATCTCCTTGTGTTATATTCTAAAAAGTTACCAAAAATAATACAACAACAAAAACATGCTGTATGATTAGTTCCACATTAATTCCAATAAGTGGAGATTTGAACCAGCGGAATTATGATGATAAATTGTTATAAATTATATTCGTAGTGTAAATCCGATTTTATTGATGTTTCTTTCATTTTGGTTTATTATTTGCTGTCAAATAAATATAACTGTGATATAATCTTCTTTGGCCGTTTTACAAACGAATACTTACTTGTGGAACCTAACTTATTCAATGTAATTTTTAGGTTCCACAAATAGGTATTCGTTTGGAAAACAGCCTTTATAACGTAATAAAAAACACATGGTTTTTATTTTAAATTTATTCTGCAGTCTGCCATCAGGTTATGTTATGGGCTCAGGGCTCAGGCATAAACCTAAATTTTGTTTTTGAAAAGTAATCGGTGATCATCGTTTGTTAATTTGAAGGTTTAATTACATAAACTGTAGTAAAATCTTAGTACCAATTTCTAGTTTCAAATCCAACATTTTTTTTGAAATTGGATGAGCAAAAGGTGTCAATTGAAAAATTGAAAGGTACGGAAAATTATCAAACGCGGATATTTTCCATCCGTACGTGTGAAGTATCTTACTGGTCGAATTGGGTTGATAAGGACACTTATTACAACAATTTCAAAAATTCTGACGGAATGGAGGATTTTATTTCCAAAATTATTGGAACAGCAAATAAATTAAATGGAATCGGATTTGAAATTTCCGATGAATATGTCGGGTCGCTTCGTCAAGCTGAGCTGACAAGTGAATACAAACCATTTATGATGGCTATCGAATCGAGTGGAATAAAAATTTTCCGTGATTCTATTAAATGACATTCGAAATAACTTCGGGGAACGGCGGAACCTCGTCACAAACATTCTTGGGGAAACAACTTTAAAAACCAAAATTAATGTCATGGTTGTGGGAAAATCGGTCACAAAAGATTTCAATGTTGGCATAAAAAAAAATTTCCTGATATAATTAATGCGTCGTGAATGGTTAACGCAAGAAAGAAAATCAACAACAAAACAAATAAGTGAGTAGGTGATATGAAAATAACAATAGAAAACAATCAATTAATAGTTAAGCACGTGCTCTATGTTCTAGGGCTGGCAGCAAATTTGTTCTCGGTATCAAAAATCACTCACAATAGAAACAATGTATTTTTTGATGAAAGTGGCTGCCCCATTTTTAATCAAAATAATCAGCTACCGAAGAAATTTTGGACAGAATCTGTAAATACGGCTGTATATTTAATAAACAGATCGTTAGCAAGAGGAACGATGAAAATATCTGAGAAACTCTGGATAAACTCAACAATAAATTATAACCAGTTGAACATTTTTGGAACATGGCCATTGGTTCATATTTCAAAATGGCATGCATGACTCATTTTAGGCGGTTATATTGGGAAGATTTTAAACACGTGGCGGATAAAAGTCGTGGGTCAACGGTTAGATGGACGTAGAGCAAAGAGCAGACAAACTATACATTTTTCGTCTTTTTTGCAAATATAAAGAAAAATAACAAATAAAATTTCATGTGCCTGGTTACAATCCGATTATTTAGTGGGTCGTTTTTCTTTATTTAGTGTCTTTCCAATCCTTATTATTTTTTTCAGCTTATCGGTCTTGGATTATAAAGTTTGCGCGTTACAAAACTTTGATGATTATGTAACGTAAGTGGCATCAGCAACCGATGTGTCTGATTGTCCAATAACTTACCAAGATGCTATAAGTGATGAGGTAGAATGGCGTAAAGCAATAAATAACGAAATAAATTCATTGGCTGAAAACCAAGCCATTAAAACAAAATGGGTTTATAAGACCAAATAGGACTAAGATGGAATCGTTACTCCGATTTCTAATAACATTGGCTGTAACGTTATTTCTACACGGAAATTTAGATGAAAAATCTACATATTATGGTATATCAACCAGAAGGTTTTCAGATGGATCAAATAAAGTATGTAAATTTCAAAAAGCAAAGGATGGATTGAAAGAAAGTGGCAGGCAAGAACTAAAATTAACAAATACAGATTCATGTGTTTATATAAAACGAACTGACAATGAAGTTAATTTAATTTTGGAGAAATATGTCGATGATATATTAATTTTCTGGAAAAATGAACAGAGCGCATCAGATTAAAGGATGCGGCGCGATTACCGGATGAGAATTACTCAAGACAGTTCTGGCAATTATTATATCGACCAAGAACAATAGCTGCATATATTGGAGAAATATTAAAACGATTCAATATGAATGTATGTAACTACTCAGTTTTAACACCATCAGGCCAAAATTATAAATTGAGCAAATAAATGTCTCATGATATGTGAGATGACGAATTAAAAAGCATACCATATCACCAGCTAGTAAATGATCATGTTAGCAGATTCAACTCTTGCTACGGGAAGGCGCACTAGTTGGTGCCAGAAAGGATCGTACAAGAGTATAAGATACATACACTTAAAATACAAAATGCAATACATAACTACATAAGTGGATATAGTGTGATACATGATATAAATTAAAATTGTAGAGCGGACTAAAAATGCTGTTTTAATATATACAATAACTAAATAACGATTAATTAAAAAGCTTTTAAATAATTAATTAATTTTCAACAATTAACCAAATATGTACAATAAAACGGAAAATTACATAATATCATTACGTATGACAAATAGGATATTTGAGTTCATTTACAATTTATATTTTTTAATTTATAATTTCAATAAAATTAAATCAGCAATACCAGCCTTTTCCAAACACAGCGTCAACATCGTATACATATATCTTGAAAATGGTCGGAAACAAGAAGAGTGACGACTGGATATCCGCGCAAATCAATAAATTACAACAAAGCATGCATCTAGAGAAATTGTCACCAAAAACAAATTTTATTGACCCACTAAAATCCATCATTCGACCAAGCATATGTAAATTACATAATTGAACTTTAAATAATATAACGAAAAAAAAAAACGCCCAACCCCACTTTTTTCATTAAAAGCAATAAAAAAAAATTAAAAAATTTATTTTAAATGACTATGCAAAGTTAAATAAATAAAAAAACAATTTTGTGTTTTTGTTCTGGTTCTCGTTATAACCGGCAAAGTTTTTTTTTTGTACACGCTCTAAGCTATACCCCCTATATCCAACCTCCAAAAATTATGTGGTTTTGTTTTTTTTTTAATTTGATGAATATGGAAAAGATGACGGTGAATTTAAAATGTATACAGAAATGTTGTTTGTTTTTATAATAAATATATACAATGCAAAAGAAGAAAAAGCTCGAAAAGCTTATACATAAAAATTTATTCTACAATAAATAAAAACAAATAAATTTATTTTGATGGAATGTTAACAATTTTAAATATGTATTATTTAAAATTTGTATTTATTTAATTTTTTTGTGGATACTTGGCGCTTTTTTTTCTGTTTTTTGCTTGCTCGCGCGCTGTTACTCAGTTTCTCGAAATAATAATGGGAAAAAAGAATGAAATGGAAATGATTGTGTTTTGATGATTTTCCGGAAGTCAAGATTGCAATTTTTTTTTATATTATGACGTGCTTATGTAATTAATGTTTTTTTAATTTATAATTGCTGCGGAATAATTAATTGTTTGCTATATACAAAGCTGATTTGGGTTAGATTTTAAGGTTGTAAAATACTATACATAGCGTTACGATTTGTGGATCAAATTCTAAATCCGAGTAAAATATGATTTTAATGGTGAGGATTTCCAAACGTTATTTCCAGCACTTTTCCCTGTGTATACTATATCACTTTTATTCACTTGTTTGCACTCTTTCACTGGTTAAGGGCTAACCAAATTAGCCAATTAATCGGAACTTGACTTCTGCTCGACGGAGCTTTGCACAACATTTTGTGTTTGCTATTTAATTGCTAATCTCAACTGCTTGTTATTTATAAGGCCAATCCCAGTGACGGGCCATTTAATAATTTCTACATCAAGTGGATAATACGCATTGGAGGAAAATCATTTGACTTTGCGTCCTTTATTGAAGAAGTTTCATCGATGGAGCTTTGTAAAATTTTTGATTCAAAAATACATCAAGTGTATATATTATGGACATTCAGGAAAAATTATGTTACTTAGAAATTTTGGATTTTTGGTGTCAGAATTTTGTCCAGCCAACCAAGGGACCGACCATTTGATAATTTCTACGGACATTTTAGAAAAATCATTTGATTTGGCGACTTTTGATTTTATAGAATAGAGAATGGAAAACGGATCTGGCAAATGATGATGTATGTTCGAAATAATTTATGTGACAATAATTAATGTACATTACCTGATACAGATGCTAGCTAAGTGAGGAGTGATTGAAAAGGTTGAGAATAAATTCTCTGACTCCGGGTTTTAGAGCTCATAAAGCAGTGAAACGTGGGTTCAGGAAGCAAGCTATTTGTCGAAAATTTCCTCTTCATCACGAGTCTTTGCTTCTGCTGTTGCCGTAAAATCAAAAGTTGTTGGAACTTGAGTGATGCATGAAAGAGTATCTATAACGACATTTTATTAAAGAGATATGCTGTTTATCGGTAGTGAAGTGACTAACGAACTTTAGATGTCTTAATTGCCGTGGACATATTGTATACATTTTCCAGATTCTGTTTAAAAGCCGGAATAAGCGTGAATAACGCAAATTTAGGACCCTAAAATGGGTATTCTAATGCTCGAGAAAGCTACTGAAACGCTTAAATAGGTGCGGCCAACTAAATTAATCCAGACACGTTTAAAATTTTTTTCAACCAAATCTGATCACCAGCAGCTCGAGGAAATCATAAATACATTTTAACTGTTTGATTGTATAATGCTGATTTGTCGATGCTAGAAAGAGATGGATGGATTTGAAATGTTTAGATTCAGACTCATGTACCGATTGCGAATACATGTTGCGAAACCTTTCATTTCATGAGTAGCGTAAAATCGACTTACATAAACCTTTTAGTTATTAACCAGCAGCTATTGCGTCAATTCAAGGCAGCAAGGTCTTCAAAATAAAAACCGACAATAACACCTTGAAGCTTCAAGCTATCAAAAACTTCTACACATTAATTTCACATTTGATTGAAGAAATAACTTTTTTGTTTTATTGATTTAATATAAATAGTCGAATTATTGTTGCTAGCTGATTCTAGCCTGATTTGATACTGTGTGTAATATTGATCTATTAAGATCTGTGTCACGATAAAATCTGTTTTTGTGTTTTATGCAGCACAAAAATATATTACGTTTTAAAAATTAACTGATTTCAAACGAATCATCTCGAACTCTTAACCCGGATATCATCTTTATGATGTCACAAGTATTATATAGTTTCCATAGACTGTTCACATAATAAGTACAATACACGTTATAGTGTTATCAGTGCGACAAAAATATAAAAAAGCAGTAAAAATGGTGTTTCCACAATCCACATTGAACTTTTTGAAAGCGTCTTAAATTTTATTTATTTTGTTTTCTGTATGTTGTTTGTATGTGAAATATGCCATAAAAATTTATTAAGCGTAGATTTGTTTTATTATGCATTCCAACTCAAATTTTCTGCTCTCAACATTTTTATGTCGTACCGCGTTAAATAAATAGGGCACAAACTTTACAACAAATTGAATTTAAAAACGTAAAACAATTCAATTTTATGCTGAATTTGCTTCTAAAAGTTTAACTAAATAACGTTCAACACAGTTTTATACTTCTTACAAGATAATAGATTTATGTTAACTTATTATTAAGTGGGGTACTCGTTTATTAAGATTTATAGAACATTCCTACGATTGTTGGGTATAGATGCACGATGCACATGGTTTGAATAAATTTAATACCAAATGTCACATTTTGTTCAACGTCATAGTAATAATAAACGGTTTTAAGTGCCTTTGCTGATGCATACCATGTCAACAATCTGACTCCATTGGTTTTGATTCCAAAATAGTACTTTGCAAAGTCCTTTAGACAACCAGAAGATGCTAAATAGTTTTTACTAATAACGAATTTTGCGCCTAGCAAAAGGTGGCTCATTTCTTAGAATCGTTTAAGCATTATAACAATCTTGTCTGCGGGCCATTTCAAAAGAGAATGACATTTTTTTTTGTTACGATTAAAATATTTGCATTTCTAAGACTGTGTCCAAAACTATGATAGTAAATATTTATTAATACATATACATACATATGTTACATTTATTTGAAAAAACTGCACACAGCCAAATTATCATAGTCAATTCCTGTGATAATTTGTAACAGTTACCGAATAAATTCATTGTGTGATTGACATAATGCCAAATGCACCGATTTTATTTAAGTGGCGTAATTATGTATTAACGGAATAGGGTCGAAAGACCGAATGTCGAAAGGCCGAACGCTGGAAGGCCGAATGTGTTGAAAGGCCGAATGTGTCGAAAGGCCGAATAGGTCGAAAGGCTGAATGTCGAAAGGCTGATTATGTCGAAAGGCCGAATGTCGAAAGATTCAAATGTTTGTGTCCAAATTGATTTTAATTTTTCAACTGTTTATGATTGAAAATTTTCAAAATTTATATTTTTATCAAAATTTTTGTTTAAACATATTTAATAGTAAATCGCCTTAAATATTTAAATCTTCTTGCGTTTTTTTTGTCATACAATTAGAAATTAATTAAGGGTTGGCTACCTTATCTAGAAAAAAATAATCCAAAAACTGAAAATCCCGAAAAAAATCCCCAAAAAAATCCAGACTTGAGTTTTTTCGTGAAATTCTTAATATTTATGATAATAAAAATTCCTTCGTCGCCCTTTCAAGCACAGATCAAAGGAATCATGTCGCTCGTATCGCTTCTACTGATAGTTCAACCATCAATGTTTCAAGTTATTCTATGGTTGGCTTAATTCGTTGGGTTAGTATGGTATCGACGGTTGTATTCGAGCGAATTATGGATTTAATGCTACATAAATGCTTCGTCAACCTTGCAGATATAGATCAAAGGAATTGTATCGCGCGTATCGCTTCTACCGATAGATAGATGTACCACAATTGTTTCAAGTGGCAACAAAAGTCCAAAAATGCCAATAAAATTGTTTTTTTTTCATTTATTTTAAACGAATTTTTTTTTCTTGATTGCTTTTTCGGTAATTTTTAGATTTTTTTTTGGGATTTTATTTTTCTGGATTTTTACTTTCCAACTATTCTGAATTTTAAAATTTCTGGATTTTTTTCCCTTCCATTGATTAATTATAATAAACATTAATATGCTACATGCACAGGATTTATTAGCACGGATTTTCAATTTATTTAAATTAATTACATTAAGAAATAAACTCAATGGTTTTAAATATTTATTTCAATCAATTAAGTGAAGAAAAATTTCATGAAAATTCGGCCTTTCGACATTCGGTCTTTCGACCTATTCGGCTTTTCGGCATTCGGACTTTCGACACATTCGGCCATTCGACATTCGGTCTTTCAACACCGAACGGCATTAACAAATGTACCAACCATGACACTTTCTGTCTAACATCTATCCATTTATCGGAAATTACTGTATATAAAATGAAGCGACAAATATGTGATATAAATGTCAAAAATTTGCACTAAAAAATATTTATCATGGGTTTCGGGCACAGTCTTAATTAAAGTTTATATGTACATATATAGTTTTGTATTGGGTGTGTGAATTAATTCTTAGACTCGACATTTAGATGTCGCTACGTGAGATTGCGTATAGTTTGACAAGCAATTCCAATTGCATTTTGTAGCTGTCACAATTTTCAATTTAATTCAGAGCAGAAAGTGTTATTTTTCATATTACGTCATTTTTTTGTAATCGATTTAAAATGGATCGTGATAAGTTGTTTTTTCGAGGAGTTCTTCTTTTCTTTTTTGATTCCAAGAAAACTGCCGCTGAAGCTCACCGATTGCTTTCTGATACTTATGGTAATCAAGCTCCATCTAGAGCAAGCTGTTTCAATTGGTTTCATCGATTCTTCGGAGAAATCGATACTTTGAACTTTGGGCTACATCATTTTCAATTAAAAGAATTACTAATGAACTCAACTTTTCTTGCGACATAGTTGGCCTTAAATATGTTTTAATTAATTTTAATTTTGAGAATCTTCTTTCACCACTGGCAACCGAAACAGGTGTATTTAATAATATTCTTAAACTAACCCATATATTAGGATATAATTCTACAATTTTATTTTTTCTAATGAATGCTTTAGATACATATATGGATCCAATTATTGTAACCTACATTTGCTAAACTTTATATGGGGATATGAGTATCTTTGAGCGGGGTTATTTCTTTAAAATTTAAGGGGTATTTTTGGTTGAAACATTCGATCTTACTGGTGGAGGTCTGGGTTCATATCAACATTTTTATTTTTTACCCTACTTAAGTGATCCTGGGTATCAAGGTTTGTCGCCCTCGGGGTACAGTAAGTAAATCTTTGCTTTACGACTTAAGGATCTCAGGTTCCATTTTTTTTTAATTCCCGATGGATCCCGGTGATAGTAAGAAGAAATTTATCACGCTGATTGTGGCCTTGTAAATATAGTATTACTAGCTTTTACTACAAATGAATTTAAATCCACTGGAAGAGGAAAAAAGGTAGTCTTCCTAAGGATATGGGAATATATAGAACTACCGTTTGTAAGGCAATTCATTTAATAGTTTTATAGCTAAGGATCATTCCCACGTGAAAATATTGACAATTTTATTAATAGAAAAGGGTACCAAACCTAAATATAGAAGCAAAATTAGTGCAGCTTACAGGTCTTGTTTTTTTTTTGGGGCAGCGGATAAGTTTGTAACTCCACAAAGAAGCCTTCCAGATATTGGCGTATTGTTACCGCAAAGGCTTGCGCAGTTTTACATAAAAGAAGAATGCATTTATACTATCTTTATGTAATCGAGGAGGATGCGGACAACTGAAGCAATCACGTTTAGATGTTCAATGGAGAAGACGAGAATAAAGATGAACAGCTACGAATTCGAGGTCAACAAAAAAGAGCTGAGGATGAAACACAAAAAGTCTTTACTGATTTGGAACAAAATAAGCACCAAATTATTTAGATAAATAATTATCAGAAGTACTGCCTTAACAATAAGTAAAGTCTTAAAGGTGTTACTTAAATTTTTTCCGATAAGTACTTGTAAGCACAAGGTAGTTATTATTCACTTTGAACTAAGAGAAAGCTTTTGCTTAAAAGTAGTACCTTTTATGAAAAAAGTAACTCTTATAAGTACTTACTTTTTTTTATTAACCCACCCATTATCTTATTTTTAGAGAATCTGTGTGCAGAGAGACCATCTTTAGTTTACCAACCCTAAAATATTCTGTCCGGTTTTGTCGAACTCATCAACGACTTTGCAATCTTTAGATTTACTTATAGCGCCAATAAATTAATTTAATATTTTGTAGATAATTTTGTGTACGAAATGCTGAGAAGTTCCAAAAAAACAAATTAACATACAAATCAACTTGTGCAGTAGCCAAAATGAAAAGGAACGAAAATTCAAGCAGTATTCCTAGTTATTTCCGTCAAATAGTAATATTCGGTGAACGTTCCAAAAGTCGGAATTTAGAATTATGAAAAGTCAGGCACAGCTTGTCTTATTGATCCTTATGCCATCTAAGAACGACTAAGTAGTACGAATTAGTCGAAAATTTAGAAAAGTCAACAATTTAGTCAAAAAAATCGACGTTTAGGCACACAGCATAAGACAATTAATTTGAGATGTTAACACTTGTCCTACGACATACTAAAGATTTTGAAAAAAAAAAAAATTTCAACGGCGGCCTTTCGCAATTTTTTTGAGGTTACCTATTGCATTTTAGGAAATCTAACCTAAGCAATTTTGTCCCCTCCCCACCCTGCTAGCTATTTGTTATGCCAGAAATCGATTAAAAAAGAGAACCAAAAATGCTGTACCCGGAAATTTTCACTTCATGGAAAAAAATCTGCTCATATGACTCCGACTATATGTTCGACTACACTCACGACTTACATTATCATCGTCATATTTCATTCAATTATCGCGATATTCATGTGAGCCAATAAAAAAACCCAACTTAATTAAATTCCTCCCAACAGTTGAATTATTTAGCATCGCGCCAACTCTCCAGATAATAAAAAACTATAGGTAAATACTAAACAAAAGAACATTTCATGCAGAGCGAGCACCTCATAATAAACAAAACGTTTCTAACAAAACCTCATCCATTATTTTAATAATTTGCATACACACACACATACACACAGGTACAAAACAACATACCATACATACGTGGCACCGTATGAAACTTTAAATTATAAAGTTTTGTTTTCTACCTTAATCCAGAGATATAGTTAAATTGTTTTTTGTTTTATTTTTTTCATAGTTTTATACAACTCCTAAAGCATTTTTGTGTGTGCTTTTCAAAACCAAAATAATAATTAAATAAGCTTTTTATTTTATAAATAAATAATAATAAATAATTTTTTATTTTTATTTATTTAAACAAATAAATCTCGGAAAAGACAATTAAGCAGAATAACATGTATACTGTGTACTGTAAAATATGTATAGTATGTAGCTAGCTAGCATAAATGTATGTATGTATGTACATAGATGTGTATACTCAGTTTTTCCTTAACAAAAAAAAAGCTTTGAGATGAATACGTAATGTGTATTTGTATTAGAATATACATTAGTTTTGAAAATAGATTTGTAATTTACAGGCAGACGGGGTACCGTATAATATTGTAGGTGATAAGACTAATTCATTGAATTAGAGTAACGTAGAGAGCAAGTTGATTAGTAGTAACCTTAATGAGACAATCAAATTAAGTGAATACGAGCAAAGTTTTACGAGAATAGTAAATACAGTTTTTGGATAAAGGAAATGAAATGAAAAAATTGAGGTATGGCCAATACACGACTTTCTTTTACGAACGGGAATTGTTTTTAATTTTTTGATTTATTTTTTTTCATTTTTTTGGGGACATTGTGTATTTAATAGTTTTTTTGTAAACCTTATATTTTTGATAAAAAAATGTTTTCGGCTTTTTATAGACAACCTACAATGACATACTCATTATTTACTACGAAAATAATGAGTACATATGTCATTACAAATAGTATATGTTGTCTATAAAAAGCCGAACACATTTTTTTATTAAATCAGACAAATTTCAATATAAAACTATACACATACAAATAAAATTTCTGCTTGGGTTTTTGAATATGATTTAGGGAATATAATTCGCTAAGTCAATGCTTCATGTATTTAGCGAAGAGTTGAATTTTTGTAGTTCGGTCGTAGCTACCTGAGGAGTAGAACTTACTTTCAGTACGAAACCGAATTACCAACACAAACATCTCAAAGAAATTTCTCATTTTTGAGAGTTGATAGTAGATAAAATATGAGATTTTTAGCTCACAAGCCCTCATTTATTGGGGAAATATCAACATTTAGGGGAATTGACGACCATAAGCCATCATTTAGGGGTAAATATCAACATTTAGGGAGACATTATTTGACTTCTCATCGGTAATTTAGGAGAATTGACCGCCATTTGGTTTTATAAGTCATTATTTAGGGGAAATATCGACATTTAGGGAAATTTTTTGACTACTCGCCGATAGATGGTAGCCTAGTACATTATAACATTTAGGTGAGATTTACTATTCACCAGTTGATGTCAATACACTAAAATGGCGTGTCTAAGTACTAAAATGAGCCCATGCTAAGTACTAAAATTGGTGGATAATCATCTTTTATGTATTTTAAAAATTTTGCAAAATATAAGCACAAGCATATACTGTATACGAAAACGAAAGTACATTGACTCTGTATAGAAATGACATTAATTCACAAAAATAACAATTAAATAATATATGGTTAATTCATTCGGTATATATACGCAGATTATCGACAGGTTGGCTAATTTTATGCGCAATCGGAGCACATCTGATTATCGACCATTGCTATGAAATCCGACAGACTTTTTTACCTGCAACGTAAAGCAACGTATACAGCTTTGGGATAAAATGTCTCCAGACCGTCATACCTGTCTGACTTTCGTATCGACTTCATTTTCCATGTATCGTAAGGGCTTATAGCGATTAAGTCATTTAGAGTCGCCTGCAGGAGTCAGCTGTATAAAGAATCCCAAAAAATAAATAATTTGGCATCTGAATGGAGCTGCTACAGTTTCACAAATTTATATTTCGCGTGGAAAAACCAACCACAAAAAATAGGACACAACATTTATTTTTAAAATTTAGGTCACACATAAAATTTTCCAACCACATTTCCCGAAATTACCTCCACATATAATATTTCCACACACAATATATAAAAACAAACCGAATTTTTTTTTGTTTCACCAGCTTTTCAGTACGTAGTCCAATTAAAACGTTATCAATTTGCAATAAATTTTGTGGACATTTTTTTTTTTTTGGCGCTCATTCCACCAATTTTCGCAAAAAAAAAATAGTTAAGTTTTTAATTGCATTTGTGACCGTAAAATATACTTTTCACCATTAACTGTACTCGCTACGTAAATAAATAATGTTTAGGTGGTCTATTGAATGTATCTCGTTATTACGATAAACTAAAAATAGTTTGTTTATCAAATATTAGGATAATAGATTAACATTCGAATATATAGAGAGAGATTACGTTATCATAATAATAATGATATCGTTAAATATTTATGTGATTAATATTGAGAATAAGCTCAAAGCTTTATATAGTTATGTATATGTACATATTTATTTGGAGTTTTCTATGAAAATATGTCTTTGTTGTATATAACGTTATAAACACTCAACAAGTTCAACTAGAAGACTTCAAACACTTTCAAGATCAACGACGAGTTTCGTGCCAA
This sequence comes from Tipula helvola, assembly GCA_963556165.1. NCBI lineage: Eukaryota > Metazoa > Arthropoda > Insecta > Diptera > Tipulidae > Tipula > Tipula helvola. Next base: position 386,757,052 of record OY744482.1, on the reverse strand, counting down.
AAAAAAATGATTTTTTGTTATGTATTAATGTTTTACGTAAGGAAAGTGTTATATCGATTGAATTTATTCAATTAGTGGGTGTGTTTATACACATCATTCTGTTTATAAGAAGGCAATTTTTTTCTTATTTTCTCAAAGATGATGATGATGATGATGATGATGAAAAAGAGCGAACGAAGACATCTGATTGTTTGATTAGATTAACGTAATGAATTTATTTTGATATTTTACAAGGGTTATTTAGTATCAATTTAATTCTTGCTCACACTCCTCTCGCCTCTCTCGCGAAAGATGAAGGAAGAAGTTAAGAAATTTGATGTATCAGTGAAAAATATTATTTATAACTAAGTTATAAACTTGAGTATACTATTCTTGCGTTTACATATGATTGAAAAAAAAGGTTGTGGTGGGATTATTGCGCTGTATTATTGACGGTAGGCTTGAAGAATAATAATGAGAATCGATTTATGTGTGTTTATGTTGTGGTAAAATCTTAGAATAATTTGATTTATACTTTTTGGGGGAATTAATTATAATTGAATTGGTTTTCAATTATTCTGAGCATGCCGTATGTATACATACATATGGTATGTATAACGTAAAATGAATTTATATTTATGGTAGACCCAAATTTTCATAGAAAGCGGAAAGTGCAAATATAGTATATACAGAGTAATGACCATGAGCTTATAGATATTCGAATATCTATATTACCAGGCTGATATTATACTGATTAAAATATGTGGCCGTTTCTAAATAATTATCTAATTTAAACAACGAAGTTGAATATTAAAAATACTAAACAAAAATCAATATTTGTTTTCATTAGTGTGTCTGGTACGGTTTGATGAACAGAACACAACCCTATGTTCGTCGTGTAAAGTTGGTATTGGAGTTTGGGTTGATGTAGGAATTGGTTTATGAATTGATGATCGGACGGGTGCAATGGATGGAACAACAGGATAACTTTTCGTTTTATGTGGTTATGCGTACCCTTTATGTTTCGGAATTTTCTAACTAACAAAATCTTCAGCCACATCTTTCCTTTCTTAAAAAATCTTTAATTTTTCGCCATAAGTACTTGTTTTTTATTTTTGTATCCGTAGAACGAAGTATTATAGAAAAAATTTATTTTTAGGCAATATGTATAGAGGACGTTTCACGTCAACCGGGCCACTTCTATGCCCAAAATTTAAAGCATCCCAAAAAATTTTTAAGGGCACTAATATTTTCGTTGAAATGTCTACTTTCGAATGCCGAGTGCCGTTTTTGGAGAAAAAAACAAGACGGCGGCTCAATATGGTGGCTAAAATCTATATAATCGTTGGTTCGTCTCTTAATGATCGTGTAACTTCTGAACGACTTAACCGATTGAGGTCATATTCACACCATATATTTGTTTTGTCGGGGCGATGGTTCCTAGTTATGCTCCACTCCATACTACACTCGAGCAACTATTTTTAAATCTATTTTATCAAGTTTGGTTTTTGTAAGTAAAATATTGTTATACATTTTACTAAAGGGCTGTAGTTTAGAGCTTTTTTGGCCCAATTTTGCCTTTTAAAATTTTATGTTTTGTTAGTTTTGGCTTTTCAATATACATAAATTAAAATATGTATGTTCAAATAAACATTATAAATACAAAAAAAGAATTAGTTTTTCTTGACGTTTTTTTTCAAAAAATTATCCGTTAAGGGTTAATTTAAAATAACTTAGTTTTTTGCGGAGAATCTATTTTTTCAAAACTGCGGCCTCTACTTGTTACTGCAAACTTGTTTTTGCGTTTTTAAAAAAAATTTCTATAGCAATGGTGGTGAAAATGCCCTTTGATACTCTAACCAGTTACTCAATATTATATTTATTTTTACTCAATTTTGACATCTTTTTAACTTAACTAGACAAAATAATTAAATTTTCTTATTATCTATTCCTGAGTTTATTATTCTTGCCGCAAAATTGAGCAGGCATCTTGTTTTTTTCAAAATCGGCACTAAGCATTCGAAAATAGAGGTTTAAACGGAAATATTGGTGCCCTTATATTTTTTGGATGCTTTAAATGGCGGTGGACCGGTAGACGTGAAAAGTCCTAATATCACTTGTTTTTTTTATAATCAAAATATTGAGTTGCTGAACGCAATAACACAGACAAATGATGCTTGTATGTCGAAATTCAAATAAAAATGATGTTCATTTCATATGTCAAAATTGAGTTCTACCAAAAAATATTGCCATCTATTGTACGGTAGCATATACTAAACACTTTTGTAGAGACCATGCGAACATATTGGGTAAATATGGATCATTTCGGTTTATCAACATAAAATTCTTTAATAACTCGACCTTAGCGCCACCTATCGGGTCCAAATTTTGTGATCTTCTTTTTTGGCACTAAATCAACATATACAGTGAATATTAGTCATTTTAATCCATAATTATAGAATTTGTTAATAACTTGACCACAGCGCCACCTATCGGATAATAGCATATCTAGGAACCATCGCCCCGACAAAACAAATATATGGTGGGAATATGACCTCAATCGGTTAAGTCATTCAGAAGTTACACAATCACTAAGAGACAAATCAACGATTATGTAGATTTTAGCCACTATATGAGCCGCCATCTTGTTTTTTTTTCAAAAACGGCACTCGGCATTCGAAAAAGTACGTTTCAACGAAAATATTGGTGTCCTTAAACATTTTTTTGGTTGCTTTAAATTTTGGGCATAGAGGTGGCCCGGTTGACGTGAAACGTTCCATATGTATTTTATAGATATGATTTTACAATTGATCGCGATTACATCAAAAACTACTATATTATCCAAGTTACTACTACTATAATATGAATCACAAATAATACTACTTATTATTAATAAATAAACATATTTTTTTGACCACATAATTTTTTATTAGCAAAAAATTCAAATATTATAACACACAAAAGATTCCGCACGTCATTGAATAAGCAAATTGCTGGAAAGCTCATCGCTACTGTGCAGCAATCGATGCGCTGCACTGAACGCGACCATTGATTTTTATCTGATTTAAATTAACCTGATTTTTGTATTACAACATGCAATTTAATCCGTTATCTAATTTTATTGGATGTCAAGGGCATTTATTATAAAAATAATGTTAGCTTCGAAATTATGGAATCAATTGTAGCCCGCATCTTGGAGCCGAAGCAATCTTTGAGAGGAAAACACGATGTTTTTAATTAATAAATGCAAAATAGACAAATTTGATTGTGGCTTAACTACTGAATTAACACGATTTCAAAATACCAAATTAATTTGGTATTAAAAAATTTATTAAATTATTCTTATTTATTATGTACATATTTGCTCATACTTGAAAACAAATTATTGTTTTAATTATTGTTTTGTTAATAATATTATAAAATTTATAAATACATATTTGTTTTAATTTTTTTAATTTGAATGATTTACTACCGAGCAAAACAAAAGAGTCCAACTTTGAAGGGCCTAGTAAATCCATAGAAATAATACCTTCAAGCCCTTTAACACATAAAGCACCCTAAAGCAAATAATCAAACTATCAGAATCGAATTTAATTTCATTACCAACATTTTTTGCTAGGCCAGCTGTCCGAGAACATGGTATTCAATTCTTGACGGATTTCTTTATAAAAATAATATATTTATATTTTCTTGCTTTCCATGACCCAGTTAAAGTTAGCCGAAAGTTTCCAGCCGAAAGTGAAAAGTCGATAATGCAGATTACGTTTTTAAAATTCCAGCCGAAAATAAAAAATTGAGTAGTTATAATGTGATTTATCAATAGCTATTGTAGGAAAAAAATTCAATTCAAGTTTCCCATGGGAAGTCTCGGAAAAATTGATTTTCCAAAAATCATTAGAAAATTTGTAAAAAATCAGCCTCTAGAGTATTATGGGTGGAGATGGATTGCTTTGATGTGATTTCTCAATAGCTAATGCACAAAAAAATGGGATAGAAGTTGCTATTGGTGTCTGTCGGAAATATCCCTGTACTCTTAGTGAATTCATGCAAAATGCTCTGTGCATTTTTTCTATATGGGCCCATGGTTGTGGGTTGAATGTGAACCCACACAAAACTGAATTGGTTCTCTTTTCTAGGAAACTCCCACTTTAAATGAGTTCAGCTTGGCTTTCATAAAATTTGTTTCCTGCGTCAGCTATTGACAAGTCACATTAATGCAATCCGTCTCTAGCCATAACACTCTAGAGGCCGCTTCTATTCCAATTTTAAATATTTTTTGGGGTTTCGCGAATTTCCCACAATTTTCCACAAGGAACTGGAGCCAGGTTTTGCCTCATAAGAATATTGACAATGAAGGTTTTCAATTCATGCATCCATATAGTAATTTTTCGGCTAAACACTATCGATTGATAATGACTTTATTTTTTAACAGGGTCATTAAGAGGGTTCTACATTATGGACTTTTAACTTTCGGTTCGCAACTTTCGGCTAACTTTAGCAGGATCTTCCCATGGAATGAAACTATTCGTGGAAGATGCCATTCTTCACAAAATAATATAAATATTTGTGTCTGTGTGTAAATATCTTGTATTCAGAAAATTTAAACAAATAAGTGTCAAGTGCGGTATCACATAAAATTTCCCAGAATAATAATTTTTATTCCACAAAGCTTTTCTATAAACATATTTACTTTTCATACATCTATGTATGTATACAGTATGTACACGTATAGGATACAATAATAATAAAATGTATTATGGATGGAATAATATAATTTTATAAATAAATCATCTACACAAAAATTCTATTTAATTTAATCACATAAAGTACATATGCAACAAAACAAAGAAAAGCTCACTCTCTCTAATTAATATGTTCCAAAAAAAAAAAATGTTTTGTTATCCAAACATTTAATTAGAGATCAAAGAGATTTCTACATTCATTTTCCAGGATGGAAAATTTTTATTTATTATACCCACTATATACTGTATAGTGTATAGGTTTGTACTTTATTCGACTACTGTACTATAGGATTTTCCATTTCTCAGTTGAAATTCTAGAGTAAACGAAATAAATTGTACTGTGTATTTTAAGTTTAAAAACTATTTTAGAAGTAAAACAAAATTAAAAAAAAAAAAAAGCTTTTCATCTATACATAAATACACAGTTTTCAGTATTCGTTGAAATATGTGTTTAATTATTAATCTAAAGTTTATTTTTACATGAAATTTTTAGTTAAAAGTGGAAAACCCACTTAAAATTTTTGCTCTGTTAATTTACGAGTTTGTACGTACGTACACATACAGTTGGAAAGTAAAACAAAATGGAACAAACCAGAAAAAGCTCGTTTATTTAGTTGCGCTTTATGAGTGCATGTGTGATGTGTATATATATAGACATACCATACACTCAATTATCGTCTTATTTTCATTATAAATTTTGTTTCGTCTATACATAGCAATTAACCAGAAATGGGGGTAAATTTATATACTAAATAAATTTCGCAAAGTGTTAAAATGTACATTGTTCATACCAAAACCTTATAATATTATTTCGTAGCGGAAAAGCTCCGTAAACTAAATAAAATTTGTAAAAGTAAATAGTGTGTAGTGGGGATTTTAGATGTTTTTCCCCCGTCCATAATCAATAAATTAATAATATCGTAAGGTGTAGTATACGTATGATACAAACAATATGAAAAAAAGTGTAAAGGTCATAAGAGAATGTCATAAATTAAAATAATAATAAAACGTTGAAGAAGAAAACTGGAAAATTAAAAAAATTGAAATGACATAAAATAAGATTTATGGGTTTATTATTTTTGTTAATATAACTGTTAAGTAGTGCCTTATTATTATTATTGTAGTTATGTAAATTGTTGACCTCGGGGGTGCTTATTAATCATTAATTTTGACAGTTATTTAAATTTAAGCGATGCTTTGGATTTTAGTGATAAAGAGAATTTCCAGGTTAGATTTTGGTGACAGATTACTGTTGCAGAGATTCTGTTTTTATAAACCCATCAATACTAGCGTAAACATTTTCCTTTCACATTAATAAAATTTGAGGATGGTGCGACAGAGACAGCAAAATTTTATACAGCGTTGCACTTTTGTATATCTTTACTAAATTTTTGTTGTAAATTGTAAAGCATATTGTTAACACGTTGCTAAGGAAGATAGGCATATTTGTTTGTGTTTCACAAGCTGAACGTGTCATTTTGTCAAGAGAGAGAAATGAAATTGCTGGAAGATGCGCGCTTATTTTCTAGAAGGACAAAAGTCTAATACCACGCTTTTTGCAGGAAATATTCGTACTTATGTGTGTATAGTTCAATTTCAAATGCTGAGACTTAATAATCTGAGTTTCTAAGCCTCTTTTGAAATTTTCTCCGAACTTCACATTAAAAACCAAGATAAAAATGTCGAACAAATGTTTCTAATAAGTGGGACGAAATTGTATTGTATAATCACAGGTTTATTTATTCTTTATAATTAATTAACCATCCTTATTTCATATTATAATTTGCAAATGTATACCAACTTTATTATAATTACAAAACTATTTTCTATTTTTCAAATATAGTTATAAAAATTAATCTTAATGCACGTATTCAATATTTTCCTAGAGCAATTATAACTTGCTTGCCAAATTAATTATTCAAAAAATTAATTACTACAGATATGTCGAAAAATTCCAACAACAAATTACTAATGATAATATTCCTTTGAGAACATTTACATATTTAGCATAATATCTGTACAGTGTGAATACATATCATAAATTTTAATTATTAATTTTTTGATTAAAAATTATAATATTTGTACATATTCGTATAATAAATTAATAGTTAAATAAATTAGAAAATTCAAAAACTTAAAACCTCTATCAATCCAAAATCAAACTTTTTGTTCCAAAAATATTTTAATTGGAAAATTGAATATTTTGTATATAAATTCTTGAATTTTTGGAAATTGTTCGAAATACAGCAAGAACAACCAAACTAATTTAATTACTACATATTTTCAAATTTATCTATTTATTAATCATTATTGCAATTTTTATAATTTTTAGTTTATATTAAGGCAAATATCGTTATAAAATATGTACATATGTATATCTATTTGACTAATACATAACTATGTACGTGTTTGGAACGGATCCTACACATATATATTTACAATTTTTATTTTTGCACCACATACATAACTTTCTCTTATACGAACGGGCCCAGGATTATGGACCAGAACTAGAAACTTGGGTAAGCTGAAGTATCACTTGTAAACCTAATGACACAATGTACTATTTTCATTAATAATACATTTCTAAAACGAAGTCTCTAATGCATTGGCGGTTCTACGTAATGGGCTAGTTGGGTTAAGCCAAAGCAACCTTGATTATACAAGCCATAATCTAAAAAACGAAGCTTTTATAAGGGAATTAGAAACGACGAAAAAACCAAAATTTCCATAGTAAAACACACAAAACATATGGGAAATCACTTTTTTTCCTAAGACAAATTTGTAAATGAAAACGTTGCAAATTCTTAATTATGATTTCTGAAATATTTTCATAAATGTTTGAATTTCAACATATATGAATATGTATCGTTTAAGTAAATCGTTTTCATTTTCTTGTAATAATTGATTTATTTAAACCAAAATATAAAAAAAAGTTCATAACATCAGCGTTCTGGTCAAATTAAAAAGAAAAGCTTACTACAAATCGTGTGCATTAAGTCAATATACATAGATGGCAGTGGGCAGTAAACATTTTGAAAAATCGTACCAAAAATTGCCACTTGGGGAAATTTGAGTTCAAAAGTTGTAGGAAAAGCAAAACAAATTCACAAAATATTTAGGTTAGGTTAGGTTGAAGTGGCTGCTATCGCACACTTAGGCCAGCAATGGCCCGTTGTGATACCACAGGATCCCATCTCCCCATTACTCCCGTTGAAACCAACCAGAGCTATTTATATAGCGTAATAAATCTCGCACTCCACAGTTCGCGAGTTCCGAAAGGCTGTCCATACCGTACACACCCAAATACTTATGCCTTCTGTATGATAGCGCCGGACATGAGCATAGGAAGTGTTCCAAAGTCTCCTCCTCCTCTTCGTCCATGCAACTTCTACAAAAGTCATTCGTCTGTATCCCCAGCCTTCTCGCATGCTCCCCAAAAAGGCAGTGACCTGTCATTATCCCTACGACCCATCCTATTTCTTGTCTTCCCAGGGATATTAGTTCCTTGGAGCGCCGCAAGTCCAGTTTTGGCCAAACCTGCTTTGCTACCCTGCACGTGAGAGTGTTGATCCACCTCTCATTTGTCAAGGCGATTGCCTTTTTATTGAGCGCCCATTATAGCATTGCCATAGGCCTCCCCAGACCTACCATTTCCGGCTGCATCTGGAGAGTCGTACCGTACCTAGCTAGTTCGTCCGCCCTGCAGTTCCCCGTGACGTCCGAGTGACCCGGGACCCAGATTATCTGGATGCTGAAATACTCGCTCATCTCGTTAAGAGATAATCGGCAATCCAGCGCCACCCGCGACTTCAGACAAACTGCCTCAAGTGACTTGATCGCTGCCTGACTGTCCACATAAATTGCGATATCCCTCCCGGATACCACATTATGCTTCAACCATGTCATGACTTCCCCGATCGCCACCACTTCAGCCTGGTACACGCTGCAGTAGTCAGGGAGACGAACAGAAATATTAACATTAAGTTTATCACAGAAGACTCCGGCTCCTATACCTTATCGTCTAGCCTCGAGCCGTCCGTGAAAAATTGCATTGCCTCGTTTTCCAAGATTGATCCGTTTCTCCAGGATTCCCTTGAGGAAAAGATGGTACGGAAACCCTTATCGAAGCACAAAGTTGGTGTAATATAATCCAGATTCGCCAGTTCTTCGCCAGCGAATCTACCTATCGTCGAGTAACCCACCTGAAGACACTTCCACTGAGAGACAGCCAAGAGTCTCGTAGCCACGTTGGCTGCCATCTGTTTACCATAATGGTCGATTGAAATAAGGTGGAACATAACCTCTAAAGCGCGTGTAGGTGTTGTCCTAAGCGCCCCGCTTATAAGCATACAGGCCGTTCTTTGTACCTTCTCCATCATACCTCTATATGTTACCTTATCTAGAGCTGGCCACCAAACGCCCACCCCGTACATTAGCACAGGTCTTACCACGGCGGTATAGAGCCAGTATACCAGCTCCGGTTTCAAGCCCCATCTCTTACCTATAGCGTTCCTACACGAGTATAAGGCTACAATAGCCTTATTCACCCTTTCCAAAGTGTTCCACAAAATATTTAAGAACGTGTCATAATTTTGTGATTAAACAATTTTTTTCGTATTTTTCTGTATAAATCTGAGACATCTAACGTACACTAGTAAAACTAAAGATAAATTTAGCAAGTATTATTTTAATTCGTCAGAGCCAACTTTGATGTATTTTTCAAAATGAAAGTTCGAAAAATATATTTTAGAAATAATTTAATTCTAATATTTCTGCAATTAATATTTACTTAATACCAATATACCCTTCTTGTATATTGCTGCTAAATATATGTAGAACACTCTTGTATAAAAATTTTGTATAACATTTTTGCTTTTTTCATTGAAAAACTTGAAGCTAAAAAACACCATTTTTACTATGGATTCCTATGGAAATTAGTGAAAAGTTATACCACTAAAAAAGCTTCAAAAAATACGTCATAATGATTATGGTTCTATTAAGCCCATCCTGATTTATATGTATAGCGAAATATCGTTATAAAAATAAAAATGGTTGCAAAATAAATAATATGTTGCCCTATTTTGCTTAGAGCTTGCAAATTTCTCCAAAAACTATACGTTCTAAAAAATAATCTTTAAAAATCACAAAATCAAATTTCGAATAGCTTCGATGCCAATACCGCTTCCGGAAATCACCTTAATCCAAAATTTTGAAAATCTCAATGTTCGATAACTCCGTATCTGAAAGATCATGTAACTCAATGCAAAGCTTAATTCAACTCCAAGCGAAAATCTTAAATAATCTCGCAAAAAAATAATAAACACCAAACAATTCTCAAATAATCTTAAATATCCCATAAAATATCGAAAATACCGATATAACACCAATTCTGTAGTATCACGTAATTACAGTGCTTTGCAAATTTTGTGTAATAAACTAATATTGAGAAACAAACACTCGAATAATCTCAAATTATTTTAGAATTCTAAAATAATCTTGATATTCTCAAACAAAAAATTCGAATCTTCCAGATAATCTCGAATAAACTTAGAATCCTAGAATAATCTTGAAAACTTCTAAGCTAATTTACAAATCAAATCAAAAGCAAAACAGTATCTTTTTCGCAAAACAACTGGAAGACTAATTCATCGCTACGCTTATTTCAACCCAAACTAAACTCGAAAAATATCGTAAATTTTGAATAATCTCCAAAAATCTCATATAATAGGTCATCTCTAGGTACAACACTCTTAGGAGTAAACACTCGATAATCTAGCAAATTGCAGTTCGGAGTTCGAAAAACATGACTTCTCGATCTGTACCACTACCAAATAAATTTTATGTCATATTCTTATGAACGAAAAAGATTGAATCTTAATTTAAAAAATGCTGAACTTTTCGTAGTAGAAATTGAGCTCAGTTCAGTTTTTTTTTATCTATAGATTAGTTTTTTACGTCAAAAGATCATTAATTTCAATTTTTAATGTATCCCAGATTGTTTCTATTCCAAAAAATACAAGCTAACAATTTTTCGGGTCCGTACATAAAATGAGGAAGTCAAAATGAATACTAACGATAAAAATTGGTTCGCAAATATTTTGTTTCTTTCTTATGAAAATTGATTGGTAGCTAAACTACATACAAATTTCGAGCACGGTTAGAAAATTTCGATTTACCCGTAAATTTAACACGTGACGCAACTCCCTAAAAAAATGTAAGATTAGGAGGTTTTTCGAAAGTATACCCAAATATTTAAGTTTTTTGCAGAAATTCCCTTAAGTTATGGTTTCATTTGTTCAAACAGTGAATTATTACCTAAATTTCATATCTAATCTTCAACATTAAAATCGTGTTCTTTTGATGTCGAAAGTTTTTTTTTTCAAACAAGTTTAGCGAATTTTTGTTGCTAGAAATAAAGCAGATCACGTGTAATTACTTGAACATTCACTATCTGCAAGCAATCCGAGAAGAAGTTACATGTCCTTTCTTTCTACAAAGATTCCTGATAGTGATAAAGTGCCTAGAGACAATTCCTTGATTTCTTTATTGGAGAAATTGCTGTGTCTATAAAGAAATTACCCCAATTATGAATGTCGATATCAATCGACGTTTGTCGTTAAAACGACATTTTTCTGTCAATGAAATTTTAGTTCACGACAAGACATTCTGTGGGCCATATTTAATAAATAATCTAATATACACTAATTTATAAAATTTATAGATTTTTTAGAATTAATAGAATTGATGGAATTGATGGAATTTATAAAATTTATTAGATTTTAAGATTTTTATAATTTATCGAATCTACAGAATTTACAAGAAATATGAATTAATGGCTTTTTAGGATCCAAAGAATTTACTGAAATTTTAGATATATTCACTGAATTATAGAATTTTCATTTACAGAAATTATAATACGTAACTTACTTCATCTTACTTTTCAGCACTCAGTATGAAAATTTAAAAGGCTGAAACCTCATGAGGTGATCAGAACTTCGGGCCTGACCATTAACTCAATCACCAGTTCCACCCAAAATCAACTTTCAAATCAAGTCCTAACGTAAACCCCTATTCAACCCCCGAATAATTCCCTAACCGAACCTTTTACTTAACCACAACGCAAACTAACTTAACCCCAACACAACTTCAACTTAACTTAGATCGAACCAAACCTAAACCTTCTGCTCAACTCCACACCCAATAGCGAAACTCTAGGCAATAAGTCAAGGAAACTTGGTCTTTCTTGATGACTAAACTATTTTGGAAGGTTTTCCCACCTTTATTGTTTCTAAGGTAGTTCCAATCGGTATAGCGGGCATATAATTCACAGCGCCTGTAGTTATTTTTTATCACAGAATTTGTTTAATTCTATTCTCGGTAGTTTCCGTATTATTGTCTGAAGCTATATCCGCGGAACTCATGTCTTTAAACATTAAAATCAAATGTTTCTCCTTCTCCTTCGAGATACCAATGTTTGAACAAATACTCTCTATGTCCTGGAACATCGGAACTTTCGGTGTTTCAATTATATTTTTGCGCAGTCGTTTTGCTGCTTGTCGAATGTTTGTTAACACCTTTCAGATTCTCAATTTGATAATCCCGCTAATATTCAATTTCGTATTCTGCTTGTGTCAGCTTTATCATTTTTGATGTTGAAAATGGCACACATTTATAGTCAAAGCAGCTTTTTGACAACTTGCTGAAGTTTTTAAAATCTGAAGGTTGCATTTGAATTACAATAAATGTTTTTTTAAGATTGTCCTTTTTTAAATGCCGAATGAGTCCCATTGGCGAAAAATACTCGTTATTGGCGCTAGATGTTTCTCTGTTTGGCTATGGGCGTTATCGACCACCTGTAATGCTGAATGACCCGGCAATGAGTACTTCATTAAAATATATTGCAACTCAGGTTGATTTTTAAAAAAGTATCGCCATTATGGAATTTTTATTCTGTGTTACGCAGGAGTCGCTCCATGTTATAAGCTGAGTAATATCTTTGTCTTCGAATACCTTTTCCAAAATTTTGTATAATGCTGATGCGGTATCGTCCCAAAACAAATAACAAATAACGCAAATTTATGAATATCAATCTAATATTCTTCTTTTTGATGATCAGAATATATGTAATGAATTTAATAAATTTTTTATAAATGTATCATCTGATATTACTTCTAACATTATTTGTAACAGTATTTATGTATAACAGTCGGGAGCACAAACAATATATTTTTGGTAACCGAGATAGCTACTGTACTTCTTGTTATTTTGATGAAATTGATTCTTTGGAGATTCTTTCCGAAATTCAGAAGTTAAAAGACAAACATTCCAAAGGATTTGATGGAGTAGATAATGTAATAGTTAAAAATTGTGTTTGGTTTTTGGTTGACATATTAAAGTTTTTATTTAATTTATGTCTAAAGAGTGGAATTTTTGCAGACGCTCTAAAAATAGCCATTGTTATTCCAGTTTTCTAAAAAGGGCGATCTTTCTATATGAGTACCTTTTCCAAATTATTTAAGAAATTATTAAAACGACGATTGATCTCTGATCACCAATTTGGATTTATAGCAGGAAAATCTACGGAAGAAGCTCTCTTAAACTTTTTGAGCAATATTTATTTAGCCATTAACAACTCTCAGAAATGCTCAGCAGTATTTTTGGACATTTCAAAAGCATTTAATACTGTTAACCGCGACATACTAATAATAAAATTCTCAAGTATTGGTTTTAGAGGCAAAAAATATTAGATTGGTTTATATAAATTATGTGGTCCAATTGTAAAAATTAATAACGTGAATAGTCCTCCAGGTATTCTAAAATGTGGTGTTCCTCAGGGCTCAGTTTTGGGACCTTATTATGTTTAATTTATTTCAATTCTATCATTGAAATTAATCTCAGAGGGTGTGCTACAGCGTTCGCAGATGATTTGGCTTTAACATATGCGTCATTCAACAGTTTATTAATATTGATTTATGCACTCTAAGCAAATGTTTTTTATCACCGACTTTGTTGCTAGTGAAAAATCTAGAATTATGCATTTTAAACGGCCTGTTCATTGTTTCACTCATTTTAATTGGAACAATGCCAATAAATATTTCGATTGCTTATTAAATTTAAATTTATCATCTTCCTTATCAGCCATATCAATAATATTTTACCAAAATAATTAACAACGGTTTGTGGAATTGAATAAATATCCATAAAACAAAAAAAAAATTAATAAATAAACAATTTTATTATGATACGATTAAACCGATTATAAAGGGATGACTGTAAATAAGGTGGTGGCTAATACGAAATAACTCATACATAATAAAAAACCAAAAATCACACAATGATTAATGTTAACCTCATAAATTCATAACGATCATACATAATAAACTAAAAAAAAAAAAAAATTAAAAATTACCGCTTTTTGTGTACTCTGGATTTTCATTTCCAATTTTTCAATTCGAATTTATATTTATGTCGGTTTGAGCTTTTTTCCTGTGTGTTGGTGATGTTGTTATACAATTGGCTGGGTTATTATATATGTTTGTATGTAGATGCTGCTGTTATCAAATATATAAAAATGCATTTCAATTATGTACATGAATTTTAATATAACTAAAAAAAAAAATTGAATATCCATATTATGAACTGAAAAGCTTACAAAAAAAAAAGCTCGAATAGGAAATACAATTTTCATTTTGAATTTAAAAATTACATACAAAGTTGTGTTTTTTGTTGTTGTTGTTGTTTTGTTCGACAAATTTATTGGTTAACACAGGACGAGAATATAGCAAAAGCAGCAGCCAGCATCAGCAGCCGCTTAAGTGGAATGAAGATTATATATTGTGACATTTGAATGACGTGTTTATGTTATATGTATGTGCGCGATGATATTTTGAGTGGGAAAATTTATTATTTTTCCGTTGTCGTTAGATGATTTGATGTTGATGATGATAATATAAAAAAAACTAAAAGTTGCTTCCCTAAGGAATTTACATATTTAATATAGATGTGTTAAAATTCGAATTGGCTTGGGCATATATTTAGTGTTTATCAAACTTTTTGTGCTTTAAAAGTATTATTTTAATTAACGTTTGTTTTTTTTTTGTTTCGTTACAGGTAATTTAACGATGTTTGTTACCATTATATGGTAAAGTATACAAATTGATATTTTTCCCTTAGCTACAATAGATCACCAACAATATAATAAATAATAAATTTTCATATTCTTATAAAAAAGAAATCATAAGAGATCAATAAATTTGTTTAGTTGTTACACCATATTTAAAAGCTTCGATGTAATAATCAATAATAAAAAAATTCCAATTATGTATTTCATCCAACACATGATATATGTATATACAATATTAATTTCCCAAATAAACATCAAAATTCATCCTGACACCTAATTAAATCGGTATGTTTTAATGTAACAACATGTAATTTCGCATAAACGAAAAATCCCCAACCTCTCTCCCCTAACCGAAAAAAATTATATATACTCAGCAGGAATAAGAATTTGATTGACTGATAGATAGAGCTTTAATTATAATAATTAATTAAAATTTTTGGGATAATAGAAAATTTCATTGAAAATCTGTCAACACAACATAGGTAAAAATGGTTTGTGACATTAAATGTGTCGCGCAAACAACACATAAATATTGCAAATTTGTTTTGCAAACTGCTATCACTGGAACAAGTATTTTTTAACAATCAAATTCGCTAATTTTATTTTAAACAAAACCAAATCAAAATAAAGGATACGATTTATGTTTACTTATGCGTACAAAGCGAGCAACATAAAATATATGTTTGTATGTCTATAATATTTTTGTTCAAAATAATAACATTCATTATACTGTACAAACCCCGGCCGCGGGTGAAACTCATAAAATTTATTTTGCGGTCAGTTAAAATAAATTTTGCTTTTATTTTAATAAATTTAATTATTTTTAATTTAATTTTTGTGTCCCTTTTTTTTTTTAGGTTGGTGTTTAACCAAATTTGCAACTTGTTCGTTTCACATAAAATGTAACATGTGGTTTTGGGGGGAGGGGCGGATTTATTCTATATATATTAACAATTTAATGTGGTTTAATGTTGAGTTGTGTTAAGCTCAATTAATATGTACCGTATACACGTATAATACTATTTGATGGGCGGTATTTAGTCTCAAGGATGGCATACCGACAATGACACGATAAATCAGTAAAACATTTTTGCTTTCTAATTATAGAGACAAACTAAACCGAATAAAAAATAAGCAAATCGTATTTTTAAATGATTCACCATAACAAATTTGTGTATACAGTACACAAATCACCGAATAATTGATTGCCAAGTAAAACTTATTAGTTTCGGTTTTCTAAAAATCTAAATATTTTATGTTGAACTTCAATTTCTATTTATATCTCTCAGAATATATTAGATTAGTTTTAGAGTATATAGAGATGTCACTCTATATTTAATGTGTTGTATTTGTTTGTCACAAATTTAATTTGTCATTTCGATATGTGAGAGAATTTTAAAAAATATATTTTCTTAGAAATAAATTTATTTAGTTTTTGTTTATACAACAAATTGTTTTGTTTTCCAAAAGTTTTAATTTCAAAGTTACAATTTTTAGCATTCCACAACATTTTGAATATTTTACATTTTTAAATATTGATGTGTCCAAAAATTAGTGGGTGCTTGTGTTAGGGCTATAGTTTCATAGTCAAAATCACATATCTCAAATAAGATTGTGAACAACAGGGTTTTCAACAAGCTTTCCCGGTGGGATTACCATCTGCTCAAAACTTGCCATACACAGGCCTTTCTTACAATTAAACCAACATTTAATTTGTCAATCTGAGTACTGATTTGATTCCACAGGCCGCATTCCATGAAGGAGAGGATGAGCATATTCAATCGTTAACTTGTCAACCCTAGTTGGTCTATTACAATTTCGTTTAACCCATTCTAAATTAAGGAAGAATCCAACATGCTTCAATTTTACCAAATGTTTCGGTTAAAATAATTAAATGCTTCTGATCAAGCCATCCGTTAACTTATCAACCCTAGTTCCAACTTCAATACATAAAATTATCGATTAAGAAATGGTTCAACATTAGGCACTTGGATAATTCGATTAAAAGAGGAAACTGAATTAACCCCGCGGGAATTAATTCCGTCGACAATTTTTGTATCGCGGAATTAATTCATTTTTAAAACGAATTACATCCGCGACATTTAATTGTTAATTTTTAAATAAATTTGAATTTATCGGTAAATTAATTCATATTCCAAATGAATTTAACACCGCCGATAAATTTGGATTTATTTCACCATAAAAATTAAAAGTTTAAAATGAACGTAACGTCCTGAAATGAACTAGAACTGAAATGTCTCATACATTATACCTTCCCGAAAAAGTATTAAAACACTTATTGTCAAACAAAGAGTTCAGTCTGAATTAGGTTAGGTTAGGTTAGGTTTGAGTGGCGGGCCACCAGGACCAGGTATAGACACAAAAAGGTCCGTAGCCATACCACAATTTAAAAATTTTCCTCCAACTCATTGAAACCACTTTGAGCTTGCTATGAAGCGCTGGATACTCCTAACGTCCTTCCCGCTGAGCTCCGTCAGGTCGTTGAAAAGGGGTGCCCCTAGAAAATTCAGTCTGTTTCGTGCTAGACGAGGACAGGTGCAAAGAAGATGAAGTACTGTCTCTTCGTCCTCGCAACTACGACAGTAGTCATGTGAGAAGAAACCAAGTCTACTCGCATGTCTGCCTATGAGACAGTGCCCCTCCAGTAATCACTCCAACAACCACACTGATCTGATCTGGTCTGACTCCGCTGTTTGGATCTCGCCAAGTTCAACTTTGGCCGGACCTGCCGAGTTATTACGCATGAGGTACTATTTGACCATCTGTCATTCGTCAACTTACTGGCTTCCTCTTGAAGCAGCAGTTTACATACCGCAAGAGGCATTTCACTATCCTTTTTGCTGTTTGAATTGTGGTCCGTTGTACCACGTCGAGCCAGTTCATCGGCTTTTATATTCCCCGTGCTAACGAAATCTCCTGGCACCCATATGATTTGGATGTTGAACTGATCTGTCATCTCGTTAAGAGATGAGAGACATAAGGAGGTTTGATTGAAGCGCTTTAATGGCAGCCTGTCTGTCCGTATATATACGAATATCACAAGTCGATATAACATTATACCTCAACCAGTCCACGACTTCCTTTATCGCAGTTACCTCAGCTTGAAAAATGCTACAGTAGTCTGGGAGACAAAAGGAGAGGTTTAACATGAGTTCCTCGCAGAACACTCCAGCCCCGACTCTTCCATCTCGTTTTGAACTATCAGTGAAGAATAAACACATTTTTAAAATTTTTTAAAAACACTTGTTAAATATTTCGCAAAATTACAAAAGGTTTAAAAAATCACTCGATCGATTTCAGCTTATTAGGCCATCATCAGGAGTATCTACTAAACTGTAAAAATAAAAATGTAGTTAATATATATATATAGTTGGAAAAAGCAAAAAGTGAAACCAAAATATACCAATAAAAAAATGTGGGAGTGGTAAACAATAAAATTGGTGACAGCAATAAACATTAAAAATTAAAAAAGGAGGTGAGTTAAACACAGGTAAAATTGGTGAGAGCAATAAACATTAAAAATTAAAAGGGGGTGAGTTAAACACAGGTATATGATTATTGATTAGTCAACGGTCGAATAACAAAATTCCAGATGTTGATTTTTTTTTTTTTTTTTTTTTTTTTTTTTTTTTTCTACCCTTTCTTTATTTTATTATAACCCGACGTAATAGTAATTTTATGGTATGGAATGAGTATGTGAATAAAACAATGCGGGGTCGGTAATTGGTGAGAAACGAATTTCTCTCTGTTCGTTGAGGATATTTTGGTTAAGAAATATAGCTTTTCGGATTTCGTAAGATTCTAAGTTGTCTAAACGTCTGCTTTTTGGTTGTACATGTAATATTTCTAAATTGTTTAAACTGGATGTGTGGTTTTCTAACGTTAAATGATTATAAAGGGATGATTCATGGCTACCAGATAAATGTTCTTTAACTCTAACTTCAAAATTGCGCCCAGTCTGTCCGATATAAGAGGAACTACAATCATTGCAATTGATCCTATAAACGCCAGACTTGGAAAGGCGATCAATTCTTGGTTTATTGTTAAAAATCATTTTCTTAATTGTATTATTGTTATAAAAAGCAAAGCTAATATCTGTATATTGTGTCACGATGTTACTAATCCGTTGACTAGTTTTTCCTATATACTCTAAGCGGCGCCAATTTTTCGGCATTGGGCTATCAGGTGGATAAATGTTAGCTAAAGCTTTATGTTTCAGTTTTCTGTTTAATAGCTTTAATATAGTCTTAGCTGCATAACCGTTATTCGCTGCTATTTCTAAAATTATATTAAGCTCTTTGTTATAATTGGATATGGTCAAAGGAATGTTTATTAATCTATCTAAGAATGAGTGGAAAGCTGACATTTTAATATTATGGGGATGGTTTGACGAGTTAGGTATAATGGCGTCTGTATACGTGGGTTTTCTATAAATTTTGAACTCTAATGAAGAATTAATTCTGGTTATTGTTATATCTAGAAAGTTAATAGATTTGTTTTCTTCTTTTTCTACCGTAAAATTAATGGTGGGATATTGAGAATTTAACCAAGTGAGAAAAGAGGTTAATAGCCTATCAGTTCCACTCCATAGACATAGTATGTCATCAACATATCTGTACCAAAAGATCATATGACGAAAATAAGGATTATTGCTTGATACAATCGTTTGTTCGAAGAAATTCATGAAAATTTCTGCTAACAAAGGTGACAGAGGGGAGCCCATCGGTAGACCATCAGTGAATCTGAAGTACTTATTATCAAAGCAAAAATAATTTTGTTTAATACAAGTTTCAAATATCAGCTTCAGTTCATTCCGAAGGCTTCCATCTGCAACATCCCTATCTAAGTAAGTATAAACTATTTGAGACAAAATGTTAATCGGAATAGAAGTGAAAAGACTAGCAACGTCAAACGAAACTAATTTTGAGTGTAGTGGAATATCAACATCTTGAATTTTGCTAATCAATTCTACCGAGTTCTTAACCGAGAAAGCCGAAACGAAATTGGTATGACTGTTGAAAAAGTTTATGAAACCCTTACATAGCTTGTAGGCAGGTGCATTGCAATACGCTACTATTGGTCTAATTGGAATGCCTTCTTTATGGATTTTAGGTAAACCATAAAGAATTGGGGCAGATGGATTCATAACCGTGTACCTCCAACCAGTGCCATCAAAGACCTTTGGGCATTGGTTGATACACTTACTGACCCTCCATAAAGAAGGCATTCCAATTAGACCAATAGTAGCGTATTGCAATGCACCTGCCTACAAGCTATGTAAGGGTTTCATAAACTTTTTCAACAGTCATACCAATTTCGTTTCGGCTTTCTCGGTTAAGAACTCGGTAGAATTGATTAGCAAAATTCAAGATGTTGATATTCCACTACACTCAAAATTAGTTTCGTTTGACGTTGCTAGTCTTTTCACTTCTATTCCGATTAACATTTTGTCTCAAATAGTTTATACTTACTTAGATAGGGATGTTGCAGATGGAAGCCTTCGGAATGAACTGAAGCTGATATTTGAAACTTGTATTAAACAAAATTATTTTTGCTTTGATAATAAGTACTTCAGATTCACTGATGGTCTACCGATGGGCTCCCCTCTGTCACCTTTGTTAGCAGAAATTTTCATGAATTTCTTCGAACAAACGATTGTATCAAGCAATAATCCTTATTTTCGTCATATGATCTTTTGGTACAGATATGTTGATGACATACTATGTCTATGGAGTGGAACTGATAGGCTATTAACCTCTTTTCTCACTTGGTTAAATTCTCAATATCCCACCATTAATTTTACGGTAGAAAAAGAAGAAAACAAATCTATTAACTTTCTAGATATAACAATAACCAGAATTAATTCTTCATTAGAGTTCAAAATTTATAGAAAACCCACGTATACAGACGCCATTATACCTAACTCGTCAAACCATCCCCATAATATTAAAATGTCAGCTTTCCACTCATTCTTAGATAGATTAATAAACATTCCTTTGACCATATCCAATTATAACAAAGAGCTTAATATAATTTTAGAAATAGCAGCGAATAACGGTTATGCAGCTAAGACTATATTAAAGCTATTAAACAGAAAACTGAAACATAAAGCTTTAGCTAACATTTATCCACCTGATAGCCCAATGCCGAAAAATTGGCGCCGCTTAGAGTATATAGGAAAAACTAGTCAACGGATTAGTAACATCGTGACACAATATACAGATATTAGCTTTGCTTTTTATAACAATAATACAATTAAGAAAATGATTTTTAACAATAAACCAAGAATTGATCGCCTTTCCAAGTCTGGCGTTTATAGGATCAATTGCAATGATTGTAGTTCCTCTTATATCGGACAGACTGGGCGCAATTTTGAAGTTAGAGTTAAAGAACATTTATCTGGTAGCCATGAATCATCCCTTTATAATCATTTAACGTTAGAAAACCACACATCCAGTTTAAACAATTTAGAAATATTACATGTACAACCAAAAAGCAGACGTTTAGACAACTTAGAATCTTACGAAATCCGAAAAGCTATATTTCTTAACCAAAATATCCTCAACGAACAGAGAGAAATTCGTTTCTCACCAATTACCGACCCCGCATTGTTTTATTCACATACTCATTCCATACCATAAAATTACTATTACGTCGGGTTATAATAAAATAAAGAAAGGGTAGAGAAAAAAAAAAAAAAAAAAAAAAAAAAAAAATCAACATCTGGAATTTTGTTATTCGACCGTTGACTAATCAATAATCATATACCTGTGTTTAACTCACCCCCTTTTAATTTTTAATGTTTATTGCTCTCACCAATTTTACCTGTGTTTAACTCACCTCCTTTTTTAATTTTTAATGTTTATTGCTGTCACCAATTTTATTGTTTACCACTCCCACATTTTTTTATTGGTATATTTTGGTTTCACTTTTTGCTTTTTCCAACTATATATATATATTAACTACATTTTTATTTTTACAGTTTAGTAGATACTCCTGATGATGGCCTAATAAGCTGAAATCGATCGAGTGATTTTTTAAACCTTTTGTAATTTTGCGAAATATTTAACAAGTGTTTTTAAAAAATTTTAAAAATGTGTTTATTAAGTGTGTTTCGCCAAGTGCCTACGGCAGAAAGTGTAAGAAGTATCAGTGAAGAAGTTTAAAACTCCTGGTTCCAAAACTGCATCCATCATCCAGTCCTCTCTGGATGGGACAATAGTCCGGAACTTTCTATCAAAAGATGGTTACGGGAGATTATAGTCGGTGGTCTTGGGAAGCCCTTTGTTACAAAGTATAGATGAGTGCCCTGTATTATTGCAGGTCCACATTAACGTGGATTTCAGTCGTATGGCAGTGCAAACTACCCACTGTTTTCCCAATATATCTAGAGGAGTCAGAAATAGTAGAGTCTCTAGTGCCTGAGTGGATGTGCTCCTCATTGCACCACTGATCCACAGAGAGATTGTTCTCTGAACTTTTGTCAACAACTTTAGGTTGACAGTTTTGTCCAGAGCAGGCCACCAGACTGTTACCCCATACAGAAGAATGGGTCTAACTACTGCTGTATATAGCCAAAGGACCATGTGGGGCTCCAGCCCTAACCTTTCCCAATTGCATTTTTGCAAGAGTATAGCGCTACCGTAGCTTTCTTTACCCTTTCCATAATATTAGCTTTCCAGTTTAATTTACTGTCCAAGACGAGACCCAAGAACTTTGCTTCACCTATAAAAGCCAAGTTGAACTCATTTAAAGTGGTAGGATCGACATGAGGAATTTTATATTTCCTAGAGAAGAGAACCAATTCGGTTTTGTGTGGGTTCAC
This sequence comes from Tipula helvola, assembly GCA_963556165.1. Lineage (NCBI taxonomy): Eukaryota > Metazoa > Arthropoda > Insecta > Diptera > Tipulidae > Tipula > Tipula helvola. Next base: position 386,734,362 of record OY744482.1, on the reverse strand, counting down.
ATTTAACCCACAACCATTGGCCCATAATGAAAGAATGCCCAGAGCATTTTGAATAAGCTCACTAAGTGTGCCGGGATATTTTCCAAGAACACCAATAGCGACGTCATCCGCATAGGCAACCACCTTGAAGCCACTATCCTCCATATCCAATTCATAATTAAAAATGAATTAATTTCGCGGCAAAAATTCCGCCTTATATAATCGACTTACCGATTAGGGCTCGTATTACCCGGGTATCGGGTACTCGGGTATCTTGGTGTTTCACCAACAATATGTAGAAATTGTATTGTAAGAATGATTTATAAACGATTAAAAGGCAGACATTTTTCGCCCGGTACCCGGGTAATACGAGTCCTATTAACGATCAATAACTGGAAGGAGTTAGGGGTTACAATGTTCGTAAAATAAATTTTTTGTGAAATAATAACAAGCCTTTTCTATAAATTCTACCGTCGAATTATTTCTAAACACGCAGAGCTTACTGAACCCTTAAATAATGTATTCAGGAAAACGCCCGAAACTCGCCCGAATTTTCAGATACTATTTCTGGCCAAATCTGAAGCCAAACAGCTACGTTTTTAAATGCTCAGTTTGCACCCTCCCATTGGTGGAGTTTTCTGGAAGTTATCGTCCATTCCAAAATCTTTTTATCGATCTACTTGGATCATACCCTAGGTCATAACTTGGCAATACCTATATTCTGTTTTTTTAGACAATTCGTAATGCAATAGCAAAAGTTATTTGCAATTTTTTAGAGCACCGCGTCTTCTACATGTTTTCTATTCCGGAAACAATCCTTAGTGATAATGGTGATAAGATTACATTGCACCTGTTTTGTGATCTCCTTAACAGATTTGAAATTAAACATATATTTACACCAAAGCACCGAATGCATCAGAGCGAACTAACCATTCCATACTTGGAGCAATATGCTCTTATGCCGCCTCATAATATCTATGCAATCAGTTCAGTACTAAGAAATTTCATCCACAACAGCAAAATCAATCCTCTCATTTCTTACATTTCTTAATTTTTGGTACTCACAAAGTGCCAATGGTAACGACCAAAAACAATAAAATAGGTCTTCACGTTTAACATACAAACAATATAAAAAGTTGCTGATGTACACGAAACAAATTAACGTGTCATGTAGTATAACATAATTAATAAAAACAAAAGACTGAAACATTTTTGTGGCTTGTTTTGTTATACCAAAAACTACTACTTCCTTTGTCAGATACATTGTTTTATCAATGCATACAACTTGTCACATGACTTAATGGTGTTGCTGGGAAAACAAAATTATCAACACCTGGCACTAGCAATATAATTCAATATTATACTGATACTGAATAATCCTGTGAAGCAACACGCAACATAACTTATTATTATGCAACATACAGATAATTTAATATTTTTGTTGTTTACTAGGATAGAAATCTCTATTTTTTATTCACTAATTTAAACTTTTGAATTTCTCAATAAAATTTATGTTGAATGTAATATCCTATTGTAGATATTGATTTATTTATTTTGAGTTCAGTAAATGGAGATGATGCGTTAAGCATCTACCATCTGGAACGAGAGTGAGGTGTGACGTGGATGGAGCACAAATCATAGCTAAGCTGGTGTACCGATGTTTGGTTTGTTTCCTCTTGATTTCTTTTAATATGTGGTCTAGAACAGTGCTGCGTATACTGTTAGAAACCTCACCTAACAAACCCTGTGCCCAACTAATTTGTTCGTTATGAATGGTCGAGTGATTTTCATACCAAAATTAGCAGATTTTCGTATTATTTTCGAAGGGTCGAGCCCCTAGATCAAGTATCAGGGCAAGGTGCCCGAACAATTTTTTTCTAAAACCGATTTTTAATTTTTTTTTTAAATTTTACTGGGCTAGATTAGATAAATAAATAAATTAAATTAATTGTTTACAAGAATTCGGAGGGGTCGGTCTTAAGTGGATCAATGTGGATACACGGGGAAAACGAGTATATAGATTCATTTAAAAAAAAAGATTTTGGTGCCATCTTTTACTTATGAGCAGATTTTAGTAGTATTTTCAAAGGGGGCAGGATCTGGATCTACTGTTAACACTTATTGCCGTCGGCACTTGGCGAAACACATTTAGTAACATTTTAAATCAAATACTTGTTTATATTTCGAAAAAAAAAATTTTTATTTAAATTTATTACTTTTATTCTCAATCGAATCGATTTCGACTTGTTAGGTCATCATCAGGAGTTAAACTGACTATTGCTTACCAAAATTTTATTATAAAAAAAAAAATTCCAAACCAAGCCAAAACTAAAAATATAAGCCAGGATAATAAAAGCATAAACGCAACTTGTTATTTTAGAACCGGAAAAAACATATGGAGGGGTAAAAAAAAGTTATAGAATGAGAGGGACGATTATGAAACAAAGCCGGATCGGTGAGGGGTGAAAAACGATTCTCTCTTTGCTCATTGACAATATCTTGTTTGAAAATAAGGGTTTCCTGATTTCATAAGATTCTAGGGTATCTAAACGCCTACCTTTATTTTGAATGTGTAAAATATCTAAATTATTAATGGCTAGTGAATGGTTTAGTAGAATTAAATGATTATGAAAAGGAGACTCTTTAATAACCTGATAAATGTTCTTTGGCTCTGATTCTAAAATTACGTCCGGTCTGTCCAATATAACTGAAACTACAATCATTACAATTAATTTTGTAAACATCTGACTTAGAATGGATAGCTGTTTTAGTTATGTTGTTAAAAATTAACTTCTTAATCGTATTTCTATTATAAAAAGCAAACCTAATGTCACTATAACGGGATACAATGTTATTAAGTCTCTGGCTAGTTTTATCAACATAATCTAATCGACCGACATATCGATTGATTTGGCGTCGATCAGATTATGTTGGTAAAACTAGCCAGAGACTTAATAACATTGTATTCATGGAACTTTAGAATTTACTTTCTCATTCCCCTTGTCACGTTGTATAGGAGGCGAAACAACAACAAGCAATAATTGCTCGCATATTTCAGAGCCATTACGTCGAATCACCTTTATTACTCTGCATAACATTTTGCATTCAAGCATCCGCCTGAATTATATTGGTGGCATCTCGATACTTTTGATCCTTTCTAAATCTGGACGTAACCAGGTGGGCATAATCTTCTTTATAATGCTAAAAATCTAAAGTTCAACGATACACAAAATCACCACACGTATACAATTCAATATTCCTCCTATAGGACTACATACATTTCAGCTTAAATCCATCGCTTCGTCAACATTGCCAAAACATTTGTAGAGATCGTGACCCATCAAGGAAGATATTCGAGCCCAAGCTCCTCGCAGAATTCGCTTTACTTCATATCATCACAGAAATACCAGTTGTTTTATTTGGAATCGAGCAACAGTGAAATAAAATCTAAAGTGCTCACCAGCTGATCTGGTTTACCGAAAAACCATTAAGCTACCCGTTTACTCGGTGAGTTCTTTGTGAAAAATCCTCAATATTATCAACCAAGTGCGAACAACAATACCTACGGCCACAAGCACACAACAATCCAAACAATCTCGAAATCTCAGTGCTTTTGGAAGCTGTACGCCAAGAAGATAAGAAACCTGCCATACGAATTAACCCAAACTCTCGTGGTGATATTACCACGTAAACCAATTTTTTTGTAGGTATATATATTCGTTTGAGGTTTTCTGGGTAGAATTGGAGTTGAGTTGGGATTAGGGTTTAGTGAGCAGTTGAGCTATATTTTATATATACTGGTGTGATTAAGTTGAACGTTGAGTTTGCGGTTGAGTTGAGGGTTAATTGAGTTCCATTCGCGGGTTGAGTTGGAGTTGAGCTTGAGTTGAGTTGGGGTTGGGCTAGAGTTTATGAGCAGTTCAGCTTGGGATTTATTTGTGCGATAGGGCTGAGTTGGAATTAAGTTTGAGTTGCGTGGAGATTGAGTTGAGTAGGACTCAGCGGTTACGTTGGGAATTTAATTGGGGTTGTATTGGTGGTTGAGTGGGAAGATAGCTGGAGTTGTTTTAAGTTGAGTTCATGTTCGAATATAATTTTTGAGGTGGAGATTAGATTAAGCTGGGTTTCATATATAGGCACACAGTTTTCGAACCATGTTGATTTAGGGTTCGAGTTGAACGTGGAGTTTGGGAGAGAGTTAGTGTTTGAGTTGAATGTGGAGTTTGAGTTGAAGATTGACTTGGGGTTGAGTTATGGATGAGTTTAGTGTTGGATAGAGCGGCCGAATTAGGGTTGAATCAAACCCTATTCAACCCTAACTCGGCCTCAACCGAGTTTCTTTCAAAGTTGAAATTGAATTGGATTTAAGTGGGCATTCGGTTTGGGATTATTTCGGAGTCGAGTTGAGAGTTTATTTGGAGGTTAGATTGAATCTTTCGAATCGAGTTGATCACGGTATTGCGTTGGCCGTTGAGTGTTGAGTTGAGTAGAGGATTGAGATTTGGTTCGAGTTATAAGTTGAGTTGGGGGTTGAGTTACCTTGCGTTGGGGTTGAGTGAGGGGTTTGTTTGAGTTTGGGGTTAGGTCTGAAATTTGAATTGGTGGTTGAGCTGAGGGTTGCGATTGAGTTGAATGTTGAGTTGTAACTTGAGTTGGAGGTTGAGTTACCTTGCGTTGGGGTTGAGTGAGGGGTTTGTTTGAGTTTGGAGTTTCGTCTGAAATTTGAATTGGTGGTTGAGCTGAGGGTTGCGATTGAGTTGAATGTTGAGTTGTAACTGAGCTGAAGATTAAGAGCTTCCATTATCACAGACAAATATTTGATCGATGGTTAAATTTTTCTTTGAAAAATCTTAAGAATCAGGACATTGAATTGTGAAGTAAACGACAATTTCATATAAGAAGCCAGAGAATAAATAATAATTATCTAGAGTAGAGGTCGGTTCTTTTTTTGTCTAAATGGGCACAATAAATACAGTAATCGTAGCATTGTTAGACATTTAACTATTCATCCGACAAATATATTTACTTAAGTGGTCTTTATATGGTGACACGTGTTTATTTACCCCATTGGATCGAATACATGCATACGTACTCATACATTTTTTTATAAATTGTTAATCCTAAACTCGTAAAATTACAATCGTGTCATATCACTATTGATCCGATTTCTATACGTTTCGTATAAATAATTTAATCTTAATTAACACGCTACACACATAACTTAAATAGTTTCTCGATTTATTAAAAATTAATTCAACATTTGCTGCTCTGTTGTATGTGTAAAGGCGCACCGCACCGTACCGCTTAAAGAATACAAATGAAAATCTATTTTCTAATGTAGAAAAAATTAGAAAATTACAAAAAGACTCGAAAAATTTGTCGTTAGTTGCTATACTGCTCGATTATTTTCTTCGGTACACTTTATGTTACAGTTCTAAATTTAGAAAGTGAATCAAACTAAATGTAAAGTTTTAATAATAGATTAGTTTTTGAATATATGTACATAAATGTTTATGTGACAATTTACCTATACCGAGATTTAATACCATTATAGATGATATTACGGGTGGAAGAGGGGGATTATAAATGCGGTGGCCACCAACTATCGGAAACATATGTGGTTTGTACACAAATTATACATCAAATACCAGTTACCGGCTATAAATTCTGTTCAAAAATCAGAATTGCCTATACATAGGTAATCCATCACCGAACAAAAATAAATGTTTGATTCATTTCGAAGAAGTCAACATAGAACGTAGACAAAAAGCACAACACAAGCTGATTCTTATTTATCATTCCTAATCAATTTTATTTTTCTATTTCTAAACAACAAAAAAAATTGTTCGTTAGTTTTTTTTTTTTTTTTGTGATCTTCTACGACAGGTATGAATTGATTCAAATATATCATTTCGAAATGTACACAAAACTAATGTAAAAAAACTGTGTGTACCTACGAACGAAATATAAATACAGAAATAGTTTTTTTGCGAATGTACACCAATACCGTGTATACTCGTATGTACTTGCAAAGTTTGTGCAAATACCAAGAATATGCTACTCTATACAGTATTTGCTTTTTATAAATGAGCTTTTAAAGATAGATTTTTTTATATTTAAAGTGTAGTATAGAAATATGCTACCCGTGTTGTTTGTATATAAGAATGTTGGTGGTATTACAAAAAAAAAGATCTTACCTGTATATATGGTTCTATACAAAAAAATATGTATTCGAGAGTATATCTTTATAGGTATACACCAAGGTTGGTTGTTTATTACATAATTTCCGTATTTAATCCAATTTCCAGGTTGTTTCGTTCGCTTCTCGCTTCAATGTGATACCTTGTTAAACGAAACTAATTTATAAACAATGTTATATATGTTTGTCTGACACCATGATACCGTGGTGATGGTGTAGTGCCATCGTCAAAAACTATTATCGTGTTTTAAAACTATATTTTATTAAGTTTGTCATAGTTGAATAATAAAAACATTAAGTTTTGGTATTTTATCGCGGCTTTATGGAAATTACATTTAATAGCGCAACTAATTCAAAACAACGATATAATAAATGGAGTACATTTGCACTTTATATTCAAAATTAATTGGTAACAATTTTTGAAATTTTAATAATCACACTCCATAAAGAATATAAATTGGTCGACTGGGTAGAGGTGGTTTAAAAACTGTCCGAACCATTGTTATGGGCCTGCATCAGTAAAATTTGCGCTATTGTTAAAATGCCAACAATCAGGAAATGGAATGAACGAAAACGCAGATAGTTAGTTGATAGCGGGTCAACAATTATCAGTTTTCTTTGGTCTCAAAATCAATAAGTCCAAAACAAACTGATGTCTGGACAGCGATTTTGGTCGCAAAATGAGGATTGATTTGAGGATTACCGGAAGGCAATAGTATTGGTAAATTGTATTGGTGTTGAATGTGCATTTTTTCTTTCAGTTTTTCGTTTAATATGATGCAAATAAAAGAGATAAAATGACGCCAGTAATAGGGATAACATGATACAAATAAGAGGAATAAGCTCAGTAGAGAACGATTATATCGGATGTATTAAGAGAGACTGAGATAGAACAACAAATTCCGAAGAAAAAAAATTAAAAATATTACGAAGCGAGACTCAAAATAAAAAATATTAACCAAAAAAAAAAACAAAAAACCTAGAAAACAAAACGATTTTGTTTATTTTGTTTAGTATTGTGTTGCAACTCATGATGGTCGGTTGCTCCTATACGATGTTATGTCCAAGGTTGGAGAAATTTTATTCTAGCATATACACAGCAAATAAAAAAGCGAGATGGTTTATTTTATTACTTACCTTTTTAACTTGCGTAACCTTTTTTTATATACAATTTTTTTTTGGTTTAGAATAAAATGTCCGCACACTTCGACATAATATCGTAAAGGAACAACCCTCACGAGCTGCATTGCAAGGCAACACAAACACAATACTAAAAAAATAAACAAAATCATTTTATTTTCTTACTTTCTGTTTTGGTTCCTTTGTTCAAAATTTAAAAATTAAAATGTTTAATTTTTTTTGTTTTTATTTATGTTGCTTTTTGTTTTTTTTTATTTGCGAGAAATTGTTTTGGTTACGTTTATGTATTTTGTTTTGGTTTTTTATTAACGAATGAATTCCACTAGTAAGAAGAAAGGGAAAAATAACTCAAGGCGAGCGTAAGCACCAAAAATTTGAACCGATTCACCCGCTTGGCTTGTTTTTGATACTTACCCCATGAGAAAACGCATGAGAAAATACACTAATACAATACAAATATTTGACGGCACACAATAGCAAAATGTATATTATACACCGTGTACATATACAAAATTCTCAATCCTCAATCCTCATTTTGCGACCAAAATCCCTGTACAGATCTCTGGTTTTAACTATGGTTTGAGCTGGTAAAAATTGCTTGTAAAAATTCGAATATTATTGTTAATTGAATAACTCTGTAAAACCAAGAATTAATTTCATGAGCTTAGATTTCTCTATATGTTTACCTGTCCTTGTCTTCAAAATTTCAACTAAACTATAATTGTAAATTCGATAAATCTTGAAAAACGCCCAAAGCTAAACAAATCTCGGCATTTTCAGTAAATATCAAAGAATCTCAGTATCACAAAAAATTTCTATATTCTGTAAGTTTGTGTAAACCTTTACGGATTGCTCAACAAGGCAAACCTCGTACAACCTGAAAAGTTTGAATATGCGATTGTTGTTGTAATCTAGAATAATCTGGAAATTCTTAAAAAATAATCCATATGCCAAGCAACACAAATCACTGAAATTCAGTGTTTTTTAAAAATCGCGTTTGATCTAAAATTTTGTAACATTCTGTTTTCTGCAACTCAAGGGCAAAACATTGAAGGGTTTAAATGAAAAACCAATATATTATACGCCCAATTCAATACCATTGATACATCGAAAACATTGTCTAGCCTCGAGATCTCAAATAATGTTGAACAATTCTTTAAGTACAGCCAAAACTAATGCTTAACATGTCGATCAGCGCAATTATGTGCCCAAACAACATTAGAAGTGTTTCCCTCATACGGGTTGCCATTAAAATAAGAAAAAAAAAATGTTTTACGTATGTTAATGGATTGATGTGAAAACGCTATGATTCATGTGGAGTCTGACTTTACAGTAAAAGTACCATCCGTTTTGAGAGAGAAAACCTCTTGAGTCCGCGGTTCGATTTGGCTGAAAAGCAATCTTAGCCTTCAAGTTGTTCTTCTAATTCGTCACACCAAATTATAAGTCCATGAGTTGAATTGTATCAACTGTAAGCTTTGAGACAAATTACAAACTTCAGAAAGCTTAAATAATACGTTATCTTGCATAATCAACTCAACGCTAAAAAATTATGAATAATTTCCAGAATTCTCTTAAATTTCTCAACGATCTCGACATGCAATCTACAGATAATCTCGATAAAGCTGAAATAAAAAAATTGGAAAATTAATTCAAAAGTATCGAATAATAGGCTAGACCACAGGTAACTCTAGGTACACCCGAGCCATGTAAATCTCGACAAACTCAAAAAACTTGAAACTCCTTAAATAATATAGATTAGGTTAGGTTAGGTTGGAGTCATTGCTTTGGCACACCTCTTCACTTTTTCTGGAACCATTTAGAGCTAAAACACCTCGCACATTACTGTTTTCGAGATCCGATAGATTGTCCATCTTGGACTTATCTATCCTTCTATTAAGTATCTTAATCCTTTTCGTCCAAACAGTTTCTACAGAAGTCATTTGCCTCCAGACCCAGCTTTCTTGCATATTCTCCAAAAAAGCAGTGTCCCATCAGTATTCCTACCGTCCCTAATTCACGGTTACCTAGGGGGATTAATGTCCGTAATGTATGCTATGCTCCAAAGCTGACACCTATTTCCTAAACGCTAGTTTAAGTCTGTAACATCATGCAAGTCAATGCCATGCATTGTCTACAGCACTAGTCAATATTTTTGATGTAAATATTAGATTCCGCTTCACACATAAATGTCAAGTACATCAAGTTCAACATTATTCTGTTGCCTTTTACTGAACTATCAGTCTAAAGTCTCGGATTAATTATTATTAAACAAATATTAATGTGTTTATGTTATCAAAAATAATTGGGTATCGACCTGTCACTACTGTCACTATATTGTGAGTGGCCTATTCCAAAGAACAAACAACTTGCCGATCCACGATTCCACCAGCCACAGTAGATGATTGATCTACTGATAGCAGTTCACATTGTTTTGTCATCGTTTTTCTATTGTCGTTTGATGGGATGCACCAATACAGAAAAACGATGGGGCCAATGCTGATATTCTTAAATGTACTCAATTTATGTCCAAACATGAGTTTAATTTGTGGTTGTGTGTGAAAATTTGTGTTTTGTGACCTTTATAACTCGGTATAACCTTTAAAGGCAAACTTTTGGATCTGTCCTTATACTTATAAGCACTGAGATTAACTGTACATACTTTTAACCATTAATTACATAATGTATGTAATATGAAACATCAAAGTCTTTCTATTTCGTCTTTTTCTTTTGATGCTTCGCTCATTGGTTGGTTTTCACAGTTCTTCTAATTAACTTCAATGATTTCTTGAAACACTTGAAACATCAGCTGGTAATTTTTTAACGACAATACTTTTAGCCGCTTAGTAAGTAGTCCTTAGTCATACCCGTAATTTTGTGCTTTTGCCATTTGTGATTATGTCGTAAGGAATAGGTATTCAACTTTTCTTAGAATGTGTTTTCGTAGTGAATCGAAATCCTTGAAAATAGTTCGTTGGAAACATCAGCTAAAACTGTCGATTTAAACAAGACATTTTTTTATAAAAATAAATTCGCCAAATGTTTGCTTTTACAGGCATATACACATAAGAAAAGTTAGAAGGTATGGCTTAAAATAATCGCAACAAATAAATTTTTCTCGTTTCTATCAGTCAAGTAAGAAAATAGTCAACAATTTTTTAGACTCTATTTTGCTAGCTGAAATCAATTTGTATGCCCCGGCTTACCGCACACGATATTAGCATTTGCTTGAACCATCTGCTTTGGACAAACTATTGTTTTTTTAAATGTTGTTTGTTTAATTTTAAAAATCATTGTTCTTATTTATACTATGGCAAGTGTAGACTGTTTTGTATAGAATAATGGTGCGACCTTGACTATTAGTTTGTCAAGACCTTAAACCAGAGAAACCTTACCATGGTTTTTCTGCACTCAACCAGGTCTTTTTCACCTGTCACTACCGGAAACCGAATCCGCAATTCTCATTTTACAAGAGAAAATCCATAAAGATAGGATAATCATAAACCTTCTCGTTTAAATTAAATTTAAATTTCTGTATATGCAATATTTTCGATTATCGACAAAAATAGAAGATACATTTTTTGGATTGTACTAACTATTTATAAAAACGAATGTAATAAATCAATTTTGCAACTACATATACACATAAAATAAGCTCCCGTACCAAACCACCCAAAACTATTTGGTTGCTATAGATAAAGCTACATATAGTAGTAAAACACAGTATTTCCATTTCCCACTAAATTTTATATATATTTTTGAAAATAATGGCAGTTAGACAGCATAGAAAAAACAGCTAAATAAAAACTTGAAATATGCTACTACAGCAAAAACAAAAACACACGATAGAATATTATTACAGTTATTAAATTTTTAATGTATTTTAATGCAATTTAACAAAGAGAATTTTTAATTTTCCACACCCAAAACATGTGCACAAAAAATAAAAATAATTTCCTGGTTTTAAAAATTAAATTTTCCGAAAAATAAAAAAAAATTAAAACATTTTCCATAGGTGACTTGTATCCGAGTAGCTTAATTAGATGCTATAGTGGTGGTATAATACTGTTTTACCAAAGTATTAACCTAAATAACGAATTAATCACATACTAGTAGCAAAATATAAAATTAGACCACCCTCAGCTTGGTTTTGTATTATAATGTGTTGTACATAAATTATTTAGCATATGATACATAAAAAGTAGAAATAGAATCATTTAGGTACACTAAATAACATTTAATGTAATTTGGAAAATATATGATAAATCTATAAATGAGAGCAGAACAAAAATATAATTTTTGCCGAACAGGAAAACTAAATGTATTTTCCCCAAAAAATATGAATTGTTTACATATTTTGGTTGTATGCATTTGTATATATGTGTGAGTGTGTTTGTTTAAAATTAGAAATTATAAAAAGTAAATTATTGTCGTCCTGTGTACTCATAACTGGAATGTAAAATATTTTTGATAAACATTAAAACCACAAATAAAATAAATTCCTGTTACTAGTATCTTACTAACGAATGAAGATTTTTGTGTAAAGTAACATGATAGAATTGAGAATTACAAATTTTTTTTAGATGGGTTTAGTATCTAATTGGACTATCTTTTAACTCACACATTGTGTCTTTTGTAGTAAAATAATTTTTCAAATTAAATAAGAAAAAACATTACATACGTAGGTATGTAACATATATACGATAAAATTTTCTTTTGTGCACACAAATTAGATGATTGGCACTAGGTAACTGAACAAATATTATCTAATTTTTAATTACTTAAGCAAATATTTGAAAACACAAGAAAAACCTCAAATCAGAGATACAGTGTAGGTATATGTGGGATGCATCGTTAGAAGTAAATGAGAAAGCCTTAAAACATTATGTAAAAAAATACTTACGTATTTATTTACCAAACAGCAAATCTAATGGCTTTCAATAAAAAGAAACCAATTAACATTCATACAAATTATGAAAGTGAATTCTAATACAAAAGTTGTTTCCGTTATTTTGAGAAGGGACATTCCTTAAATGTTGTTACGGATTTTCTTAAATTTGGAGACCCGTTTCCCAATATCACAATTAGTCATGACTGTTAATGGTTTAGCTAAAATCCACCATTAAAACTAAGTCGTTTTTAAGTAAATTAATCTGATTTCCTTTCCATTTTGGACGACTCTGAAATTATGCAGGTATTCTCTGGATTATGTCTTCCAAAATTGTTACACGATTTGTGTCAAACTCTTAACGATTAGTTGGAATTTCAAGTAGTGTGGAAGCAACCCTTTCAAACTGATTTTTAAAAGGTTTGATGAAGATTCCCAAATTCCTTCGAAATTTGGGGATCGAGATGGGATACATTTCCATTCCATCTTTTCCAAGAAACAGTACGTTGATAAAATGTTGATGCATTTTATTCAACTCGTTTCGGGTTCCTATGAAATTCTTAGCGTTATCAGCCAAGTCTTGCTATAATTCTTTTCAAATATGAAAGAAACGCTTCTGTAGTTTGGGCCATACAATCTTATAAAAATTTATGTTCAAATTTTAAGAATTTATGTTCAAACATATACAATAACTTTACGAATTGGTGACTGTGAGGCAATACAATTTGGTGCTTGCTGTCGAAATCTAACTCGGAATGAACAAGTCTTCCATCAAGCCTAATTAATCCAGCTTTAAACAGCGAATTCTGCTAGATGAAGCAAGTTCCTTCTGAGCTTTCAAATTACAATTTTCATTGAAATTCAGTAACAATGTCAAGTCAACCGATGATTGGCCTTTATTATGTATTGACCTTGGTCTGGCGTTCCTGATGAAGCGAAGTGAAAAATTCGATTAAAATTACTGTATCTTTCGAACATGTCAAACTTCTTGTAACCGCCTTATTCATTGATAAGGACTAAGCTTTCCGTCTTTAGTACTGGAAGCTCACAAGTTGCTTCAATCACTTCAGAGATTAGATTCGACAACAGTAATGCGGCACATAATTCTGTGCGCGCAATAGAAACGAATTTTAATGAAGCTACTCGTGATTTGCATTACATCTCCAAGGATTTTTCAATGGAATCCGCACATGCAAGCAATCATCCACGTAAAAAATTGATGCAATTTTTGATGTCTCTTCGAAACCTTTGTTCTCTTCTAAAATTACTTACTTTAAAGCGCGTGTTGCTAAAATCGAGGCACGCGGACCCATAAGTGACGGTGTTTAATTCGTAAACTTTATTGGATTTCTGGAATCTGCTCTAAATAGGATTTTTTTGCAAATTGGTATGCTCAGGATTTAGAATAACTTGGTGATTCATTTTGGAAATGTGCGTTGAAAACACATAGGAATGCATATTTCGTAAATCCCAATTTGGATGTTGAATTTTAAATGGCGAATGGAGATACTACGAAACGACCTGTCTCTTCCCTGTAATGTGTCTCTTAGTTAGTATAGCTTCGAAATTTCAAAATCTTCATCCTTCTGCAGAATTAAATTTGGACTGTGTAACTTACTTCCTCACATTTGCCTCCAAATATCCAGTTTAGCATTATACCTTGTGATTCTTGACTTGATTGTACTTAACCCTATAATGAATTTTAAATTGATAATTTTGTATGCCTAAAATGGTAATATTGACTGAGGTTTTATCAAGTCCTAACCGTTCTACCAACGGTAAACTTATAAAATGGGAGTTCAATATGCAATTGGTACAACAATTAGCGTGCTTGATAAAACTGAATCTTTGATCTACTGCTTGCTTAAATAGCATATTGGATCACTAGCCGTTTGAACGCTAGTTAACACTGATCTGGCATGGCTTTGTTTTGATCTTGTATTAGACCTCTTTGATTGAATTGATTCTAAATGGAACCTCCTTATCCCATTCCCTCATAGTGGATATGCCTAATTTATACTTAATTATTTTAATGATTAACTCACTTACAGCATGTTTATGGTATAAGTGCAAACATTAACCAATTTTTTCAATTCCAGTGAATCCTCTTTAGGGCAATTTGAGATTGATAACAACTGGTCAATGTAAGACTCAAATATTAGGGACTCTTTGTTACACGACCTATCTCGTAAATGTATCCATGTCCCATGATTTGCCTCTGAGCACATAGTAACCTGTCATAACCTGACTCTCTTACTGAGCCTCTTAAATCATTCAATAGATATGAATTTTAAAATGTCATTCAACATTCAACTATTGATTTTCCCGTGCAATAGTCAGGAATGTGGCCCTAAAAGTTGCCCAATTGTTAAATTCCCCAGTGAAGGTTGGTTATTTAATTGTAGGTATCTTATGCCTAACTGTTTAGGGATTATCGTCGATTTAGTTTGTAATTCATTACTAAAGGGTCGACTCGGTAAATAATCTCGGTAAATAGCCAACACCATTTTTGTTTGGCAGAATCATTGTCCATACTTCTTCCAAAACGAAGCGCATTGCCATAATCGTCAACGGCAAGCGCTACAGATCGATGATAAGCAACTTCTTGTGGTGTAAACTGGACGATATGCATACCGACGACATTTCGTTTCAACAGGACAACTAAACCTCATACAATTGTCTTTGGCCATTCGGTTCCTAAATGTTTTTATAATATTCATCTGCAAAAATAGAAACTCACAACGATTTGATTTCGAAGATCTGTTAGTTCAGCTCTGCGGCTGAATTAACCTTTCTGCTAATCTATTGGAAAATTGGCAAATCTAGTTTTTGATTTATGGTATCGACCATAACATCATTAGTTAATTTTAAGGCCGAAAAAATTCGTCAGGCCATGAAATAATAGGTTTCATATTAGGAACTATTTAGAATATATACAACATATTTCAGATAAAATATTCACTAAAATCCGACAACAAATACGTTTGTTCCATTTGATGCTGGAGACTGAAAATAAAGTCTGAATTGGCTCAGTATGTCAAAATAAATTTGGCTAATATAATTTTTCATTTGATATCATTGGAATATTTCTTGAATTCAGCCATGTTTTAAATAAGAAATCCGACCCCATATGATATGGCTGATGTTAATTTATTTTCTATTAGGAACTACTTAAAGAATTGACTTTACATATCTCGGAAATAAATTTTCATTAAAATCCATCCATAAAAGTTCGGTTTAGTTCCATTTTGAGCTAGATAAGTACGATTGGTTGTTCATGTGGCGAACCATTTTTTTGAATAATGGTACTAACCATAATATCATTAGTAATGTTCCGCAAGATTTCTTGAATTTGGCTCTTATTTTATTTAAAAATTCCGACCCCAAATAATATGACCCAAGACAATCTTCAGAGCGTGAATAATTCAATTTTATATTAGGAACTACTTACTGAATCGACTTAATAACCTAGATATGAAATTTCATTAAACTCTGTTAACAAACATTCGTGTTCCATTTGGTGCTGGAGTTGTCGAAAAGGCCTGGATTGGCTATGCACTTAAAAAATAACAAATTTCTTTTTGATAAAACTCTTTATTTAAATATTATAGGTTTAAATTTATGTACCAAAATATAATTAGCAGTGTCCTGGAATATTTGTTGAATTCAGGCCATGTTTTATTTAAGAAAATCCATACCTGCTCCAAACGGAACTTCTGCGATTATGCACCAATTCCGTTGAAATTTGGTATCTGACTTAACCAATATATTTGATGATAAATTAATTAGTTGCGGCATACTCAAATGATGAATCGAGGTGGCGGGTTTTGAAACGTTCGTAGAAGAAATTTCACTACAAATCTGTTTTCTAACCAGTGGATGGTCGTCAACATCAAACCAATTTTATAAAGAAATTTTTTTTATCATAAACACAAAAAATGTCGAGACTTGTTGTCTTGGGTTTTTAAGTCGAACCGTTCTACTTTTTCAAAATTTTTCAGACTTCATTCAGTCTAAGCCGTTTTTGACCTGAGGGGCTATTTGTGAATGCGATTCGAACATATTCGAGTCCTCGAAAAATTAGATTCTTATTTGAATTGACTCAGATTCATTCGTTTCTTATTGAAATCAAATACAATTCTTATATTTGGAAGAGCCGAATACGTTCGAATCGAATTTACAAATAGACTTCTTAATTACCCTAGTAACAATTCTCATTTGCTTTCGGTTCCTTGTAACTAATCCAAACGCAACGTGCTTCTTAATTTGTTGTACGAAATAAATCAAGAACTAAAGCTATTTAAGCCATTGAATAAAATATTGCTACACTCGTAAAATTTGCGATGGTTTAATGATGAATGTTTGATCAAAACACGCAGAATTTATAGCTGTCGATATGTGGTTGGAAAATCTGAATAAAGTGTGCTTAGGGTATTGTTACATGTTTTGGCTTCTATGAATAAAACAAGCATTTATGAGTGTAGGAACGTTTCAAAGACAGCCTTAACATTGAAGATGACGAGCGCGTTGAACGCCCCAGCACACCAATAACCGACGACATCGTCGAAAAGTCAACAACATGGTTATGTACTATTGCCGAATCACTATCATAGAGGTTAGTGATGATGTTAGTATATAATTCGTTTCATGCCAAACACTTTTTTTGTAATATTTTGAACATGAAACGTGTGGTATTATAATTGGCTTCGATATTGTTGAATTTCGACCAAAAGAGGTACCAAATCATTGCTCAGAAGTCGCTGAATGAAGTGAACGATGATCCAGAACTGCTCAAACGGGTCCTACATAGCTGGTGAAAAAACGGGAGTGTTCGAATGTGATGTTGAAACTAAGGTCATGTTCGAAAGAATATGAAGGTTTTGCTCAACAGAGAGCTTCGATTTCAATAGCATAGTATATCAAGAGTTCTTCCTACCAGGCAGTAACAATAAGGAGTACTACCTAGAAGATCCTCTTTTCTGCTAGTTTGTAAATTTTTGGCCAAAAACGACACCGTTAGAAAGAAAAGGAGATGCAAATGATGCAATATTCTCTTTTCCCATTATTTAATATCTATGAACTTAACAGAGTGTCATCTTTTGAGTAGCACACGCAAAACATTTTAAATTCATTTTTTACGTTATATAATAAATTTAATTACAATGATAAATTATGTTCATTAACAAAGATAATATAAATCCTTTAACCCAGTTACCAAATCAGAGAGTCACAATAAAACTGGATCTGGATTTGTTGAACAGCAATTAAAATCGCATTCGCCATTTTTCATCTGCGACCTTGTAAGAATTTGTCCCAGTTAATACATCTTTAGTATATTGTCTGAATTTTAAAGAATTTAAATTCCTCCGTTCAGAGAACATCCACAGTGTTCAACATTTATTTTCTGAAGATTTGTGCCTGTAGTTTAGATCACAAAGTTATGTCATTAAACCTGCACCTATACCGCCTCTCTCCTCAACCTCCTCTGCTCTCACAATAGTGTGCTATTATTTATGGTTTTACGGTGCGCTATTTTTTGTTAAATAGTTTATTCTTGATGTGGTGATGCAATATGCCAATTAACAACAATCTCTAAAGAGTATCATCTCAGGTTTACTGATTGGTCGCGAATACTACTAAATATTTTGTAAGCACTCTACTCCATTTCTTCGCTGTCCTTTTACAAACAGGGTCATCCATTAACACGGCAAATTATATCATCAAAAATTCTGCCAAGCTTTATAAATTTATCTTTTACTAATTGTTTAAACAGAAAGTTATCGCGTCATTGTTTTTGTATAAACTAAAAATAGTTTGTGAAACCTATATTTCCTATAGATAAATTTTTGCAAAGATGGTCTCTATAGATATACAGAACTCCGTTTAGTTTTAGTATATGTAGTATGTAGTTAGTTGCTATTTCCAGTTATTCGTTTTTTTTTTTTTTTGTAAATTTTGCATTTCTTATCAGATAACAAAGTTACATTTTATAAATTTATTGTATACGAGGAATATTGTGTGCAGTGGAATATAAACTATCCGCTGTAGGATATCGTTTTCGTATTTTTATTTTCTACTTTGTCAAATTTGTATGTTTAGCCCAGTGTTTCTCAACCTTATTTTGCCGAAGGCCCACTTTCAATTATCATTTTCTTCTGTAGCCACCTCGTCATAAAATAATAAATTACGCATAAAGAATTATAAAACAAATCGTTTTTTATTTCATTGGAGCCGTGTGGCCTCCGTTGAGAAACTCTGGACTTTAGCCGATAGAATATAATATCGTAAAGTAGTTTCATGTTTACTATACTTGTCCCACTACATAATACAGTTTTGCATTTCTTGTGATTTATTCGTTTTATATTTTTAATGAATTTACAACAATATAAAGTTTATTTATTTACCATTATTATTTATTTTGTTATTTTTTGCTTTTTTAATTAAAAGTTTTTGACCGAATAATGTGAATTCATAATACAAGCTTTTACAAAGCTTTTTCATAATACCTATACTCATATTCTCATATAAAATAGAATTTTAATTGATATTCGGAAAAACGTATTTGTTTAAAAAATATATTCAACTTTTATGAGCTTTCTTTACATAAAATTATTAAATCGAAAAAAAAAGGTTTCATATTTTTATTAATTTTCTTTTATTGATATTTCATGATTATTACTTTTTGTTTGGTTGTGTGTGAACTAATTGAAACTTAAAAATATTAAATAATATAAAATATTGCAGGAAAGTTCCGTAGAAACAAAAAAGTTAAACGTTAGCTCAGCAGTGCATAAGTTTATCAAAAGAAAATAAACATAATTGCAAGAAATAAACTAATTAAATTTCTTTAATTTTAATTAGAAGTTTTTATTTTATTTTATATTTTGTAAATATTATAGCGATAGTTTATTTTAAATAATTTTAAATAATTTTGTTTCTCTCAGCTGGGTAAACAAAAATATTATTTCAATTAATTTTAATAGGAATTAAAACATAAAATACATAAATATATTCGTTTTTATTTTAAATTAATTAATTTCGTTATCAATAAATATAAATAGAAATAATAATTGGAAAAACACTTCAAAATTCAATTTATACTTAATGTATTGAAATGAAGGACTTTGTTGTTTAGGTATAATTTCCGTTTATGAATCGTGTTTGTGGTACAGTGATTCTGAATTTAAAGTAGCAAAATAATATTTCTGCAGAATTCTAAGTATTTAAAAAACATTCTATAAATGGCAAATGGTAGTAACAACATTAACAAACTTCGGCGCTCCATTTTTTATTTATTTATTTACGAACTTTCTTCTGTGTTAAATACACAGGTCGAACATACCAAAGTTCGACCCATGGAAGCAGAGAACAATTTCGAGTTTTCGATATCTTAGTGATCGCACGGGAGTGCGTATTGAATACAAAGACAGCAGTTGTGAACAATCATTATGGCCCATTACAACGTCGCGCACGAATCTTGTCTACGGTCGGACAACGGTTCAATATTCAGTAACAGACAACGGCATAAATATGGTGGTATCACATACTTAAGAGCGTCTGATTCCCGAAGGAGTCGCCTTAAAGTAAACATTACAGACAAATAGGGCATCCAATTTTTGGCCAAAATGTGATTCCAGAATTTTCTAATTTGAATGCTCTCGATTCCGGAATTGATTTCTTTTTTTAATTATCGTTCATTAAAAATTAAAAATCAAAATTTTATAAGAAACAACCAACTTCTTTTTTTTCATTATTAAATAATTAATTGATTGAAAAATCCAGATTTTCCTATTTTTCTGTGTTTTCTCATTAAAAGTAACGCACCGAGGGTTGTGCGTCATTTAGGCAGGCTAGAGTTTTAATGGCGATATTTCCTGCTACTAAATTCGCTCGTTCAGTCTTGATGCTGGTTGATGATAAATTTTAATAAAGATTGTGATGAGAGGGCCCTGAGCCTGAGGGCACCTCAATCGTCTCAAAGTTAAAGTCCTTTTCGAAACGCAAATAAAATCATTGTTACATACGGCTAGTTTGCTAGTCACAATGCGTCTTTAAAATTTTTTAGGAAGCCTGAAAAACGACGGAATTTGCCATAACAGAAACACTAAAATGAGCTAACAAAATTGATTGATTGATTGAGATGTACGACCAAGCCTAAGCAACATTCCCGGGATACGCCGGATTCACCATACACCGTTTTACATATACAAGACCGAAGGGATAGGAAAAGAATGTTATCATTATAAACTGGTTTCAGCTATCTATGCAGTCGATAGTTAGTAAATTTTTGTTAGTTTTTTTTTTGGCTCCCCTATTTTTTCCAGGCGGTTGTGAGGGGCGGGATTACGAGATTTCCCATGCGTCACCCGAATTTGTACTAACTGTAGCAAGTGTTGCTTGTTGAAGTTGTTTTTTGTCACCCCACTAAATTGAACTAACAAAATTCTTTTAAAGTTTTGCTATCACAAATTGAATTCAAAAGACTAGCAAACACTAATTTTCTTAGCGGTAAATCAATAAAACAATTTTATGGAATTTTGTAGATACACCGCACTTTTGCTGTTTTTTTTCGTTTTTGAAGAACTAATCAAATCGTATATGTTGTGTTGAAACAACGTTCTCGCAATCAGCAATCTGGACCAAGGTCCAAACTTATTGAATTGTTAAGTTAAATCATCGTCGTCGGAGCTGGAATTGATCTCATCAAATTTATACCAGAGTTGTAACGACGAGAAACTTTCTGAATTTGTTTGTTTGATTTCGATTTGGAATGAATACCTATCACATTAAATACATGGTTCTTAACCCTTATGTCGATAGGGTAGCCATTTGATTTTAAAATGCTCGTATAATTTTTAATTTTTGAGTTACGTCTTTCTAACTCCTCGACATCGTCAAAATTACTATTTATGATCAATTTTCGAATAGAAGCTGAACACTAATTTTGTTCAAGGTGAAAGTTTTTTGTTTTACTATTTTTACTTTGTCGTTCTATGACCGGCTACCCGGGTAGCCTAACAAAGAAATAAGTACTTGATGTATTGGTTTTGTAAACATTGAATTGCCATAAAGTAAAACAGAAGCAAAAAGAATTAAAATTAAAAAAAAATCAATAATTAAAAACTAAATAGCCAATTTCTTTGTTTCCAAAAACTCGTAAGATTCTATCGCGAATCTCGCCAGTTGATGATAATGGGGTGATATCGAGCTAGTATTGAAGTGTGTTGCCGAGAACACATTCAATACCTGAACGTGAGTCGAAATGACTTTATATGTATAATTATTGGGGGCTGATGCTCGAACATTTAAGTGTGGTAAAGCTAAGTTTAATGCCAGAAATATCGTAGGTTGTGAGTTTTACTTGCCGAGTACGACTTTTCGCTGTAATAATCTTGTATGTCGCAACGCACCCAACGTAAATAACGCAGAAGAAGAACACAAAACGCAACGATTTTTGATATTTTATGTTAAATTTTTTTTCTGTAGGCAACAATCAAATGAAATGAAAATATGTATATGTATATGGCTAGCCGGATAGCGGGTTACAGAACAACGTAAATTTTTCTGGTTATAGACACAAGGGTTAACCGGGCTATATAATTACGGTGCTGCATAGTTATTACGTATAAAGTACCTTTTGGCGGTTTTGAAAACTAAGAAGGAATTCAAATGCAACACTTATTTGACAGGTGTATTTTAGGGATGGATAAAATACATTTTTGAGTGACGAGCGTTTATTGTTTCGTAATCCGTTTATTATGTGGCATATCCTAGTGAACGCAAAAGCGAAACACATTAAAACTTTCAAAAGTGACCAATTTGAACAGCTCTCTAAATTAATCACTTTCTGCCAGTCCCTAGAATATTATCTCTAACATTTGTTACAAAATAATTTGTTACTATTGAAAAAAAATTATCTGTCAAGCAAGACTTTTATGACCACCTCCATAAAGTGACCCAAATTTCTGCGTTTCTTTAGAGAAGCACTTTAGAGAAGCTACACTATTTTTTAGTACAAGAAATAGTGTGAGAAATAGAAATTCGATAATTCCGGAATTAATGTTTTCAATTCCGGAATAATCGAAACTAAAATATGGGCTAGCATTCCGGAATACCGAAATTCCGAATTCTGGAATCGGATGCCTTACTAGATGCCCTAATTTTTGGCCAAAAAGTAATAACGGAAATTTTGAATTAAAATGTTCTCGATTCCGGAATTAATTCCGAAATTTTTATTTTGTTTAAAATATTAGATATTTTTATACTAAGGCTTACACACAATTTTAAAAATTAAAAAAAATCTATAATTTATAAAATTTATAGAGCTTAGTAGTTTTGTATATAAATTTTGAAAATTTTAAATTCTTTAAACGCAATAAATTATGTCAATAAATTCAATAAATTCTACAAATTCTATAAAGTCTAAAAATCCAACAAGTTCCTTAAATTCTATAAATCTTATAAATTCTTCTCTCGCTTCAAACGTTTTGATATGTCTATAAACTCTTTAAATTTTATGAATTTTATAAATTCCATAAAATCTACAAATTCTATGAAGTTTATAAGTTTTATCAATAATACAAATTCATTAAATTTTGTAAATTCTTTGTGTTCTACTAATTGCTTCAAGTGTGTCTGTTTTATAAATTCTACAAACTCAAATTTACTTATATTATAAATAAACAAATTTCGAAAAATCCTATAAATTTTAACAATTTTGTAAATTCAATAATTTCTCTAAATTTTATAAGTTCCATAAATTCTATGAATAATTCTATAAATCCTATGCATACAGTTTTAAAATTCAGTAAGTTCTTTACATTTTGCAAATCTCATAAATTCTTCAATTCTTATAAATTCTGTAAATTCGATAAATTCTATAAATTTTAAAAGTCCAATAAACTCTATAAGTTTTTAGTTTAAATTTATTTGAAGTTAATATCCGATAATTGTAAGAGAGTTTAATCCAGTTTCGGACTGATGTGCTTATGATTATGGAAAAATCAATCTCTTCATCAGGCCGCGGCGACTGGACTGATTGTGCCACAATTTACATTCTATATATACAGAATGTACTGTGCAGGTTGTATTAGCGAATTATACTAATACAACCAAATTCTTTACAATTTTTTATTTTTCGTCAAAATCACACGCGCTATTCCTGTGTAAGCGAATTTTTAATAATTTTGTTTTTCTACTCCACTAAAAATTATTTAATTCGTGTCATCACTAAATGTGCAACCGATCCTAAAGATCATTTTAATTTGTTTTACAGATTAACACGTAGAAGCATATTAAAATCATATTTTATTTGATTACACGAATTAAATAATAATTTCATGTTAGAGTGGAGTAGAAAAACATAATTACTATAAATTTTAAATATTATAAATTCTTTAAATGTTATAGATTCTATGGGTTCTATATATTATTCAGGTCTGTCAGTTCTATAAATTCTACAAACTGAAATTTAGCTTATTTACATTCTACATGTTTCTAAAAAACTTTTAATTTTTATGAATTTTATAAATTCAGTAAATTCTGTAAATCCTATAAATTCTATGAATCTTATAAAGTCTAAAAATCCATTAAGTTTCTTAAATTCTATAAATCCTATAAATTCTATAAATTTTATAAGTTTTAAAATGTCTATATATTCTGTAAATTTTGAAATTTTATGAATTTTACAAATTCTGTAAAATTTACAAATTCTATAAAATTTATAAATTCTATAAATCAATAATATAAATTCTTAAAATTTTGTAGATTTTTTGCATCCTATTAATCGTTTGAAGTGTGTCTGTTTTATAAATTCTACAAACTCGAATTTTATTTGTTTTATAAATAGAAAAATTTTGAAAAATTCTATAAATTTTAACAATTCTGTAAATTCAATAATTTCGTTAAAATTTTATAAGTTCTATGAATACAGTTTAAAAATTCAATAAGTGCTTGAATAAAGTTTACAAATTCAGTAAATTCGATAAATTCTATAAATTTTAAAAGTCCTATCACTTTACGCCTATAAATATTATAAATTCTAATATGTTTTTAAAACCTATAAATTCTATAAATATTATCAATAAGATTCTTTCGGCTTTTTATTGACAAAATATATTAAAAATAATGGCATTCACAACATTTTGCGACTTCTTAAGTTTTCTGGTAGTTTGGTTTCGTACTGAAAAGTACAATGAGGCAAGAACGTACTGACTTAGCGAATTATATTCACTAAATAAAAAAAATCAAGGAAAACCTCATTTCTGTGTGTTTTATTCCTACACAAATAATAGAAAGACAAGTTTGTATGTATTAAAATCAATAAGATTCTTTCGATTTTTTTATAGAAATGAAGAGAATCTTAAATGATTTGCCTCTTCATTTGTTTCTGATTAACAAGTCGAAAAATATTGTGAATGCCATAATTGTTAATATATTTTGTCTATAAAAAGCCCAAAGAATCTTATTGATTTTAATACAGACAAACTTCTAGTAACTTTTAAAAACAACAAGTTCCACGACCAAATTGAGAGTTGCTTTTGATGGGTCAACAACACACTCTTAGACAATCATCTAAATTGGCGTACAAATATACGAGCAAAACGTAGGCAATCATATAGAAATAAGGCAAACATAAATTTATTGGCTTACGCTAGATGCAGAAAGTCAAGTTTGTTGATGTACTGCTGTCAAAAAATTCGCAAATATTTCTGTAAATCATTTAACAAACCTTGAAAGTGTTAAAAGTGTTAAAAATGTACAGTGGTGAGAAATTTTAAATTTTGTAGTCCACGCTCACCGGCCACAATATAAATAAAACTTTTAAGTGACTATTCCTTTCGTTGACTTATGTTTTCAACTTTTAATTTATTGCCAAACTAAAAAATAAAAACTGTTGTGTATATACAAAAAAAAATATGCAAAATTAAAATCTGCACTCAACGACTACACTATTAAAATAAAAATTGTTAACAACAGCTATACGAACAACAAACTATAAATATTCATACACTCTCTTTCTGTGTATATCTACAAGTATGTACTATATATGGAAAAGTCAAAAAAGCGTTAAATATTTTATCAATTTTTCACAAGAAAGTGAGAATTTTCGTTAATTTTTTTTTTTCGTCTCGGTAATTTGCATAAAAAACAAATTATTCCTCCAGTCTAGCAGCTATATGCGCTGCTCAATTTTCTCAAGTTGTTTTTGTACGTGTTTTCTTTGTTATGTAAATACTTATGAAAACTTATTTTTCTCTTCATTATATTATTAAAAATAATTATTGCTTGAGATTACAAAACAAAAATGTTAAACTTTAATTTATAACTAAATTAAATTTAATTATTTATTGGTGTCTTGAAAATATCGCCTTTAATAATAACAACAACAACTAAAAAAAAAAATACTTTCGCAAACAAACAAAATCGGTTAAAAAGCTGAAAAGCAGTAAATTAAAAATTTGAATAAATAAAATTTATTTTTAATTAAACTTAAGGCGCAAATAGTAATTTAATTTATTACCATCTTCGTCTGTTAATATACAAATTGTCAACACAGGATATCTAATTAAATAAAAAATTATTTATTTTAGTAAAGTTGAAAGTTGACTATACACAGCTTGTGTTAATAATAATAATAATAATTATAATAATACAAAGTATAAAGCTCGTCTGCTTGCTATAAAGTTAATTCGGATAGACCCTCGCATTAATTCTATAGCGAATAAAACACTATACACGCATTTAAAACTTTAAAGCGCCGCCGAACCACTAAAAACAAAACATAGGCACAGAATAACAAAACAAAAAGTTTTCTTTTTTTAGGGTTTTCACGATAAATCAGTAAAAACCGCACACGAAAATGTTACAAAAAAAATATGACAACAACAACAACTAGTACGAGAAAAATATGTACAAGCGAAACTTTTGTATAACAGCATACACATACAAAAAAATACAACTCTGTGTATACAAAGCCAGCTGGAAAAAAAACAACAACATAAAGTAAAAAATAAAAATAAATAAATAAAAAAGTTCAAGTGGTTTGGATGGTTACGCACACAAAAAGATTTTTGTGCTTTTGTAGCTCGAGGGGAGAAATCAGTGCTGTACCGGCGCGGCCAACATCACACAATGCTATGTCGAAATATAATAAAAATAAATTATGAATAAATTAAATCGACCTCACAGGTTTCCCTCACCGGTTAACCACGGATCATAACTTGCCTGAAGCGTGTGTTCACCAGGAGATGCGAGGCGGCTAATTTCTTACCTATGGTAGTAAATATAAAATTCTAAGGAAAGGATATCCTGATCAAAAAAGAAACTAACATAAGTAGTGGTTCAGAAAAATACACGGTACAAGGATTCAGACACTCAGTACCGGCGATCTTCGGGAGTGAGCTATAGTGTCAAGGGGAAAATGAGAATCCTATTCAAAAGAGTAACGGAATCTTAAGATCGCCTACCATCATAAAAACGAGTTCTATGGGAGATACTAATTCGATTTTTTTCTCCTACAACTAAATTAACTGGTGAAAGCGAAAAACGCTTACCGCATGCGCATTTAAAAAGCCTAGAAGAAGTAGTTTTAAAGCTGAGTAAGAAAATTACCTTACTAAAGAGCGAGAATGAAGCCTTGAAGCGGAACATCCAATCATGGGTTGAAAATAATAAAGTATATTATAATGAATAAAAACTTCACGAAGAAAAACTTGAACGAGAAACAGAATGTGATCGCCAGTGGATACTAGCGGTAAAAAAACTAAGAAAAAACATCACATTAAATATGGAAGCTTGTGAAGCAGAAGAGTGGCAATAGAATCTGATTGGATCATGAAGCAAACCAATCCCAGAAAGAAAATATGGCTACAAGTCTGGAGTTTTTTCTAAATTTTATGTTTTACTCTCTGAGTTGCTAAATAATTACGAATCAATGAAGTAAGGCTTACACATATGGGCAGGGGTTTCTCATTAAGAATCCTCGATTTTATAAAACACGTTCTTGTAGAATCCTGGGCCATCCCGGCACGGTGTGTTACACTAAGTGAACATTCGAATTGTCTTAAGCTGACTTAGGGGCCACATAACGGAACGGCCCTAAATGCTACAATTGCAATGACTTCGGTCATATTTCTCCCAAATGCCCAAAAAAGACAGAGACTGGGGGTTAGAAAGGTGATATCGATTTAGGAGGAGCAAACCGCCGATAGAAAAGATGTTAATAAATTTGCTGTGCGAGGTGTAGTTGTTCACGGTTTGGTGGATACGGGTAGTGATCTTAACTTAATGACAATGAAAAAATATGTGTGTATTGGGCGACCAGATCTTATACATCAAATAACTAAGTTTAATGGAGCGGATTCTAAACATGTTTCCACACTCGAGTTATTCCATACGGCCATCATAATTGACGGAGAAATACGTAATACAGCGAGGTGATCATTGGTAAGGAGCTTTTGAATCAAACTGTAACAATCGTAACCCCAAATAGCTTTGCTAAGAAACGATTTCTAACGGAACAGTTTTGTATGGTGGTTGAGCACGGCAGTTTCGATCTCAATTTGAACCACATTAAAAACAAGAGTGACGCTGAGCAGATTCCAGATATGATAGTTAACTACACTCCACAATATGATATAGAAGATGATATAGAAATGAAAATCGTTTTGACTGATGGGAAACCAATTTTCTAAAAGCCTCGACACCTTTCACCATTGGAGAAGGATATTGTAAGCAAACAAGTACGGGAATGGTTAGATGAAGGTATAATAAGGCACTGTACTTCAGAGCTCGCGAGTCCAATAGTACTGGCAAATAAAAAAGACGGTTCTAAGCGGCTCTGTGTAGATTACAGGACGATCAACGAAAAAATTATTAAAGGTCGATTTCCGATGAATTTAGTAGAAGATCAAATTGATCGGCTCCGAGAAACTAAAATATTTTCCACTTTAGATCTCCAAAATGGGTTTTTCCATGTGCTAGTGGAAGAGGGCTCTAAAAAGTACACAGTATTCATCACGCCAATGGGTCATCTTTCAGCGGTTTATCAATAATATTTTAAAACCAGTATGTGTACAGGGAATAGTATGCATTTATATGGACGACAGTGATTCTAGCTAAGAATGAGGAAGAAGCAATTATTCGACTTTCACCTGTGTTGAATTTGGCTGGAAAACCCGGATTGCAGATAAATTGGTCGAAGTGTCAATTCTTATCTAAGCGCATTGAATATTTTGGTCTTGAGATTGAAAGTGGATGCATTCACCTGCCGAGGAGTACGAAAGAATCAGTATTGAAGTTCCCAGAGCCAAACACGTTAAAGAAAATTCAGTCGTTTTTCAGCCTAACGGGTTATTTTCATAAATTTGTGCAAGGATATGCAATTTACGCAAAACTTCTATCTGATCTAAGAAAAGATATGGTGTTCAAATTTGGAGCAGCACAGAAACATACATTTGAGAAACTGAAGAAAGTATTGGTGAAAGAAACAGTTTTATGGATTTACAGTGTAAGCGCTGAGGCATAACTACATATGGATGCGTGCAACATCGGGTTATGAGCGACCCTTCTCCAAAAATTTGATGGTGATAAACTCTTTCATCCGGTATTTCACTTCAGCCTGCGAATAGCGGTATAGCAGCTACGAATTGCAGGTTCTGGCGATGGTAGGGGCAATAAAGAAAATTTTTGAAATCATAGGCTTGAAATTTATTATCGTCACAGACTGCGCTGGATTTAAATACAGAATGGAGAAGAAAGAGTTGACTTCTCAAATTTCAGGTTTGGGCCTCGCAGTTGCAGGAGTTTAACTATAAACTGGAATACCGTCCGTCAAATCACATGCAATACGTTGATGCATTTAACGGGAACCCTATGGTCTTGACAATTGAAGAAATAGTTACAGAACGAATAAAGGTGGCTCAGAATGATGATGAACACATAAAGGCGATACTGAAGCTCTTGAAATTTGGCCCAAATAACGATTATGTAACTATTAATAGTATTTTATTCAAATCAGTTCTAGTTAGTCCATGGGTAGTTGGCTCAAGGAAAATGCAAGCACAGGTTTTCCGAACTTATTTCTACCACTCCGACGTTTTTCTATATTAAGAAAACGGAGGAGCTAGTCCAGAGGCAATTTCTTATCACCAAATTGCGAAGGAAGATCCAAGTGTGCATTAAAAATTGTATGCCGTACATTCTAGCCGAAAGGCAAATCGGCAAATAAGATGGACTGCTGAATCCAATCCCCAAAGGTGATGTTTCCTTAAATACATATCACGTGGATCATCTGGGTAGCTTTTAGCAAGTTTGTCTGGTTGTACCCATAAATAATATCTCATCAAGGTCCTGCTTTGTAAAAATGCCGACAAGGAATAGACAAGTCGAGCGCATTAACATGATTATTATACCAGCGCTAACCAAATTAGCAATATCGAATCCAGAAAAGTGGTACAGGTATATCGAAAAGAGAGTGAGAGAGGAGAGGTGCTAGAAGAGGAGGCATCAATATTATTCGATGACATCCGAACGGAATTACGAGACGAGGCAAACCGGAAGGTATAAGCGACAAACAAGCCGAAAATCGGAAAAGTTTTAATACCACAGAAGGCGCAGGGCACGAGTGTAGAAGAAGATGCTGAGGAAGAGAACGATTTCTCAACGGAGGTATCATCAGAGGCAGATGAAAATCTGAATGGCCGAGTGGGGTTATCATTAGACGAGTTAAACCGTAATTAGTCAAACGAATAAATCACTCTTGATGTATTGTGAAGTGGTACACGCATAAAACAGTTCAATTTAAACCATAGAAGAGAGCAGTCATTTTGAAATATCAATTGAAATATAATATCCTTATATACTACGGCTTACGGTAGCTACTTACATAAAAATTAACAGAACTGATCTGAACTAAATGGCCTTAGTGTACCAACAGTTTTAAATTTTGAAATTTTTTCGAACAGGCTTACGCTTTTTATTTTGCAAGAACATTTTTTCCGAGTACTTAAGCTAACCGCTTCATAAAAATAAAATCAAGTTTTGTCCAGCAGCATGTTTAAAAAATGCGATATTAAGTCGAAGAGTGGATAAGTCCACTCCAGAGCTCATCATAGTCTACTTCACGACATTCAAAAGGAACCAGTAAAGAAGCCTGAAGCTCCAACCAAGATAATTTTACAAACAACCTCCAAATTCACACAAGGTACTATCTTATTGACAACCACTATGGTCAATATAACTACCGACATTGGAGAAACTTTAGTTCGGATTCTGATTGATCCAGGTGCCCAAGCCACTTTCATCACCGAAGAAGTGGCAAATAACCGATGAGCCTACCCGATGTGTGGTTGAACCAAACACCTGGAGCCACACCAAGAACTTTATCTGGGCAGATCCGAGCTTTCATGAATCTGGGCCAATCGATATACTTCTAGGAGCTGACTAGGTGCCCCAAATGAGCCAATTGCGCATAACAAATCAAATTAGGATGGATCATCACCGGTAACACAACAACCAACGTAAATATGCTTACGGTACAGCATCAGCAACATACCTAGCCGTGCGTACACTGCAACAGTTAGCAAGAGATGAAGCTTCCATCTACCCATTCGCATCAGAGACGGCACTAGATAATTTCTATGTAGATGGCCCCATTTCTGGAAACAACACACTAGAGGAAGCCGTATTTGCTCAAAGAACAGCTCATAAATATACTCAAAACATCTACTCTACAAGCCGTACCAAAAGAACTGAGAAATAATGGGATTCTTGAATTCAAGCTTGATGACACAGTCAAAACTCTTGGTCTATTTCGCATTTCATCTCCGATTTCTAAAAACAAGAACTCTACCAAACGGAGCCTACTTTCGGACAGTGGACAACTTTTTGACCCCCTAGGATAACTAGCATCAGTTACAATAGTAGCTAAACTGATGATGCAAGAACTCTCCTGGGATCAGTCACTACCCCCGGCTCTGTCAATTCAATGGGAGAATTTCAAAAATCATCTTCCCTCTTTAGAAGAGTTAATCATACCCAGGTGGGTCTACTTTGATAAAATATCATCAATCAGTCTACATGAATTTTCGATGCCTCTAGGAAGGCCTAAGCAGCAGTCATAGTCTGCATCATCAGCTACTGTCAACGTTTCATTATAAGATACTTAAAGAGACCACACGACGATCCTTCACAAAATATCACAGCATCAGGCAAGGAGCTAAAGGAGGCCCAAGAAGCAAGAAGTATTATGCAGAATAATTCAACATCAAGAATTCCAAGGGTAAATCAGATTCATACGCAGAGATGGATCAGTTTCAGCCAAAAGCAACATCCTGTCACTTAACTCTTTCATTGATGATAAAGAAATACTTCGAGTAGGAGGTCGCATATCAAACAGCGAGCTAGACTTCGATGTCAAGCATCCGATTCTGCTGCCTCCCAAACATCCTATAATGAAGCTATACTAATTGCAGACGAACATGTATGAACATTTCATGGATGAATCCAACTAACCCTGGCCTATTTTCGAAGGATTTGTTGGTTAACAAATGGCAAACAAAGAGTGTGCTCGGAAGTCAATAAATGCGTAAAATGTCATCGCTTCAAGGCTACGAAATCTACTAGGTACGAAATCTTACATACTCTCTACTTAGCAGTATTTGTATGCTTTTCAACCAAGGCATAATCCACTTAGAGATTTTAAGCGATCAGACTTCAATCGCATTTATAGCAGACCTGTGTCAGCATATCGACTCTGATAATGGAACAAACTTCGTCGAAGCTCTGTCGATATTGGAAAAGGAAAAACTTGCGGCTTCCAAACAAGCTATTCCACAATAATTACACTTCCACTTATTATTAGTTTGGGTCACGCCGGCCGGTAAAACCTCCTAAAACCTCATTTATCTTGTAAATTCTTTAAGGCGGTGTAACCGAATAATCTGTATAATATCATCAACTTTTGGAGACTTTCAAAACAGAAATCACGATCATTAAACATCACGTAAACGAATAAAGGACACTTCAAAAACCAAAACGATAAAACACTCAGACAGATTACCGTCCAAACTTGATTCTCCTCTCGGCTGCAACAAACTTCTACAAACTATAACTAATTTTGTTATATGTATACTTAAAAAAAACAAAACTTTGTAATTCAAGTTGTGTGCACAAGCACAGTAAGCACACACACATAACGAATAAGGTCATGTACAAATTTTTATTTTAAATTCAATTTATTTACGTTATTTCTTAAATAATAAAAAGAAATTGTTATAACTAAAAAAACTTTTTTTTTTTTATTCAACAAAGCTCTTATACACGAGTGCATGTCAAATATAAACTATTTAACAAAAAAAAAAAAAAATAAAAAGATTATTATTCCACTTATATTCACAATTCTACAATAATAACACAATCACAATCTTATTATTTTATATTCTGAACCAAATTTTTTATTCATCTTATAGTACACACAAAAAAAAACTGTATTACTATGTATACGGTAGGTACATGAGCTTTTGTGCTTCTATTTTCTTCACTGTGTATTATTTCATGTAGTATAGTGAATTGCTCGTTTCGTCCTTAAAGCAAATCATAACAATGTACGTACACAAAAATTATTAATGACTTTACAGCATCGAGAATAGTAACAAAAAAAAAAAAAAAAAAAGTTCAATCCTTAAGTAAGTCATCAATATATAGAAGAAAGCACAAAATAAGTTTTGTTGTTGTTGTTATTTTACTGCATTCGTTCGTCTCACGTTCGGCCTTTATTTTTGTAGGGGAGGGAGAGGGGAAGAATTATGTAGTATCGAAATAAAATTGTAATAAAAATAAGAAAATAAAAAAAGCTTAAAGCTTTAATGGTGTAATAATCTTTAAACAAAAATAAAAAAACGTTTTTTATTTTATTTATTTATGTGAATTAATCTCATGTGAATAGGCTATTTAGCATTTAAAGATATCATTTAAAATGAATTATTGGATTGTGCTCTATATGTATATGTAAATTTACGTATATTACAGCTAGGGCATCATATACACATAATTCCTTTCGCTTAATCATTATCACGAAGCTTTAAGCCGTACACATTAAAGATTAATTTATTTATGGATGTGTATTTGGATGCAACAAAAATTATTTTGTAATTAAATTTTCAATAAATTAAATTAATTTTAACCAAAACTAATTGATAAAAAATGAAATTTTGTTGTTGTTAAAACAAATATAATTATTTAATTTCGATATAATTTCAATGATAACCAAACTTTTCACACCCAAGCTTTTTATTTTGTTTTTATTGCTATTTTTGTAAATATTGTATTGTTTGTGTGTGTTACGATTTTTTTTTTTTATTTGGTTGAGGATTCAATTATACATACGTACGGATGTTACATGTACGAGTACATACATACATATATGTGAGAATTATGAAGCATACGTAGTGCATGTTTTTGGTTTGTGCTTTATTGGTTGTAATTGGGAGGGGGTGGATATGTTATCAAAATAATATTAAACAATGTTGTTTAATTTAATATAATATGTAACATACACAACAGACATGAGATTTTGTTGTAATAAAATCAGCTTACATTATACTTTGATATGTCACAATCGTACATTAATTATTGTTTAATTATCGGGTAATTAAGAGGAGGAATTCATTTGCAATATGATAATGTGGACACCAATTACAGGTTTGATTTTACTTTTAATCACATTCACAACTAACAGCAACTTTATTATTACTAAATTAAAAGGCATCGAAAAAATGTTTCAAATGTCTTGAAGTGAGTTTTCGCCGTCACGACTATCGCTGCATCATCTAATTCCTTAATGTTACCAATGCTCTGTTGGGCACGGAATTTAGGACTTCTGGGCAATTTGAGGACCATTTTCTTAATTAAAACCCATATTGAGATAAAAAGTTACTGATCTCTTTCCTCAATTGTATTCCTTCTTGCTCGGTATCTACAGCAGTCATTAGATCGTCTACATAAACATTTTTTTCAATCACGTGACACGCAATTGGGTTGGAATGTTTGTGTTCTTCAACTACCTGTTTGAGACATCTTATTGCTAGAACTGGATAATCAATACGTGACTGTTAACAAGCGATAATACGAGATTGGATCCGACGGCGTTTTGCGCCCAAACAATCAGCTGGAATTTTGTATCCTTTGAATGAGCAATATCTGCCGGTACATTTTTTCTACAATATATCGGCGGATATGGCTATTTTATGTTCTCTAAACCGAGGTACTAGTGCGAATAAATTTGATTCGATGGTCGGGCCTACAGCTAAATTAATATTGATACCCTATTTATGAACGGATGTGAGCATGTCTACCAGGATTTTGGTTCAATCATCTCACTTTGTGGTTGATAACTTTGAATAAAGTACTCTTATTTGGCAGGTTTAGGAGCTATAACGATTGTTGAGGTGGAAAGCTATACGATTGCTGTGAAAGGATTTAGCAGATCTGTTCGGAAACTGAAACAAAGACGGGTTTAAATCACGGAAGAATACACAATTACTAAAAAATGACCTCATCAGGTTTCATTTAAATCACGACACTTTATTAAGCCAAAAAACAATTGAAAGATGGGGAGAGAAAGGTAAAATAATAAAGGGTCTAGAGTATTACAATAGTAAAAATAATGTGAGCATTTGCGCCAGATTATGAACATGGGATTAAACAAGAATAGCTCACCTTAACCGACAAATGAATCTACGAAACAAAAATATTTCAATCTGATGCATGGGCGATGGTAGATTATCTTGATAAAAATTGAAATAAGACTTTGATGTTCAATATACCACAACACAAACACTAAAATCAACATTCAAAAGAAAGAGATCGTGATTCCATCGAATCATCGTAGATTAAGGGAAAGAAACAGGGATGCCCGTCAAACCAAAACAGGTACTAAAATCAATATTACTAAGAATAGAATTGGTGTGAACAGTGACGGCTTAAGGTACTGGACGCAATCCTGCTTAGGGCGACATCAACAATTCATAGAAAATAATGAAAAGGGGGCATGCCTTCACTTTGGTTTAGTAATGAAAAATATTAGCTGATGTTAAGGAAACAAGAAACATATTTAACGGAATGTAATAAGCTAAACACCAACTTAAGCGATTGTTCCAAACAATGTTTTCAAAATTCCTGAATCTTAAGTCAATTCCATTATAGAAAATTATAAAATGTATATTTTTATTGAAACTAAGTACAGTTAAGCGGTTATTCTATGTTTTTCCTGATGATGTTCTGCACTTAAGTGCTTAACTTATTCAAATAAAATACAAAGCATTATTATTTAGCATAATTTCATTTATTACAAGTTTAACAAACAAATACTTTTCAACTTCATACAATGAATTATAATAAATTTTAAAACAATCCATAGTAAAAATGTGAATGATGCATTATAATTATACATTATTATGGTATGATGTCTTCTTCCTCCTGAACCAGGTCAGAATGTATATTTGGCATATCCAATGTTTGTAAGCTTCTATAAAACTCATGAATATTGTGGTCTGTAAATGGTAGCAAATGTAAAAGGTCCTTGTTTTTTTCTTTCGTGTCGGATTTGGTGTAGTGTAAGCGGATTCAAATCTGTTATTTTAACAGTATTTACTCCTCTGCGGCGTAAATTCAACTTTTTGAATGGCTTATCATCATCCAATGTGGATTTATACTCAATTAGGTACTCCAAAATTTTCTTTTGAGTGTTTATCCATTTGATGTTACGCCAAACAAACTTTTTACGATCCTGGGTTATGTTTCTCTACAAAAACTTGCTTCTAATTGCAGCAGAAAAGTCATAAAAATATTCTTGGTCCATTTCAATTACAATAAACGCTTTCGAATTACCACAAGTCCTGACGAAATGAAACCATTCTCGCGGATGATGGATTGACGTTTTTTTTCTTTTTTCTCGTTCTATCGTTCTAACAGAATGAATCGTATCGCATTCCATGAGTATTTCCTGTTGTTAGGAACTTGTGCTTAATATTAGAATTGTAGTTACTGCTCTCCAAAAAAATCATAAACATAGGGGTCTGGGTGATAATATCGCCTGTGAAAATGTCGACTGAGAAAATATCGACTGAGAAAATATCGACTGAGAAAATGTCGATGAGGAAATGTTGTCTAAGAAAATGCTGTCCGAGAAAATTTTCACTAAAAAAATATGCCTGAGAAAAGGTTGATTGAGAAAAAACTGCTCAGTTTTTCTCAATCAACCTTTCAGGCATAATTTTTTCAATGAAAATTGTCTCAGCCAACATTTTCTCAAACAAACAGAAAGTTACAACCGCAGAGCAAATAACTTTTGGAAATAATTTCCATGCTGCTTTAACACTGGCCTTTTCGAAGTCGCACAATATGAATTTGGTATTTAACTTTAATTGTTTTTGGTCGGCAATTCGATAAAGTTGTAAATATCGATTTAGAAAAAGGAGAATGAGTAGAAATATCGACTGTAAAAAAATGCCGACTGAGAAAATGTCGATTGATAATTTACCGACAATTGAAGAAATCGACTGGTAATTTACCAACAATTGAAAATATTAACAATAAAATATATTCCTTCTAGAAACAGTAAATATCCATTCGCAAAAAATCGCGCTAATATGTAAATTCAAATCATAACTATTCTTGGTTGCAATAATATTTCTTAAACGTTCCGTTTTTTTGATAAGTTTGGCTTTGACAACATCTATGTTTCCCACAGATGCCTTTACAGTTTTATGTTCTACAATTATAGTCTCTTCACCCAATAATAATTTAATTAATTTATACGTTACAATATAGGATTTTCCAGCCAAAATTTGTATTCTCATATGCCAGCTCACTTGGTTATAAATAGTTTTTGGTGATAGGCAATTTTTTAGCGGCCCCACTGACCAAAATATTGGTTCATAAGAAGCCACATATCTCTTTCCATTTTTGCTATTTGTATCCATATATTTGTAGATTTTCTATAAATCGACGTAATTTTTTGATTCATATTTTAAGATTTCGCAATATAATGAAATATCTTCTGGTGGAAGTAAAAACAGTGCTTTAAAGTAACGTACTTTTAGAGCAAAGTGTTCATTTTGCCCATACTTTGATGCGAGTCCGAGTATTTGTCCAAAATGAAAGGTACATCCAGAGAAAATAACATTTGGAAATAATTTCTTAGCTGCTTTGACATTGGCTTTTTTGAAGTCGGACTTATTAGATTGTATGTCTACAATTAACGTTTGTAGAATGACGTTGATGTTTGTAGATGATGGGTAAAGAAAGCATTTCTGACGTAGTACAACAAGTTTGTTGTCTAATTCGAGATGATAATAGATTGAGTGAGTACGGTTCCTAGTTATCGGCATTTTTGAAGAGGTTTACAAGTTCTCTCCAGAATCTATTTTTGAGTTTTTGTTTCGTACGGTTTTCCTCGATTACGGTGATTTTGTGGAATTATTACATATCGCTTTCATTATCCATGATTAATGGTTTGACTAAACCACTAATGCCTAAAAATCAAAGTATTTATTATTGACCTTATGCTTACACATAATCACACATTAAATATTGTTTTTAAACATGAATAGATTTTGAAAATTACTTCCACTTGATTTTGATATTGCAAATGTAATTTCCATGATTTTTTAGAACGGGGGAATGTCGCCCCAATTATTTTTATTGAAAACACATCAGAAACACGTTACACTATCATTTCACTCTAAAAAAACACTTCCACAAATATTATTTTCTAGAAATTAAATTACACTTAATAACTTATGTTATCTATTTTAAAATAGTAATTGACTAGGGAACAAAACTTATTTTCACTAAAGATTTAAAATAACAAACAGATAATTAAATAAAGCAAAGCAACCAAAGTGTCATAGAATGTTCAAAAATGTATTTCGATATAAACGCTTAACTCACTATAAGGAATCGCATAAAACTATTTAAAATAAGGAATAGTCGCTTATTGCCCGATTTCAAAACAAAACAGCAAATCCTCAGTTAAATAATATCTCGTCTCTTTCTTCTTTTATAAAATTGCAACTTGTTTCAAAATTCAAAATCAAGGTTGCATTGATTATATTTCTTTATTACATGAGCAGTTTAAAGGTAGAATTAAATATTTGATTTTTCAATATCGCTCAAATAAATATTTATTTATCCAGTTACAATTCTTATGTAAAAAAGAAATATAATCAGGATAGCATTGATTTTGAATTTTGAAACAAGTTGCAATTTCATAAAAGACGAAAGAGACGAAACATTATTTAACTGAAGAATTGTTGTTTTGTTCTGCAATCGGGCATGTCTACTTTAGCTACTATTCATTTTCTAAAAAGTTCACAACTCGGAATTTAAAGTTAATATGACAACTTTTTTTTCCTACTATAAGGTAGATTTTTACAACTTAAGCGGTTATTTCAAAATCTTTTCGTTTAAATCTAACTTAGGCGAATATGTTTATTTTCGCATAACTTCTACAAAAATAAACCAAAATTCAGGAAATTTTGCTTTGAAAAATAAAAGTTTAAATTCATATATGCCCGTTACATAAATTCATTTTTCGATTATCTCAACTTAAGCGATTTTGCCGGCCCTGAATGTAAAAAGGACCCTCTCCGATTATTCCAGCATATAGAGATGACAAAGAAGTTGAGACGATACTGAACAATTATTTTAGAAAAGAAAACAAAGGGATACCCGTATGATTCTACCAACTGAATCAACCTGCTTGGATGCATCTGCGCATTCAGAATGAATTATGGAAATACAGATGTGAACATACAGATGGAAATACAGAAACTAATTAGAATTGAAAAGGAAAGTGATTGTACACTGAGATAAGTGGAATTTATTTAATCTAATTAGCTAATTGCTGGCGCATCACTGTAACATCAATAAAGCACAGTTTACGATTTTTTAAAAAAACGATAGGGAAGGAAAGTCATTGTATTTGGCCGCTACTGGAACATATTCTTCGCGACATTCATTTGGAAAATAAATAAGCTTCCCGTTGCACGTTAAGTATATTCTATACCGATTGGGAAAACTAAAACAAAAGAAGTGATCCAAAAATGCGTCATTTGCGCTAAATTTAAAGCACTTAACAACTTATGTGTAAATTGCCTAGTGCACGAACACATTTTATTTATATGCCAAAGTACTAAAGCTGTCCACTTAGAGAACTCTAAATAGATTTACTATAAAACGTGAAATTTGTCGTTATTTGTCTAGTTTCTTTTCAGTAAATGCATCACGTTCCATTATTCTATCAAAACAAAACCTAACTCTCCAAGAGATTACGAGAGACATTATTAGCCTAAAAAGAAGCGGTCTACTTACACTTTCTACTTGGACATCCATATACTAATAAACTTAAGGTGCTTAACTCGTTGGCAACTCTGGATGAGTTAAAGGGGTCAATACTTCTAGAAGAGTTGTACATAGAATACTACTTTTTTTAATCCTACTAATAGTAATTTTAAATTCTATAACAACTAGATTATGACATAAATACCCTTAAGGGAAATAAAATGCATTCATTCCTCAAAATTCTTACAAACAATATGTACAACAAAACATATACGAGTAGCAATAATTTAATCACTAAAGAAGCTCTCACACCCTCACCTCCCGTTATAGTAGATAATTGGGTAAATGCAACCCTAATATTATTATATAAAACATAAATTCCCAATACTCTCTTTATTATGCTTTTGAAAAATAACAAAAAAACATTAGCCAATATCTCCCATAAAATGTAATAATCATAATTATAATAATTAAAGTTAATTAAAAAATAATATTATAGGACATAATTATCGATTGGTCTGATCTGTGTATATGTATGTATGTAGATGGTAAAAATAAAAATGAAGCGAACGGCAAAGGACGGATAAGATGCTGTATATTTGTACAAAATAATTAAAATTAATGTTTTTGTATTGTCTTGTCAGTTGTAAACTTTGTTCAAATACTACTGTTTTTGTCTTGTTACACGGTGGCTCGATGGGTTTCGGGTCTGCTCTTAGTATATATATATACAAAGAATGACGTAAGATGGAGGCAAAGAATTTATATTTTTTTATTTTAATTGAAATTTATTGATTTTCTATATAAAATATATAAGAAATATGAAAATTGTTCTGTTACAATACGTCGTCGATGTACGTAGCGATATAAGAACCAGTAAATAGAATGGAAAATTGAATTTTTATAAGTATAGACGAGTATTAAAGTTTGTGTATATGTAAAATGTAGTTCTAACCGAGCGTGTTGTATATATGTATGTAGTTACCGAAGTGATAGGTCACATAAATCTATCGATTTTATTTTACACATTTTGCAGGAAATACGATTGCTAATGTAGAAAAATGCATATTCACGATATGTTCATTTGAAATTACCA
Source organism: Tipula helvola (assembly GCA_963556165.1). Lineage (NCBI taxonomy): Eukaryota > Metazoa > Arthropoda > Insecta > Diptera > Tipulidae > Tipula > Tipula helvola. The sequence continues at coordinate 386,693,715 of OY744482.1, read as the reverse complement.
AAAAATTCTGTTATTCTTAATATACATAAAAATTCTTAAGGTAAAATATATTTACAGAAATAATGTTATGTCAGTGCATGATTATAAATTTTCGCCAAAATTGGAAGTTTCTATGTATAATGTCGTCGTCGTCCACTTCATTCGAATAATGCTGAAATTGAAATATACTACTCGTATTTCGTTTCGGTGTGAACATTATTTTCCGGCATAAACTCCTCGTACGATATGCATATATAGTATGTTCTCTTTGTGTAACATAAAACTATAATGGAATGGATATAAATGTATGTATGCAGCCAAGAAATACTGTAATAATAAATAGAACAAAAAAGTTTTTTTTTGTTTGTCGAAATTGGAAAATATATAAACGAAAAATGGTGACATAATACATGGTTGGGATAATAAATCTATTTTCCATTTATCTCGTATATGTGTACATAATATTCACTGTTATATAGATTTAACAAAGCGTTCATCTCAATTTACATGGATAAGATTCAGAAATTGACATGAAAAGCTAATCGAAGGTCGGTTAGTTGTTGTTGTTGTCTTGAAAGGCTGTTTCACTTAATTTCGAGTCAAACAAAATCTTTTATTATGGGTTAAACTTCTATAAGAGTATATTGTTAAGTAAAGTTTAACCCATTCATACCCGAACTATGTTCTTGTTGCACAATATTACTCAAACTCACATGTCAATCATATTTGTCTTAAAAAGCATAATTTTGTAAACAAAAAAATTAAACTTGTTTGGCGAAAACCTGCAGGGGTCGATTTGATATAATATACATCGGGAAGAAACAACATCAAAAAATCAATAGTGCGACAAGTTAAATTTTATTAAAACCACTTATTCATACAATTCATAATTTAATCAAAAAAAATAATAATATTGAACAAAATAAATTTAATGACTAACCTCCATTTAATTTTTCCTAAATCACCGATATTCCTTTACAATTTATCTTGAGCAAGATCAGATTGGGTATAGTGTGAGGATTGGCACAATAAAAGTTACAAAATTTTTACAACTCTTACAATTTACAATTTACAATTTTCAATTTACAATTGACAATTGACAATTGACATGACAATTGACAATTGACAATTAACAATTTACAACAATTTACAATTTACCTTTAACAATTTACAGTTTACAATTAAAATTTACAATTTACAACAATATCCAATATATAATTTACAACAATTTAGAATTTACAGTTTGAAATTTGCAATTTTGTATATTTTATATTTAGTTTACAATTTACAGTTATAGTTATAATTTATTTTGTTGTAAATTTACAATTTACAACAACTTACAATTTACAGTTAACAATTTACAATTAAAATTTACAATTTAACATTTACAATTAACAATTTACAATTTACAACAATTAAAAATTTACAACAATTGACAATTTAGAATTACACAGGCACACAAAAAAAAGTCGTGACCCAGAGGGGAGACCCCATATTTCTATTCCTACGTTTTCGAGGTCGCTGAAACCAATTATGAGAATAAAAAAGAATTCCAATTGCCCATTTTCCCGTTACCACCCCCTGGGGCCGAAATTTCAATTTCCATGCCAAATTGAGATGGATGTACATTTCTACGTTTTTGGGTTGCTGCAATCGAAAATGACAACAAAAAGTAAATTTGACCCCTCCATCACCCCTAGCACCCCCTTACTGCCTCCAGGAGGGGATTGAAATTTCAATTTCGTTCCAAACTCGAAATGGATGTGTATTTTTATGTTTGACGCGCAGCTCACGATTCGGGGTGCTTCTTTAAAGTGTGTCCCCTGGCCTTTCACCATTCGGGGTGCTTGTTTGAAGTGAGTCCCGTTGCTTCTCACTATTCGGGGTGCTTGTTCAACATGAGTCCCCTTGGCTCTCACGATTTCGGGCACTTACTTCTTCCTATGGTACCGATCTCTCTTGCTTTCAAACGATTGTTATTGGCTTTCCTCTGTTCTAGCAACCCTTTTCAAATTCCAGCAGTATTCAGCCAACATACTGACATTCCATTTACCTTGATAGCATCGTTTCATTTCTTTAAGATCCTGATGAAACCTTTCATCTTGCTCCTCGCTATAGTCCCCTAAATTCTCCGGAGAACCAATATTCTTAAAGTTTGTTAGCATTTTTTTTAATTCTCTCTTATAGTTCGGACTCTTTTTTAATTGCCTAGGAAATTTTCTACCACACTTTTAAAGCTGAGCCAAGCGTTTTTTGCTTTAACACCCATTGATTGGGCGAACTCGGAATCTAGCAGAAGCTTTGGAATTTCCGGCCCGTCGAAAATTCCTTATTTACGCTTAGCTTCTGATTTGTTCGAAAATTTCCTCTGGATGTAAATGAAAGTGGCTCCCTCTTTGTCTAATAATGCTTTCACAAATTGCTTCATTAACCGAGGTGAATATGTAGTGGAGGAAGAAGAACTTTTCCAGGTGGTACAAGTGGATCGTTGACAACATTTTCCGAGCCATTTATGGTTTTTATATTGTTTCTCGCGATCTCGACTATTCCAAAGGCACAAGAAGCACGGATACCTTGTGAAACCACTGTGTTGTCCCAGAATGATTGTTAGTATCTTCAGATCGCCGCAAATTTGCCAGTTGTGATCCATATACTTTATTATTTCAAGCACAAGCTTCAATGAGTTACATATACCCTTCTGGCATATTTACCGAATATTCTGTCGGTATCGAAACTAACTCATTGGTATTGTGTAATACTGTAACTTTCAGACTACGGGTGGAAGAATCGATGAAGAGCCTCTATTTTTCGCTCCTGTAAATGTTTGGTTTCAAACAATTCATGAGGCATCGGATATCAGTGCAGTAGCAGAGAGATTCCTCTTTCATGAAAAAGTGGAGGAACTCTTTCTCCCGATTCCGAAAAGTTGTAACACATGTACCTTTTGCCAAAAGTCCATTCTTCTTCATGTTTGATGCAAGGTATTCTGCAGCATCTATCGCTAACCCCAAGTCCCTCACGATATCATTTAATCTTTTCTGATCCTATGGCTTTATACGTCTATCCCGTTTGGAGCGACCATCCGCTTCATCGCTGTCAGAATCTGAATCAATTTCACTCCCAGCCTCAGAACTGTTTGAATCCTCAGTTGGCTCATCAATATCCATCTGACTTTCATGTCTGACGTACGATTGTCGATATAATATAATCCTGCATTTGTTACAGATGCTGCTGGGTATCCATGTATTGCCTTTACCACTTGCAAACGGACTTATATTTATCCTCATATTGCGAAAACTCTTTACGAAGTTTTTCCGTTTCAAACTTACCACATACGTAGCAAAACATGGAACTGTCCTTGTTGCAGATATGAATGGAACAATCTGGAATGTCTATATCACATTCCGTAGATAGACTCATCGCGTGCTTTCTTGGTCCATCATTTGAAGCAACTAGAAGTCTTAAGTCACACCGATTCAGAACTACAGTTGCAGTCGTTTACCTTTTTGAGGCATTGAACCCTAAGGTATCCGAGTTGCCCACTACTCCGGAGCTGCGGTTGCTTGATGACGATGCCTGCGGGCACGCTTGCTCACCCAGACCAGCCGCCGATACTATGGTCTCCCTCCCCTGCATCATAAATTTCTTCCCTACTTTTACCATGAAGGCATTTTTTTTACCTATAGGAACTTACCCGGTTACCCGTTATACGGCTTCACCGCGTGGAGGTGTCCTAGTCGAAAAAGTAGATCCGGAATCAGTTCTACTCCGGAGGCATGGAATAAAATTGAGTATGTAAATAAGACTGATCGCTGAGTAGCAGAAACAGTAAAACCAAAGAGAAAACGAAATGCAAACGGAGACAAAAATAGACATATCTTGTTGAAATGAAATGTCAAGTTCAAAATATAAATAGCAAGAATAAACACGGATTATGATTTGACCAAAAGAAATTTTTTTTGTTAATGACTCGGCAAATAAGAAACAAAGTGGCATGTTTCAAATATGACAACTTTGCTTTCAGAGCTTCCTCCACCCTGAGCGGCAAATACGGAACCTACAAGGTAACCACGGTAAGCCAGAATCATACCACCCTTGTTAACGGTAATGGCAATCATGTTAAACTAGTTTAAGCTCTCCAAATACACGTTGATTCAACATTGGTCTACAGAGGAATGTCTCCATCCTACTTGAGGGATTTGTCACGAGATGCAAGGTTTAATTGAAGGGTCAAATTTGTGCTTTATAGTCAATTTCGTTCCGAGCGGCCCAGCAAACGTGGCAATATACATCCAACTCAATTTCGCATGAAAATTGAAATTTCAACCCCTTTCTGGGGGTAGTCAGCGGGTGCTAGAGAATATGGAAGGGTCAAATTTTCTTTGCGTTGCCATTTTCGGTTCCAGCGTCCTAAAAAACATCGAAATGCACATACATCTCAATTTTGCATGAAAGATGAAATTTCAACCCCTTTCTGGGGGTAGTAAAGGGGCACCAGGAAACGTACCATGTGGGATGTACACCATTCCAACTTTACATGAAAATTTAAATTCTATAGGTCTTGGAGCCTTATATAGGCCCATCGTCCATGTATGTATATAGCCGAAAATGAATATTTCTGATAATTTTTCATTTGATAGAACATTGAGTGCCTATAAATGTCCACTTACTGTGGTAAACATTTGAAGACCAGATGAGATTTTTGCTATTGATTAAAAGTATTCATGGGCCTATTACTTCAAGTGCCTTCCTTTTGGAGTTATGGATGCTTCAATGCTAATAATCTGTATTTTCTAAACAAAGTATTGAAGATAGGTTAGATATTTTGGAAGGTGATAATTCTGGCACTAAGAATGCATTGGTATACAGTAGGATTTTTCCTAAGTCTAATGAGCCCTTTGAAAAACTTTCACCTTGACATTGTGGGTAATAAATGTATGACAATGCCAGATAATTTTTGAACACGGATAGATATTTGATCAAAGTTCTTTTTGTGTTTGTCAGTATAAGTTTTGCGATAGCGAGACAACGGACTTGTAACTATAACTCATTTAAGCTTATAATCATGGATACAATAGAAGCATAAATAAAGTGTAAAATGTAGTTTACTTGAAATACAATCAAAAATCGTGTTTTCATTATTCAATTCATCTAACAATTTTACAAGTTGAACAACGAAAAACCATAAAATATTTTTTGCCACATCTGAGAAGTAAAAGTGTTTGAAGCTTTTTAAAAAAAAATTAAATTTCCTCAAATCAAAAATTGATCTCCATATATCCATATACTAGTACGTACATACATTTAATATTTCGTTTTTCTTTCCAAAACCATATCACCTGTCGATTTTTCACATTGATATATGAGTACAAATCCGAAACGAGAAAATGAAATAATTTTTTTTTTGGTTGTTATAAAGGTTACCAAAGTGCATTGAAATGTATCCAGCTTTTACATTTATTTTTTTTGTTTTGTATTAAATCTTGGTACAGGGAAAACACTATACAAGAGTACTGCAAAAACTAGGTAATAAATAAATTGTTGCCAACAATATTTTTTTGGGTGTACAACAAAAATGATGGTATACGACGATAATGCGGTTACAGTACAAAACGACATTTTAATATTTGTGCTTTTTTGTTCAGCTTTATTCTTACATTGTTTTGTTGTTGAGCTTTTATACTTTTTCATTATTATGATTACACAACACACCGAATATTGGAGTGAAGTGGAATATTGTATATGTTACAAGTTATTCTTTTGGTTTTGTAGACACAAACTATAATTTCATTTGTGTTATGGTAGGTACCGTGATGGGGGGAGGAAAATTCTATTTTCATATTATCACATCACATTGATTTTTTTATTTTTCGTTTTTCGTATAGTGAAATTGTGAATTGTATTAAGTGGTTTTTACCGTTACATATATACAAAACATAATACGGGTTTCTATATACATACATATGTACATATTTAGATTACAAAGAAAGTTCAATTTACTTATTAAACTTTTAGTTATGTGGACTTATGTAATTAATAAGAGGCATGTGTTGTCACACATTTACAACTGGTTGCCACAAAACTTGCCAGAACGACTTTTGATGACCATCAATTAGACTGTCCAATATGGGGATTTATACAAAACATGTTTGAAAATTGTAATAACAAAAAGCCGGAAACAACAATTTTAGGTTTATTAGAATTAAAACTGTTTTGAAAAGTTCATAAAATAAAACCATAAAACATCTAGTATAACTACACATGAAAACGACAGAATAAAATCTCCAATAAAAAAGAAGGATACATAACCATAAATTTATCGTATCCTCTTATCACATGATGTTACTTTCACAAAAATAATTAAAATAATTGGTACAAACAACACAAACATTGAATATTTTAATTTTTGTACCATAACTTTTTACTTATATAGCGAGGAGGCGCCATACACCCCCTATCCATATATCGAATCAAACGGTACCAAGAGGACGAGTAGAACAATCCACAACAACAAAAAAAAAACTTTTCCATTTGAAGATAAATAAAAAAGTTTTAAATCACCAAGTGTCATTCCCATATGGTAAAATGAATTAACATCTTCGTTTCATTTTCCTCTTGTTTTCTTACAAAAAAAAAATATAAAAATTTAAAAATTTAAAACGGGAAATTCCAAATTTTTTTTTTTTTAACTTTAAGCTATAAAAGTATTTCAAAAGTAATCAAAAATACAGTAACACAAAAAAAGAAAAGAAACTTGGTCTTAGGAAATACTTTAAAGTTTTGCTATGTGTTGTGTTTCCTCCTAATAAAAATATTATCTTATTGTTGAAGTCTGCTTCACTATTGTGCTATCTGGGATCTCCTATACATAGATAGATATGTAGTTAGTTTTGTGTCGCTTTTATGTGATTTTTCTCTAAATTATGTACTGTAGCAAACGGCAAAAGTTTTTTTTTGTATAGTTGTTAGCTTGGCTTATGCTACTGTTGTGTTGTGGACAAATAAAAACATTGCTTTAACTGAATTATAGCTCCGTTCATTTTGTGGATTGTGTTCATGAAAGTTTATGGTCCGTCATAAATAGTGTTGATTGGTTTAGCGAAAATTGAAATGAAAACTTGTTAAATTTAAAAATGTTTTTTGCGGGTTACTATCCAAATAACACATGCTTGCATTTGGATAAAATTGAATATGGGCTTAACATAGAATTAAGTATATTCGTATAATCAAAAATTAAAAAATTAATTTATGAATTTGGATAATTTGCTTTGTTTAAATTTTATTTCACATTATATTTTTCCAATTTTACTTAATTAAAACCAAATTTTAAATTAAAATTTGAAAAGTCTGGAAATACTTGGAACTTTTAAAAATTAATCTTGAATATAATTTGTGGTCTCGGTCAGGGCAGTAGTTCGATTCAATTTTGCGAAAGCTTAAATTAAATTGGAAAATATATTCACGATAGCAAGACGAAAAATTTGGAGTATGTATAGGGTGCCAAGAAAATCGAAAAATTGACCAAGTGCTTACAAAACATAAGTGACTAAACCACTATTTAGAATTAACTAAAAATAATTTTAAATTTAATTAATTTACCGTTTTGTTCTTAATTTTTCCTTGTTGCGAGAACATATTTGTGTGCACAAATAATTTTGTTAAAACTAAATTAACTGAAATTTTTCTTATAGGATTAAAATTTAAAACCTTTTTTTATTGGAATGGAAAGCAGAATAATTAAGCTAATTAAATTGAAATTAATATTTTCAAAAAGATTATTAATTATATGTACCGGATCAATTTTTAATGCAACTTAACAAAAACAAGTTTAAAAATATTAATTTTACTTTAATTAACTCAATGATGCTTTCCTAAATTTTACCAGTGGGTTCGCAAATTATTCGAAATTAAAAATACTTTACGAAAAGATTAGTCAAGACACGAAAAAATTATAAAAATGGAAATTTTATTTAATTTTATTTTATTTGCTTATTTACTGAACAAGATCGCCATATAAAGTTAGAAGAAAATTACATAATAAAATCAGATTTCTTTGACGTTGCAACAATATCAAAATGCAAACAGATTATACAACCCTGTTCAAAAGTTTAAGGCCACATTGTGCTAATATGAAAAACCAATGAAATTGCTGACAACAATAAAATCAATACTATTTTTTGTAAGAGCTTGATAAATTAAAAATTCATGTTTTTGTCAACAATTATTTCAAATGTGATTTTATTTCTAAAGTAATATTATTTAAAACCAATCAACTAAACGCATTTTTCATCAAAATATCCTCCTTTGGCTTTCAGAACGGCTGCCACTAATCTTGGCATTCTTTCAACCAGTTTGGATGTTGTTTCGGTCGATATATTTTTCCAAGCGATCTGTAATTTCTCACATACATTTTGTTTTGATGTGGACGGTGTTTTTCGGAATTGTCGGTTAAGTTCGTCCCATAGTAACTCTATTGGTTTGATGTCCGGTGACTGCGGTGGTCAAACCATGTTAATACATTTACCCTGGGTCTTCTCTTCCTCTACGAATTGCCTACACAAAAGGGAAGTGTGTGGATTGTTGCCTTGCTGCAAGGACAAACCCTTCTCCTCTTAATTTTATCCCCGATGGCAAAGCATAATTTTTCAAAATCTTTCTATATTCTTCTTTTCTTAAAATTCCATCGACTTGGTAAATGTCTCCCACTCCGTTGATCGTTGGATCTATGCACTACTCTAGCATTTCTTATTTTGTGGTCGAAGAAATGGTTTTTTCTTAGCTAGACCAGACATTACGTAAAAGAACTACTAAAAAAACGGGATTTTTCAGAGTTTCATATTTAGAGAGCTCCGTGTTTTCTTCCCTATCATTTAGTTGTTTAGTACACTCAAATCTGGTTTTGTGCGGTAGATAGGGACCGCATAAAAGAAAAAGCATTTACATTACATAATACGAAAAATAAAAAATTCCATAAGTATTACGTCAATTATATTACCTATAAAATCCAATTTTAGAATATGATTGTTGAAAAGTCATTAAAGGACATTTATTGCAATGATCTTAAAATTTTGAACGGGGGTGTATAAATAATTCAATATCACAAGTTGTATTGCAATTATTAATTAGGTACAGAGTACAATATTGATAGAATTCTTAATGATAGAATATTTCCAAATTGCTTTTTGGTTATCGTTATCTTCATTGACTGTAGATTCCTTTACTCTGTTATCGTCTGCCGAATAGTGATTTCTCAGCCAAGAATTAACAAACGGAGTGGCATCCCAATTTTCAATAGGTTGACCTATTAGCTTTAAAATTATTAAATTTGATAGATTCGGAACAGTTAATGTTTCTCTAATATCCGTTACTATTAAATTCATTAACGAAAACTCCCTTTCTGCTTCAACACTGTTAACGGCAATCATATTAATTTACCTTCCTGTATTGTGGTGGGAATTGTTTTAGATTCAGGATTCCTATTTTTTTTATGACTATAGTTCTATATAATTTCGAAAATTGTTTTTATCGATGTAATATTTTAAAATACAGTAATCCCCCTATAACACGGTACTCTTATAACGCGTTTTCATATTACGCGATTTCATGTCCCTTGTATAACACGTGTTTTCCCCCATATAACGCGGGGATTTCCCACATTGATTTTAATAAAACGCACATATTTCGTTCATAACATTGTTTTTCCTTAATATTCGATGTAAACCCTTTTAACGAGAAAAGTTAAACGTGAATCATTTGTACATAACGCGTTATACGGGGTCATACGAACGCGTTGTACGAGCATTCTCGTACAACGCGTTTTCCTGTAACGCGGAAAGAATCTACCGTGTTATAGGGGGGATTACTGTATCACGAAATTCGTCAAATATTTCATCTGTTTCTATCCAAGGCACCACAATATCTTCAATGTTCCATGTGCCTGGCTCTAGTATACTGGCAAGTTTCTAAATTTTCCGTTGTCAATTTTTGCGTTCTTTTTGTTTTTTTGGACAAACAATCCATAAGTCTCAATTTTTAATTTTTGATGACGCTATCGATTAGCACATCTCTAGGAAGACTTCCATAAATTGTGTTCTAGTTGAAGTTTTTATTTTTGCAGGCTTCTGTTTTCATTAGTTCATCCACATTTTGCTCGTAAAGGCCGCGACGATTTTTAAGAATATCAAAAACACAAATAGTACGTCTGATTAATTGATCTCCACTGGGAATATTTATAGATCTGGCTTGTAGGGAGTTGGAAAGAACCGAGCACTCCTGAAAAATGTCAGTCATAATTGCCAAATCGACTAAAAACATTTATTTTGAAAACGTTTTGCTATTCCTGAAAATTTTTCATTTGAGGAAAAAACAAGTTTAAACCTGGTTCGCTTCGCCATACAGCAAGAGCTGCTTTTGTACATACATAGTTTAAATCAATTATTTTTGTTGTTCAATTTGGAAATTATTGAACGCAAAATGTGTTTGGATAGTTCCGTATGGTTAGTATCATTTAGGGGTATGGATTGATTTTCATTTTCCACAATTTAATGAATGAAAATTGTCGAAATTTATATTTTTGTAATAAGTACAAATTTCTTCATTGTATTTACCAACTAATTATATTAAGATAATTGCTTAATATTTTTTGGTTTCCGGTGTAAGTTTTTTTTTAACGCTCTTCAGCCGCAATATGAAAATTACATTTCCATTTTCTCGGCTCTTGGACTAGCATTAATTTTTTTAAATGAGCAGTAATTAGCACTAATTTGGCTCTAACGGTATGAGAAATTTCAGGCTTAAATTCAAAAGATTCCCTGCTGTAGTTACATCATATACGGATTAGTAAAGAAACATAGTCAATGACATTTAGGCGAAAAGTTCTCAATTGGAAATGTGTGAAACTTTTGTGTATATAGGTAATTATAGATATTACGCATGTGTGAATGTCGTTATTATCCGAATAAGTAATAAGAACCATCACATGCGAGTTGAATAAGATAACTATTTCTGCACCTGCAGTCAAGTGACCGGAGTAATTTATCTATTTAAGTAAAGTTTTCTTATTTTATCTCATTTTAACAAAACTCCCATTTAATGAATGAAAATTCGCTGTGAAACTTCGTTATCCCGGAAATGTCATTGTTCTTTATAAAGAGGTTTAACTGTATTCCTCCATTTTTTTTAAATACGCTCGTGAATATTTTACCCGTATACCGAAATTTATTTTACACGGAATTTGTTTACTTTAGTTCAAAAGCATGTTTTGCTATAGGAAAATTATTAAGGTTGTATTATGTTGGCATTAACCAGTGACTAATAGATTCATTGCGTGGCTACTAAATAAACCCAAGAGTAATAAATTTAAAGGGAGTTTAGTTTTGTTTTCTTCGGAAATAACAGCATACTTAATAAATGGCTTACTTAACAGGAGTTGAAAAAAATTCATTACCTTTGGATTGATGAAGTAGTTACGAAATTTATTTATTACTTATCACTGGTTGGTACCTTGCTAACACAATAAAACCTGTTAATACTAACTTTCCTACATCAAATCATTTATTTGAAATCTATTGAAGAAATTCCAAGTGTGATATATTTCCTGAACGTAAATAAATTTAACTCGTGTATAATGGTTATTACTCATTCGGATAATTACGAAACTCGCTAACACCCCGTGTCACAAGCTTTATCCTCATGAGTACACGCTCTTTGAATAATATACTATTTTGATATTTTAGTGAAGTATTTCAACAAAAACCTCAAGCATTTTGGCAAATAAGGATATAGATTTCCCGTTGTATCAATTTTCTCGTTTTTCTGCGATTATTTACAAATGTGGCTAATACTTAAATAGGATTGCTCATCTAAGCTGGTAATCAGTTAACAATATTTATCTATAAGTATGAATCAGATCACATTATTATTAAATTAAATAATTAATTCAAGTTAAAGTAGAAAAAAAATTATTATCTACCTATTACGGTTGAAGATTAGGTTGACATGGTCGCATGAAACAAAGTACTTCACCAGAAGTTGCAGTTTTTGTAGGCTTGACCATGATTACGTTACTTTGTACTATTACGCTAACGTTTCTTTGGTCATCTTTGTTACCTAATTAAATTGGATACAAATTTAGTTAAAAATTCTTACTAACAAGTGTGCGTCAGGCATTAATTTATATCGAATCAATTTTGTAGGATGTATATGAATTATTAATATTTTTTTACATTTTTAGTATTCTTCAATTTGGAAGAAGTTATTTAATCGAATTGTTTCTTTTATTTTATTTTCAGGTGAGCTAGAAGAATATTTAATGATGTACGAGTCAAGAATTTCCAACAATCGTAAGTACCTGACTACTTTGTACAAACTTCGACTATACATCAAATTTGAGCTCTTGAGAGTAATTTGCATCCAATAAAATATAAAAAAAAAATTTAAGAAACACAAGCTCAACAACAATATGAGACCATCCGTTAAGTGAAAACATTCCTACGCATTTTATCGCTACAATGATGCCTACCCCACCATTTTGACCTAAATGGTGGGGTAGGCATCATTGATATTTCTGTGTGTCTCTACCATATAATAAAACAAAAGAACGTCTGCTACAAAATAGATATTATAATTAAGAAAAAAACTCAAAAATAAATCGTCGCCCATCCTTTCATATTTCAACTCATTACCAACCACCTTGTGAACAATTTCTTATATTAAAAAGACAAACAGCAAACGAAAAACTTCATAATAAAATTGATAAATTTCAATTGCAGATAATAAATTTTATGGGAAAACACAAGAAAAAAAAGAGTCCCGTTTTTCTCCATCCCGCAAGCACCACCCCAAATAGAAAGGATATATAACACACAAAACAAATTTCAACATCATTTTCTCTCTATATAAATACAAAACAAAAAAAAAATTTAACGTAACGGAAAACTAAAGAAAAATCTTTTCTTCATTAACCTAATTTTTTATTTTATTTTGGTACAGAAGAAAAGAATGAAAAACAGACTCTATGCTTATTCCAGTTTTTGTTTTGTTCTGTATATTTTCCCCGGAAAATAGGAACAGCCATTCTCTCTCCACGTACAGTAAAATAAGGGTGACACAATTTTTATTTAAAGCTCTAAATTTTTGTATATTTATTTGGTGCGAGCTTTAATTTTTAATTTTTAATTTTTTTTGTTTTTGCTTCTAATTAATTGAGTTAATTAAAATATTTTAATTTGTCTGGTATTCGATACACAAGTTGTTGTTATTGTTGTCAAACAAAATATATAAATTTGTAATTTGCATAATTCAATAAAATATAATGACAGGGGAGGAAGGAGGCAGAAAAATAGAACGAGTGCAAATATTTATTGTCCAAATATGGCAAAATATTTTACGTTTACGATCATAAATCATTTGCTGTGTGTGTGAGGGACGACGACGAACGATGAAGAGAGAGGATGGAAATTTATTGTATTTTGACCTTATTTTAACCAAAAAAAAAAAAATTGAAATTATTTATTACCAACATTTTCCATAGAACCGAGAAGAACGAAACGTCATAATGACATACTATATGCGTGTCTGTATAATACTTAAACACTGATAAAACATCGCGCATTGTATTGGGTCAATGATTTTTTTTTTACATTAAATCAAGTCAAGTTTTTCATTTTTAAATTCATCTCGCTCTCTGAACATACTCGTGTACACACATAAAGCGTACGTAAATATGTATAAATAACAAAAAGAAAATCAATAAAACAGGATTTGATTTATTAGAATATTTTTATCATACTGTATACGAGTTTGCACATGTAGAGGATCGAGTATGTGTTTAGGAGGAAAAAAAAGGACATAAAAGCCATGTTTAATTTTACACTGTACAAATTTTCTACCCGTTTCATCCTTAGTTTTTATTTTTAGTTGGCACACACACTGTTAGAAAGCACAAACGGGGAAAATAAAATAAATTCTAAAGATTTTTTTTTAAATTTATCATTTTCAATTTTTATTTATTTATTTTTCTCCCAGCCTTTCATCCAATGCTCCTCGTCGTGTTTGTGTATTTATCTGTTATTATCCTGGAAATACATTTTCGGAAAATGAACAGCAGATAATTCTTAAATTGGTAACATTAATTTTGTGTGTATATGATTACGATATTTAGAGAGTTCATGTTGTGCGCGTTTCAATACTACTGTGTAAAATGTGTAGAGTGGAGATTATGGACATGTAGATTTTGGGAATGAAATCAAAATGTTTCCTTTTGTGTGGTTATAACGGGAGATAGATGGTAATTTTTTTTTGTTGGTAAATAGTGATTTTGACAGATCTTTTGTTTGTAATGTCAGATTTTATTATGGGGTAATTTGTCGTGGATTTATTGAGGTACATTACGTATTACTATTAAAGGAGTTTATGTTGAATTAATTGCCTCAGTAGGTGACATAACAAAGGCTTTCGAATATTTCTATAGGCTGTCTATAGCCCAATTTTTTTTTCAATGAAGTGACGGCGAGCCGCACGCTGCAAGCTAGTATAAATATTGCGGTGATGGCCTTTGATATACAAATTGTTACCGCGTTACCCAGTTGACGACTGTACCCAATACCCATCACAAGTTACCCATCAATCAAGCTGAAAAGGTAATTTGTTTCGACTTTTAATCATAAAATAGTTGTGGCTTTATCTGTAATTGATAAAGTGTCATTAACACCTCTTGCCAGAGATTTGAACTAAGGTTCTGAGTACACGAAAGCTACAAAAGCATTCAAAATAAGTTCCGTATTACTAAAATTATTCATATTTACGCGTTCTTAAAGTTCGCTGTGGAGCATAAAAGCTAAATCTCTTAAGCAATTCAGAGCAATTAATTCTGGAGCATAAAATGTTACGAGCAAAAACGGCACAAGCTATTTCTCTTCTGCGCGCTAAAGTTTGTAAATTTAATAAAAAAAGACGGTTTACGTAAGGTCCACGATCAAAATTTTGATTTAAATTAGGTAAACGTCGCAGTACGAGTTTTGAATTCTATCAGAATGGGATTGATTCCGAATTACTGAGGCATACTCTAACGCTAAAGATATTTTAAAGTGAAAGGGTCACAAAACTCACTCAGCATAGCAAATGCCTTATTTATGATATAGCTAATGATGATTGTTAAAGCTCAAATTAGTAGAAAAGATAAAATGATCGAATGCCACAAACTCTACCGATCTGTACGTCAAATAAAACATAAGGGACCACCGCGCATGACAGACGTATTCTAAAACATGTTATAGCTTTACGTTTATCCAACCAACTACAAGTTCATTGAACTCTTTTTGCATCCGATCAGCGTCAAATTTTTAGGTCATCTGCATGCAATAAACTCTTATGAACCTTAAAGCAGTGGACTAGTCATTAATAAATATTATGAAAAGTAATGGTCCAAGATGACTGCCATGTGGAACTGCAGAACGAGAATCATACAAGAACGAACTGGACCGTGCGATACTAACGCATTGCATACGGTTTGAAATCTTACTCAAAAGCAATTAAATTACGCAGGAGAATTGCATGACCTAATTTATCGAAAGCTTGAAATTAAAACAAATTCTAATTTAACGATTCAAAAAGCTTTAGTATCGCGGAGAAAATCGAAATGCCTCTATAACACGTAATAACGTTTCTACTAACTGATTATTTACGGTAATAAATGATTGTCTCCAAATGTCAGGAAATATACCACTCAAGAGGTTTACGTTAAACAAACGAAGTGAAGATTCCATCTGGATCTAAACCACCAGCAGTATTCAAACATTCTAAACCATTCAAAATATCCGAGATAGCGAGTTGGATCGTTGAATAAAAATTGTAGCGACCGTCATGGCCAGCTGAAGCGTTCATTCATATCGGCAATATCAAAGGAATTTTTGAAAATATTTGCAAACGCATTGCATATTTCGCGAGAACCTGAAAATGGAGCATTATTGGACGTCATAACCCATCGGTAGCCCAGAGATTTCCTAATTAAATTTAAACTCCCTGCACAATTTGTGTTATTTTAATTTAGCATTTTCATCGTCAGAGCGCTTGAATATCTTAAAGCTTTTGAAATATTTTTTAATCGGCTATTGAATCATGGTTCATCATAATTCGAAACAACAAATTTCTTTGGAATAAATAATTCAAAACCATTATCCAAAATTTTATAAAACTCAGAGACAGCATCCGAAATATTCAGTCCACCAAAAATAGCAGTCTAATCGACACTAGCTAGAAAATTGTTTAAGGATGGAAGATTAACTTTCAAAATCAGAATTGAAATCAGGCTTAGTATTAGCAAACCTTGAAGAATGACTCCCACTTGCTAGAGATTAGGTCTTATGTTCTTGTACGAGTAGTATATCTGGTTGAATTTCCTATACCAAGTTAAAATGGTATCCCGTATTTTGAGGGCTGATAACCTCTCTTGCTAGATAATTGAACTCAATGGTTGTACACAATTATTAAATTCCTTATCTACCAAGCCAGAAAGGTATCCCTATCCCCAGATATTAAGTTGTTTCTAATTTTAATCTCCAAATCTCAACTTTGAACACCTTTTGACAGAGATTTGGACTCAAGTGCTGATAGTATATATACATGAAATAGCTGATTAAATTCTCCACCTACCAAGCTAAATATATATCCACTATCCCTCAAATATACATTTATTTCGAATTTTAATCTTTAAAGTACAACTTTGCTTGAAATTGATAAAGGGCGATTAACCTCATTAGCAGCTGACTACATTTTCTATCTAGCAAGCTGAAAAGTTATCATTTTTTCCCAGATATAAATTGGTTTCGAATTTATATTTTAAAATTGCACTTTTACCAGAAACTGATAAAAAGCCATTAACTAACTATGCCTTCAGAAGTTTGCCTTGTACTCAGGTTCCGATATTACACAAAACAGCTGATTAAATTTATCATTCTTCCCCATCCCCAGATATGCATTTTTTTCTAATTTTAATATTCCCTTCTAATTTAATGTTGGTAACAACATTTTGGACTGGTGTTTTGATAGGCACGAAATAGCCGATTAAATTCACCATTCATCAATTTCGAAAGGTGTCGGCTGTCCGCAGAATTTTGTTTAATTCAATATTTATTATTTAATACGATAATTCATTTAAGTTGAATTTAGTTGAAGTCGCAAAAAGCAATAAGTATTGCAATGGCGCTCACAGTAATTCTAAACGGTAGAATTTTCCGACCCTCTCAAGTCTTATTGCCCTACTTATTTTGACGGTTTCGCGTTAATATGAGGCAATCAAAAATCATTCGATTTCAATTTGGCTGGGTCTCAAATATTTCAATTAATTTAAAAATATCCCAAACGCCAAATTTGGGACATTAACCATAAATCGGGAAAGGCTTTAATCTCTCGCATTATTGTATATTGAAGCTTGTGCTTCGTAGTGTCGGTTTCGATATAATTATTTTTGATTTTTGCGGACACATAATTTAATTTGCTAAATACTTAATTTCGGTTTAAAAGGGCCAAAGTTATTAAAATCCTCTAAAAAATGACCAAATATTTTATTGCTCCAAAAGCAGTTTTCTTGTTTGAATCCTTAATGCCCGATTTCAGAACAAAACAGCAATTCGTCAGTTAAATAATATTTCCTCTCTTTCTTCTTTTATGAAATTGCAATTTGTTTCCTAATTCGAAATCAATGCTATCTAGATGACAATTCTTTTTTACATGAAAATTTTAAAGGGAGAATTAAATATTTGACTTTTCAATATCGCTCAAATAAAAATTTAATTCTCCCTTTAAAATGTTCATGTAAAAAAGAATTATCATTCAGATAGCATTGATTTTGAATTATGAAACAAATTGCAATTTCATAAAAGAAGAAAGAGAGGAAATTTTATTTAACTGACGAATTGCTGTTTTGTTCTGAAATTGGGCATTAGTCTAAAAGCTAAAAACAAATGTCCGTCCGTCTGTCTGGTTATTTGGATGTACCCATAGTATTTCGAGAAAGGCTTGTCCGATTTGAATTTTTTTCCCTAATTTGTGTCTATAATCAAGGCGGAGAATTTAAAAGCTTTTGGCAGCTGTACGTCAAGAGGAACGGAATTGACCCAAAACCACTTGGTGATATTACCACCTTGACCAATTTTTTATATATGTAAGGTTGAGTTGGAGTTGGACTAGGGCTGAGATATTGTTAAGTTGGAGTTGAGAGGTTAAGTTGGGAATGTATTTATTTAGGGTTATGTTGACGGACCAGTGGTGGTTGACCGTTTTGGTTTAGGGGTTGGGTTTGGGGCTGATTTGGGGTTAAGTTGGGGTTGTTGAGAGTATATTGACATTTAGTGTGGGGTTCATTTGCGGATTTATTTGGGGACGGTTGGATATGACTTGATTAGAGTTGATTCGTTTGGGGACGGTTTGGATTTGAGGATTGAGTAGGGCGATGAGTTAAGGATTGAGTTGAGGGCAGCATTTGTGGTCGTGTTTTTTTTTGTTTTGGGTTGGGTTGAGGTTGAGTTGCGGTTCATTCTGTAACGTGCTTACTTTAACTTACTTGAGAATATAGAGGCTAGATTCTTCAATTTAACTCGCAAATTAAGTTTTTTAATAAAATTCTCCAATTTAAACATTAAAGAATTTTCAACAAGTTTTTATTAACCAAAAAAAAAAATCTTTTAAGTGCTGAATTTTTAATAAAACAAACTTTTTGCTCCGGACGATCCACTATTGACTAATCGGCTGGCTTGGCTTGATGGCAGTTGATAGTGACTGAGTATGTTCCGAACTAAGAAAGAAAATAAAAGATTGTCGATAAATTACTGTATTGGCACCTGAGGCTAGATGAATCACAGATCAAAGTTTCGGTTGCGATGGTGTCAATTTTAAATTTTTGTTTAAGTTGGGCGCCACTTCTAAGAGGATGCCTGTAATCGCATGTGTATGCCCAGATGTGCTCAGTCGAGCAGTTCACTCGGCGGGAGTTGAATAACATATTAACCAAGAACGGAACTTTAGTACTCGTAATGGATAAAACACTTACTGACTGTTCCTTCACTTACAGCCTCGATCTATCTCGATTTTGTTGTGCTCAAACGGCTCGAGGGATTAGGAATTTTTTGAAGGGTAAAATAAAACAGTTCGGAAAACTTGACGAATTTAACCACTAATCCAACCAGTGGCGTAGACAAAAATTCGTCGAGGGGGGGGGGGAGGGTGGTTCTTAAACAAATTAATTTCTATAAGGAATTAATGCATTCGAATTAAAGGAAAAAAAAAAAATTGGCCACTAAGGCAAATTCATCGAGGACACAGTCTATTTATCTCTGTGAATATTTAATGGTGACAATCCAGTTAGTCGCTTCCCACTGATTGCGTTAATCCTTAAGGCGCTTGAACGCCTTGGAACTCTCCAATTGGAAAGATTATCCAGGTTAAGATTACTAGTAAAAATCTGACAAATATTTTGTACTGATTTTGTTATTATAGGTAGAAGCGTTCAACCGGTAGATACCTGACCGTCTTTTAAACATTTTAATTATCTTTGCTTAGGTAATCTAATTTCGACTTAATCTGGAAAAAGGTCTACACAACGAATTGACGGCTTAGTGGGCGGTTATAAGCACGCACCTTCCAAATAGAGTTGATTTCGGGAATGAGTTGTCCGTTGAGTGTGGACTTATTAGAGGATTGAAACTTGGTTCGAGCTATGTTAAATTGAAGTTGAGTTGGGATTGGATTAGCTTGCGTTGGAGTTGAGTAAGCGGTTCGGTTAAGGGTTGATTTGTTGGGGGTTCATTTGCTGCTTAAGTTTTGATTGAGTGGAGATTGAGTTGAACTCAATATTCAACTCAACCTCCAACTATAGGGCTGATATTATAGGAGCGTTTGTGTTGGAATGCTTTTAAATGTTTAAAACAAAAACTGGATGAAAAACGGTTGTGTTTAGGGTATTTATTACGGCCCGAATGTTTTTAGTCTAAATACGGTTAAGAAGGGGTCAGGTGAACCCCAGCATGCTTTCATACATTTTTTTTCAATCGAAATTTTTTGTAACATTGATTTATTGATGAACGATGGTTCTCCTAAGAATTATGGCGAAATTTTTACGGATAACATTCCGTTATTCCGGGCTGCAATGTCCCAGCTTAGCATTTGAAGCATTTTTGCGAATCGATAACTACCGGATGGGACAAGTTCATTTAAACATCGATAAACTGGCATGGTTATGGAAGATAAATGTACATACATATTTCGTATAAGCCATGATCTTATTTGATATCGATGAACAGCCGATTCTAACAGGAAGGTGACGCCTATCCCGTGGTATTTAAATATTTTGGACACAACACAAGTTGCAAATTGGAGAAACAATTGCTACAAAGAAAGAAAACTACAGTAATTTATTTCATTACTTATTAGCAGCAATAAACCAAACAGTTGTCATAAATCATGTTGTTGTCCACTTGAGAGTGTTAGAAATATACGAATTACTTACTGTCGAGAGCGTTCTCAGCACTGTATCCAATTTTACTCTCAAATGGACCTTAAGACCGGATGAATCTGCGCTGTTTTGCTTTATCGGTCAGTCGACACTTTTGAGTTATGTACCAAACGTGTGAGAGACGAAAATGTACTAGATTGGGTACCAGTAAATGTTTAATATAGGCAAGCATCAAATACCGAAAAAGGTCTGAACAAAAACCATGTGCCGATGGTACTACATTGCTACTTGAGTTTGTGCCCCCGAAATTCTGACGATAAAACCAGCATTTTTTGCCGTTATTGCAAGAATCCAACATGTTCAACCATGCTACATATTTTTATAAAACATCCGGTATCACAGAGACCCTTGATTCAAATAACGGATAGGCTCACGATGCTTTAAAGTAATTTCCTCTTTGTGATATATTCAAATGAGTTGTGTCTCCAAAATAAAATTTTTGCTTTTAAAAACTTGGAACTAGTTCCTATATAAAATACAAGGAAAGAGTTTTAATGACATTAAAACATTTAAGTGTCCTACATCCATTAACGCATGATAACCTTAAAAGGAAGGTAACTCTCATTAACGAGAGTTAAATTGAACGGTGAGGAGTTGGCGTGACGAAAACTAAACTGTTCACATTGTGCTAACACTTCGTCAAGTGCCTTACACTGACCAAACTGAATCCGATACGTTACAGTTTCTCATTTTATGTGTGCGTATGAGAAATTTTCCTCAGTGAATTTTGTAAATAGGTCATTAAAGTGTCATTTTACCTATCATCACGAAAATTGAAGGAAATATTTTGTTGCCAAGAAAGTCATCATTTTTTGTTCTCCCATTAAACCTAAAATACTTGGTAAAATCGCCCACATGATTAATGTGATTCATGTACATGAGGTTTTTTCGTCGCATATTGAATACAACGATTGAACTTAGATATTGACCGCACAAATTATCAGATACAACCGCATTTAATATATTATCAATTCGACAATTCCAGACAATATTAATTTCCTATACATATCTCGTAACGACCCAAAAGAAGGCAAAGAAGAAAAGACACGATACTAAATACAATTTAACCGAAATAATGACCAATAAATTCAATTGAGAATCGAACAATTTTTATTACGTACAATCAAAATCATAAATCATACGTTTTGTGTACTCCAATTTTATGTTTGTTTTGGTTATGGTTATGCTGCGCTTGGCTATATCTTATATGTGTTATGCTCTTAACGATATGAGATGACAAAAAAAAAAAAAAAGTGGTAGAGCATTTTTGTTTTGCTTCTCCAAACGATTTTATTGTGAAATTTTCTTATCAGATTCTTGTCTCGCGGTTATTAGTAGCAACAACATATAGAATTGTGTATTTCGTTTGGTTATGTTGCTTGCTGTTAAGTTTTAAGTTCCAACTACAAAAACTATAAAACAAATAAATTTATGATTTTAATAATAACACAAACACTAAAAATAATTTTATATAGTTTTAACAATTTTTGTTTATAATTTTTTTTTTTTTTTGGGGTGGTGGAGGATATGGTTATAAAACTAATGTGCAATCTGTGCCAAAAAGAAGTGGAGGTTGTCGTTGTTTGGGTGAAAAAAAAAAATGAAAAATAAAAATGTCATATATTCGACCGAGCACAGAATATGAAACGAAATAAAAATTTATTTGTTACACCGAATGAGAATAGTGGAAAAAAGCTCTGAGTTAGAATGGTAAAAAGCTTAAAAAATATTATTATTTATTAAAACTGTTAAAAGAAAATTAATATTTTTGTTATTTAGTGTTTTTGCGATATCGGGTTTATGCGGTGTGTGCGGTGAAGAAAATTTATTGTCTGCAATGGTGAAGAAAAGTTTCCAAATATTCACTTGATACATAGTGTGGTTTAGTTTTACGTGAACAAAACACCCAACCAACACAGTACACCGCTATGAATTTTAATTTGTGGATTCGTATAATCTATATTGTTGTACGGTTGATTGTTTATGACAAATACCTTTGGGGTTTTTATTTTTAAAAATTGGTCTTTACCACCAAACTGCTAAACGGTATCCCTAATTAAATTCAATTCTAATTAACTTAATTTGCAGAAGTATGTATACCTAAACGTAATTATTCCAATAACATCAGAAAAAGGAGCATACATACAGTGAAAATCAAATTAATGTTCCGAAATGAAAACCCCAAAACCTTTCGAAACTAAATTTTATGTTATTAACCAAATCGTTACCAATCTCCCCAAAAAATTGTATCACTCTCGAAGGTCCAGCAAAAAATAAAGAAATCCTAATACGGTATCGTATATAAAATAGAATGAAATGGTTTTTTAATAGAACATAAATATTTTAACTTTTATCGACCTAAAAATAGATAAATAGATAGTCGACAGTCGTGCATATATTGTGATTATGTGAAAAGAAGACACAATACACAAGATAAAAAATTTAAAGTATCAGGCACCCGAAAATACAAGATACTTAAATTATTTTATCACACACACAAACACACACACACACACACACACACACCCATTCACATATACAATGACAACAACAAAATAATCTCGAGTAAATATTTATCTAATCGGTATATCCAAAAAGATAAACGAACCAAATCTATTATTTATCTACAACGAGATATTGAAAAGGTACCTTTAAAATATGCTCTGCAGTTAAAAAAAAAAAAAACGACAACAACGATGTTGAAAAATCCTAATCTAAACGAATTTACCGTTTCGAGTGAAATCAGCACCAAAAAAAAATGTGGGGGTACAGGTGAAAAAAAAATATCGAGATTTTTTCGAATGTTTTCCATCGATTTGCGACTAAGGATTTTGGAAGAAAAGTGTGAACAATTTTCGGGTATTTACTACTATTAAACTTGGTACAGATGAATCATTTTTAAAGAAATCTCAAGATGGATATATTGGCCTGAACTATTAATTAAATGTTATCATATTTAGCAACTAGAGACGTGATTCAAACTTCTTCATTGAAATTTTGCAAAATGGTTAATTTAATAATTATATATATATAGGACGAGGAAGAATGAGGAATCAGACCTTCCACTAAACCCTCAACTCGATCCCAAATTAATTTCCAGCCGGACTCCTCACTCAAATTAAACTCAACTTGAACTAAGACCCTATTGAAAATAACTGGCTCAAATTAACCACAAACTCAACGTTCAACTCAAACCCTAATTCAACACGGTTCGAAATACTAATATTAGATTAAAATTGCATTCTAAAAAAATTCTGACATGAGCGATAAAAATGCGATTCTAAAATATTTTTTTGAAAATAACTAGGAATGGAACTAGGATAGTTCCTAGAATATGGTTAATTCGATATTGAACTGAAGTTGCCTGGTTCTCTCCCATACGATAAAATTTGATAATACATTGAATGGAAAAATAATCTTTGGAATCGTGGAGTGAAAAAAAAAATGTTTGCTTACCCGATTTTGCAAAAAAATATCGCTGTTGTATCGCTTTGTTAAAATATTCTAATATAATAATTTACAATCTAAGCTTAGTTTTTCGGTAATCCAAACTAGAAGCTCAAACTTTTCTCAATTTAAAAGTTTATTAGTTTTCTACCGTTTCCCGAATCGAGGCTTTCGATTTAAGTTAATAACAAATTCTTAGAAATGGGAGCTTTTTATAGCACAAAAATGGTTAGTGTATCAGTTTTAGTGTAAAAGCTTTATGGTTTAACGATTTATTTTAATTTTATTTTTGTGAATTGTATTTTTCTGAATTCGATAAAAGAAAAATGATAAATCCAAAGCTTTTGGATTTTGATTTTTTTCCTCTTCATAAACTATGGAAACGATAAGTTGAATACCAACCTTTCTTGGTGAGTACAAAACCAGTTAAAAGCTCTAAAAAATAAATACGAAAGCCTTCATTATTTTGTTAAATAATTGGTATTATTTTATTTGGAATTGGGTTTAATCAATATTATGCTGATAATATTGCGAAAAAGTCCGATTATTTGTTGCTAGCGTCAAACTAGATAAGTTCCCTTTCCAAATCCCACGATGTCCTTCTCTGAACTGAATAAAATAATTTGTTTTAATTCCAACAAAATACGGTAATAAAAATTTCAAAAACTGTGCTGAATATTTTTTTTTGTAAGCTATCCACTTATACCAATTCAAAAGTACGTAAATCAACATTTTATTAAATTCTGAAAATTGTTTCCTCTTCCAGGTTTTAAATTAAAAAAAAATATTCACAACACACCAAAATGAATAAATTAACTTGAAAATAAAAATAATAATTTTGATTGAAATACAATAATTTAAAAAAATATTTAAATAAAAGCTCCAAAATGGTAAAAGCCATAAAAATTGATCAATAAAATATTTTGTTTTTTAAATAACATAAAGCTACCCAAAAATAAAAATAAAAAATTGGGTTTATCCGACTCTCGGACGATACTTTTCCCAGAAAGTATCCGTTAAAGATCACCAAACCAACCATTTATATTTTACAAACATTTTTTCGATATTTTGGGCAGGCAGATTATGTCACGGCTTTTCGTAAATTTGGAGACCTCTTCCCCAATATCACAATTCGTCACGACAATATAAATCTACTCTCATACCGCTAAATCAGAGACTCACAAACATATTGTTAGATTATTCAGAACTGATGTGTTGAGCAGCAATTAAAGTCGCATTCGCCATTTTTCATCTTCAACCTTTAACAATTAGATCCAGTTATAACTCTCTAAAGTATACCGTTGAAAGTCCTTAAGAATTTAATTTACTTTATTCAGAGAGCATCCAAATTTTCAAAAATTTATTTTCTGAAAATTTGTGTCGTTTGTTCAGATCACAATATTATGTGAGCAACGTGAGGATTTGCCGATATAATTCATTACTCAGTACTTCAGTCTGGACGGAGCATCGCTGTGGACCATTCAAAAATACAAAATAATAAAACACAAGCAATTCAAAATCAGAATTAACGTTAATTATCATTTGTGACCGAATCCCATCTCCGTGTCATACAGCATTTCATTTTATAAATCACCCAGCTCTCCTAAACCTACGCCTTCTTAAGGGCGTGGTATTATTTTAAAGTCTCACATAGTAATTTGCTATTAAGATTTATATTCGACTTTGAATACCAAAAAAATTTATTATTAAGGCGATTTTATTAAAGCAATTCGCAAATAATGTATCAATCAACATACCGTTGAAATTTCAATCATTAAGCCATAAAATGTAAATAAAACTTCATAGAAATGTTAATGCCAAAAATGTCAATGTATTTGCCACCAGCAAAGTATTTTAGGTAAATTTAGAAATGTAAATTCCATATTACATGGTAATCTATTTATTTTATCTTAAAGACACCTAGGGAACAATTGTTGGAATTTGCAAGGTGTATTAACTGTAGAAAAATCTGTTTGGCAGTTTTCTCTTCCACTGCAACCCCCTCTATTCTATACTCGAATTGACCTAAAACCAACTGCTTATTATGTGTACCGAATGAAATTTGTGATTTGTAAATGAAAAATTAAAACTAAACGGCAATATATAATCATTATTTTTCTTTAATGGTTCTATTGCACATATTGTACAGTTTTTAAATAATAGTATCATTCAAATTTTTTTGTTCATTTTACGGCGAACATTCACTTTTTCCCGTATGGAAGCCATTAGGTTCTGGATGGTGTCTTCAGTGACTCTGGCGGATGCCCGTTTCCATCTGTGCTGGAATTCTTGGTCATTTTTCGCAGCTTTAGGCTCTTTTTTCAATTCCTTCTTCACTAAAGCCCAATATTTTTCGATTGGACGGTCTTCCGGCACGGCAGGCGGATTGTAATCTTTTGAAACAAATTCGATGTTATTGGCTTTCATGAAATCCATCGTTCCTGTAGCATAATGAATCGAGGCAAGATCGGGCCAAAAAATAGTAGGGCTATTGTGTTTTTTTAGAAATGGCAACAAACGTTTCTGAAGGCATTCTTTGATGTAGATTTCGCCATTCATAATCCCGTTTATTATGTATGGACGTGATCTTAAGCCGCATTGGCAAATTGCTTGCCAAACCATACGTTTTTTGCCAAATTTTTCAATAGATACGGTAGTAATTGCTTCGTCCAGTTCTTCACCTTTCTTTTTGATATAATATTGGGGACCTGGAAGTGTCGAGAAATCCATTTTGACGTAGGTTTCGTCGTCCATTACGATACAAGAATCTTTTCTATCGTTCAACCATTTGTTAAGATTCTTTGCTCGATCGATCCCTCTATTAAATTGTTCAACACTTCTTTTGGGGATTTTTAACTTCTTGTATGTCCGTAGATCATTTCTAGTTTTAGCTCGTTCCACCATCGATTTGGTTGTTTTGGTTTTTCTGGCCAAATCCCGCACAGACATCGAGGGATGTTTGGTAATGACTCTTACAATTGTTTGATCCAACATTTTATTTCGAGCACCTTTTTTTGCTCCGGATTCGGGCTTGCGAGATACAGAAAGATTCATTTGAAATTTTTTTTTTACGTTTGTTACCGTATTAATGGAAACACCGGCCAATTTAGCAATTTTTTTATTGGTATACTCCGGATGATCATTGCACAATTTAATTATTAAATGACGTTTTTCTCCTTCTGATGCGTCCATTTCGAAATAAATAAAACAAATGCCCAATTTGACGTTTATTTGTTTTTTTAAATTGTTTTTCTACAAAATAACTGTACCAGTTTTTTTCTTTTGCGTAGTAACCTATGAGATAATATAAATTGGGGAATCACAAATTTCATTCGGTACACATAATATTACTAAAATCTATCTTTGTATAAAATTTCGACCAAAACTATCAATATTTGTGAGAATGGGAGGCGAAACAAAAATAATAAAAATGTGCGACTGGAAGGACGGACGGACGGACGGAAGGACGGACTCGACATTTTTTTGATCGGTGTTTCGAGGTCAAGGTAACCTAATTCGTCGAGAAATGTGAAAATCTGGAACAAATTTTTTTTCGCGATTACAATACTTACCCAATATAACTACGTTATAGTGGGAAAAGTAAAAATTGGTGTACACACTATTATTGTAGGCACAATGTTATGTTGTTCTGTATATTTTTTTTATTTTTTTTAAACTCAAGCTCGATTGAAAATGTAACAAAAACGTAAATTAAAAATAATTTATCATCATAGAATTTTTTTATTTTATTTACACAGAATTTTCCGAATTTTATGCAATAAATTAAAATTTATACATAAACATAAAATTTTTTTATTATGCACAAATATTTTTCATATTTTGGAACAAAAAAAACATAAAATTTTTCTGTATATGTATATGTACATAGTATACATACATAATAATATAGTCGTATACATACAGTACGAAATACTTATGTTCCCATGCCATATGTGCCAACAACAAAATGCCTATAATGTGCTACATACGATGATAATGATGTAGGCCAACTAACTATACCATACATACTGTATATCAACATTATATATGTAGATACTCGAAAATGAATTTTATGTTCATGTTTCAATGATAACATAAATTTTTCGGAAAATTTATCTCATTTTAATTTTTAGAGCTTTAAAAAGCTTTTTATCTACATACATAATTATATGGAGTATTTCGAGAGATATCGTTATCATAATTATGTGAAATGAGTTTTCATTATAACGATTTATATCGTTCATTTCGCATGATTATATGTATACGCATGTAGCATTTATAATGTAATTTTAAACTTTTGAACGAGCTTTCGATACATTTTTTTTTAACAAAATCAATTATTTTCAAATATATTTGTACATAAATATTTTTAAATGGTAGAGGCAGGTTGATCTTTTGTTCCCTTGTTGAAAATAAATCGTAAATACAATTTTAAGAAAACTTTTGCTTAAAGTTTGATTTTTTACCACTTGTTCCAATAAAATATGTTGGCGTTATCAGTTCAGAGTATATATCCGGACTTAGGCCAAGTCTTAATATATGTAAATATCTTTTAAATAGTAATAAAGGCGTCTTTGAAGAATAGCATAACTGATTCTTCATTTTTGTAATCAGTTTCGAGTTCATGACTCATAAAGAACGAGTTCATTACTCATAAAGAGAAAAGAAAAGAAATCCAATGGCACCCAAACGGTTGGCATGCTAATTCTCAATTGAACCACAGACTTTACCGTGGCGCCCAAAGGCTCAGGCACTTGTTAAATTACAGCAGATTTGCTACAGTTGCGCCAAACGGTAAGTTTGTCCTAAATTGAACCATTGTCGTTATCGTTACAGTGGCGCCGCTTCGATTAACTTTAAATTGCCCCTCTACCTTATCGTTAAAGTTATGTGAAAAGCATAGAAATGAAGGTCGTCAAGCTGGTAACACTTCCCTATGTAACACTATTGGCAGTGAAGAAATGGCAGTGAAATACCAAGAAATGGTTTTGCTGAAAAAAGAAAACGAGGTGCTAGCGGCGCGCAATACAGCCTTAGTAGTAACGACAAACGAGCTCGTTGTACAGAGTAAAAAAAAAAAGCCAGAAGAATCAATTAATCGGGATTTATTTGAGTTACGTGAGTTGGCAGTACTGGGCAATGTTGAAGATTCTGCGATCTTTCAGTACTGCATTGATGGGATACCGGATCAACAAGTTAACAAACAAATTTTATATGGTGCTTCAAGTATGGAAGAATTTAAGTTAAAGCTCAATGACTACGAGAAGATGCAAGCCCAGTTTAAAACCAGCTGATAGTTCCCAATCGGGCGGTAGAAATAATCGAAGGTTGAAGTTCATCTTATGTTACGAATGTGGAGATAGTGGGCACACCGCAAGTAGCTGCACGAACAATGGAAAAGGAAGAAAGTATTACAGCTGCGGAGAATTCGGACATATTTCGCCATCATGTCCACAAAAGAAGAGGAAAGATGTCGCCGCAGTTCAAAATAAAATATCCAGTTTTGGCAACGATTTGAAGGAGTTTTCAATTAATGGTAGAAGTTGGGTGGTAATGATCGACAATAGAAGTGATCTGAATCTAATATCTGAGCCGAAATTTAAAGAATTAGAAGTAGAAAATTTTGAAAATCAGGTTACTCTATTTAATGGAGTTGGTTCGAATGGGCTGATGACTAAAAGAAGATTCCAGGCAAATGTGAGTATAGATGGAAAGAGGATGGGTCGAAAAGACTGTGTCGACTTTCGAAAGTTAAACAAGGTAGTGATTAGAGATATGTACCCACCCCCGCTCATTGACGACCAAATTGACCAACTACGAGGTGCCAAATATTTCACGACGTTAGACCTGCGTAATGAATTTTCCACGTACCGATCTCTGAGGAATCGATAAAATATACGGATTTTGTGAAGCCGTTTGGCCAATACGAAGTTATGAAGGTCCCATTCGGCTTGTGTAATTCACCAGCAGTGTTCCAGTGCTTCATAAACACCATTTTCCAAGAATTATGTATGGCGAAAATCGTTTATACATGGATAACTTAATTGTGCTTTCGAAAAATGTTAAAGATGGATTGGAACAATTGACGAAAGTGCTAGAGGTTGCAGCTTGGAACGGTTCACAGATGAATTGGAAAAAATGTCAGTTTCTAAGAACCCGTATCGAATACCTTAGCTATGATATCGAATGGTTAGGCCGGGGAGAGCGAAACTGAAAGCTATCGAGAAGTTCCCAGTGCCAGATACTCCTAAAAGTTTCCTAGGATTAATGGATATTTTCGCAGATTTGTCGAGGGTTGCGCACTGATCGGAAGACCATTATCCGACCTATTGAGGAAAAACGTTAAGTTCGAAATTAAAGAGGTGGAAAGGCATGCAGTTTGCAAGCTGAAAGAAGTTTCGATTTGCCAACCAGTTTTGCAGTTATACGATGTTGTTGCAGAAACAGAATTGCATACCGATGCTTGCAAAATTGGGTTGGGCGCCATTTTGTTGCAGCGGTCTGAATCGGATGGACAATTGCATCCAGTATTTTACCTCAGCAAGAAAGCATCACCAACCGAGGAACGCTACAGTAGCTATGAGCTGGAAGTAATGGCGATTGTCGTTGCTCTAAATAAATTAAGAGTGTACATACTTGCTAGGTCTCAATTTTAAAATAGTGACCGACTGTGCTGCTTTTAAGGCCACTATGAATAAGAAGGAGTTAAACGCGAGAATCGTCGGTTGGGCACTACAACTTCATGAGTTTAATTACGAGCTCGAGCATCGACCTAAGATGAGGTATGTTGATGCATTGAGTAGGGATCCGGTGGTTATGGTGATTGGAGGTGGTATAATTTCTAGAGTGCAGAGAACTAATCGACATTTACATCCCATATTCGAGCTCCTCAAAAATTGGTGCCTATGAGAATTTTATAGTTAATAACGGAATTCTTTTTAAATCAGTTCAAGGCTCGTTATCTAGTGTTGTGCCGAGGCAAATGCAAATGGAGGTTATCAAGCATTATGACAATCAAGGTAATTTTGGGAAGCAAAAACAGAAGAATTGATATCGAGGGAATTCTATATTCCAAAGTTGAGCCAGAAGATACGTAGCTCAGGTAGCTGCATAAGCAATTGCATACCATGCATCTTATCGGAGAAGAAAATGGGTAAACAAGAAGGGTTATTGCATCCGATACCGAAAGGTGATACTCATTGAATACCTATCATCTGGACCACCTGGGGAGCCTTGTAACAACCAATAAGCAGTGGGCAATGGGTTTTCAAAATTTGTGTGGTTATACCCGTCGAAATCCACAACTACCAAAGAAGTTCTCCAAACGTTGGAGGTACAGAAGTCGGTGTTCGGAAACCCTAGGTATATTATCTCAGATTAAGGTACTGCATTTACGTCGTCAGAATTCGAGGAATACTGCAGAAACCAGTCGATTAAATATAGGACCATTACGACTGGCGTACCAATCGGTAATGGGCAAGTTGAACGTGTTAATAGAATTTTAATACCGGTGTTAACGAAGATAAGTTTAGAGAAACCTGATGAATAGTACAAGCACACCGATACTTTGCAACGATTTTTAAATAACACATGCGCTGTCCCGATGATCATAAATTGAAGGAGATAATAGAGGAAGTGGAAGTAAAGTGTTTCAGCGAAAGTTGTACAATCTAAGAGAAGAGGCGAGACAACAAATTTTAAAAGTTCAAAAGGAAAATCGTAGGACTTATGATAAAGGGAGAAAACATGCTTCAATATACAGAGTAAAAGGCCCAGTTCGGTAGGGAAATAAAATTGGTCCGAAATATCTTGGGCCATATGAGGTAGTACGATGTCTAGATAATGACCGGTAACAATGTGAAAAAGCTTGGTGGACCGGAGGGTTCGAAGACAACATCGACAAGCGCAGAATTCATGAAACGTTACTACGATGGTTTGCACGACGATACAGATGAAGAAGAGGAATGCATTGAAGAAGAAGCAGAGGAAGTCGATAGAGTGGACCGTGATGTGGCAGCTGTGGAAAATAGTCATCCGAGTCGGATAACTCGCAGGATGGCCGTATAGAGTGATTTGTGTGTCATCCCATTGTGAAAATGTACAGTAGTAAAGGTAGACGGACAACAAATCTCGACAAGGCGAGTCAAAAAACATTTGGGTTTTTGTTTTAATTTTTTTTGGTTATTTTCATTCCTACACATATTTGGAAGAAAATTAAGGACGAAAAAATCATCGCATCCAAAATTACGCAAGTTACAAAACTGAAATAAGTTGAAGTTATGGAATGTAGCCAAATAGGATATATGTACTTCGTTAATTCTTAACCAATTTTAATGAAATTTGACATGCGCGTTGGAAATTCGATTCTCATATGAATTTAAATGGGGTTATAACATGAATTTAGGTGATATTTTGGAATATAGCCAATTAGGGTGGAACTAGGATAATACTTCAATTAAAATGCAATTCTCATATAAATTTAGATAAAGTTCTGATGGCTAATTACATAATTCTTAACCAATTTTGCTAAAATCTGACATTTACGATGGAAATTCGTGTCTAAAGTGAATATAGATGAAATTCTAGAATATGCCCAATTAGGATGGAACTTGAATATTTTTAACTGATTTTGATACAATTTTAATGATAATTGTATGCAGTATCTGGATTATGCAATGTTCTGATGATTTTTTATGAAATTTTCATGAAAAACATCGCATGCACGATAGAAATGGGATTAACTAATAAATATACAAACTCTTATTAGCATATCAGCCTTATGAAGAAGCCATATAAGAAACCTTGTTATTGCAGCAAACATAGAGGTGAAACTACGTATATTACTAGATTTTGATCATAACCGCAGCTGTTAGGTCCGGCAAAACAGTTCCGATGTGGCCCATCACTGTTTCATCGTAACCAGATGATATAAATCCCGAGTTTAAAGGATTAAAAGACGATCAAAAAGGGAGACGGAGTGATTCTTCATGTTTAATGATTGCTTAGCTTAACGCAACTTTATTTTTACTTGGTTGAAATTTTCTAGTGCACAGTTTCCGAGTTAATTTAAGGCCACATATAGATGGATATCGATTTTGGTTTCGCTAATTTGAGAGGCCCAAAAGTAGAGTTAGGTCGATGAATGTTAAAATTAAAGATTTGAAAGTCTACGCTAAGCGTTTATTGGGTATAGGGTATAGATTATTTCATTAGCAGATATAACACTAACTTCTGTTCTTCAATGTTTTGAAAAACTTTTACTCAGTACAACTTTTGTATTAAAAACACGTACCATTGTTATTAAAAAACTTTACCAATAAGTAGAAGTACCTATAAATACGAGTTCATGAATTTTGGAATCTTTCAGTGTTTCGATTTTTATTGACACACCGGAATTGGTACATGTATGGCAAATAAATCTTTTAAGAAAATTTAAAAATCCACGTTTGCCTATCAAGTCATGATATTATTATTTTTTGTTTTAGTAAATATTTATTATATTCCTGTCTGTCTGTCATTTAACGACTCATCCCTACATAAAATATAACCCCTCCCCCCTCCCCTCACTCTGACAAAAAATAAAACCAAAACACAAATATATATTAGCATCGCCATAAAATTGAGCTCAACAAATAAAATATAAAATGAAATAAAAATCGGTTCGGTTGTTGGAAACACAAATTCCCAATAAATTTCCATATCGTCAACCCTTCAAATTTAAATAAACCGAAATATAAATAAAATACCATAAATCCAGTTCAAATCAATTTTCGACAGATAAAACAGAAAACAAAAATGTTGTCTCTGTATATAGTACCAAGAATTTGGTAATTTATAAAATACATCCACGAAGAGATCAATAAAAACAAAACAAAAAAAAAACAGTCAAATACATCAAACATATGTTCGATAAAAAATACAAAACAATGTAATAAAATCCGAATTTTTATTGACACTATTTATAACCACTATAAATTTTCCAAAACATTTACAAACATATCGTATATTTTCGGTAGCTTAAAAGTTTGCCCCACACCCCAAAATTTTAAATACCCCAAAAATATTAACTGCTCGTGTGTACACAGCGTACAGATCATTAATAACCCAGTTTGACACAATATACATAAATAATTTTGAATACCAACTATTTCTACCTCATTAACGATATATTCATACAAAAAGTTTGTATATTTTATATCCCCCCCCGCCTGCCGCACCATTCAATATATTTCCGATGTGTGTTGTCGAAGAAAAAAGTTTTCCAAAGTTGTGTTGTGTTGTAAATACTTAAACACAACAAATAAATAATACATTTTATACTTTTTTATCATTGTCAATTGATTGCAACTCTATACATTATTTTCTCCATACAAAAACAACAAAGAATAAAAATACAAAAGCTCTGGTAAAAAAAAAAAAAGTTTTGTTAAAAATGCAATCGGGAACTCACACAAAAGCAAATGGAACACACAAAACTATAAAAATTTATTTAACTTCCTACTTATAAAATATATTTGTTATAAGTTTAAAAATAATAATCGAAATAAAATAAAGCACAAAACAAATCAATTTATGTATTTTACGAGCTTTTAAAGCGAGCTGTCCTCTATTTTTTTTATTCTGCGTTTTTAACTAAAATAATTGTCAATTATGGAAGCGGGAATAAAATGTCGTGATGATCGCCGCTGAGCTTTTATCGAC
Organism: Tipula helvola; assembly: GCA_963556165.1. Taxonomy (NCBI): domain Eukaryota; kingdom Metazoa; phylum Arthropoda; class Insecta; order Diptera; family Tipulidae; genus Tipula; species Tipula helvola. The sequence continues at coordinate 386,659,082 of OY744482.1, read as the reverse complement.
CAAATTTCCATTGTACAAAAAAGCTCAATATGATTGTTGTTGATTTTATTTTGCCATCGACCTCCTTTTTTATTTTTATTTTTGTGCAAGTGGATAAAAAAAACAAATATTTGTTGGGTTAACTCGTTTCTGCTGTGCAAGTATGTATTTATCGGTGTACAGGTATAAACGGTCGACTGGATATAAGTTTTATTTGTCTTGATAAACAATGAATTTAAAATCGAACACATTCTATGGATGTCTAACAAATGCATGTATTAAATAAGCAAATAATGTCCAAATTTTAATGTCAAGCTGATTTGCATCTAGGTGGTCGATACTTGAAAAATTGCTTTTAGCATATAATGTGCGGGGTTGGTAGCCTTTTCATGAAAAACTGAAATGTAGTTTAACGAATCGTGCTAGTGGCCAGTACGATTATTAATTCTCCCAGTTGGGGGATAGCTCATTCTTGCCACCATTTTGGCTTTCACTGTAGTTGTGCGAGATAATCCGTATACCATGACTGTCTCGATACTATCAATATCAGGATGTGTTATTGATGTAATAGTCCTTCCTATCAGGAATTGTTTCGGACTTAAAAACCCCTTATCTTGTGAGTCGTATGAGCGAGGAACTAGTTGCCTAGAGTACAAGCATGCCTTTATTTGAGCTAGAAGTGTTGAGAGTTCCTAAAATATTGATGAATGAGTTTCAATTACTTTGCCGGGATTTTGTTTTGTTGGCTTGACGCCGGCTTCCCGTACTCCTCCAAAGTGAGAACTTCTTGGGTGTATATAATGCCGTTCGGTTCCCATTGGTGCTGTTTTACTCTTAGTTATCGTTTACTGTTACTTTTCCTGCCCTTGTAACGCTGAATATTTTTAGACAAATTCCTCCGTCTATGCGGCTAAGAAGGCACTTACAAGTTCGAGGTGAATTGCCATGTGCCAAGTGGTGTTAATCGTTCTTTTGGTAATATACTCATTAGCTGGTGTGACGCTAATTTCCTTGCTCTGATTCGGATATACATTCATGCATACCGAATTATGTCATTGGCATCAGTTGTGATATTGTTGCTTTATTGTCAACATGTATTATTTTTAAATCAGCTGCTCTGATGATCAATCTTGACAACTTGAGGATGTTTTTCTTTAAAGAAGAGATTAGAATTTCTCCCCGACTCTTAGCAGCTCCATTTAGTACTATTCCTTGGAAAGTTTTAATTTGCTTTTAATTTCTTTAATTTTGGTTCAAAAAATGTCTGCTGAACGACTCTAAGTACTGCCAAGAGCGATGTATTCAGTTCTTCTGGTTTCAAATGGGAGATCTTTTTAGTTTTTGATTTTGCATTAGATGGAAATCGTAGATAGTATGCAATGCTGTGAACTAGCCGTTTAACGACGTTATTCTTGATAAATTGATGTTCAACGTCTAAATAACATTTTTGAGCAATTTAGAAAAGAGGAATGTGACATTCAGCTTTAATCTTGGTAGCGGTATAGTTTGGTTTAAGGGTACAACCTTTGTTTTGGCAGTAATTAATGTATAACAATTTTAGCGCCGCTAGTGTAATTTATCCAACGGAAATTTGTCATTTCCTTTAATTGTGGTAATTTTATTTTGTAGTTATTACCTCTACTAGGGCTATCTAGTGATGCAAGCACGTCTGCTTTCGTAGGATTGAAATTATCGCAATCTTTAGCCGAGACTTACTAGTATCTAAAATTAGAGATACTCCAAAAATACGATAAATGTGACCCGATGTAAAATACGATCGGTTTTTGACTTTCATCTATCTGGAAATGCATTTAAGAATTTGCTGTCGAAGCATCTCTTAGATTATTGGTGATAACTAAATAAATATTCACTCATATTCAGCTTTCAGTGAATAATCAGTGAACAAAGAGTGACTAATTAACGAATTCATCATTAGTTGGTGAGTATTGGGTGAATAACCTGTAAATAATCAGTTAACACTGGGGAATATAGTAAATATTCAATGAATAATTCAGTAACTGAATAATCAGCTCTTCGTAAAAAATAATTATCTGGTTATGTACCAAAATAACCTTAATTTCAATGCGTGAATGACTGAAATCATGACTAATCAGTGGATAGTGGGCGAATAATGTTTGAATTATGAGTCAATATTGAGTGAATAATCAGTCAGTTAGGAATTAATTATGTATTAAAATTATAATCAAAAATTGCGGGGGAGACCCGGATTGTGCGCTTAATATATTGTATACATAATGTATTTCGTCATTTAAAAAAAAATTAACGAGTAAGATCATGGAACGAAATATGCCCAATATCCGTAGTCGACCACTGAAATTAAACTTCAATCATACCAATGTCTTCCATTGTATCAATCTATATATTTCATTAACCTCATTTCAACTTTACTACAAGATTATGCTCTTTGTAAAATCTTGAGGATGTGTGTCGAACACAGCTAGCCCACCCATTTTTACATTATTTTAGATTTATCTGTTTTGAGGTCCGCTGAGTCAGAAAAATTGTGTTTCAATGTGGCGTCTGTCAGTCGATCTGTCTGTCAGCCAGTGCCCTCTCTTCAGCCCATGTGGTTTAATCAATCGAATTGAAACTTTATATTTAAGAGTTCCCGTAAATTGGGAAGTCACTGTGAATGTTAGTGAAAATCGGCCAACCGGAAGTGTCAACTTCCGTTTACAGAAAAACTATGCTAAATACAAAATGATCCCAGAAAAATAAAAATAAATTAAAATAGTGTTGGCCACACCTCAAATTTGTTTTACTATTTTGCCAATTTTTTGCCTACGAGCCAAACATTGAAGTGACACATTTTGAAATTGTAAGGGATTTTATTATGGTAGAATATGCTGCATTAATTTAATAACATTTAGAAATGCTAATCCTAGTTTTTTAAGCCCTACGACTCCTACGAGTAATGGCGGCTTTATTATGGGCAATAAGAACATGGTTAGGTGTACACTAGTGCGTCTTTTTCCCGGATGTTTTTCTAATCCCGAGAATCGGGATCAAGTTTCACACAATCTCAGGATTCTCCGTGTTTTCCTGGGTTCTTTAGGTAAAATTGATAATAATAATTTTGGCTTTTAAAATATTCCTTTCCAAAAACACAAAATGTCGACATCGAATGATCAAATGGCAACACGTTTTATTTTGTCACGATTGCCAAAAATAGGCAAAACACTTTCAGATTCAGTTCAAGTTGGTGAATCGTATGATTTTGTTCCAGTGGTTTTATAAAGTTTTTTCCCTTTATTATAAAAGTTGATTTTGAATGATCATCCCTGTTTGGAATCCATTTATGGACTTTAAAAAGTTTTAACAATCTGAATAAAAAATCGTATGAGTTATCAGCACAAGCACAATCTTCAGCAACATTCATTGAACCTGTAACCGATCCAACCCGAAGCCAAAATTGATCACTCCCAAAATTCTCTTGTTATCGATAAATTTCTATTTATCTGGAGACTAGACCAATTTGGTGGTCTGCCACAAGTTTTACAAAATAGTCAAAATGTTGTTTACCAAGTTCAAAGTGTTGGAACACCACTTGTACAGGACATTAAAAACAATTTTTAGGAACTTTATCAACGTAGAAGTGACGTCAATGAAGAGCAAAATTCAAGCATTGCTGCACCTATACGACACCAAAAAGATACAAGCCACCAAAAGACAGCAAAATTCTTGGTTAAAACAAAAATCAGAAATAGATCGACTTTGTGATTGTCCAAAAATCAAAAAATAAATTAAAATATTTGTATCCTGGTAAAGTTAGCCGAAAGTTGCCAGCCGAAAGAAAAAATCGGTAATGCAGATTGTAGCCGAAAATAAAAAAATTAAGTCGTTATCAGTCGATAGTGTTTAGCCGAAAATTACTATGTATAGCATTGAAGACTTTCTTCAATATTCTTAAGTGGCAAAACCTGCCTTCAGTCCGTCGTGGGAAACTGGAAATTCGAAAAACCGAAAAAAAAATATTTAAAATTGGTATAAAATCAACCTTTAGAGTGTTATGTCTGGAGATGGATTGCATTGATGTGACTTGTCAATAGCTTTTGCAGGAAAAAAATTCCGTTCAAGTTTTCCGTGGGAAATCTAGGAAAATTCTATATGCTAAAAATGTCGGTAGTTATTGATAAATCACATCAAATCAATCCAACTCCAGTTTCGAATGATTTTAGGAAAATCGAAGTTTCCAAGATGAATTTGTTCCTCGAAAAATCGTTTGAGAAATCACATCAATGCAATATGTCTCCAGATGTAGCACTCTAGAGGCTGATTTTATACAAATTTTCTAATGAGTTTTTGAAAATCGAATTTTACCAGATTTCCCACGGGAAATTTGAACTGCAATTCTTAATGCGGTAGCTATTGATTTTCTTCAGACAAAATACTCAAGAAGGTGATTTGATACCAAGTTTCGAATGATTTTAGAAAAATCGAATTTTCCTAGATTTTCCACGGGAAATTTGAACTGCATCTGTTCCTGCGATAACTATTGACAAATCGCATCAAAGCAATCTATTTCTAGCCATAATACACAAGAAGGTGATTTGATACCAAGTTTCGAATGCTTTTAGGAAAATCGAAATTTCCCAGATTTCCCACGAGAAATTTGAACTGCATTTGTTCTTGCGATAGCTATTGACAAATCAAATCAAAGGAATCATTCTCCATACATAACACCCTAGAAGCTGATTTGCTACAAAGTTTCGAATGATTTTAGGAAAATCGAATTTTCCCAGATTTTCCACGAGAAATTTGTAATGAATTTTTCCCTGCTTTAGATTTTGAGAAATCGCATCAATGCAACCCATCTCTAGACATAACAACCTAGAGGCTGATTTTATTCAAATTTTCTAATGATTTTTGGAAAATCGAATTTTCCCGGATTTTTGAATTGAATTTTTTTCTTTGGTGACAAATCACCAAAAACGATTCGTCTTCAGATATACACTACTCTAGAGGCTGATTTAATTTCAATTTTTGGGGTTCTTCTACTTTTTCGATAATTTCCACGAGTAGGGGGAACACAATTTTCCACGTAAGACAATTTACAAAAGTGTTTATTGCATTCCATGTATCCTGTTTACTATTGAACTTTAGAATATTAGTATCGTAATTTGCATTAACGACTGTATACTTTTGGCTAACTCTGACAAAGAAATATTTGTTGCATATAAACATTTGCATATTTAGCGATTCTCGGTGGTTTCGAAAATTGTCCAAGGTCAGATATTCCATAAAGTAAATCCAAGAGAAATTGACTAATTCCTACTGAAATATGTAGCTTCACTTTGCTCAAACATTTAACTGCTTTTTCCAAGAGTTTTAAAATGTGAAGTGATTATTTATCAGAAGCCCATTTTGACCAGAGCTACAAGAGAATTTGCGTTCATTAACGGGAATTGGGACTGTAAAAAATTACCAATTTCTCGGGATTTCGCTCTCGGAAATTTCCGGGAAGCACCCATTAGTGTACACACAAAAAGTATTTAATTTTTAATTATCCCGGAAGGTTTAGTCGACAACACAAAATATTGCCTGACGTTGTTCCAACTTCACCACATTCAAGCCACTATAAAAAACACGAAATCCTAATTGCAGTATTTATAATACAGTTCCCAGCTTAAAATCCGGTTCTACCCAAAACACTTATCACCATCAACATAATCATCATAATTATCATCATCATCATCATCATTACAATACAATCAATATTATCGATGAATAAATCGATTTTCATTAAATTCATCAGCATTACAATAGATTTCCATTCAATTTTCCTCATTTATATTATGTATTTTCAATTTTTTATTTTTTTATTAAAATTATTGGAAAAATCAAAATAAAAATCCAGAATTTTTTTTTTTTTTTTTTGTGTTTGAGCAATGGTGGAATATACATGGTACATAAAAAGCAATAACATTAATTCAATTAAGGATTAAAGTTTTATTTCGTTTAAACTCTGTGGATATATACGTTCGTAAGAATAATGATGGAGGAAAACCAGCAAAAAAAAAAAAACAAAAATCGGGAAATCGTAAAAATATAAAGTTTTCATGTGTTTGAAAAACATTATTGTTTATGGCTCTGATCGATTATTAAATGGAAAATGTTCATAAGAGAAGAATATGTCAAACTACATTTCCACTTACATCAAACCAATCAATCAACCAACTCGAACACAAAAAACAAAAACCGTTGATGACTCAATAAAACAACATGTTTTAAGGATAATAAACCATAAAAGTAAAACATATACATATACTATAGATAGATGTTAAGCATGTTTAAAAAAATGTTAAAATTGGCGGGTGGTGATAAATTTTGATCCGCACCAAATGCATCATTGCCATTTATTATACCGATCGAATTCGATTTATCTTTTTACCAAATTTACAATAATTATTCAATTCAAAAATACAAAACAAAAAACTCCTGATTGTTTTATGAAGTGAATTTATGTATGTGTGTGTGGGTGTGTGAAATCTTGTGGAAAAGCGGCGTTACATTACATATTCAAATAAACGCGTAAAAATATTTTCTACGAGCTCTAAATTGATTGACATTTTTTGTAAATGTTGAAAAAAGCACATAGACACCTACTTTGCGTTTACATAATATTCATCGTGTATATGTTTGTGTGTGAGTGTGATAAATCTAATAAATTACAGCCACAAATCAAATTCTGATCAATTTCATCATCATTATCGCAGCCATGCTTTAAGATTATCTTTACACACATCCATATACATATATGTATACGAGTCTGTAAGTGTTACGAAGATGTTTCGTTGTTTTCAAATTTAATAAAGTAATTTTCAACATTATTTCGTTGTTATTACTATTGTTGTATGTTTAACATAAAAAAAAAAAGAAAATATATATTTGACATTTTTTGGGTAGACGACGGAGGATGAGGAAAATGGAATTAAATATTTTTTTCCCCGTTCATCTTTTGGAAAATTTATATAATCAGTCTTAACACTTGTGTTTTCATTTTCATTGCTTTCTGCTTTGTTTTTATTTTTTATTTGTGTGTTGTTGTTGGGATGAAAATTTATTTATTTATTTTAACTGATTTAAATATTTTATTTTAAATTGAATTACATTTAAAATTTTTATGTTCTATTTGTATATAAAGGATTGTTGTTGATATGGTTGGGGTGGTGGCGAGGAGGTTGACTGAAATGTCCATAATTTATCTTAATACAAAAAAAAAAGCCAAATTCGGAGATAAGATTATATAGATTTAGAATTACTTTAAAATTTATAATTTTAGCGGGTAATACCAAAATAAATTTAAAGCTGAACTTGAAATGCAATTTCCACTTCAAGTTTTTTTTTTTTTTTGCAAAATATACAAAATGCAGACAACTAAACGCTTTTGGATAAAACAAATGAAAATCCAAAAAGTAAAGGTCAAGCGTTGAGAGCTGTTATTAGATTAGGGGCCAAAAACATTTAAAAATTTTCCCACCGCCGGAGTGATTCAAAACATGGTTCAAAAGCACATCCTAGTCAAAGAGAGCATGAATGTCAGAGGTAAGATAAGGGTAACATCATAATACTACTAATTCTCTGTTTCTGTCTGCCTTGATTTGAAACCGTCAGACACCACGGTATGGTGGAAATTCATTTTATTCATTCTAAAGATTCCGAAGAATATAAAAAAAGTTACTTCTGGGACTAATGTTAAAAAAACTTACTATTTTTGGCCTTACTATGAACAAAACGAGCAAGAAATCAAAATTTCAAAAAATTTCGATTATTTGACGAATAAGGGTTGCTCATAAGGGATGAAGGAGGTGAATTTTTTGTAAATGTGACTAGCGATTATTGTTCAATAATGTTAATTCGGAAGAAATTCACCGTTAAGCCGCTGTAGAATCCTGCCGGCATTTCTATTTTCTTGAAAATTGGAAAAACAGAATATAAGCCATCTGAAACTTCTCTGTACTCACAGACCATAAACCTCTAACGGTAACAATTATGTCAAAATTATAATTTTATTTCCGCCCATCACACAAAATCACACAATTTCACAACATCAACGAAACATCAATGTGATGAGCATCTCTTCTTTTAATTTATAAACATTTTATTTGCTGTCTGCACAACAGGCTCTACTCGTCGTATTAACTGTCCAGATTTAGCGAATAATTTTAACTTTCTGTAAAAAAATCGTATATTTCATGTCAGGAATCAAAAGTTAACCGACGTACAAAATCTGGATTTTGAAAATTGAATCAAATAATTTTGAACATATCAACATGATCATGCACCTATAGTTGTTCCACTGCTCCGATGGAAAGGTAATCATTACATATCCTAACGAGCGTGGATCGATTTACTTTCACAAGGAACAATAATGTTCATAGATATCACGAAGCTCCTAGTTTCATATCGCATCTCGACAATAGTTCATAATCCAGAACCGCGAAAAATGCTTAATAGGATTGAGAGAGATTGGTTAAACCAAATAGTTAGCGCTCTCGCTTTGGGAGCGCCGATTCTTAATTCAAAAACTTTAAATAAGTATCTTGAAGCAATAATTTTATATTCTGAATACCCAGATGAATTCTGATAGAAAATTATTTTTCGTCCTAGCCTTCTTTTAAAATACGACTCCGTTCCATCCATCTACATATGGTAATATTTTCAATCTCATTCAAACCTTCTTTCAATTTTTTCGTACGATGAAATCTTGAACTTAAAAATTTCTAAAACGGGGTTCCAGGTAATTTCCAGCGTCTTTATTGTATCATCGATTTTAATGGGGCTCAGTTCATCCTCGCGAGCGTTTGCAGGTAGATAGGTTGTTAATTTTATGTTATTACTTGTCCATTTTCTTAAATTACTTAAGTCGTTTGCTTGCAAGATGGGGCTCTGCAAATGGCTTATTTTTATTAACTGCTTTCTAAGCAGTTTTTTTTGAATGAACATTTGATTTACGTTTCTAGATAACATGAGAAATTTGAACACAAATGTTTCATGTCAACCAAAAATCAATCAATCTCTTTAAATACACCTTATTAGTTCTTCGCAAATATTTTTTGTTAAAACATTTACCACCACATTTAGAAGATTGCGTGAAACTGGGAGTATGTTCAATGTGTTCAATCATCGGGTGGATGCTAATCCGGTGCCATCATTATCTGTTTATAGCGAAGGGCGGCTAGAAATGAACCTTTAATCAGTATCAGACGTTTGTCTTTATCGTTCATTGTCTCAAACTATAAAATTTGGAGTATTATTTATGACAATAATTTTCGCCCATACCATTATACAACCGTACATTGTCTTTGGCCCGCTTATTTTGAGAAACGAAGAGACTTTTGCAACCTACTTTTAGAAAGACAAATGGATGACGGACACTTTTTTCAAACATTTCCCTTTCAACGCACTCATCTCAACAAACATCGAAAACGGAGCTGCTTCCCCCTTCCGGAACGATCCCCTGCATAAAACCAATCAAGGAATCATCCCCGAAAATACTTATACTCAAGTACAAAATACCCTGTATTATGTGAGGCAGCAGATAATTAGGTTTATCCTGTTTGCTGCCCAACTGGTAATAATAAAATCAAATAAAAATAAAATATTGGAAAAAAGCCTTTTTGCCCTGAAAAGATTAAGAACGAGAAACTTGGCACCTGAAACAAGGTATCCTTTCCATGATAAATGAAGGTACCGTAGTACAGCTTTAACATAATGTAATACAAATTTAGAATTTTGATACTATAGGCGTATAATATGTTCCTCCAAGCGACAAGGTGGAAAGATGGAAACAGAAATCTTAGGCATATCGGTGACGGAGACAAAATAAGTAAACGAGAACGATGAACAGCAGAGGCGGCTCGAGGATTTTTCTACAAGTCCAGCGGCCTAGGCAAGCTTTAATACGGCGCCTTTTTGGAAAAAAATCGACTTAAAAATGTAAAAAGTAAAAGCCAATAACGATTAAACAAAAAATTATTTTATTGAATTCAACATTTTCTATTTTTACATTCTTATCATATATGTACATACTTAGTACTTTTTACACTTTCTGCCGTAGGCTCTTGGCGAAAGGCGAAACACACTTAATACACACATTTTTAAATTATTTTAAAAACACTTGTTAAATATTTCGCAAAATTACAAAAGGTTTAAAAAATCACTCGATCGATTTCGGCTTGTTAGGCCATCATCAGGAGTATCTACTAAACTGTAAAAATAAAAATGTAGTTATTTATATATATAGTTGGAAAAAGCAAAAAATGAAACAAAAGCATACAAATAAAAAATGTGGGAGTGGTAAATAATAAAAATGGTGAGAGCAATAAACATTAAAAATTAAAAGGGGGTGAGTTAAACACAGGTATATGATTATTGATTATAATGATTAGTCAACGGCCGAATAACAAAATTCCAGATGTTGTTGTTGTTTTTTTATATTTTTATTTTTTTTTATATTATAACCCGACGTATTAGTCATTTTATGGGAGGTTATGAGTATGGGAATAAAACAGTGCGGGGTCGGTAATTGGTGAGAAACGGATTTCTCTGTGTTCGTTGAGCATCTGCCCCAATTCTTTATGGTTTACCTAAAATCCATAAAGAAGGCATTCCGATTAGACCAATAGTACCGTATTGCGATGCATCTGCCTACAAGCTATGTAAGGGTTTCATAAACTTTTTCAACAGTCATACTAATTTCGTTTCGGCTTTCTCGGTTAAGAACTCGGTAGAATTGATTAACAAAATTCAGGATGTTGATATTCCACTACACTCAAAACTAGTTTCGTTTGACGTTGCTAGTCTTTTCACTTCTATTCCAATTAACATTTTGACTCAGATAGTTTATACTTACTTAGATAGGGATGTTGTAGATGGGAGCCTACGCAATGAACTGAAGCTGATATTTCAAACTTGTATTAAACAAAATTCTTTTTGCTTTGATAATTAATAAGTATTTCAGATTCACTGATGGTCTACCGATGGGCTCCACTCTGTCACCTTTTTTAGCAGAAATTTTCATGAATTTCTTCGAATAAACGATTGTATCAAGCAACAATCCTTATTTCCGTCATGTAATCTTTTGGTACAGATATGTTGATGATATACTATGTCTATGGAATGGAACTGATAGGCTATTAACCTCTTTTTTCCATTGGTTAAATTCTCAATATCCTACCATTAATTTTACGGTAGAAAAAGAAGAAAACAAATCTATTAACTTTCTAGATATAACAATAACCAGAATTAATTCTTCATTAGAGTACAAAATTTATCGAAAACCCACGTATACAGCAAAAAAAAAGTAAATAGTAAAAGTAAATTGAATTTCTGAAATCACATTTATTAGTTTGCTGAATCAGATTCTCCGCGCTTCTGAAAATCGTAATCATAATTTAAATGATTTCCACCATTCTGATCATTGTGACAACTTAACACTACAATTTAGCTGAAACTACTATTATAAATGTAAAATTTCTGCAAACCTGCCACTAAGATTGTAGAAGTTTAATCTATGATGGACGTTGTCCAGTAATCACAATGAAATGTTAATGATAGAATTAAAATCCTTGGACAAATATCCGAAACCACTAGAGGACATGGGAGAAAATTCTAAAAGAACGTTTCGGCGGCCATTTTGAAAAATAAAAAATGAAAGAGATCCATTTTTATAATCCCTATTCATTTATCTTTAAAATGAACCCAATAATTTTCGGATACTCATTTTTTTTCTATATCAATCGAATTTTTAAATATTTGAGACACCCTGTATCTTAAAAATATAACAACAACAAAACAAAAATCATGTTACATAAATTATTTGTTTTACTCAGTGCTACACATTCAAAACATAAAAATCATAAAATTAAAACATGACGACTTCCGGTCTCATATAAAGGATTTGTGATTTCATGTATTTTTCTCCATGTGCTGGAGATAACGAGATCACATTCCACTTCAGAAGCTGATTGTTCTTAGGTACGATATGATGTCCGCCTTACTTTGTGGTCAGTAGCAAAAAATTTTATGTATAGAGGTACATTTTAGGATATAATCTGATTGTTATCTGTACACAAAAAATTGTTCCGATTTCACTATACCTTGTTAACAACATTATCGATAATTTGTGTTCGAACAACAACAAAAATTAATTTGTAAATAAATTAATTATTATTGTATTACTACAGCATACTTATGTATGTACGTATATGTACATACAGTAGAAGAGAGTTATTTGAAAACAGTAAAAGCTCATAATCCCTTTTTTTCATGAAAAATTTCCCTTTGTGTGTTAAGTTCAATAATAGAATAGAAAATGTTGATGTATTTTTATGAAAATTTAAAGATTGATGATCCTTTTTGCCTATATATTATATATACTGTATGTACATAAAATCCCTCTCAGCATATAATCAACTATACCGAAAACATAACACTATATACAGTTTCTGTATAATAGTTTACATAATTTATGAATACACACATATATCAGGAGCATACATTTTCGGTTATGCTTGGATCATCATATATTATTTTGGTTTATGCATATATGGATATAAACATATTATTTTTGATATACATACTTTAATTAACTTCTACATTAATTTAAACCAATTTTATTTTGTTATCATTGTTCGGTTTAATTTGGGTGAAAATTGGTAGTAAGCCAAAAAGGAACTCAACATGCTAATTGTAAGCCTATAAAATTATCGAAACGAGATCGTAATTATGTTTTTGTATATACATACATAGAACATAGTAATTTGTGTAAAAAGTCATGCAGAAGTTATTCGATTTTATTTACTCCGCCGTTTCTATAGATCGGTGCAAAATCAATCAAAATTCTAGAAACTACCTAGCATGAGTTGCATTTTTCATTTCAAACGGAAAAAATAGTTTCTTAATTTCCTTGTACATTTATTTATTTTTGTTTTTTCATTTTGTATTCACTATAAACTCTGTGTATGTTGGTTGTTTTCGTTTTAATTAAAATATACACGATCTCACCCTCCATTTTAATACAAAAAAAAATGTTTATTACCTGTATAGTTCATCCCTGATACACCGTTCATCGATTAAAAAAAAATACGAGCACAATTATTTATATCAAACTCGAGCTTTTCCATTTTTGTTTTTTATATATGTATGTATGTACATATATCGCGAAAAGAAAAATAAGGACGAGGTATGGGAAATGAAAATAGTTTTCCAAGCATAATATTATTATTGGTATTTGGTTTTGTTAACAATCAAAATGTATTTTATATATCAAGCCGTTTAGTGAAATATTTTTAGAGAGCTTTTTTTATTATTGATATACAGAAATAGGTATTTGGCGGCAACAACAACATAAAACAAAAAATTTTATCTGCACAGATTAAATTCGACATAAGTTTTAATATTATATAAATAGAGTTTGCAAATAAGACATATACCTAAATGCTGTCATCATCAATGTGAATACTAATCAATTCCTGAGCTTTTTTGCAGTTTTTTTTTTTGTTAGTTTTGTATAGATTTTGGGGAAAAATGTGCTTAAAAGATTTATAATAGAAAACTAGTTTTAAAACTCTATATAGATATATGTACATAACATTTTTGCTCATGTCTCTATATATGTATATCCATCGATCTAAATTTCCATGTTTGTCGTCTATTGATGTTATCTCTGTATTATATACATACATACCTACATGTGTATCTATCGATATAAAATTTATTCTGGAGAGATAAGCTTACTCTTTATATGCAGAGTGATAAAATTGATAATAAATTCTTTCAGTCTAAAGTAAATTGAAATAAATTAAGTTCATTTGAACGATATACCGTACATATAGTACATTGTACGTATACAAGCTAAATATTCTGATAAATAGGATTGCATCGTGAATAGATTGTCGTCAAAGTGTGATTTTAATCAAGATTACAATATCCGCCTACCGTAATGTTTAGAGAGATACTGAAAACCTTAAAAGCTCACCTAAAATTTTAGCCACCAAGTGAAAAGCCGATATTTAACTAAATAAATGATCAAATCAAACGTAAAGATATCAAATTTTTTTGATTTTCCTCCACATATACATAAATATGTATGTACAAACATAAAAAAAAGGAGACGAAAATCGTTTTGTTGTTGTCGGTTTGATGATAGCGTATCGGGATAAAAAAGGTATATACGGTTAAGTATATTGAAATTTAGGTGTGTTTAGAAAATTAATAGGGCGTGAAAACCTTTTTATCAACCGATTTTTTTTTTTTTTTTTTTAGGTTTTAGTTACTTGGAATTTTATTTTAATACATGCCTATGTATGGTGCAAATACTCTTATATACGCTAGTTGGCTTAATTTGAATTACGCCCGGCTAATTCTAGGCAAATATCTAAATCTTATAAAGTCGATGTTGCTCGACTGTGAAAAGCGTTTTTTTGGTATTTACAGGTAAATGGAGTACAGGATTTAAACGAATTTTGATGAAATTCTCTGATAATCATTGCATAATTTTTTCTTTAGATTCAAGTTTCACAACATCATTATGATAACTCTTTGCTTTAACAGCAACACATGTGGTGGCATACCCGATGGCGTTTACTCATTTAGAAATTCTGCTGGAAAGTTCAATGCATCGCTGGTATCTTCTGAAACGACAGACATTCGACGGATCTGCTGGCATCTTTAAAAGCACTGTTATCTCAACCATTTTGATAAGGGCTGCCTGTTTCAAAACTTTACCTCCAGGTGAATTAAGTTGCATCGATGAAACGGAAGTAACGAGAAGCGAAACTGGAAGACTAAATAAGCTGTGTACTGTCAAAAGGAAGCACGATTTGATTTTTGCCTCGAATGAATGCCATCAGAATACTGTAAAGGTAACACTTTCTGGAACCACATGGATCATTCAAATAGAAACATCTTTGCCTTATTGTGTCATCATCATCAGCATCGATAATTTTGTCGAATACATCAAGCTGCTTCTGATTCAAGCTTTCGATTCGTTTCACAGCGTCTCTTTCTTCTTAAATAGGATCGCAGACCTATCCATTTGGTTCACATCCAGTTGGTGTTGGCAAACCCATTCGATCGCAAGACAATCTGTGTTGGCAAGATATCTCTGGCATCATGTCTATGATCAAGACACGTGTCGTTTTTCAAACTGTTCCACAATTCAAATGAACTTGACGGCTGAAAATAGCAATAGATGAAAGCGAATTTATCCTACAATAGCTCCATTGACAGTCCTAATT
Organism: Tipula helvola; assembly: GCA_963556165.1. NCBI lineage: Eukaryota > Metazoa > Arthropoda > Insecta > Diptera > Tipulidae > Tipula > Tipula helvola. Next base: position 386,643,840 of record OY744482.1, on the reverse strand, counting down.
GCATGAAAACTTGTGGCTCCAGGAGCATGTAACAGGAACCCGAATATAAAACTATTCTTCATCTCTTGAACTGATGCGTGTGACAATTTTATTTCCTCCTGGGTGTCGTTTCAGCTAGTTTCCTCTCACGTAGACGTATAGTGAAGAAAGATGTCAAAATAAAGCAAATTTAGTTTTATTTGTCCTATTTGAGCTGCCAACAAAGCGTCTTTCTCACCTCCTGGTTCAAACATGATTCGTTGTTGATTTCGAACGGGAAGTCTCATAAATGCATGTGAGCGATCGTGAATTGGAGTTTCCTCGTTGGACTAAGTTCTCGTTGTAGATGTACTTGATGGCACGTAACGATATACAATTTTCTCATTGATGAGCATCATATTCAAAGCTAAGTTTGGCCCATAAGCCTCCTTCTTGGTGCCGATACAATGGAAAACCGTCTTTGTTTTGCCCTGTCTTAGAACAACTCCGCTATTCATGCAAGGTGCTATTGGACTATTCCGTGCATCACATATTTAGTGACGATTGCGTAAAGTCGAAGATTTTCTTATTGTAGTGGGATTTTGGCGCTCACGAAATGATTCGGTTGTACATTTTTCTTCTGTTTGGAGTGTCACAAAGATGTGCGCATGCAGTAAGTCTCTCTTTTGAAATTAGCTGGTATAGACGTAAGTTATCGATTCTTCAAACACATCATGAACTGTTAGGTCATCCATCAACGATTTTAAATTTATGTAACGTGAAAATTCGTTCCAATAAATCAAGACGATTCACTGTTTGTTTTTGAGGTGTCAAGTTTACAGCTATTTCCGGCCAGTGTTGTACCGGCCACGTTGTAACGACATATTGACGCATATTTCGCGGTAAGCCATGCTAAATTTTGTTAATATTGCCGGACGTAGTTTAGGTTGTTTGCTTCCATCTGAAGGCACGAATCCGCACTGACCACTGCTGTACCAGTTTTTCTGAGCTGATGACTGGGCGAAATTAGTTACGAATGTGCTGTTTTGTGCTGCTTTGTATTGCAGCATGCTGACAATCGTAAGCTTCGCATTGGCAATTTAGTTGCCATCCAGGTTCTTCGTATGGATAAAAGATTGAATCCGACATTGGAACTAAATTAGGACTTAAAATATTAATATTAATCCTCGTTGATGTTCGTGTGTTGTTTCGTTGCTGATCAGATTAACGGTCTCCTTTGAAAACCATGTTTACAACTGGAAGCTCCTCTCCGGCTTGAACGTCGATAGGCTTCAAATGTGAAGTCGATAATAGGTTTGGCCATGCACTTTGAAGGCATATTGACCTCTTGCAGGCAAATCAATGACTTTGGCACCCATGGCACAGACGACAGTCTAATATTGTATGAACCGATGTTGTCATGAAAATTTGTTCGATTGGGATCATTCTGATCTAGCAATCTTCGCATGAAACCTGGATGCAAGTTCAGAACTGATAATCAGATGCTTTTCATGTGTCTAAATAAAGCTTTGGATAAACAAAGGCCACCTTGGTGGTCGAAACAGCTCCAAAGGTCCCGTCAAAAATTCAAAAGGCTTTTTATAGAAGCCAAGAAAACAAGAAATACGGCGGATTGGGACTACCATAAAGAAGTCCGCAGGATATACAAATATGAAATAAGAAGTGCCAAAATAAGTCTCTGGAGGCTCTACTTTCGTAAAATAAGGGAGTCCTCGGAGGCTGCGAGGCTACGGAAAGTACTGGCTTCAAATTCTATCATCCCAGCCACCGGATGGTGGTTCTTGGACCACAACAAGTGCTGAATCTTTGGAGTTACTACTGATGACACACTTTCTGGAGTGTACCGAACTGGCGTCTGAAATGCCGAATGCTTTTATTGGTTCAGGCATTGAAAGTAGAATAATAAGCAAGAGAAAGTTATAGTGTGGGCAATGAACAGCTTTAAGCCATATAAGTCAGCTGGACCTGATGGCATCTTTCCTGCGGATGTTCAGTAAGCCATTGACTAGGCTCTACCCTGGCTGGAAGTTATGTTCAGAGGCAGTCTGGAACTTTATCACATTTCTAGGAAATGGACTGAGGTAAATATTTATGCCTAAGGCGGGAAAAAGCTCTCTTTGCTATCCCAAAGACCTTGGGCCTATAAGATTATGCTCTTTTCTTTTAAAAATATTAGTAGCACAAATAGAAGCTCAAGTTTTAAGCTCTATTGAGCCGGCTAGGTGGACGAAATCTCAACAGGCGTATAGTGTAAAGGGAGATCGGTAGAAAACGTTCTCACTCCCTGATTTGCCCTATTGAGAAATCCCTAGGATTTTAGGAATACTCTTTGGTAACCTTTCTGGATATAGAAGATGCCTTTAGCAACGTTAAATCGATGGCAATAATTAGGCTTTGATGAGTCTGGGCGTGCATGAATCGCTCGTTGGCTGGATAGATCAGATGCTGAGATGCAGGACCGTGAAGGCTAAGCTAGGCGGGTCCTCCGTTAGCAGATTTGTAGTTGTGGGTACAACCGAAAGGTGTAGTTTTGTCCCCCTTTCTTTGGAACTTGGTTATAAATTACCTGTTTCTGGAACTAGAGGGACAAGGTTTATGGTGGTTGCTTATGCGGATGACGTTGCTATTGGTGTTTTTGGTAATATCCTTGTACTTTAAGAGAGCGCATGCAAAGCCCGCTTGGTCTTCTTTCTAAATGGGTCAACAATTGTGGTCAGTGTTCGGTAAATTATCAGGGCGAATTTTAGACACAAATTATGTTTAAAATTTAGAAACTAGTTGTTAAAAAACAACTACTGAGCTATAAACTAAAATAATACGCAAAGATTAAATCTGTAAAAACGTATCTGTATACGTTTCAGGCATATTTTCATTATTCTCACGAACCATAAACAGTTAATCAAATTAAAACAAAAAAAAAAATCACAAATCCAAAATTCGAACACATAATCACGTCCGATGTCGTTATATTATTCTCGTAAAGAATTTCGTGTCAACCAAATCGACCATAAATAATTATAATTGTTCTCTTACAAAACTACTATACAACAACAAGACGGCCCACAAAAAAAAAATTGAGAGTATTAAACACATAATCTGTGTATCCCCATAACCTTAATCCAATTATCTAATGTATATCAACTCCGCAAAGTTAAACTTACTACCACTCAACATACATATGTACAATAAACAGGAAGAAATACATAGACCTACATTTCTTCCGCAACATAACGAATAACTAATCATTTTTTTACAGTTAATTGCACAAATCAAATAAAAGTACAAAAAGCTTAACTGGATTGTGTATTTTTAATATTATATAAGCTTCCTTCTCGTAATAGTTTTTGTTGTTTTTATCTGTTCCCCCTCCCTTCCCCAAAAATCAAAAATAAAAATTCAGACAATTAACGAAACACTTTCAGAATATTATATAAAGCGGTGTGGAGGTAGAAAAAGCTTCAATTTTTGAAAAAAATAAAGTTTCATTGATTATTTCTTTTCAATATTGTAAACTTTTGTTTTATATGAGCTTTTATTATTTAGCTTCCCCGAAATAATCGAACGATATACATACATACATATATACAATACCATCAAAGCAAATACAAAAAAAAAAAAATTATTTACGATATCTTACCTTCAAGGTGGTGTGGTGTGTGCAGCTATACTAACAGAATTTATTATTACCATGCTTCAATGTTAGGTAATGCAAGGCACTTTTATGTTTGATTGGCTTTGTTGTAAAGTTTAGTTTTCTACTGCATCGTAAAAAAAAAAAAAAGTTGGTCTATTTTGTTGTTGTTAGTTATGGATAGTGATTATTTTAGCTCGCGTACAATGAATTTATTTTATTGGTGAGCAGCTTTTTATTTTTGCTGCTATTTTGTAATTCTCAAATGATTAATTTAAATTGAATTCTATAGTTTCGTTTGTATAGATATTTGATTTCGTTTATCGTGCTTAAGCTCCATATGTATGTATGTGGATTGAATACATTGGGGATAATTTTGTATACTTTTGTTTCAAACATAAAAATTCTAAATTTTTTATTTTTTTTTATGTTTGAATAGATAATTGTTTTGTTCCCGTAGGTCAGGTGGTTTTTGTGATAATTGAAATAATCGATTTTAATAAAAGCTCAAAAGCTTCATTCTTTTAAATGATAACAATCATCAACATTGTTATTTTTATACGTCTCTTTGATAATACATATTTTCATACGAACATTATACTACAGCAAATCAAACGAGCTTTTAACGAGTATATATTTAAGTACACAGAAGACTAACTTGGAAAGAAAATAAATTTATTGTTAATTATGCTGTTTTAAAAAAAAAATGTAAACTAAAAGTTTGTAATTTAAGATGTATAAGCGTAGAAAGGACGAGACAACAATAACATATGAAAGCTCGAATAAATTTAAACGAGAAACTTTCGATAAAATTTTTTTTTAGTAATAAAAATATTCGTTATTAAGAAAGCTTTACCGTACAGAAATTGTTTATTTTATTAAATATTAATTTATATTTATATGACTTAAGCTTTTTTTAAGTTTGTTAGCCGCAAATAAAAAAGTTGTAAGCTTCACCGTTTTCTTATTCTTGGTTGTATGTCATTTTGTAATTAGATTTTCAAAAAATGTAAATTGTATATACTTAATTTTGTTGAACAGAACTTTCTAGATATCTAGTAAGTAATAGTAATATTTTATTAAAATGAAGCTTTTGAATAACAATCACATTTATAAATTTGCAATAAGGGAACAAAACAAAAATAACATCATATAGTAGAAATAAGAATATATACAAACTGTTCACATTATCAATGTTCAGTTATCAATTTAAACAGACCCTTTTCAAATAAGCCTAAAGAGCTGATGTATTTTAGCTCTAAAGGCAAGCTGTCCCAGGTGATAATTGCATTTATCAATGCTGAATTATTTCTAGCATTAGTAACAGGCAAGTTAATATTTTCGTGCGCACTGACTGGGAAAAATTTAATTTCTTATGCAAGGGATAAATTACATCACAATAGCTAAAAATGGGTACAACCAAACTTTTTATTAAGCAAATTCTTAAGTTAACATGGCAAAACATTTTTATCAACCTAAGCGTGTTAATGCTATAATTAACACGCTGGAGCAAGGAGCTCACATGGTCATTCTTCCAAGTAAGATTAGAGTTCAGTATGAGCCCTAAATTGTTTATTGTTGGAACAAATGAGATGATATCACTGTCCAAATAAAGCACAGGTCCTAATATTAAGAGAAGTAATTCTAGAAAGAAACAATGCTTTACTTTTACCTGGGTTAATTGAAAGTGAATTATTTTTGGACCACAAAGTAATATTTCTAAGGTCAGAATTATGTCGCATGACAATATCATTCAATTCTGATAAGTTACCACCAATATACAGTTGTAAATCGTCAGCCTAAACATAATTTAAGATTGGACTGGACAATTTAGGATTCGCCATGCTAGATCATTTATATAAATAGAAAAGTGCAAAGGACCCAATATGGATCCCCAAAAAGAGAATGATCATCACCGTACCTCATACACTGCTTACGATTACAAAAATATGAATGTATCAACATAATAGCAGAATTGGAAAACTTATAATACAAATACAGCTTCTGTAGCAACTGGATATGATTAACGCAATCAATTGCCTTAGAAAAATCCAAGAGCAGCAAAATAGCCATCGAATTCCTTTTGTCCAAGGGAGACGACAGATTATCAGCTATATGTACAAGGGCTGTAGTAGTGCTACCTGTATCTAAACAGGTTTTTGCCATAGCCAGGATGTCGTCCTCAGGAGTATTAGTAACAAATCTTGAAAGATTTATCCAAAACATTTGAGTAACCGTTTGTATAACGAAATTATCCGGAATATTTTTAATATCACAAATATGTTTAGAGATTATGCGCTGTGGAGTTTTAACTTTAACTTTACTAGCATTTATATATTTGCTTGGTTGATTCGCAGCACCACTGTGAGAAGCAAGTGTATGATGCTGTAACAGGCATAACGGCAGGAGTTTTTACCCTTCAGCAAAAGTTGTAAAAGTATCAAAACTAGTATAGGACTGGAATATACTGAAATAAGATTGTCATCATTAATTAACGAAGATGTAACCACAGCTGCGGATGGAGGTAAACCAGTACATGAAAGTTGATCACAATTATTGATGACACCAATATTATATTATTCAATCAGCGAATCTAAATCTTCATTTACTCCTACAGAGGAATTTAAAGGCATAGATGTAGTAACATTAGCCAATCCCAACTTAGGTAAACAATCCAAAATCATGCCGATCTTTTTTTTTAAGACAGGAAACTTTGTTCATTAATTTAAGAAATGATTTATTTGAATCATTTGACAAATGAATCTTTTGTCAAATGAGATTCCGAAATTAGGCATATATCTATCTTTTCTATATTTAGGAAAATTTCTAACTCTGGAATTTGTTGTAACAGTCCACTTGCATTCCAATTGGCGATTCTGAATGTGTTATACATCTTTATAGATTAGTACATCGTAGAAGTGATTTCATTCACTGTTTCTTGATTATTTAAAGCCTCCAGGCTTCTCTCTTGTTTTAGTAGCCTTAGGTTTAAGGCTTCTATATTCTTTAGAATTTTTTCAAAAATTAGCCTTTGACCTTCTTTTTTGTTACTTACTGTTTCCCGCTGTTGTACAATCTGGGAGTATGTTGTTTGGCCTGCTATTGCTCTTGTTTGTGGTCGTTCTACCACTGATTTTTTGGGCATTGTCCTATTTCTAGACATTTCTCTGTTACAGTCTACGGATTTTGAAGGAGTAGTTTTTGTCAACTTACAAGTTTTGCCAAGATGTTGCCCCGAACATTTCACACATCTGGTTCTCGTTTGTAATATTTCTGCGTGTGATTATATTCTTGGCATTTCTTACACTGAGGTATGAAGTATGTGGATTTTCTTAGTGCTTCTATTCTAACTCTCATGTTAAGGACTGGCTTAATTTTGACAATTTTTCCCACTTTTTCTTTGCTATTAAAAGTAAGCATAAACTAATGGAAGCTGCTGATGTTTACGGCCTTCCATTATATCCTGCTTTGTACGGGTTGGGTGAAGACCTCTGGCCATCACTTTGATCGGGAGATCATTTTTATCCTCGTATGTCTACCATTCCTTGCCGTCATCTTTCAGCTTTGCAGCCAATGCTCTATAACTTTCAGTATCTGTTATATTGATTTTCCGTATGCTATTGTTCAATGCTGCAACTCTGCATTCTTTTGTAGTCACAGATTTCACTAATGATTGGACAGAATCATATTCAGTTACGCGAATAATTTTGATTGGTGATGGTGGCTTTTCCTTAATTTTAGTAGGTTGGTTTTCTTGATCAGATATATTTGGCTGACTTTGATTTAATACACCTGATTTTGAAGTTCGGTGTGAAACTACAATTTCTGGAGAAGATTCTGCCTTCCTTTGTTTGGCAGGAATTTTCTTCCTATTCTCTTTTAGGATCCAGTCTCTTAATTCTTCTTCGTCAGTGTGGAACTTTGTAGCACACTGTTCCTCTGATTTTGTGGCTTGAAAAGCATTTTTCTTACGGAACTCTGAAGCATCCTCCTGTTCCTCAGGTTCCTTAGATTGCAAAGAATTTTTCAGTTTCTCATTGTCTTAAGAGTATTTACTTCGTTGATTAACTCCGATGTAAGTTTTTCAATCTTACACAGATGTCTGCGTAGTTCTTGCTTCTGCTAGTGTTTTTTTAAAATCTTAATAAAACTACAAACACTTCTTACACTTTCTGCCGTAGGCACTTGGCGAAACACACTTAATACACACATTTTTAAATTTTTTTAAAAACACTTGTTAAATATTTCGCAAAATTACAAAAGGTTTAAAAAATCACTCGATCGATTTCGGCTTATTAGGCCATCATCAGGAGTATCTAATAAGCCGAAATCGATCGAGTGATTTTTTAAACCTTTTGTAATTTTGCGAAATATTTAACAAGTGTTTTTAAAAAATTTTAAAAATGTGTGTATTAAGTGTGTTTCGCCAAGTGCCTACGGCAGAAAGTGTAAGAAGTATTAAGTTGGCAGATTTGGCCACCCTCGCCGTAACATAGCGTCGAGATACTCCTGATGATGGCCTAATAAGCCGAAATCGATCGAGTGATTTTTTAAACCTTTTGTAATTTTGCGAAATATTTAACAAGTGTTTTTAAAAAATTTTAAAAATGTGGGTAAAAACTACAAACGTTGAAATTAAAAACGAAACAGTTTTAGAGACATGGAAGAATAAACGAGTTGAGGAAAATGGCAAAATGTATAGTGTAACCTACTACAACAGTGAACGTGTAAACCCTAATGAAACAATTATCAGCGATACCAGTGAGATAGCAAAAAAGTGATGGCAAAGAAGATACATCAGCGATCTGTAAAGCAGATCCATCATTAATAGTTGGATCGTCATTGAAAAGCGAGCAAAACTTGATAATTATCCAGAATATACGGTAACGAGAGCAACTGATGCAAAATGGGCGTCGTTTATTTTATTGATCTAAAAAATATGGCAAACAATGTCTGATTGAACCAAAACAGCATATGCGTGAGGACGAACTTTGGCGATATGACCGTAGGCGGCGATAACGGAAAATAGAGCTGCATTTGGAAAAGTAAGGGGGGCAACATTGGCGATAAAACGTGAATAATTTGACTGCGATTGAAGCACGACCGTTAACATGGTATCTGAACTTGTTCAACTGAGAATTGCCCCTTATAAAGTGCAGATTATAGAAAAATTCAGATCGGGCGCATTGGCGACACTTTGTTCAGTCCCCAATTCAAAAGATCCTATATATCGCTGCTCGGCCTTACGAAACTACCGGTTCTGATTAAGTGACACCGGCCATTGAAACCTGCGTGATATTAAAATAATTTTGGCTAGTATAACTTCATGTTTTAATTAACAGTGCCACGGGAAGTGCAATCACGCCTTTAACGCTACATGAGTTTACCGCTACAGGCTGGCCAATCCTAACGCTTGAATACTATAACCTTATCTGACACTGGGCCATTTCTAAGGCTCGCTGGTTATCGATGTAGAAATACATAAAAGACAGATATATCGATTTTATCCCGACGGCAGCCATGACGATGAATAAGATTATTGGGAAAGGTTCGAATTTTTGGAAATGTTTTGTCATTTGTGGAGGCCGGGAAAACTCCAAAAACCCGAAATATTGAGAAATTATCGAGAATATTATCAGAATTTAAACCCAATTCGCCCGGCACAATTCAGGTTCACTCCTATTGAAAATATTTTTGTAAAGCGAACAACCGATTTTTTAACAGATAAGATATCTAGCACTGCAGAAAATATTGAGGTTGAGAAACAAATTAATGTTTATCTAGACAAATGAATGATGCGTTCGAGTACATCAGATTTTGGAACTTTAGTCGTTTTTGCAATTAAAAAATAAAAATATTGAATAAGGCAGTTATAATGGATAGATATCATCTACCTTTAATTGAAGACCAAGTAGATCAATTGAGGGCCGAGTTGTAGACATTTTCTTGTGTGACGTACTGTACAAATTCAATACTACTTCAATACTAAATGAAATTATTATCGGTCAATTTACGGACCTATACACAACAACGCCTCAGTGATACTCAATTGTTGGGTTTTGAATTTTTGACAATGGATACAGTTTTAAACAATAAATGAACTCGGCTGATTCTGATAATTAAACATAAGTCTTATTAAATGCAACTTCATACGCAGATAAATATACCAAAGTTATTATTTCAACTTAAAAATAAATAAATAAAGCAAACAACTATAACTATACTCCGCTTATTTACAGAAAAGCACAACAAAAAGTTCGTTCATTCCATGTATTCTAGTGCAGTAAAATATATAAACTTACATTTAATTGAAAAAAATTAAAATTCTGTAACTCATTTTCAATTGTACAAAGTTCGAAGCACAACAACAACAACAACAGCAGCAAAAACAACTTTTATAGTAAAATTTTGTCTACCAACAGCACCAACATTTGGAACTCTTGATTCTATAACTTTTTATTTCACAATTATTCCCTAAAGGGACACTCATTTCAAATACAATAACACAACCTGAACAAAAGAATAGTTGGAATATTTATCTCTATGCACACACGTGTATTCAACATAAAGATACAAAACTATACAGAAAGCACAAGGAATCATAATACCTACATATAAAAAAATTGTAACATCATTTTATTTCAAAAGTTCAATAATTTAGTTTTACGATTCTTTTTCTCATCTTTAATTTTTTTTATGGTATATACCCACACTAAATTTACACAACGAGCTTTTTACCATTTTTTTTTTTGTTCATATTTGCCAATATCAAAATATAAAGAACTTTATTTGAACTTTTTTTATATTTTTATTCCCCTTCAACTATTTCTTGATTTCACATTAAAGTTTTATCGTTTTAAAATGTAAATTAATATAAGTAAATGTGTGTATTGTGAACAAAAAAATAAATCGTTATCTCTGAATTAGACGAGCTTTTCATTAGAAAAATATTTTTATGATTATCAATATTTTATCGACCATCAATTTGATGGTTTATGTAAATATTTCGTGAATATTAATTGAATACGTGTTTACGAGCTTTTGGAATGTCGTTAAATAAGTACTAAAATGAATAAAAAGCTGTTAGTGTTTTTTAATTTGATACTCGGAAATTTGTAGTAAAGTTGTTTCTTATGTAAATGTGAGTTGGATATGGATAATGAACGACAGTTGGGCATATTCGTGTAAAGAAACTTTTTTTTTTACATTTTGCAAGTAAAAAACTGCGTACAATCGTCTACATTACATATTATAAATCAATCCCAAATTATTCAGCAAGTAGATGTGAATGCAATAAAATTAACAACAATAAACAAACTTACAATTAAATATTAACAATAGATCAACAATTTTGCATTAGTATATTCGAGCTGCACGTATCGGCTCTCTTGAATCTATTTATTCAACTATCGATGACTGGCAGCTTACACAATTTATAAACCGGACGCTTAAAATAAATAAATTTTTTTTCCTTTATCTCCGTCCACTAGGCTCCATGATTTACCGAGTTCTTTCGCTTAGGCTAGCATCGTTCTTTTCCGTGGTACAGCTGGTCTTCCCACTTTTCATTTCTCTTACGGATTTCATTCTACTAACATCCGTGAAATGTTATTAGAAGTTTTTCTCAATGTGGGCCCGACCCACCTCAACATACGCTTTATTATTTCAAACTCAATATCTCTTTGCTTTGTTTGCCGCAAAAGTTTTATGTTGCTGAAGGTGTTTGTGTGCACCAAACACAGTTTTAAGGTTAAAATTGATTTGTTTAAAACAAATAATTTTTTGCATGCGTCTTAATATAAGTCGGAAGTCACCACTGAGGATCTAAACATTTTACGTGGTAAAAACTAAATTTTTTGTGAAACCTCAACGCGCTGGATGGCCTAACGATAAATTAGAACACTATGATACTTTCATACGTAATTTTACCGTATTTTGTTTTAAATTTTGCTTTGTTAAATTTTTGTGAGTCCCAACCGTTTTACATTTCTGAAAATTGCTAAAAGAAGTGTGGCCATTGCATAAGAAACAAATGGTTCAGAGGTATTTTATTAAGTTGAAAAATTTGGCAGAAACAAGAGCTTTACACAAGAATTAAGGAAGCTGGAATGAGCTGGAAAAATAACGGAAAAGAAAGATAAAGACAAAAAATAAATGAAGCCGAATCTGGTTGAATCACGAGAGCCAATTGTTTCCAAATACAATTTGAAGTGAAAGATAAATTTCGTGGAATAATAGTTTCACAAATCATTGGCGCTTAGGAAAAAGTCCTCTGGAACGATACACCGAAGTATGATTTGCTTATTAAACACACTACTAGGTAAATGAAATTTCAATTTACAAATCAAAAAATAGATGTTTTGGTCGGGCCACTACAAAGCCATTGAGAAAACTTATGGGCACAAATTCAGTACGAATTAAAAAAGAAAAGTTCCAGGAGTTTTGATGAGCTGTTCCAAAATATTGAGGACTCTGGAAAACACATTCAGCAGCCTGTCTTCCAAAATGCTGTTAAGTGGTTCTGATAAAATGACAGCTATCTTAATGGCATTGCTAAAACGTTAAATTATAGGTTTCGTGTCAATTGTTAAATTGTAGGACGAGTCAAAACCGTGTAAATTACACAGGGTAATTTACTCGCTCAACTGTGTACTGAACTCGAGTATAACAGCTTTAAAAGTGAATTAACCTGTGTTATAAAATAAATAATTGAATTTTGTAAGCACTTTACAGAGTCACGGTGCATTAAAATTACAACAATTATACAGTGTATGTATATAGTTTGTTTTGTCTGTTACCTTATTTGAACAACCAATACATATTTCACTATAATTTCACTATGTGACAGCTCTAAATCGTCCTAAGCATAAATAATTTAAGTTCGCTTTAATTATTAATATTATAACCACCCCAATACGTACATGTAGGCTTATAGCTTACATAACATAGTGTGAATAAACCCAGCGCAATTTTAATTTTAATACAATTTGCTTATTCAAAATTTATGTTTGTACTGTGATTTTGGAAACAAAAAAAAAAAATCCATCAAAACTATCATTTTGTTTCCGCCCGCGTCCCCAGTCTCCATGTACACCCCAGAACAAACATTTCAATATTTATTTACATTTTGTACACAAATATTCATATACAGTTGTTATTGTTGCACTTTTATAAAAATAATAACTTTGTATAATAAAAATAAAAAACTATAAAATGTAACACTTTTATAGTTGTGCTTTTTTATGTGTGTGTATGTATATGTTGTTTCTATACACTTACATGTAAATTGCTATGGGTTTTTATTGATTTTAATGTAAATTGTAGATGATATATATGTACATACGATAAATAAATAGATAGATATAACAAACGTATGTTTGTTGTTGCTGTTTGTGCACCATATGCACAGAGTGTTACATTTTTAACACTATTTCCGATCGTAAAAAAAAAGTTTAAATTTAATTATCCCGTTATATCCGTATTGAACGTATGTGCATATAAGCTAGCGTGCTTTAGTTACAAATTTAATTGCAATAAATTGTATTTGTTGCAATTTTAAGTGGATGGATTACGGTGTTTAGTTATTAGAGTATAAGAGTGCACCACTTTTCATTCTTTCATATAACGATACCGTTTTTAAATCAAATATTTCAGAATAAGAAAAGAAACATTAGATCTTTCCGGCTCCTCGGGCTACAATTTTTCAACAAAGCTTAACCTGATAAAATATTCTTTCCGTTATTTTCATTATTTTATAGGAGACGCTCTTAAACAGAGTACGGATTTTCTTAAATTTATACACTCCTTCCTTAATGTCACATTTGGCCCAAGCCATCTAAGAGATCCTAGTTCTGAAAGCAATAGGTGTTGTTGAAAATTCTTTAGAATCCAGAATGTTCATAATTCTCTTACTGAAGGTTTATGTCGTTTAACTGCATTAAATCAAGGCTAACTTTCTCCTAATCAAAAATTAAGTTTCTATCGAATTCACAATATGGCTTTTACCCAAAACATAGTACAAAAGATGCACTGCTAAACTTTTCCAAGTAAATCTATGACGCTTTGAATAACAATTTAATTGTTCCAGGGCTTTTTGTAGACGTTTCCAAAGCCTTCTACCGTTGAAAATACATTTAGTAGGAATTACAGACATAACTAATAGTTGGTTTCGATCTTACATAACAGATCTTAGTTAGGAAAAACAATTTCGGAGTTCTCCAAGGATCAGTCCTTGGTCCACCTCTATTTTTGATTTACAGCAATTCTATTTTTAAAATGCACCTGTCTTTACAATTACCATTACCGTTACGATTACCATCACCATTACCATTACTGTTACCATTACACAATTACCATTCCATTACCATTACCACTACATTCACCATTGCCATCACCACCATCATAACCATAACCAATACAAACAGTGACTATCAAAATCACCTTCACCATCCAGATTCGTTACGACGTTATACAAATGCGTTTTTCCAGATCCACCAGGTCGTCCTTGACCTTAATCTTAACCTTGTTCGTAACCTTAACAATTACCATCGCCATTACCATTATCGTTACCATTACATTTACCATTACCGCCACCATCATCATCATCATCACCACCATCACATTAGCACCTAATAATCATGAGGAAACATAACCATAGTGAAATGCATCATGCAACTAACAAGGAGGGTACCCCATTTAATGTTTCGAAGTTTTGCAACGTTAAAGAATACAAAACATATGTATGAGTCACGTATTTTCTTTTTAGTGCTAACTCGCTAATATGGTAAAAACTACCCCAACGTTCGACTCCCCTAAACACATTTTTATAAGTATCTCTTATACCATCCAAAATCTGAATATCTTTATTTGAATTGCAAAATTTTCATTTAACTAGTAATTGCATAAATCGGACAGCTAGTTTTGAATTATCTAACCAATGTCGCAGTTACAAGTGTATAGAGCGAAGCAACCCAACTTTGCAAGCCAAACCAAACTGGAAATTTTCGGTTAATCTCGATAACCTATTTAATCTTGAAGGTATCTACCTCGCCAAATTTCCACCTTCCTGAATACTACATATGTAAAGTGCATCACATCTAGTCACCTGGATAAATATGAACTAATCTCGGAAAACCTCAATTAACCTTGATGATTTTGACAAAAAAATACTCTAAGAAACTCTAATGATATCGAAATTTGAAAATATCGGTAAATCTAGAATACTCCCATAAACTTTTTTAATCTTAAAAATACTTGAATCCTCTATAAAAATCTGGAATATTCTTAAAAAACAGAAACCTTTCCAAAATCATGTTTCAAATCTTGAATAATCTCGAAAATTTCGAAAGTCTTAAAACCCTTAAAAGTTATGCAAATCAATACCAAATTGCCAACCAAATGTCGAACGTAAATCAACGAACGAAGTTCGTAATCTCGAATAATCTCGAAAAAAAATTGAAATATTGTTTCTTCGGTTACACGTGACATTAGACAGTAGTATTGCTTTTTTAATTAAGTTTAAAATACAATTGATGTCACATAATATCCGCAGCTTTAAACCGTTCAATAATAATGATCTGTGGTGTAAACGCCTTTATCATGGCTGATTTGAAAAAAAATAATTAGGAAACAAAAGATTTGGCTTAATATATAGCTTAGAAAATAAAAGCTTAACTTAATAAGCTTAGAAATATTTATGAATTTTGTGGAGCTTTCCTTGAATTAAATCTCAAATCAAACTTCTTCGCTTGGGCTACCTAAATACAAATTCTTCTCAAATGTAAATCTACCCAATAATAATTTTATTCAACCGCATTTTAAGTTTAACCACACTATCAGTATAATCAAAAATCGCATGCTACGAAAAACTTGTCTTTCATTAGCAAACTCATAAAAGCTCTTGCCGATTATTTTTGTGCTATATAAGGCAACATAAAAGCAAAACGTTTTATTTTTTTTATGTAAATCTCGTTTATCCGTCAATGCGAACAAAACACAAAAAGTCTTGTGCAAACATTCCAACTTTTGGGTAATTTTTGTGTTATGAATTCATAGATTTGCCAACAACAAACCTTTATGTTTATTATTTTCCATTAAATTATTTATTCAAATGTGAAGAAAACTAAATAAAGAATAAAAAAAATGTTTTCCCTTTCAAACAGATTTTCCATTTTGATTTTCTTAATTTTAATTTTTTTGGTTGAAATGATAATTTCTGTGTGTCTTGCTGTGTGTGTTGTGTTGTTGCTTCGTTTCGTCTGTAATTTTGGTTGAATTGTAGAAAACTCGAGATAATCTCGTTATCGTAATGAGAGTTTAATTAGAATTTTCTTTTACTTGTATTTTTTATTTTTTTTTGCTGCTGTGGTTTTTCATTTAACTATTGTTGGTTTACATTTTTGTTGTAAATTTATGCATGGGGGAAGCAAGTAGATGGTATCATGACGAAATAAAAAAAATAATTACTGAGTAAATTCAAAGAAAACAAATCATTTGTGTGAGTGTGTGTAGTGTATGGTACTCCGGTATTTAGTCGTTGGGATCAAACCTTCTCATACTCTTTTTGAATACGTAAAGTGGACTTCGTGTCGTCGCATAAATTAATTTTTTTATTTTTTTTCACATTTTTCTGTTTTGATTTTTTGATCTTTATACACAATGTACACTATTCGTACTGGTGTATATTCTGCTGAGTCTAGATTTCATGTTATGATGCCAATTTTGTATGGTTTTTACTGGGAAATTGTTTTGGTACATAATACCAAACGAAAACATGAAAATTAGCTTGACTTGTTTGCAGTTACGACATTTATGAAAATATTTTTATGGTCAAACAATATTTTTATAGGTAAGTTAATTTTGGGTAATGCGGTTTTAGTTTAGGATACTTTTATTACTTTACATGATGTTTATGAAATTCAATTGCCTTATTAAAATGATACAGTTTAGTAGCAATATCAATTTTTAGGAAAACTGTAGGAATTTTGATGGCATCTCAGTGCGTATTTTACTCAGATATTTTAGTTGTAAACTAACTTAAAGCAGATACCAATTTCAATGCCGAAGAGAATTCGACGTGGCACCCCAAGAACAATCAATTGAATACTTTTGAATGACGAAGCAGTTAATTATGAGCCTGCATATGATTATTAAAACTTTCTTTCAATAGTAAAAAATGCTGAAATATACAACAGGTGTACTCCCAAAGAAGATTCAATTATATTAGATAATTATTAGAAGATTTAACTTAGCTTGATTTTTACAGCTCCACTTGTTACTTGTTGTCTTTCAATGTTCAGAAAACACACAAAAAACTTGTTGTGGGGTTCAAAGCTGTCATTCAGTTTTGACGTCAAGAAGCATCGGATCCCTTAGATTCACTAAGATTATAGTGATACATTTTGGTGGAAACAACTTTATTGTAACGAACAAATAGTTTCACTTCATTGATTACCGCTCTGTGGTGCTCCTGATGCTATGTTAATACGTATAGTGTTTTTGAATCCACATTTTTCGACTCCCTTTAACAGATTTTGACTTTTTGTGGAAGTTGGCCTGCCGTGGAATATCGAAAAATTAAAAAACAAAAACTTCTGTTTGAGGATTGTCAGGGTCTTACAACCTTGTTTATTGTCATATAACCTTTAAAACTAAAAATGGTTAATCAAAAATTATGTAGATCTGATCCTAGAGATACTGCCACTTGGCTATAAGTAAAATTCCATAACAGGAAACTACCTTCCGAACAAAAATTGGTAAAATTAAAAATTCTTTGTACCTTAAGATATTGCCCAATGACCTTGTAGTAAATACAAAATGGGAGCTGTACGGAGGAAACGATCGCAATCAATCACTTTCTTGAATTTGGCAGAAGATGCTTTTAAAGGAAGATGAGAAATTGAATATCGCTGGATAACGAATATTAAGTGCTCATCGTCGGTTTGGTTCGCTTCGACGGATGTAAGCAAATTTTAATTATATTCTTACCTGCCATCATTCCTCTGGGAAAGAGTGAAGGGGCTTAGTAAAAAAGATACTTTTCGATCGACATTCAGCAATGACGCATGTTGTGTAATATATTTAATCCATTTATCATAGCCTCTTGTATTCGATACCTTAAGCCTTGAAGGATTTAATATTTTGTTCTCTGACAAAGACTTATCAGAACCTTCTCAGAATTTTTGAGATCCAGTTGATAGAAAACTTCTTAAGCCATCAAGTCGTTGGGACCCTTCCAAAACGCATAAGTATTGAATGGATTACCAAGTGTTACAATGATGAATTCTTAATGCCCCTAATGGCATGGATATGCGGGATGAAACGTGTCAATAATTATTCAAAAATCTTTACAACAACAACAACAATACAGGTTTATATAACAGGTGTACTGTATATTCGTTTCAGTGCATCGATATATCAAATTCCTATTTATCTCTCAACAACTTCACCTCGTTTACGTCTTTGCAAAATCGCCAATTTTATACAATTAGAAGATGCTGTCAATACCGTATTTGTGAAATAATGAACTTTCAATACTTAATAAGTTTTTTAAATGAAGTATGTTCCTTTTCCGTTCTTAAACCCGAGGTACAGAATTCAACGTTGATGTGTTAATTATCTAAATTTTTGGAATTCTGTGAATTTAATAAATTCTATAAATTGTAATTCATAGTTCTGTACATTTTATATAAATTCTGTAAATTCTATAAAGTGTAAAAATCTAATAAGATCCTTAGATTCTATAAATCCTATAATTTCTGTAAATTCTATAAATTCCAAGAAATTTAAAAATTCAATAACGTTGCAGGTGAACGTTGCAGGTCACAACCACTCTTATGTCATAATATTTTGTAATTCTATTTTTGGTCAGCGGCTAAGTAGCTCTTCATTCGATGTATTTGATAAATTCTTTAAATTATTTCAATTCTGTTAGTTTTATAAATTCTACAAACTCAAATATTACCCAAAAATTCCGTAATTTTTATAAATTCTATAAATACAACTCCCGCCCGTTTATATCTGCTACGACTTTGTAATCCCATTTTTGGTTGGCGGGGAGAACCGAACACGATAAAAATTAGTTGTATAATTTGCTTTGTAAGTACCTATAAAACTCTCATAGAAAATTTCACATTTTTTGAACGAAGTCAATCCGCAGAAAATACAGTATCAAAGATCTGATTTTTTCAGTTTTTTTTTCGGTTTCCTTTTATAAATATTTGACTATTTCTCAGAGCAATGTTTTCAATTCCAACAATCTTGATATTTTTAGATAGAAACCATTTATTGATAATTGTATCGTTTAACGTAAAATTTTCTAAAATTATTGTATTATACTTTCCATCTTCGTTAATATTTTTAAGAATTGGTGATTTATTTAGCTTATGAATTTCATTCTAGTTTATCTTGATTTATTGTGCAATTCTGTTGGCAGCTTGTGCTAAACGATTCCCACCAGTTCTTAAAAATCGCTTTCATTCATTCACATATCTTTCTATACAATTTTCCCGATATTCTTGGTAGTTGAAGCAGATGTATGCATTGTTCTGTTGAGGCGAAGGTCATTATTCCGTCTCTCAGTAAATATTTGCATTTATCTACAAATTGTCGTAAATATTCTGTTAAAGCTATTGGTTTCCCTTTTCCACAATATATTCCAATAATAATTGGTTTACAATTTTTTATTTCCTGTATATGTATTAAAAAGGATAGGTCAAAACTGCCACTCCGAGCTTTTATAAATTGACAAATCATCAATATTCAAACTAAAGGTGATACTTATCTTTAAAATATTGCCTTAGGAACTTTTTAATCCTTGATTGCATTAATTTCCATTACCGACCGGATATAATGTTGTTGCAATACGAGTTTATAATAAAGTTCCTGGGTCTTGCGGAATTTCTTTATCAGGTAATTTACATGTCTTGAGCAATTTCAATAATTTACCAAGTGTCTGATTGGTAATATTATAACTTTAAGCCCAATTTCTTAATTCTTCTCTCAGGTTGACAAGGGTTTGTTTAACCCTCGCTTAGAACAAATGAAACATCACTATCGCTTAGGACCTCATCTAATTGATTTGTGTTTCATAAATCAGGAGTTTTCACATAGCAGAAAATTACTAATATAGGAGTGTTCTCTCGCACAGTTTTGTTGTGAGTCTAATGCTTCGAGATGCTTGGATAATGTTCAACTTTATTTCTTTTAACAGCTTTCTTAAATAAAACTTTGAAACCCTTGAATGTTTCAACACAAAGAAAAATAGTAGCAATTTGGTACTTATTATTTTGACAGAAATTCTAGAGGTAAAGAAATCAATAATAAGATTTAATACCAGTTAATTACTAAATTTGTTGTAAATTAACTTCAAATACCGATTTATTAAAGCCGATTATTAGTTGTGCCTGCTGTAATACTAAAACTTTTAAAGCTCTAAATTGATTTAAAGAGCTACATATTAAAACTAAGTGCTCTAAATTAAATAAAGCAAATTAAAAAATGTTAAAATCGGAGTCTAATGGGTAGCCAGAATCACCTAAGATCCAAATATTAATCCAAATAATTATCGAAAGGATCCATTGGCAGTATCGTGTGACGATTCTGGTTATCTCGCACATATGTATCATATTGAAAAATCTTATAGTTGCAGTTCATGAGCGCAATATACCTATCTGACTGAATTATTGCGAATGGGGAAAAATTTTAACAAGAATTTGTATAGACAATCAAAAATTGTAAAAAAATAATTTTGGTGAATGAATTATGTAAAAAGCCAATTAAAAAAAATGAAAAAGTCTTAAGGTGATTCATGTCAATTGTATCCAATCAATTAAGGTTCCTAGAAAACATTAAGCACAATTTGATTCAAATCTGTGGAATGATTTGCTATTCTGTAGCAGACAAACAAACTTCATATTTTATTTACAGAAGATACAGAAGATGATTTAACTACGATCAACTCTTAATGTCTCAAGTCAAAATAGTCACAAAATTACCTACATAATTGCCTATTTGTATACATGTGCAGTTTATACTAAATTTTCAAAATACAGTTTCAGATTTTTTATTGGTTTCCTTGATACTAGGACCAAATAACGGTACCATCTGTTCGAACAACCAGTTTCATGAACCAGTTTTTCCCATCGGTTTCCTTGATAGTGAATTATGGATCTCCTTTGAAATAATATCACGCTAATAGGGTACGGAGATAAGCACTAGGAAATATAGGAAATGAAATGCTTTGTGAAAAGAAAGTGGGATATCGATCACATAACGTTAATTCTGATTTTGTATTATTGGTTGTGTTTAATTGTTTTTACAATTTCGAATGAACCCCAGCGAGGCTCCGCCCAGACTGAATCACTGAGTAAAGAATTATATCAGACAATTCTCATGTTGCCCACGTAATACAATTTTTGAGAAAGAAATTTAGAACTTTGAGGATATTCTCTGAACGGAGACATTTAAATTTTTATGGATTTTCATAAAACTGGATCTAATTGTTAAAGGTTGACGATCAAAAATGGCGAATGCTATTTTAGCTGCTGTTCAACACGTTTTAGTTCTAAATAATCTAGTATTAAGTATGAGTCTGTGATTTGGTGGATTGAGAGTAGAAGATTTATATTGTTATGAGCAATTGTGATATTGGGGAAGTATTCACCAAAATAACGGACAATTTTGGAGAAAAGTGTCGTTCGGTGAGTCGGATAGATCCTAATTTTTTCTATTTTTTTGGTAAATAAAAATTTCGGCCTTTTTTATTTTTATGTTGGAGATTTCCGTTCGTACATACGTGTATTGCAGATGTTGCATACATTTATGAGGCTCTTTATCTTTTTCACCATATTCGGAAAGAAGTAGGTTCGATTAATTTGGTTTTATACTTCCTGTATTCCTCTATGGGCTCTCTCGTGTTCTTACTGATAATACGACTCTGCCCATCCTCACTGGTTACGTCTTCGACTATTTCCCAGAAAAATTTCTGGAAAGCTTTTTTGTATCGTTCCGTATAATGTTTCAGGGGCTAGTATTGCCGTCTGTTTACCATTGTGGAAGTCTTTCAGGTAATTTGTAATAGCTGTCTTCGTGAAGTTTTCTTTCGCAATTATTATTCTGTTGTTCTTCCGTAATCGTGGTATCAAGTGTGGTACAAACCATGAACATTAATTGGTTTCTATAGTAGTTTATTGGACGGTCAGTGCAATGTATAATGTAGTCGTCTGAGGTGCTAGCTGGTCGTCTGATTGTTCTACTATGGTACTTGCTAATTCACGTGTAGTGATTTCAGATACTTCGGATCTGCGATCACGTTGGCTTTTCCCTCCTTATATACTACGTCATAATCGTAGATTTCTAATTCTAATCTCCATCTTAAAATGTTTGAGTTCTTTTCGGATGATTTTAGGAACGTGAATGGTTTGTGATCCATTATAAATGTAAATCTGTTACCTGGTTTACAGCCCATATTATAGCGAGTTCCTCTTTTTCGTACGTCGCATAGTTATTTTCTCTTTTTTCAATGTTCTTATGCGAAAGCATTGGTCTTTCAATACCATTTTGGATTTGTCACAAAACCGGTAGTAAAACCGTTGGTAGTTAGAGTAAAGGTATCGCGAAGTCTGGGTATGTTAATACCGTCGCGATTAATTAGTGATTTTCCCAAATATAATTGCAACGCTTGCTGACTGGCGGCTAAAATATTTCGTATGGAGTTTTATATGGTCAAACATGTGTTTGAATTTTTCATTAAATTATTAATTTCGACTAAATTAATTTTAAAATTTGATATTTATTATTAATCGCAACATACTCATCTTTATTAATCATAAAAAAAAAGTAGGGGGATATCCACTAATTTAGACAAGAAACTTGTATTTGTAAACATGATTTTACGTGTTTTTGCATGTAAAAAAAAAAAAAAGTAGTCAGCGCTGCCCAAGCGTGGGGACAAATGAACTAAAATCGATATTGGGAAAGTCCCTCATTGTTTTAGCGTCCAAAGGATTTGATGCACTCTTGTTTTTTGATATTTAGCGGTACGTCCTTTTTGAGAATTTCGTTATGTTTTTGGTTATTTTCGAATAGTCCCTGATAAATCGTCTATAATATTCAAACAGTCCGAGAAATTGTTTAATTTGTTTTGACGTCTTTGGTAGCGGCCATTCTATTATTTTTTTAACTTTGTCCTTATTAGGTTTTACGCCATTTTGTGTAACAGTGTGTCCTAAAAACTCCGCTTTGTTTTAAAAAAATTCACACTTATCCAGTTGAATTTTTAGGTTAAACTGTGAAATTCTTCACAAGACCGTATCGAGGTTTTTTATGTGAGTGTTTAGGTTTTTCCCCCACTTTGATGATGTTGTCTAAATAGACAAGACATATTCTACCAATTAAAACATGTAAAACACATTTCAGGGCTCGTTGGAATGCCGGTGGTGCATTTTTTAGCCCGAATGGCATCCGACAAAATTCCAAATGCCCCCTTGTCGGACGGGAATGCTATTTTCTCTTGCGACTGAGTATCCATTGGTATCTGTACAGCGATTTTGGTCGCAAAATGAGGATTCATTTGAGGATTACCGGAAGGCAATAGTATTGGTAAATTGTATTGGTGGTGAATGTGCATTTTTTCTTTCAATTTTTCGTTAAATATGATGCAAATAAAAAAGATAAAATGACGCGAGTAATAGGGATAACATGATACAAATAAGAGGAATAAGCTCAGAAGAGAACGATTGATGTATTAAATATTGAGGAGACTGAGATAGAACAACAAATTTCGAAATAAAAAAAAAATTAAAAATATTACCTACGAAGCGAGACTCAAAATAAAAAATATTAACCAAAAAAAAAAACAAAAAAGTTAGAAAACAAAATGATTTTGCTTATTTGGTTTAGTATTGTGTTGCAACTCATGATGGTCGGTTGCTATGCTATACGATGTTATGTCCGAGGATGGAGAAATTTTATTGTAGCATATACACAGCAAATAAAAAAGCGAGATGTAATATAAATTCAATAAGAAGAATGTATAAATTAAAAATCATTTATTTATATTGTTAACCGAAATTGAGGACCGAAAATTTTTATGTGGCGTAATTAATTATCATACTTTTCAATAATAATTAAATATTTCACAATTAATTCTTAAAAATGAATTAATTCATAATTAAAATTTTAATTAATTAATTAATTTAAAAAAAATTGATGTAGCAAAATTAATCCTTTATTAAAAATTAATTAATTTCACGGTAAAAATTTCGCGAAATTAATTAATTTTTGTCGTTAGAATTAATTGTTGGTAGCTTAATGTAAGGGGCCAATTTAATTAAATTATACCTAAATTGTTATTAGTTATAATTTTTTTTTATGAAAATCAATAAATAATTAATGAAAAGAAAAATTATAAATTATATCACAATTATCACAATCTGCTTGAACAATAAATAACAATAGACTTAAAAATATTTATGAATTCCCCATGTCAGAAGAAAGGGAAAAATAACTCAAGGCGAGCGTAAGCACCAAAAATTTGAACCGATTCACCCGATTCGTTTATTTTTGATACTTACCACGAGGAAACGCATGAGAAAATACACTAATACAATAAAAACAATTTTACGGCACACAATAGCAAAATGCATATTATACGTTGTGTACATATACACAATTCTCAATCCTCAATCCTCATTTTGCGACCAAAATCGCTGCACTGGTGGACTCCAAATTTTAAGGCAAGGGTGGTGAAATATACTGATTTTCCCAATTTGTCCAGTATCTTCTCAATTTGAGGAAAAATCGCGTTAGTTTTGTTTCCAATGATTCTGCTTTGAATTTGCAACACTGTTGAATATTTTTGGTTTTTCGAATGCATTTCGAATATTAGGTTTGGTTTGAGTTACGTATTGTTTTCTCGAATTATTAGATATGATTTCGTTCGGGTTAAATTTACATAGAAAAGCATAAGCTTCTTCTATATCCTTGGGTTTTGCCGCTTGAGCATAACCGAAGTATGGGTTCCTTAGGCCCGATAAGAAAGCTGCCAGTGGCCATTTTTTTTGTTTTATTGTAGAAATTGTGTGTTGACGTGGTTTCAGTCTGTTTATTTGCCCAAAGTTTGGACTTATAATAGGTTAGTACTTGTTTATCCCCTAAGGTATCAAGAAGAATTTGTTTCACTTTTGTGGAGGTGTCCGGGTTACCAGCTAGACAAACTATGTCCCTCGCTTTACCCTCTATTTTGTCCTTCACATCATCTCCAATATATTTTGAGCTGTTCTGGGTGGACTTTGGACTTCCGGTTTGAACATCCTTAACGTGTCCTCTACCGTGGTAAGGCATGCTGTAACTTGCATTTTATTCCCGTCGAATTTCGGTATCGAGTTTATCGGGTCTGCGATTCGGAAGAGGTCGACTGGTTGGTTGACTTTGACATATTCTTTGGGTGGCGATGGTTGGACCTCCACCTTTTGTTCGAGATACCTCAGTATCTCGTCTTGTTTATTTGAACTTGGTTTTTGAACTAAGTGGGTTAATTAGGAGGATTATAATTTGTTGCTGTGTTCCCTCTCGCACCCTTGTATTATAGTATACGATGGTAATGTATCCCGGGTTTAATTATTCTAATTTCTTAACTTCTATTTTTAATATGAAATAGAGAATCTTCACATCTCTCTATTTGTATGTAAATGAAAAACCTTGAGTTTAATAATTTCACATTTTTCAACAATTAGTCCCAACTTTTGGTACAAAAAAAAAATCAACAATCCTCAGAAAAAATTGTATCCTGCTGATTCAATAATTCACTTAATAAAAAACAAGCTTTCAATAAAAATTTAATTTTATATCTGACTATTTAAAAATAATAAAAGTAAATAAAATTAAATTAAATTAAATAAATAAATTTACATTGAGTTACCCAGGAGTAACAGCAGCTATCTAACCCAATATATAGAACTGGCAGAGATATGTAAATTAAAATGAATATTTAAAAAAATTGCGCGAGAATACAAAAAAAAAAAATTTTATCGTTATTTTTAATTAAAATCAAACAACAGGTACTTTAGAATTTGGGATAACAATAAAACCGTATTTGCATTTTTGGGAAAATGGAAATGGAAAAACACAAAAAAAAAAGTTTTGTATATTAAAATTATCATATAACAGCAATTATGGCAAAATGATTTTTAACAAGTTATTGTTGATCATTTACGTATTTATTTTATTATTATTATTGAAACGTAAATATATAAGTTGAAAGCTTTACTTTTTTTGTCTATAACGGTTTTATTTGATATTTGTTACGCGATGGTATTTTTTCATTTCAATATAAAGGTGGTGATGGTGGTTGTTTATTAAGCTATCTCTGTGCCAGAATTGTTGTATAATTGTGTTGTGCGCGGTAACAATAAAAAACACATTTTATCATTAGTATCATCATCATCGTTATTATTAGCCCCAAACCACCTAAACAATTTCTACTTTGATTTGTTTCAACAACAACACTAAAAGCATTTTAAATTCATTGTATTTCTCCATTTGAAAATTGATGAAAGCACACACAAAAGTACAAAGTGGAAATTTTATTTGTTTGAAAGTTTTTTTTTTTTTTGCTTTTATGCTGTGTCTCTAAAGAATTTATTTGTAAAGAGGAAAAGAGGCAGGAAACATATAACTATGATAAAAATTAGCTTCAAAGACAATATAGCTCTTGCAGAGGAGCAAGAAAGATGACGCGAAAATGTTATATTACAAAGTTTTTAAATAGGTCAGGAATTGAAATGATAAAGAAAATAAATTATAGGCATTAGACATTGTAGCAAGACATACACACCATTACCAAATTTTTTTTTTACATTTCTATCGCAAAGTAGCATAATGCAAACAAAAATGTAACACAAAAAAAGCTGTCGTACTTTCTTCGATCGTTTCTCATTATCGACAAAATTGAAATATTTTAACTGGGAATTTATTTGAACAAACTTTTCTAATTATTTAATCAAGCTTGTCAATTTTAATAAAAAAAAAATTTTTTTTTAATGAAAGCAGATTGAAACGAGAACACAATTAGTTTATTGTTTTTACGTGGGTACAGCAGCTTTCATGTATATTCTGTATACATAATTCACAGACATTAATTTAAGACTTTGGTTTTTTCATTTTTTTGTGTGTATTTTATGGTAAATTTGCTGAAATGATACGGGTCAATTTCAAACGTCTTTCGGATTGTAATATTTAATAAGCGAAATTAAGTTTTTTTTTGCAGACGGCTTTTGTGACGATTTATATTGATTTATATTATTAAATTAATTAATGGAATGCTGAATCGTTTTAACAGTTTTAAAAGGAATTTTTCTAATTGTTTATCGCTTGTGTGTATTATCGTGCCCAATAAATTATGATTATGTTTATGGTGTAAGAGGTACATGTTATCGATATATAGAATCGGGGATTTTAATTTTCAATCGATTTCATTTGGAAAATTATTCTGATTACAAATACAGTTGTTCAAGTAAAATGAAAGATCATTTAAATGTCGCCTGGTTTATCTTGCTAATTTCCATATAGATTTTTGGGGTGGAGTTCTTAGGATGGTACAAAAAGCAAATATTGTCCTTTGTAGTAATTCCTTAAATTTGGCTCACATTTTAATATTATTACATAAGTAAAATCAATTGAACAACTGATAATCAAATCCTTCGTTCGTGTAAGCTAGATAGTTTTGTTCTACTTATTTGGTTATAAACTAGTCTGTTCTTTCTTTTTAATTACTTTTTGGCTAATTTTCTATTTTTATTCAAGTTAAATTTATATTTTCCTTAAAAACAATTGAAATTGAATCGATTCGTCAAAGTAATATTTGAATTTTGACATTTAAAGCCGTAAACCACCATCAGCGCCTTTCTTTTAGTTTGGTTTTTTAATATCGCATATTGTTTTATGCTCAATTTCTTGTGTAATTTTATGTTGAATATTTTGACAAATAAAATTAAATTTTCATGTCTAGGCCGGTACGAAGCTGAAGTGAAATGAAATTTTTCATATAAAATTGACAGAAGCGAAAACGAAAATGAAAATTTCCCCGCTGAGTTTCACTTTGCGGTACCATAAAATAAAGAATAATAAGAAGCATTAAGCGCATAGAACAATGAAATTCAATCAGCGCACTACGGCCGAAAATAAAACTAACATTAGATGTACACCGAGGGAAACAAATTATTTATAAACGTAATGAAATTCTTTATTTAAAATGGAATATTTATTTCCTTCACTGAATCTGCTCTTTAAATAAAAAAAATTCTCTCTCGTGCTTTTACGAACATTTTTTTTTTTGTGTTTCTTTATTTATATACGTTTGTGTACATTATTTTGGTTTTTTGGTATATGTATGTACATACTCGTATTTATAAACAAATTGGTTCGATTAGTTTTGAAAAAGAAACATGATGAACCGTCATGCGATAATTTTGCGTGGCAAAATAAAAAAGGATGAATTAATATGACTGTTTCCTCAATTAAAATATATGCGGTTTTTAATTTATTTTAACATCTAAGATCTAACACAAATTAAATAAAATTTGCTTCTAAAAATTAATTCAAATTTATGGTTGTTATTAAAGAAACCCTTTACTTTTTAATTTTTATTGAAAAATGATGAATGGAATCTATTTCATTTATATGTACTATTTTTCTTAATCTTTTCCATTTGCCAATTACAAGTTTTTCTAATTAATATAAGAAGCATTAGTTTCAAAATTTGAACGCGATGGTCGTAACAGGGATTATCAATATCATAAAATTCTTTGTCAATGCTGCTGCTTAATAAAATGTTTAAGAGGTCATGTTTGAGCCCAACAATGTGGGAATGTGATTTGAAAACGAATCAAAAATTGATATTTGTCGACAACAAATTTCAAAAAAAGATTGCGATGGGGCACGTAGCTTACCGAAACAATCTGTTAAATAATTTTTATTTTTTATCAGCAGTTCAGAACTACTCTCTACATAATCCGTTTCTTTTAGTAGTGTGGAGCAGCATGCCGCACAATTTACTTTCTTTACAATTCGATTAACTAAATATCCAACGAAATATCTGGAAGACGCCTGTGAATTAATACTAGATTCTTCAATTAAAGAATCATTCACATCGTTTTCCACTTCAACTAATGAATACATTTCGTCATCATCCGAGTCTTCGTCCACTTCAACCAACGAAAAAGTTTCATCACCAATTTCAACGAGACTTGAGGCATCATTTTCACAAGACTTTTTGTTAGTGTTGTTTTCATACCTTATTATCCATTCATCATTTTGTTGTTCTTCTCGTATAACATTTAATAATGTTGAATCTGCATCATCTTCAAAGTTTGATAAGCCCGAGAAGGATGTTAGATACTTAATGGATAAAAGTTTTGAAACAGTAAAACTAAATTCTTGAACCGATGGATTAAAATTATTTCCGTTTGCTCATCTTATTAAAGAAAATGTATTTTCTAACGCGTCTTGGTTTAATCTCGATGTTAAAAAATATTCAAAACCCAGGTTATCCTGTGTTAAACTCTTTAAAATGAAGAGAACCCCACGAATTGTCTGTACCATTCCATCGAAAGAATAAACTTTTTTGCGGTTACTCATCTTAATATTTTTTAAATATATTATCATTTCATTAAGATATACGACACTTTGATTAAGTTCATCGTTTTTTAAAGCGTATTTATACTGATTGGTATCAAACAAGGTTTTTGAATTAAGGATATCAAATAATTTATCAAATTTATCGAAAAGCTTCCAGGTTGCAGGTGCTTTATTTTTGACTACTTTGGAAAAATTATCTAGCTCGTAAGCAGTATTTATACCAGCTACTACGCTTCTGCTGAATACCTGAGACGCCAGTTTCACTTTCATTTTATCAAAATGTTGTGGATTAATTTGAAGCAAGGCTTAATTTGAAGTGGATCATTGAAAAATTTCCAACACAAACTTGTTTTTCCTCTGCTGAAAAATTACTTAAAGTGAGATAAGCTACTTAAATTTATTGCCACAGATATAACATTGAATCTGTCTTATTGTACCTCTGATTTATTACAAAATTATTAGACTGAGCTATACTTATGATCATGTCTGTCACAGAATTCGATTGGAATTTCATTACTTTAGGAATTATAATTCCACCATCTGATACTTCTAGTAACGTTTTATTCCATTATAAACAACAATGAATTTTCTTTATAATTATAAAAGTAATTTAGAAGTAAAATTATTAAATTTGCTTACACAGGAATAGTACTGTGTTAATATGACGAAGAAAAAATTGTAACATTTTATTTCAATGTTCTTCAAAATGTTTGTTTATTAATTTTCTTTTCTACTTTAACTTAAATTAATTATTGAATTCGTGTAATCACCAAATATGCAACCGATAAAGTATAAGTATACAGGGTGTCCGGGATTGGGGTGATAATCCGTTAAGAGGTGATTTCTTGATTCATTCTGGGTATTTCAAATTCAAAAATTAATAGCTGAACGCAGTAAATAAAAAATACGCTATTTCCTAAGCGAGAGGCAATTATCATAAAACAAATTATGCTTAATTTAATTCATAATATAAAGTTCATTAAAAAATCATTTTATAAAAGTCCTCTTGCTCTTTTTGAAGCAATCTCAGAAATGACATCGGCGAAGTTGATATTTTTTACTATTTCATTTTCTATTGACAAGATTGATAATGATGTAAATCTTTATTAATTATTTTCATTAAGCCGCCCCGGTGGCACAGTTGTTAGCATGCTTGCTTTAAGCTCCGGAGGTCCCGGGTTCGATTCCCGGCGGGTGATGAAAAAATCACGGCTGGTTTAATGTAAGGATCAATGAACTAATCACTCATTATCAGTTGTAAAAATGATTACGAAAACTTCAAAAATGAAGCGGCCAAATCCCTCCATGGGATGTAGCGCCAGCGAAAAAAAAAAAAAAAAATCTTTATTGATAATTTTTAATAATTTTCAATTTTGAAAAAAATCTTTCGGCTGATACAACTGTAACCGGTAAAACTTCTTTCGGTTCTCCTTAAACACTTGTTAAAACAAACTAATTAAATTACAACATTTAATTTAGATTTTTTAAAAAATTAATATATTTTCGGAAACACTGTGTTTCCATCATCAGATTATAAAAGTATCTACAAGGTAGTAACAATGTCGTAACAAAAGATTTACATAAAAATTGTCCGTTTTGAAATCCTCTCATTTTGCATTGTGTGTATACAATTTCATGACCTGCCTGAATCAGAGTATAAATTGGGCAACTCGTTGACAGGTTGCCATTTAAAGTTAATCAAATTTAATATTTGTAACCGGTGTTGTTAATATTATTTTCAGTACAGTGATTAGGTTTTGAAGATATTTAGAAAGGATGGATTTTGATTGTTAGGAAGAATGTACCGTAGAACTTCTAAACAAGTAGATTTTTCTGCGACAATATTTCTAAAGAACAACAATTCCTGAATTAAATCATTGGGATGAAAGTCTCCTTCGAGTGCAGCATGTAAACTTCTGCAACTAATAGAGGTGTCTAATTCTTTGATATATGTACTTTTTAATTTCTCTACATTATATAAAAATTCAAATATATTGTTATGCATTTCATATGATTCGTATCAATTCATAAATGACACAATAGCAGAATCGACAATTCTCAAAAAATAATTGGGTTTAAAATTTTCTTTTCCATCATTTATAGCATCATCGCCGGCTTCATAATCAAATAATGGTCGAATTTTCGCAGTCGCAATCTCCTATTCTCCTTGGCTTTAGCCAAAGACAGTGTGAAACCAGATTCTCTAAATTTTTCAAAAAATGATAACAATTCTTTTGGATGTTTGATTGTAAATTGTAGATATATAGCTTTGACACTATCGTTACGGCATTCACATCTGGACCTGGTATCTGAAAGAAGCTTCGGCGTTAGATATTTCACATTTTTTATTAAGAGATCCCATCGTGTCGTTGAAGCAGAAAATGTTGTATACACTTTCTGAAGAATACCAAAAAAATTGAAAGCTTTACCTAATTAAACTTAGAGGAGCACCCAGAGTCTAAACAGAATATTTTGAATTTAATGGAAACTTTAAATTTTCTAATACACGCACGAGTACATAATACGAGTATGAATGTTAAATTAAAATATTTTTTATAACATTTTTTTTTAAAGTTTATTTTATAAATTATTTTGTTTAGTTTTTAAGTTTGGTGGCAAAAATTAAAAATATTTACGCGAGGAATAAATTTATTAAAATATTATTGGGAATATTTGTGCGAGGCCTTCTTGAAGCACGAGGCTCTGTGCAGTTGCACGGTTCGCACTGCTACCAAGCCGTCCCTGCGTTGAATAACATACTATTATTCAACGCTGCCGCACTTAACGTAATTTACAATTTACTTAACTACACAAAATGCATTTTAGGAAAATCAATGTTAAAGTTTTGAAATTATTGTATTTTGCAGCAAAAATGAAAACTATTCTTCTTACATGTTGCTCAATCTAGTTTTAATTATTTTTGTTAGTTTTGATGATAAAGTTTATTATTAGGTATCGATTGGCATCAATAACTTAACTTGGCCGAAAATTATAATACTGTAAAATATGCTTAGCACTCCAGAACAGTGAAACATGAAGGTGCATGTGATGTAATCGCGTGGAGCTGTAAGTCAGATCGACCGCTGTAAGTCAATATGGACCGCTTTCTCAAGGAAAACTTAATTTCAAGTTAAGCTTGGAATTAAATATTTTATATCGTCCCAGAATGGCTTTTATAAAACCATCCTAAAATTAACAAATCACCACAATTCACTGGGCTTAAATATGATGGAGCTGTATGCTTGCCGCATAAGTTAGAACTCGGAGTTCGAAATTACCATATTTCCCATAAAAAATGAGCCCAGAAAACGTTGGCGGAAGGGTGGCAGAAAATCAGCCTGGGTTATACGCGAAAGCTGCTTTAATCATTGCCAAATAGACATAAAAGTTAATAATAAAAACAAAGCAATAATAATAGTCTACCAAATAGTAAACTATGAGAACAATGTACAGTATTATTTTAAATGGTTGTGACACCATTTGAATTTGTGAATTAATTTTTCTGTACTATTTTTCTCAATGAATTAATTGAGTTTATCTTTTTGTATTAATTAAATTACTAATAAATGTTATATAATAATTTCAATTGTTTAATTAAGTATTTAATTTTATAATATGTATTTGTTATTCCTCAAATTGGTCTACAATTAATTTTCATAATTTTAAATGTTAAAATGAGCTGAAAATCGTTAATTAATTGTTTGAAAGTTATTGTACATTTGTTAAATGTCCAAAAGAAATAATTGAATTAAAAATTTTAAAGAAATAAAATAAGTAAAATATCTAAAAATTAGTGTTTTTTATGTTTAACCTGGCAGTGCTTGTTAAATCTACGGACCGACATCTAAAAGAATAAAAAATTCCTCTTTAACCTTTTTCACAGATTGACTAGGCTCTGTATTGTAGGTATAAAAAGCTTATTTTATTTGATTTAGCTATTTAAAATACAAAAAATTCTAACAAAAACAATTTGGTTCATGTGCACAGAAGATTGTGTGTAATACAAATTTAGCCTGCACAAACTATTTTGAATGCAAGGAAAAAAATAAACAAAATTTGGTAGAAACATGAATGAAATATTTTCTACGTTTTCATTCATAAATAATTATGTAGTTCGATACAGAAAAAACCTTTCGATTTAATTGTATTAGCTATATGAATATAAAAAATCATAATACATAAACAAAACTATATCTACGGTACATCTTGATACCAAATGGGGATGTGGCTACATATTTACATAAAAACCAAAAATACAGAAAAACGAAACAAAGTGAAAACGAATGAAATGAGAAATTGAGAATATGCTTTACAGTGAAGGGAATATATATTCCATTTTCAATACAAAATTTCATATCATATTTAAATGAATTTGTTTCCCTTACTAGACATCTAATGTTAGTACCAGAAAATAATATTCAAAGAGTGTCGCTAGCTTCGCGCTGGCTTATAATTTTATTTTGGTTTGATTGTTCTTATACTTTGGTATTTTGTGGCGGTACGCAGTTTAGCTAGGGAAATGGGAGTTTTTGTATTAGAATACAGATGTCACTATTTTATCTCTATTCATTTTTTACTCCATTTTTATCTTCCCGGACGATACATGTGAAGATAAATTTTGACAATTTCATTTGAGTTTTTGCATTTTGAGGATAATCAACTATCGAAGTGAGTTTAATTGTATGTTGACAGAGACAATATGAAGTTATACGCATGAAAATATTTACGAAACTCGTCAAACTAAATTTTCATATCAGATTTATCTTCCTATTTTTGGAGACCAGGGCTAAAAATTGTATTAATCGGGAATAGGGCTGGCACCTTTCCAAAGTGTGTAATGTGGACACACAAATTCTGTATAAAATCATAAATTTTGGTCCACCAGCTCCAGCCGCATTATGTTTCATTCATGTTTCTTTCACAGTATTTAACCCTTTGTCGGATAAATATTCATCAAGATAGTGAATTTCTGGACCCCCCCCCCCTCCCT
Organism: Tipula helvola; assembly: GCA_963556165.1. NCBI lineage: Eukaryota > Metazoa > Arthropoda > Insecta > Diptera > Tipulidae > Tipula > Tipula helvola. The sequence continues at coordinate 386,609,605 of OY744482.1, read as the reverse complement.
CCTGATCAACACCGGGTGTAGTCCCCACAGAACGCTGTACCGTATTATTCAATGCATATTCAACAAGCTTAAATTTCTTTGTCCAATCGGAATGTTGCAATGGTTCAGTCAACTTTCCCAACATATTCTTAAGGACACGATTTACACGTTCCACTTGCCCATTTGCCTGAGGTGATGCTACCGCCACCTTAATATGTTGAATATTAAGTCTCTCCGCATAAGGGGCATTCACTTGTTCCTAACAAATTTTTGAGTTTGATAATCACGTGATCACGGTTCTGCGTTAGTCGTAATTGAAAATCAATATCGAAAGTATCAAGGAAAGCAATTATAGGATTCTGACTGAGGGCATCCACATGACTCATCTGCGAGTGCCATGACGATGTTTGTTCTTGTAATTATACTTTTCGATCTCCCATACCCATCTATAGTATTTCTAGAATTCACAACTCTTTTAATAAACGTAAGCACTAAAGAGTTACAGTCGGTTACACAATAGTAAACGGAATTCCCTCAAGGTAAACTCGGAAGCGGAGTAAGTTTCTAATAGTCTGAAGAGAAGTAGGTAACTGGGTGGAATTTCGAATCACCTAGTTTTTGCATGAGAGTAGCACCAAAACCGATTTTACTTACATCTATATGTAGCTCAGTCTCCCGAGTTGGATCATACATAGACAACACTGCGGCTGAAGTAAGAGATCGCTTGAGATTCTCAAATACTTAAAAACAATGGTCGTTAAAGTCAAACACGGCATCTTTCTGAAGGAGGCGATACAATGGGGCAGCAATGCGAGTAAATCCGGCTATAAACCGACGGAAGAAAGAGCACAATCCATTGAATGAATATAATTCACGGGCATTGGTAGGTACCGGGTATTAATGAACTGCATTCAGTTTATTGGTACTCGGTCTGATTCCTTTACCAGACACAACAAATTCTATATAATCAATGTATTATAGGCGAATTTACATTTATCTAGTACGGTAATCCACACACATACTTGTCTCACCATTTTTCTTTCTAACTAAAATAATGGCTGATGCATAAGGGGTCACTCGGTCACACATAATGTCCTCTATGTAGTAAACCACGTATAATTAATCTTACCTCTTGTCTTTCCTTAACTCAAATACGACGTGGATGGGTGTAAAATGGAAAATCATTTTCCAAGTGAATACGCATCTCGTAGTCCGGCACGTTAATGTCTGAAGAGTCGACCCCCAAATATTTTGTATTAATGCACTCCTCAAAAGATCTAACCTTATTAAATCCTAGCTCTGTATCTATATCATACTGAATATCAGAAACACTATTTACTGAACCGGCAAATAGACGAAAATCAGAGTCAAGATCAGAACCAGAAGAACCCATGGGCGCAAATGCACTAGAACAATTAATTGATAAATCACTCTTCACCAACTCAGATCGAAATAATGTAGCCAAACATTTGTTAAAAGCACAATCACCATCACAAAGATAAGAAACAGAAGCAAATACATCAACCGTATCAAATGCCAATGTATTATCGCCCTGGTTTAATGGTAATAAATTCACTTTATTTAATCTTTCAAAGAACAAGTTAATATTAAAAATCTGAAGTATTTCTCGGCCCACAAGCAAATCAACCGGAAGTATATGATCCGGGACAATGTGAACGGAAACCGAATTAATCTGTTTATGAATGCGCAAATAACACTGAATCTTACCGTAAGTAGGAGGTTGATTGGCAATGCTAACAATAGCGGATTTACCTAAAGGACCAACAGTCATATCCTACGCAGAAAACTTGTCAGGCTACCGGTATCCAAAAGAGAACTAATTAAAATAAATTGCGTACGCTGCTTAAGTTTTTCATCAAATGCAATACTTACACATGCCATACTCCTCACAGCCTGAGACAACTCCTCGATTTCTTCACTAATCATCTCGGAAGATGATGTTGTGGAACATTAATTTTATTTTTATTTTTAACGACCATTTATTTAGTATATATTTACATATTATTTAAATTTGACATTTTACACATTTATCCCGTCGCATCATTCTCACTACTGTAGCGCCTTTCCATAAAGCGGAGATTTGAATAACAAAAAAAGTAAATTCACCATTTTCCAGAATATTTATTAAATAATTTTCCCTCTTATCCAGAATAATTTTAAAGCCTTTATTGTTTCAATTAAATTCTATAAATTCAAAATCAACAGACAAGTTGAATAATTAAAACCAAACGTCCTTGATTTAAAGAAAATATCCAAACTGTGTGGAGCGCCGAGAGTGTCAAGCACTGGAAATAATATGTGAAAGGTTCGCAACCCGACTAACTGTTATATTCTCTACACAAATTAATTAGACATTTTATGTAAATCAACGCTAAAATATCGCATATTTATTATGATTAATGATAAATAAATACTGCTAATTATGTATTTTATTAACAAACATAGTATTTATATCACAATTTTCTATAAATCAACCAAATTTTAAATAAACTATTAAGTCTACAAAAAAAAAAATCTCCACAACATTATTTTGAATTTTATCAGTTCAACCCTTGATTCAATAGAATTTTTGGCATTTTAAATCGAAACATTTGATGCCGGTTGTGTTTTGGTAACGCGTGATGTGTTTTTTGTGATAAAATATTAATCAAAGTATTTTAATAAGTGTAAAATGTGTAATTAAGTTATATAATAAGTGATAAGTTTTAAGGTAAGTACAAAACTTTGTTATAAACTGTCTTCTTTTAGATTTTGACATCACATCACATATGAGTATTTCAGTTCAAATATATATAAAATTTTCGTTTGGTTACAAAGCAGGCATTGGTTTTATGAAGCAGGAATTGGTTGACAGTCTTAAAGTTTGCGTTCTGTTTCCTACGGTGTCGTTGTGTTTCCTAGGCAACACATCTCAACTGTATATTTGATTATTTTCGAACCTCTTGTTGTGTGTACTGAATATTGGGTTACTTTTCCGGCCGTTTTAAAATTTTGAGAGCAAGAAATTTTAATGATTCTGTATCGTTGGTATGTACGATTATTGCCGATGGTTTATAATTGAATTTACACATGACATTAATTTATGTTCTGAAACAGGATCTGAACCCCTGAATTCACCTTCAAGTTTCAAGTCGTGGAAATACTATAGGCTTCACAAACAAAAGTTCGTCCATCCGATTTATTTTGCTAATTTCCATATAGATTTATGAGGTAGAGTTCTTAGGATGGCACAAAAACCAAATATTGTCCTTTGTAGTCATCCCTTAAATTTGCCTCACATTTTAATATTATTACATAAGTAAAATCAATTGAACAACTGGAGGTGGGTGTATTCCCCTGAGTTTATATACAAGTGATTTTTTGCTGTGCTAATTTTAATTATTTAAAAATAATAATAGTGTTAATTTAGATAAAATAATTAATTAAAGTAATAATAAAGTTGTTTGTGATGCATGTAGTGTAATTTTGTAGTGAAATTTTGAGTGATTTTGAGTAGTTTTAAAAAAAAAAAATCTGTGCTTATGGTCATGAATTTTGACATAAAATAAAGTGAAATGGCCTTTGTTAATTTTGCTTTGATTGATACAAAAAAAATCCTAAAGCTTAAGTGGTTTGTGTAGTGTAATTAAAAGTGAATTTAAATATTGTCACGTTGAAATTGGTAAGCGAGTGTGTTTTCATTGTTAAAATTGTATAGCTGTAGATTTGTTTTGTATTTTGTGCGTTGTTTCTTGTTTTATTTTTGTTTTATCTTGGTTGAAACATGTTTGCGTATGGAAAGCATGTGATATTGTGTGTGCCCTCCGTATTTTAAATAATGGGGGAGTAGACCGTGTTTTGTTTAAAAATTAAAATATAATGATGATACAGGTATTTTGTTGGGAAATGTTTGTGAAGTTAAATTGGTAGGTAGAGAAATAAAATGAAATATGTGGCTGTTCATGTTAGTCAGTCATTGATGTCTGACAACCTTTTTGCGGTTGTATGAAGGGTAAGAAGTGAAATTTAAATGAGATACAAAAGGTTTATGTTGTGTCTTGTACTCGTGAAATCGTGAAAGTATTTTTATGCGAATTAACCCTAATCACCATACGTGAGTCTCGCAGACTCATTTTTAGTTTATAGTAATTGTCGTAGCTGTGTTATAATTGCGAAATTGAATTTTATTTTTGTCATTGCAATTTATAAATTTAATAAATATAATAAATTTTATATTTTGTTTTTTAAATTTCATATGAGTCCAAGAGACTCATCGCTTCTTTTTATATCGGTAAAATGACGTATGTTGATTAAGGTTAAAATCAACTTTTTGCGAATATATTAAATTAGTAATAAGATTATTTCAATTACTTCGGAATTACGATACACAATTAATCATTTTTTCTATGTGTCTATAAAATTGTTAATTGGTAATAATTTTATATTACTTTGGTCTAAAAAGACCAAAGTATTGAAATACTGTCAAAAATGACGAAACATTTGGATGGTCCAAAACCACTTTTCTGGACGTTTTGAAAGTCCCTGGCTCTGAAAAAGCAAAAAAAAAATGTCCGTCCGTCTGTCTGGATGTCTGTACCAGCGGTATCTCGAGAACGGCTTATCCGATTTTGAATTTTTTTTCGCCAATCTGTTTCTATGGTCAAGGCGGAGATTTGAAAAGCTTTTGGAGACTGTTCTTTATGAGGGTGGGGTACCTGCCATGTGTATTGGAAATGGGATTCTAAAATGTTTTCTGGATGAAGTTCTGGGATTCGAAATTTTTCTGGATGAAGTTCTGGAATATAGCCAAGTATGATGGAACTTGTCTATTTCTCAGCCGATTATGATGAAATTCAACATGTGTAATGGAAATGGAATTCTAAAATGAGTTTTGAATGAAATTCTGGAATATGGCTAAGTATGATGGAACTTGCCCATTTCTCAACCGATTATGATAGAATTCGACATGTGGGATAGAAATGGGATTCTAAAATGTTGTTTGGATGACATTCTGGAATATGGTCAAGTAGGATGGAACTTGCCCATTTCTCAACCGATTATGATGAAATTCGATATGTGTATTGGCAATGGGATTCTAAAATGAGTTTTGAATGAAATTCTGGAATATGGCCAAGTAGGATGGAACTTGGCTATTCCTTAACCGATTATAATGAAATTTGATATGTGTATTGGAAATGGGATTCTAAAAGGATTTTTGGATATAGCTCTGAAATATGGTCAAGTAGGATGGAACTTGGTTATTCCTTACCCGCTTATAATGAAATTTGACATGTGCGTTGTAAATGGGATTCTAAAATGATTTTTGGATAAAGTTCTGGAATATGGTCAGTTACACTGTCAGTACTGAAAAACTGTCACACCAAATTTATGACACAGGTGCGAATGATATCCCCATTTAATATACCAAAGATCGAAGTTCTGATCACCTCGTGAGGTTTCAGCCCTTTATATTTTTGTGTTGTATTTGTTTTGTGCAGTGGGATTTTAAACAGAATAGTCATAAGCAATTATTTATTTTAACTTTGACTTCGGAGGTAATTTCTGGGTCAATATAGCTACTTAGTTAACTATAGATTTGGAAATGAAATTTTATAGGGTTCCAGATTTTTTGTTTCTCAGTTAAGAATTTTAGCATACAATTTTATTAATAAAGGTAAATATTTAGTATTTAGTATTTAAAAAGAATTAACACTTTAATGCATCTCGAATTTCAGGTTATTTAGTTAGTGACTAATTTGATGTCTTTTTCAATTTAGATGCTGAATTTAATTTAATTTATTTAAGGGTGTTAAGGGCTGATTTTAAATAAAGAATTGAGCCGTTCATTTTGAAAGTGGTGCAAGTCCATTTTTAAAAAAATTTAAGTTAATGTTAACAATAGACTAATAAAAGTATAATCTTTCTAACGGTAAACAATTTATAGTCAAAATAATAAAAAAATAATCCCTAATACTTGTTCAAAAAATAAAAAAATTCAAAATCCCGTATATTTTTGCATTTATTGTTTCTCTATTCCTTCATTTTCTCGTTTCAACAAAATGTGGACTTGCCCCACTTCAAAATAAACGGCTCAATTAATGGTGAAGTAAATTAGGTTTTGGGTTTCACTGAATTTAATGAAATTAAATTAATTTTTATTTATAATTAAATTGAATTAAATTTAGTGAAATTAATTTTTTGTATGTAATCGAATCATTAATGTCATAATGTTAGTATTGATGTTGTTATTGGTATCCATGATACAAGGAATTAATAAGGTATGCTCAATAGATGTAATTACGCCATCCGGTGACAGAAATTTGTTTTTTATTTTTTGTTATTTCTCTATTTTATTTTGTTTTTAGCACGTCATTCGGTAGTATCGTGGTACAGCATCGAATGACGTGCTAAAAAACAAAACAAAATAGAGAAATTTGTACAAAAAATAAAAAATAAAAAACAAATTTCTGTCACCGGATGGCGTAATTACATCTATTGAGCATACCTTATTAAGTCTTTGTATCATGATTGGTATCTATGTCAATATTGGTATTGGTGTTGGCTTTAATGTTAATATGAGTATTAATGTTAATGCCAGTTTTAGTATTAGTAATGGTATTGGTATTTACGTTGAGATTGGTAGTTATATTAAGTTTGATAAATTAAAAAATAATCGTTAAAATGTTTTTAGTTCAGAGACTCGAAGTTTAGTCTGAGAAACTCGACTAAGCTGACATTGGCTGAGGCGATGCGCGACGGGCGGGGTTTAATTATTGTTATGCAAACCATTAATGTTAATTTATTTGTAGTACATAAAGATTAATTTTTAATTTATTTCAGAGAATTTCATGTAGGTATATTTAATTAATTTTAGAACAGTTTTTTTTTGTAATTCTTAATCTTCGTCTTTTTTTATCTTCTCTACATAATCGCCATTGATTTCAATACATTTCTTAAGTTTATCGATCCACTTTTCAAAATAGTCTTCAAAATCTTGTTTTTTAAGCTTCATTAACCGCATAAATTATCTCCGCGTTACTGTTAAAGACCTTTCCCTTCAATTTTTTTTTAATTTTTGGGAATAACCAGAAATCACAAGGTGCTGGTCGTATTTCTTCGATACCAGAGATTGCAATAAAGTGACTCGTTATTTTAGCAGTGTGAGCTGGCGCGTTGTCATGATGTAAAAAGTAGCATCAGTAATTCTCTTTCTTCCGGTTTTCCAACAAATTTTTGAAAACTTTTGGTAAGCAGTGTTCGGTGTACCATTTTTCAGTTACCGTCTGATCCTTTTCCAGGGGAATATCAGCTATACAATTTTTGATCGATGAAGTAAACTGACATCATTATTTTTGCTGCTTCGCTTTTACGAGTTGGTTTGCTCCTGTTGAGCTCCATACCATGGACTGCCGTTTGGTTTCCGGATCGTACTTTACTAAAGTTGCTATACTGCCCATTATCGAATTTATTTAGGAAAAATTTAGCAAAATGCACTCGAGAATCTTTTGGGTCTCATTTAAAATTCGTGAAACCCATCGAGCAGATTTCCTCGTGTATCCCAGATGATCACTTAATATTCGCGATACAGCCATGGCATCCAAGGCCAATGAATCAATTGGAAATATTCTGTAGAGACGGTGCAATTGTTCCATATGCAATTTGGCATTCATTGAATATTTGTAGTGGCTTTAGTTTACGCCGAAAACCGAAGAGAATCGCATAGCGAATTTTTGTTTGCGTATATGGTGGAATTTCGTCTGATCCATCCTCAGCTATTTTGAGTTTTATCGTCTCTATTTTAACCGATCGTTCTAAAATTTTGAAAGAAGTCTCATAAAACAATTGTAAAGGATTTGGTATTTTGTTTTTTTTAAAAAAAATTTAAGAGTCACCAACAAAACGAACTTTTGTTAGTCCCCTCGTATAAAGGATTATTGCAGACTTTAAATTTAGGAACTTTTTGAATAACCTGGAATAACTTTCCAGGAACTTAAGTAGTAAATGAACTTGAAATTATGTTGTCTTGTGTTAAATAATTTACTAACTATCAACTACTTAGGTGTCTGGTACCGGGTTGATTCTTTGTTACTAACATACCTTTCCTTTCCTTTCGGTTTTGTTATATGTAAAGGGTGTACGGAGGGGGCCTGGTGTCATCCGGGAGTTTTGCTTAGGCTTGGTTGTACATTCTGATCAATTATTCAATCAAAAATCAAATCTGTTTAGAGATTTTGTATATCGGTGAGCTGTGATGTAGTCTGCCAACATATATTTTCTGACTTCAATGGACTATATTTCACCTCTCCGACATACAAAAATTCTAAAAGTTTACAACAAATGCATTAAACCATCCTCTATCTCATGCTGAATTTATCTAGGTCGGCCAACAAATATTTATTGACTTCAAACGAATATATCACAGCCCATCCACATATAAAATGTCGAAAAGTGTACAACAAATGGATTTAACCATGCAATTATCTTATATCTCATACTATCTAGATAATGCTTATACTATCTGAGTATTTTCTTCCAGAAAGAAATTTACAAACATGTCACGATAGCAATATTTTCCGGGGCTGAGAACAAAAGTGTATAAACTTTAAGTAACTGTGGTGGTCCACTGATAGAATTTTGGCTAACCACAAAAAAATATTAAAAACTTTTCCGACTGCAGGATTTTCGGGGCTGAGAGTAAAATGTGTCACGGTACTATTTAGTGGTACCATCGCATTTTTCGGGGATGAAAACAGGGCTAACTTCGCATACATTTTTTTACAATAAAAAATTAATGAAAATTAGAGCGAAGACAACAATACGATTTTAGCCAAAACGCAAAACTAAATATTATAACTGTAATCGGTTATATAGTTGTGTTTTGTTTTATATATTGTTAAAAGAAACATAAATTATCGGCTAACATTGTGTGGTTTATTCTATTTAGTGTAGATGGCACAAATATACTTGTTTTGTAGGGTGTACCCGAACAAGTATAACGGGTACAAATGGGTTAGTTGGAACCAAACAAATATTTTTTATTTACATATATACCCATGACGTTACTTGAAATTCTGGGGCACGATACATGTTTGCTTACACAAAATTAATTATGTAATCTGAACTTGATCGATACCTTCCGCAACCGAATAAATATTACTAAACAATTCAATCTCAATTTATCTTACAATATTATTTATGATAGCAAATGACCTTTCACCCAATTTAACAAACATCTTCTCTGCCATAATAATATGTTCTGCCCCAAAAATAAAATCAAGACAACAAAAAAAAAAAAAAAAAAAATGCTCAGCAATTCATCCCGAAATAAACAACAGCAGCATATTTGAAAATATTTTTCAATAGAAACTTTTTTGTACAGATTATTATTATTCCTCTTATACGAGTATTGTTTGATTTGATGATCCTTAGAAAACGATAAGACAAAGACTGAAGAAGAAAATAAAACAAACCGAATATAATTTTTGGTGTTTTATATGTCACAGTACAGTGGTAATAGCTGTGTGTACCGGGTACTTACTTTTCTTCTCTATAAACGAGTATAATATACTACATGATTGTGCTGTGCGGAGGAACAAACAAACAAACAAATAAATAGTAGATTGAAAGAATTAGAAGAAGATAAATTGAATACCCTAAGGAAAATATATCTTGAATACCAACAACAAGAAAAAAAAAATTGTGAGTGAATTAAATTTCTTTTTTCATTTTATCTAATTTTTTGGATACTTTTTTGGGTACACAACAAGAAAAACACAAAAAAAAATGTTGTTGGCGAATAAGAAGACGGAAATGTTTATTTATCTTTGTCGATTTTCATGCTTTATGTATATCGCTATTTGTTTTTGTTGTCAAGCTTTTTTTTTATTTGGTTATTTATTTATTTATTGTTTATATCTCTCTAAAATGGAATAACACTTGTATTATTTTATATTTATTGTACTTTTTATTTGTAAAATAAATAAATTGATAAATAAAATACCAAAAAAAAAAATTCAAAAATAAATTATTTTTAATTTTATTTATTTACATTTCTCAAATTTTTGTTTTTGTTGCTTTTTCTTATCATCAATTTGATTGTTGTGGGAAAAAGTTTTACGATTCATATTGGGACCGTTGGACTATTCTGGTGGGAAAGATTTAATGAAACTTTTTTTTTGGGTTCTTATTTTCAAGGCAGTTATTAATGTTGACTTTTTTTTGTGTACTTTCAGGATCGTAGTGGACTAGGAAATGGATTAGATATGCGATCAATAGAACATTGTTTAAGTGATATAATGCGTGGAGTAGGAGGTGATAATGGACCACCGGATCATTTAAAAGGTAAGTTCTTTGCTAATTAGAAATTAATTAAAGTTTGTATGGCAACGTTTGAGACTACCAATGAATACTCAAGCTATGTTTAGGAAATTAATAAAAAACTCGTAATTGTGACTTTAGATGGGTTTCATGTTTAAGCCTTTTTTGAAGCTCAATTGTGGAACAATGACGAGATTGAATTTTCGGAGTTTCTTTATTATATTATACAAAAATTAAACAAAGTTTAAGGCGAGGTGAGTTAGGCTGAAAGCCAGCCTCCACTTATTACATCGAAAATTATTTTACTTGTTTTTTGATGGTATCTCTTGCGAGGCTGCCAACGGACCTCCGTTCATTCGGTGCCCTGTGTTTATTTTAATTTTGATAATTTATTTTTAATAAGTCAAAGCAAATCGTCCGAAAGCTCCAAAATATATCTTCAGAAGACCCCCCCAACAGAAAATTGTTTTTATAAAATTTTCGTAAAGAAAATTTCATAACTCGCCTTCCAATATTTTTGTTGGTTATAATTTAAAAAAGTACATAATTGCAATGTTGAACACGTTGAATTATTTGTTAACCCATAAAAGGGCCCGTTACATCAGGGAAGATTATATTATGACTTGGTGGTGTAGTTATAGTGAATTGGGTTAACCACTACAGATTGATTTCGGCAGATAAAAATCAAAATAGAAATCTTCATTTGTTGAAAGCTTCCGCCAGCAAACATTGCATTTTAATTTTAGGATTACCTTTTTTGAAACATATCCCGATATATTGATTCATGTAATTATTCATTAGTGAGCCATTTCAAAATTGGCTAGGGTTGTGGATAATGAGGTTTTTTGACAAAGTTTACAATGCTCTGTAACAGTACATTCAACTATAACCATTTAAAACAGGAATTTTCAACTTGTTCCAATAAAGAAATGGTAAGTCGGCCTATTCTAAAGCCCAATGCAATCAAAAAATAAAAATAAAATTTGAAGCTAATTAAGTAAGATTATTGTAAAATATTGTTATAAGCAATTTTAATTTGGAAAGCGAACGTCAACAAATGGATTGTGAAATGAATATTTAATCTCATCCTGCATCCACCTCCCATTCGTCAGATTTTGAAAAAAATCTATTTGAAAATGGAATGACGACTCGTTTCATGAATATATGCATGTTCGATAATTTCATTATCTTCATATTGTGTTTCATTAACCCATTTACTATTTTGTAAACCAAGGCTAGCAGTTGTCGCTGAAACAGTAATCTAACCGATAAAAACTCATCAAATAAAAATTCCGTTGGATGTGTTATTGGAACATGCAAAATATATTTCAATGCCCTTTTCTGTAATACATATTTCCAATTCAACTAACTTGTACGATACACAACCACTCCAAATCGGGCTTAAATTAGTTAATAGCAATAGGGACTTCTTAGGTAGTATACGTTTTATCCGATTGATAGCAAAAATTTATGGCAAGATCGCCTTCTATATTTTCGCTTTATAGGGTCTCCAGCTAAGCATACTATCAATCATCAAACCTAGACAGTTATAGCTAATAACTCTTTAAATTATGAAAGAGTTGTAAGTATATTTGAGTTTGCCTGTAAAACTTCTTCATCCAAAGTTCAGTTTTCAAAGATCATATATTTGGTTTTGTCGTGGTTCAGCATCAAATGATTCAGATCAAGCAAGTTTTTCAGAAGAATGTCTGAATTAATTTTTCTGAGTAAATCTGCTAGGTTCTCTGACTTGTATATATAATAACCACATCGTATGCAAATAATTGAATTTGTCCATGCAAATTTATAAAGGTTATATCATATATTAAATAGAGAAGACCCTAGAACAGATCATTGGAGAACACCTCTATTTAATGTGCCAGGTTTACTGCTTCAGTCTCCTATTTTGACTACTTGTTCTCTGTTTGAAAGATAGGATTGAATCCAGAAATAAGCAACCAAAATATTGATTCTTTATTGATTGTAGAGTGTAGATAATCAAAATCTTCAACTGTTGGATTTGAAAGATGTCTTTCAATGTCAACTGTGGCATTAATAAAATAAGGATTAAATCGTTCTGCTATCTATTTAGAGATACAGCTTTGCTGAGGTATTCTGACTTTTATTGTGGATGATTTGTTTAAAATAATTCCATATTTCTTTTTAAATTTTAATCCACTTAATTTTCCTTACTTGATAACAGTAGTATGTAGTTACACTCACTAGGGTATCTGTTCATTTACTAGGCTTTTGATTTCTCTGGTCAAACATGCTTTATGCCCGTTTGGTAAACATTTTTCCAATATCTCTAAATTCCGGTTATACCCTGGATAGATGGTGTAAGAAATCGTCAATATTTAAATTGTTTAATAGATAAGCCTAAGTCGAATTTAAAAACTGAATCTGATTCACGATATATTTCCTGTGGTTTGACTGGTGATACCGAATAATACCGTTGCTTAATTAGTTGTGCTTGACCTACGTCGATTTTATGGACGGGTATTAGCTGACTACCAGTGAAAGGCCTGTTATCGAACACCTAATTCATGTACATGACTACCTGTGAAAGGCCTGTTATCGAACACCTAATTCATGTTTTTGTTCGCCAGGGTTTAGTGCTGATTTGTGCGGAATTTCCAAATCGTTGATCGTTGTTGTAACTAAACTAAATACTTTCTAAAACTGAATTTCTACATATAGGAGTTGACCTAATCCGAGGCTATATAGGTGCGTATTCGAATAAAATTTTTGCAAGGATATGTCCTATCATTCGTTGCTTTTCTCCACTGGCAGTTTGAAGAATCGATGACAGGCTGTTTATTTTACATTTACTGGTGTTCAAAAACTATTTGGCATTACAACCCAGCACGGATACGTTAGCTCAACTGTCAAACAGTTCACGATAAAGCACTCCATTGATCAAAAAGTTGGCATACGGTCTGAAAACATGCATCGATGTAAAAATGGATACCATACCACATACCATTTTCTGTAATTATTTCCTGGATTTAAGATATTTTGTAGATCGGTTCAATCGCAATTTTCGTGTAGTTGGTCCAATTACTTCCAACTCATTGACTCGTGATTTTATTTGGCGATTTTGAAATTGTTGTCCTGCGGGTTTGGCCTGTAAATGTCCTCACGTATTCCTAATCAATAGATTTATGAGATATATCTCTTTTGCAATGGTCTCATCAATGATAAAGTTATACCCCGAACTGAATGATAGAAGTCCTGGAAAGGCTGTTTAAATTGTAGTTTTCTTCGTTCTTCCGCTTGTTTGACATCATCGTCTAACCTATGTGCCTTGAATCTTTGGATGATCGCCTAGGTAAATACTTCCCAATTGACTAAACAATTTATCTCTTGATACTCCCAATAGTAATCGAGCACTAAATGCTCGATCTTCTAATATAACGCTGATATTAGCAGCTAATCTGTCTTTATGTAGTCAATTGTTTACACTATGTATACAAATATTTATAGAGGAAGTTCGTTTTTTTCATCACCGGGATAACACATTTCCAATATTCTACCTCTACATATAACTTCGGGCTTGTTGAACTGCTGCTTGTCGACATAAAGTTGGTTATTGGTAGATTCGATGTCACTTCACAAGTTGAGAGCGGTAACAGTGGATTAAAATTCTCCGGCTCATTGAAATCTTTCTATTTTAAGGCTGAAATATTTATTTATTATTCATTCAAGGCACGTAAGGCCACAGGAAGAAATATGTTATGATCGGTTGCTAGGTGGAGGTATGCCGGTAAGACTTAAGTTCCTGTTAAGACATTCGGCTATTAAATCTACTCTCTCGTCTTCTGTTAAATCATCAGGAATCTTTTTTTCGATGCACCATCAGCAAAACAAGTGTGTTGTTCTCCAAATCTTTTCTGGAAAGATATTATGAACTGAGGTCTAAAAACACCAGAATAACTCCAAATCTCGCCTCAAAATAATTTTTCCTTATTGACGATTGTAAAAGTAAAGAAAGCGCCTCTCGAGGACAATAGTTAAAATGATGCACCTGATAAAATGACATTTGTCACAAATGCGACGAAAGAAAATTTAGCAATGCGGTAATTAAAAATTGTTGTTATAGTCCAAAATTGGAATTATTTACAATTATTAGCAATCCGATAAGTAAAAATTGTATTTACAGATCAAAATTGGAATTATTTACAACAATTTCGAACGTCAAATTATCAGGTAGCTCAGTTTAAAAATGTTCCACTAGGTGGAATCCGTGATGCTCCAATCGTCAATAGTAATTAAGATATTAGCTAAGATAAACGATTTTACCCTATTGCTAATAATAAGCTCCTTTATTAGCTAGCATCTTGGCAAACTTAAGTTCCTTAAAATAAGCGCAAACCGAATTCATTTGAAGGGCGTTTCTGAAAAATAGAACAATACAATTTATTTGAAAGGCAATGTGAGGTGGATTTTACCGACCATAACGACGTTAAAAGAAAATTTCCACGTTGTTCTATATCAAATAAATATGTTTAGCAACTACGAAGCTAAATCCGTTCGAAAAATAATTTAAAAGATCTTTCAACGAATATCATTTGCATTTACTGCCAAGTTTAAATATTCGTAAATGATATAATGGACCAACGCCGTTAAGTATACTAATAAATTAATACCAACCATTTCCCAGAAACATTTGCCTTATCTTAGAGCCTATACCAGTTTTAAGCCATCTCTGAACCAAACTGTGTTGCAGACGGCACGTAAGAAACCAAACTAGCTGTCGAGCAATTAAAAGAAAATCTACATAATGTATTTGTTCGTTCACCAAGTGGAGGTCAAAAATACTACAAAAGTTACCCAGAAGTCTTCATGTGCGTTACTGTTAAGTTCGACTTGTCGTGTAGAGCTTTTCTACTAGCCAAACGATTTACTTTATATCTTTATACAAACTTGAAAACTTATTTTGGAGCTTATTGGTGTAGTTTGCCTATAGGAGAACTTTACTAAAACGACTTTTGATGTTAAATAATTTTTGCAACATTTAACACCCGGATAATTTGCTAGGCGAATGAAAACATCAATAAGTGGAAGCGGTGGTTTAGTTAGAGTTTCCAAAATCTGTCGGTTTCCATTTGAGCAAAATGATCAATTCATCAAAAAATGGGTGTGCTAAAGGAAGGTTGAATGAGAGCTCCTCAGAAATTAGACAGACATCGCCCATGGTACATGTTGAAACTTCACGCATTGCAAGACACAATAATCAATACCACAACAGAAGTTCATCAATGCAAAATCAGTCCTCTTACCATAGCACCGCAAATTAGGATTTACTTTGCCTGAACAATGAATGCCACAATTTAGTTTAAGTAGCAAGCTGAATCAACCCAACACAACAGATTAGAAATTAAGGTTAACGAGGCGAGGCATCCGTTCAAGACCATAAATGGTAATATTATTGCAGTTTTTATTGCTGATGATTGTTTGAAACTTTTTGATATCATTCATTATATTTATTTGTTGCATTTTATACACAACTCATTACAAAACATGATAAAACGTATATTTTTAAACATTCGTCAGCAGCATCTGTATCATCTATTTTTAGTTGCAATTAAATTTTTGTCATGTTCAAAATAATTTCAATCATTATGTTTTGCTTTGTGGGTGGGGCATAATTAGCCCCGCGTGATTCATATTGCTTACAATGCGAACAATTGGTGAATATATTGAGATTTGATGAAATTTATTACGATTTATTGAAAGATGAAAGTAGTGAAAATATTCAAGTATTACGTGAATGCATTGATTCTGGAGAACCAAGCAATGTTTGTATAATTTATTAGAAAATATTGTCTATATTGTAGAATATTTGCAAAAAAAGTTGCTAAGCGAGCGGGTAAAGCTGCGCTTAAAGCAGGCGCATGTGCTGCATGTAAATGTTGTTAGAGAAACGAAATTATGTAAAATATTTAATTCTTATATAAGCAAATAATAAAATCGACATAATCTGCAGGTTTTTGTCATAAATACACATTTAAAAAAATAAAAATCCGTTTATAAAACACTTATTTTCTCGGTTTATGGAAACAACGACCAAAAATAAACTCAAAGGGATGAAATAATTCACTTTTCTATGAATTTTATGAGGGTGACACATAATCTGTAAATATACATATTCACATCTTAATGCAGTATCCATAGTGAATAAATAGTATTCCTCTTTTGTGAGTATAACTATGTATATTTGGATGATTTCAATTACTTGAGTTTGCAAGGTTGTAATGTATATCTTCATTTGGATTATCTGGACTTCTACGTTGAAACAATGCCAACAATTTTGTAACTCAAGTGCCAAGTGGTACAGATTAGTAGATCCTTCAAAGTATAAAATCTAACCGAAATCTCTCAGTTTATTCTAAATACGTCCTGCAGCATAACCGTGAGGAGACTATACAAAGTTGTGAGACTCGGCAAATTTTCTTGATTGACTAAACAATTTTTAACATGCCCAATTTGCAAACTTAAGCAAAAGTGCAGGTAGGGAAATGGAAAAACGAAGATCCAATATTAAAATCTACGTTGCTTTTAAAGGGAATCATAATATGTATACACAAACACATCGTTCCTCATTTTGTTGTTCAAAGTTATTTTGATGTAGGGTTGCCTTTTTAAATCTCTTAATATGTATAACCATATATGGGTGAAACCAATGTGTGGTAAAGTGATTGTTTCCGAAATCTTTTGTTCCTTTACTTTTATTGCTCACACTAATGGAAGTTCATGAAACAAAATCAAAGATTAGTAAGCATAAAAGTTTTCGCCATTGAAGTTCCTGGCAGATCCTGGGGTCCTTTGGGTCCGAAAAATTGTTGCAAACAGATTATTGCATACAAAATGCCCCAAAAAGCGTGATTCTTATATTACACTAGCACGATCCAGTAAATAGCTTTTATTATAGCAATGTGCTGATACCCACGTATTTGATATCGCATCACAATACGGCATACACAGAGAAAATATGTGCCCAGCATGTGTGCCCATGATAATAATTTTTTTTTCTGTTGGCTTTAAAAGTTCATACAATCTTATTCACAATAGTGAAAGAACGAACGAGAGAAAAAAAATCAGCACTGTAATATTTATCTTCCCATCCCTCTCCTTGTTCCAGTAGCAGTACAACCATCTCCGGTATTCAAAAACCCACGCGGCGACGACACAATCAGGCTACGTAACAAATCAGAAAGCGATAAGCCTCCGAAAAATCATCGCAAAAGTCAGGTCTAAGCAGTTCAAATTATCAATCGAGGAGATAAAAGAAGGAAAGAAGAAGTCAAACTAATATAACGCAATGAAATTCAAAGAATCATACTTTTTGGAACGATCGACGTAATATCGAACGTTACAACTGTCACTCAGACAATTTGTTATTTAAGCCGCTTAAAACGAAGTACATACTCGTATACGATGCATGTAGAAAAATACGGTGAACGAACTTGGTGCCGAATTTTAACTATAGCAAACGTTTTTCTAGAACGAATCTTACAATTGCATTGAACATGCTAGTAGTAAAAACTAGAAATCTTCCAGACCTGTATCGTTAGGTAGCAAAAAAACCTTTCCAACGTCTGATTAAACGATCAGTGCGTTAACGGGAAAAACCTGAACGAAAGTATTCTATTTGTTACCTCAAACAAAATTATTTCCTCTCCACATATGTATATAAAGCCCATAACTATATATGCTTTCAACAGCGACAAAGCCGCACAAAACCAATAATCGTTCCACTACAAAAAAAAAATATTTAATTTGTTTCGTCCCCCCTTTCCCGGTTCCAAAAATAAAATAATGGATGCGGCACTAACCCAAAATTGTATTACCTGCGCTATACCTTTTTTGTCGCCCCCCTGCATGCAATATCGAAATATCACAGTCACGCAAAATTCCTATTTTGTCGAACCTATTATAACATTACATATTATACGCATTATACGCAGCACAAACCAAACCATCGAAACTAAACCAAAAATATATATTTACACCAAAAAATAGGATCAAACACTTAAAAAAAATAAAATATTTTTGGTTAGCGCGATATGGAAAACATATTTTTTGTGCTTTACACCGTTGTACATCGACACAGTAGCAATATGCCTTAAGAAAACGGGGAAAAGTAGATTTTACCGGATTTTACCTTTTTTATTGTGAATTCTTGTAACTAAAATGTAAAGCCTTGATTATATCCACACCCGTATATAGATACTCGTCCTGTATTTTCCATACTATATTGTTGTATAATATTTAAGATTTAGGCCCTTTTTTGATACGTTCCTACATTTATAGTAAGAAAAGTAAAAAAGAAAAATTCGGGATAGAATAAAAGGGAACTGGCTTGAGGAGGGTGAGATTTAAAGGAAATCCATGAAACTAAATATTTTTTTTTTTTGCTGCCGCTGCCGCTTTTATTATTTGTGTTATTGTTATTTTTATTGGATCAAAAAAAAAATCGAGCTTTTGAATAAAAGATGGATTTTTAGTCGAGTTCCATTATTAGACGTATGAATGTACATAATATACATACATATTCGGATTATATCAAAACGATTTTTTTTTCCAACTTACAAAAGATGGATATTGAAAATTTTCCGTGTATACGAAATCGATTTAGGTCTCTCTATTGTGTTTGAATGTGGACGAATGGCGGCCGACATATTTTCACATTAAAAATTATGACTATTATTACGTCTGTTTATCTTAATACTCGACTAAGATGAGAGAAGCGGATGTATTTTTTATGCTTGTATACAACAATAATTTTTAACTGCTTACAACCTTTTCTTTATATGTATGTATATAGCATATGTATGTACATATAATAACGAGGGAAGACGTAGCCAAGGAGGAAAATAGAATTTCACGTAATGAGCTTTTCTGTTTTCAAAAACTTTTCACATTTTCTGTGATTTAAGATGATTGAACGATTATTAGGATTTATTCATGTATTTACGCATAAGATAATGGCGTTTCATTTGTATTACGTATGCTTGTAGTTAGAGATGTAACATCTTTTTTAAGGTTTGTGGGAGAATTATAATGTTGAAAAAATTTAAATGTTGTAAATAAATTTTAATTTTTACAAATAAAACGTAAATTTGTCTGGTGGAGGTATATTCGCTCATCTTTAAACATCTTCTAAAATTTCGCTACTCGCGGTAATAAAGAACTATTTATGCAAAATTTGCATTGGCTGATTTAGCGGTTGGGCTCGCCATATTTACTGATCACTCAAGTCTATGGAAACAATTTAGGAAATAAGTTGCACAATATTTATAGTTGGTAATATTTTTGCGAGATGACCATCGTAACTAAATATTTAATCATAACAGTGGAGCTCTAAGGCACACAATAAGGGGTGAAACAAGAAAAAATTAATTGGCAATGTCAAAAGTGAACTTGTCCTCTGATTCAAGGTAACTGCGTTTTAGTTCTGTGAGTACATTTGTAACATCGCAAGATTAAATAACATAAGATGAGTACATCAAGTAGGTAGTTTTAGATCGTACAATGGTGGGAAGGATGCTTCTATTTAGCTTGAGTGATGAACCCATTTGATTAATCAATAAATTGATAAACTCAAGTAAAATTGGGTAAATTTTTGGTGAAATGAATATTCAACTCGGTACCTTGTAATTTAATGTTTTGTGTTCAACAATAAATTTAACTTGCTTTCTTGCAAAATGTAATACAGAGATTTGCTGGTTATCGTAAAGCCCAAAAAAATGATTACGGTAGAAATGTAGCAACATAAGAGCCTGCGGTAAGGATTATATTGGAAAAGAGAAATTGCTCCAAATTATCAAAAGTTGAACTTGTTTCATTCTTAGTCTGTTATTCAAAAAATTGTTAAATATCTGAAAATTTTCTTATTTTAGAAAATTGTTTTGATTTTGAAATTGATCGCTTTCTCTTAAAATTTTAATGTCTGATAAATTTTTTTCTGTTTTGCTGACAATTGTTCAGGATTCGAAATTTGTCGATTCCTCCGAAAATTTGAATGTTTCCATCAAATAAGAGTTACATTTTTGAAACGTGAACTTGATTCCTTTTAAATCTGTTATTCCGAAAATTGTGAAAATTTGAAAAATTCTGAAGATCGAAATGTCTAAAGTTGAGCTTGATTCCGTTTTAATCTATTATTGAGAAAATTGGTTGTTTCGAAATTTGTCACTGTCTCAGAAAATTTAAAAAATTCTGAAAATTAGAATTTTTCTATCTGATATATTTTAAAAAAGTGGCTATGTTAAAAGTTGTATTTGCATCCTTTCGAATCTGTCATTCAAAAAATTGTTCAGGCTTCGAAATATGATCCTTCCACTGAATATTTCAAAAATTCTGTAGATCGAAAGTTGAACTTGACTCCATATACCTTGTTATTCGGCGAATGGTTCAAGTTTCGAAATTTGTCCCTTTTTCTGTAAAATTTGAAAAATTCCCAAAATTGGGCTTTGCTCTGAAAATAGTTTAGATTTCGAAATTTGTCTGTTTCTCTGAAAATTTGAAAAATTCTGAAGCGATTCAGAGAAATCCTCTTAAAGTTTTTTTTTCAAATAAATGAATTTAAATTGCTACACTGTTTAAAAATAACGAAGTCAAAAGTTGAACATAATTCCTTCTAAATCTGTTGTTAAAAAAATTGTTCAAATTTTGAAATTTGTGTCTTTCTGTGCAAATTTGAAAAATTCTGACGATTGAAATGTCAAAACACGAACCTTTTCGTTCCAAAAGATTAATTTCATCTTAATTCGTTATTCTGAAAATTGTTCAAGCTTCAAAATTGGTCCCTTTCCCTGAAAATTTGAAAAATTTTGGAAATTGTTTTTTTTTATAAAATTTAAATTATTGCCAACATTCTTGTAATTGAAATGTTGAACTTGCCCCCTTCTAAATCGGCAATTGAGAAATTGGTTCAGGCTTTGAAATGTCTGAATATTTGGAAAATTCTGAAAATTTGAATTTTTCTATTAAACAAGGGAATTTTAGATACATTTTTAAAAGTTTGCTGTGGTGAAAGTTGAAGCCTTCCGAATATCTCATTCAAAAAACTGTTCAGGTTTTGAAATTTATCCCTTTTTCTGGAAATTTGAAAAATTCTGAAGATCGGAATAGCAAAAGTGGTACTTGTTTCATTTTTAGTCTGTTATTCGGAAAATCGTTGAAGTTCCGAAAATTGTCCATGTTAGAAAATTGTTCAGGTTTTAAAATTGATCGCTTTTTCTGAAAATTTGAGAAATTCTGAAAATTGGAAATTTTTTAACCAAATACGAGAATTTTAATATTTGGTAAATTTCGTTCTGTTATTCAGAAAATTATTAATTTGTCAATTTCTAAGAAAATTTGAAAAATTTAATTATTGAAATTTTTCTGTGAAATAATGATTTGATATTTTTCTAAAAATTTTTTAAGCCAAAAGTTGAACTTGTCCTTCCAATCAAATCTGTAATTTATAAAATGGTTCATGCTTTGAAAATTCTCTGAAAATTTGGAATTTTCTAACAAATAAGGGGATTTTAATGTTTGATACATTATACAAATTGTGAAATTTGCCTTATTAAATTTGTCTCTTTCTGTAAAAATTTGAAAAATTTTGAAGATCGGAATGTCAAAAGATGAACCTTTTGGTTCCCAAAAGATTGGTTTCATCTACAGATTTTGAAATTTATGGCTTTCTCTGAAAATTTGAAAAATTCTGACGATCGGAATTTCATAAGTTGACCTAATTCCTTCTTAATCTGTTATTTAGAAAATTGTTGAAGTTCTGAAATTAGTCCATTTAAGAAAATTGTTCTGTTTTCGAAATTGATTGCCTTCACCGAAATTTTGAAAAATTATACAAATTGGAATTTTTTAACCAAAAGGAAATTTTAATGTTTGATAATTTTTTTGTTCAGGTTTCGAAATAGATCGCCTAAAGTTGAACGTGATTTCGTTTTAAATCGGTTATTCAGAAAATTTTTTCTTTCAAAATTTGTCTCTTTCTCAGAAAATTTTAAAAATTCTGAAAATTTAAAATTTTCTATCAAATTGGGAAATTTTATTGTTTGATTGACATTTTCAAAATTTTCTATGTTAAAAGTGGTACTTGCATCCTACCACATCTTCCTTTGAGAATTTAAAAACACTTTGAAGACCCGGAATGTCAAAAGTGGAAGTTGATTTTTTTTCTGTTATTCAGAAAATTGTTAAGTTTCGAAATTTGTCCATGAACATTTTAAAAATTTGGGAACCTGTATTTTGTAATGAAATTAGCGGAGTTTTATATAAAGAAAATATTTCTAAGTGAAGTGCTGAGCTTGATCTCATCTGAATATGTTATTCAGAGGACGGTTCAGGTTTTCTCTGAAAATTTGAAAAATTCTGAAATTTCAAATTTTGTGTCAAATTTTTAAACTTACCCTTCTGATTCTGTTATTCAGAAAATGGTTCAAGGTTTGTAATGTGCATATTTCTCTGGAAAAAAAGTTAAAATTGATTAAAATTTGTAATGTGAAAGCTCAAAATATTTTTTAAATTCACACCACATATACATAAATAATTGGTGCTTGTATAAACCAATTAAAATATTACGCAAAAGCATCAGTTTGTCGATTTTTGTTGCTGTAGGTGGAAAACCTCAAAATCAATCAATTACGTTTCTAAATTGGTTTCCACATAACCTATTTGCACTAATACATAAAGTACTGAGAAAATGGTTACTGGGTGGTTAACTGATTCACATATTAATTAGAAATAAATTAGATAAACCACACATCTCTTAAGGGTTTGAATTTTAATGTACAGTAAAAATTAATGATTCGTTTATAATGATTTTGACCGCAATTTACATGAAGATTGATAGAAATGTGCAACAGTTAATTTTAATATACATAGGTATCGCATATTTATCTCACAGCAGATTATGGTGGAAGATGTTAGTAGTTTTATTTTTAATCGATTGCCATCACCTATATTAGTAATTAGTTCAGGTAACCTTTCGACATATTTGCTTTATAAACGTTTTCCAAAAATATTTATCCAAATACTGACAGTAACAAACGATCTAAATATCTTGATACATTTTTTTAGAATTCTATATATTCTCGTTCCACCCGAATTCATGGGTATTCAAATGGCAATCACACTTTATAACATTTTGCACTTCTGTCTCTCGCCTCGTCTCGATTCTTTTTTATATACTGATGGATTTATTTCCGAATGTAAAAATAATGACCCAATCTTAAAAAAAAATCGATTCCGGGGAAGTAACTGAGAAATGCAACTACATATGTGTCATTTCGATATATATGGTCTCTCGATTAGGAATGATTTTGGTAAATCGTTTATTTACGGTTAATGATTGCATTTTGATTTCAGTGAATACACATATCGATGGAAAATCAATATCGTGCAGGGAAAATTATTACCTATAGATAAATGGATGGAAAACGAAAAAAACAAAATTCGTTTACTTTAAACTGTAAAAAAAAACTTTAAACACAAAAAATTCTACCTGAAACTTTTCTTTTATTGATTGGTCTGTTCCCATTTTTCTCAATTTTCGGTCGATTTTCTTCTGTATTCGATTGATTTTCCATGTTTTTTCTCTTCTGTATCGTGTCGAGTAGTATTTTTGTAATTTTTTTTTTTTTTGAAATTGATTGATTACAATTTTCTTCAGTTGTTATTGTTGTTCGGTGTTGTAAAAAAGGAAAGTTAAATTTGATTACAAATTATTTTTGTGTGCTGCTGCTACTTTTTATTTTATTTTTGTTGCTTTCCTTTTATGTAATACTGGTTGCTGTTTTTTTTTTTTTTGGCGTTGTTTTTCTGTATATATGTATATATGTATGTTTGTATGGACATAAAGAAGGAAATTATTTTAAAAGGAACTCAGAATGTACAAGACGTGGATGTAAAATAAGAAGGAACCTAATTTGAATTTCATTGATTTATTGTATAAACGCACGTATTTGTTGTTGGCTCGCCGAATCGATTCGGTTTGTTTGAATTGTTTACATGAACGGCATAAAAATTGGTTCAAATTTGATTAAAACTTTTTTGATTGTTGTTATTGTTGTTTGCGATACTTGCTATTATTGGGTGCTGGGTAATGTTATTTGTAAACGAGGATTTTTGAGGAATTTAATTAATTTTAGTGTTCTTCGTATTTAATCAGTGGGAATAATTTTGGTTTTCTTATATGGCGGTTGGCTGGACTAATAAATCGGATGGGTGAACCGAGATTATTTGATAAGATACAATTAATATTGAGACCTCAATTAATTGTCGCTATGCATTGGAGAAATCCTTAAGAACTTTTTAGATGTATGTTTTATCGTAAAAAAGATAAATCGTAGGGTTCTTCTTCATAGTAAAGGATTTCCCATTTAAACTTAAAACATTGCTTTATTTGATTGATGAGTTGATTATCGTTAATTGCTTCGTATTATACATAATTACATTAGGTTGTTTTACCAACCAAAAGATTTTCACCCAAGCAGCGCCCAAGCAGCCCAAGAAGAATTATGAAAATTTAGAGATATACAAGTTTTGATAGAAATCACACCTGGGCGTACAATCATTAAACAGATGGGTACATATTCATTCTGGGTAGTTGTCACTCATATCAGTTTAAATAACAAAAATTTAGTTTCATTTTTGTCAGTAATGCAAAATGATAATCATCTGAATTTTATTCCTGCTCAACTATAGCGATTACATACAGTCCCTTGAGCTGGATTCACTAAAATATAATAGATGGGGTATTTCTCAAATAAATCTGTTCTTAGTTTGGCGTATTGAATTCGCACAACATCTTCCACAATAAAACAAACCACCTTCAGTATAATCTGAAATTAACCGTACTAGTTAGTGGCAGTTACAAAAATGTTGTTCCAAACGCTTTGTTTGATGGGAGAAGTGAGTGTTGTTAGCAAATATCCAAAAGATGTGATCTAAAGACAACTGTATGCATACATTCGAATAGAACTGGAACTCCACTTCTTCTAAGATGCAAGTGCTATATCACTCTGTCACATTGTGTGCTCGATGCACTGAGTTGCTATTCCCTCTATTATGAGCTTTTCAATATTTAGAATCGGCCAAAATATTACGCGGCCAAGAGACCAGTAAAATATGTCAGTAATTAGATAAATGTTGCGCTGCCTATGTTGCTCTCGCGGGCTTTTACTTGACCGATTTGGGTATGGCCCAGCGGCAGGTAAACTAAATCCAATACGCTGCAACAATGGCTGAAAACAATATAGCCTTGAATTCCTTCTCTCTCCTGATTCATCGCATTGCGGGAGCCTTTGGACAGAATTGATATCGAAGAATTGGCCACTTTACTCTGCCAGATCGTGCTAAGCCGAAACTAATAAGCAGGTAAGCAGGCCCTACTTGGTCCTTGCTCTCTGATTTTAGTAAGTTTAGAGGACCACCACGAGGGAAAGGACCTACAGCAACAGAGCCTCTTGATGTTGTAAGGCAAGCTAAACCGGAGGTCACAAGATATTCGCAGTTCCGAACTAACACCCAAATTTCAGTAGTTCAGTTGATATTATTCAAAGAAGGGTAGGTGTTCGCCTAGATAAATAGTAAGGAATTATGTATTTTTCCTATTACTACTATTTTGCATGCTTGTATTTTTTCTTTAATTTTGGGTATATAGAACTGCCGCTTAATAAGAACTTTGCCCTCTTCTTGGTAGCAAAATGAGCATGACACTTGGAACCACCAGCAATGAAGGACCTTTGACAAATATCATAAAAAATATTATTAGTTAAAGTATATTCACGCAGCGTGTACTATACTCAAATCAATGGACTTCTGCTTAACGCATCAACATGCAGCATGCGGGTTGCTGGGCGATATTCTAGGTTGCAGTAATAGTCCAGCAACTGCAATGCCCCTTCCTGCAATTTTTGACGTCAGTTTCTGCGCAATTAGTTGCAATGATACATTTTAAATTCAAAAGGTAGACGCAGAACTTCTTCAGACCAGTTACAATGACAAGTCTCTTCAAGTCTTAGCTTGAGTAATTATCTTCATGCTTTTTGTCTTTCTGCTATAATAGAAAACTGGGTGAAATTGTTGGCCTTCGTGATATCGATACGCAGAGATAAAGAGTTTACTACGTCTTTCGAGAGTGCAATCAAATCATCCATATAAATGTAAACAATTCTTTTCATAACCAATGACTTGAAAATTTCGTTAATGTCCCCTTGCAACAATTCTACCACTCAAACCAGATGTGTATGAGATGAATATGATGATGCATACAAATGCCCAAATCTTTATAGAATCATGTTCGCGAAAAGTGAAAACCATAGTTAATCAAGCGGCATTGTAATCACAACTCAAGTCAAATGGATCCATTCACATTCTGTCTTTGAAATGAAGAAATTGGCTGCCTTCGAAATTGTATGTCTAATTATGAGAACGTGATTAAGGCCTTAATACAAGACAAGTACAACCTAAACAAGAAAAACCAATTTGAACATCGAGAGTTAATTTTTGCGCCGTTCAGAAAGTCTTGGAACTGCGATGGGATCCTAATGCAGACATATTTGGGTACCCACAGGGCACATTGGTATGCTGCTCATTCATTTTAAAATAGTTATACAGGAGATAAAGGTTCTAACACTGGAATGGTTGAGCAAATAATAACAGAAGGGTTCATCAAATGGGTAAAATGTACTGGTTTACACAAGAAATTGGAAAATATCAAAGTCCTGGGGCTGTTATCAAGGATGAAAAGCGTGTAACTCCATGTATTTTGTAATTCTAACGATCTCATGTATGCTGTGTAACCTATTTCCGTAAAGCAACCGATGACGTTGTGCACAAATAAAAGTGGCTCCGATTAAGCCCATCAGCATTTGCCGTTTAGATTTAAAGGTGTGCTTGAC
Organism: Tipula helvola; assembly: GCA_963556165.1. Classification (NCBI taxonomy): domain Eukaryota; kingdom Metazoa; phylum Arthropoda; class Insecta; order Diptera; family Tipulidae; genus Tipula; species Tipula helvola. Next base: position 386,582,390 of record OY744482.1, on the reverse strand, counting down.
AAGTTCACGAATGGCAACACATTTATTGAAGGTCATTCGGTGGATATCGGCCGGGTATATTATTGGGCGGACTGGTATCGTATAGGAGAAATCCAAGAAAATTCAGTGATTAAAGATTGGAAATGGGTCCTTTCGGAGTTGAATGCGGTATATTATGGAACAAAATGGGATGAGTTCATAATTTTTACAGGATAAGAGAGAAATATTTTAATCTCATACCAAGCAAATTGGCAGCCCGTCTAAACCATATCGAAGAATCCAAATATTGTCCCAAGAAATTATGTCGCTGTGCTCTTCCAAATCAATTGGCTTACAAGCCGAAATTGTGATGATTATGTTGTTTGAACCTTTTTGTACACTGACACCTTATTGTGAATGAGGTCATGCTCAAAATGGGATGTCCAAAATTTAACTAAATAAATAAGATAAACAACTTTTTCGCGGTTGTTTGAGGATAGTGAATGTCTCTGTAATTTCACGTGATCTGGTTTATTTTAGCACAATTCAAAATTCGCTAAACTCATTTGAAAAGAAAACTTTCGACATCAAAAGATAAGGATTTTAACGTTGGAGATATAACCTATACAAAATAAAACCCCATGTGTTAATAGTTAAAAAACATATTTTGACAAAATCTACATGATTTCGAAAAAACCGAGTGCGTAATCCTTTTTTATCACTCCCACTATAAAAAACAGTTATATAGAAATTCTGCCCAAATTTTTTTTTTTTTCATTTTATTACCAAATTATAACAAAAATGTATTTTCATACGTCAATATTTTATCCAAAAGCCTTCATTTTCTATAACTGCGGCTAGCCTTCTAGGCATTGAATTTATAATCCGGAGATAAAATTACCTTCCACTTCTCAAAAATTTGTTGCAATAAATTGTCTTTGTTCCGACGAGCTGGTGGTTTCCAATTTCTCATTATTTTAGCCCACACTTGCTCAATTGGATTTAAGTCAGGGAGGCAGGATGGCCGCTTAAAGAGTTCGGTTCTGGGATGATCAGCGAATTGATTATATGTGCAGACGTGTGCACTGGAAAGTTATCCTGCATGAATTTTAACAGCCCATCTGGATAGAGTATTCTTGCACTCGGTAATATCACATCATCGAGAATTGTTGCATCACATCCTCTACTAATCCACCACACACCCTACAACTTATTTGATCACATTTTTAAACCTTTTGAACCGATTTTCGACCTCCGAATGTATGTATTATCGAGTATTTGCCCTTAAGAGTGTGGCGTATTATACGGATTATGTTAGATTTTCGATATTATTTGAGCTTAGCTTGGATTGAATTAAGCGTATAGCCTTAAGTGAGCTCTTCCAATTATTTTTCGTAAAAGATATTTTTTTATTTTTGATTTGCTTTGCAAAGATTTTCAAGATTATTCTAGGATTCTAAGTGTATTCGAGTTCTTGCGTGTGCGTGATGTATGAAAATACTGATCTTCTCATTTCGTATATGGTATCGGATTTACAAGCGATTTTTTACATTTTTAAATATCAAATATCTAAGGTAGGGAGTATTAGTTGGGCCAGAATATGTATATCTAAATTTATATTATAGAAAAATATAGTTCCAGGTGCATTCCAGGGTGACAACTCCATTTAGCACTGTCTCAATTTCTCATTGTCCTCAACGTTTGTTATTATATACGCAATATTTAAGCATAAATTGTAATGGTTGTGGCTCAAACAGCACTTCATTTATCGTATATTTGTGTAAATTCTTTATTAAATTACTTAAATATAGGTACGGCTGAATTTATCTAAGTAAATGTGTAATTTTCACTAATACACTGACTATATAAATCAAAAAATAGAACAAATTTAGTAAGAACTTCCTACTTCTATATAGAAGTGCGAAGTTTTTATTAAAAGTGTTCTAATTTTAGGCAACGTCATTTAAAACATTTTTAGATCAAGCTTCTCGCGCATCTCATTTCGTATAATTTCTGAATTAATTCTCGAGATCAGTAAATTTTAGCCAATACGAAACTGAAAATCATAATAACGGTTTGTTTATTTTTTTTTGTTTTTGCTTTCCAAAATTGCTGAAATATTTAGCGAGACGAATGGCGTCCCGTTTATAGTAATGTGCGACCAAATAGTCGATAATGAGGGTAACCAGACGTTTTGAAACAGAGAAAAGACCTCGATATTTTGCTTCCAGAAATAAAATCTTGCAAAGGGCATCTGAGGATTTAACTTAATCCGCCACTGCAAGAGCAATAGCAATTAGTGAACTTTGTGTAGATTTTATTTAAGGAGGTTTCGCTTAGAGATTTCTTCCTTAATGTTTCTTTAGGTGAATACGCAAATATACAGAGCAGTTTAAAAAAGGATGTAAATGGACAATGTAGAAATAGCGAGAGGATTGATATTGAGTTTGAACTTCTGTAAGAAACTTAAAAAATAGATCAGAGTTACACGGTTAGGTCATTTCATAAAAATTAGTAACAACTTTACAACGGAACTTTGAACTGTCTCCAGGAAGACTACTAATTTCTTAAAAGTCATACCCAATTACAAAGTTCGTTAAATATTGTTGCAATGATAGCCTGCCATTAAATAGTTCAAGTGTGAAAATTATTTTGAAAGAGGATATCTCACCAACAAAACCATTAAACAATAATGTAAGTAAAACATAAAAGATTTTGTATAATAAACTTTTACTCTGTATAAATATACATAAATCTTCTCATCCATCATGAATATTTCGTGGCTGTTGCTTTCATTGCAAACAACAACAAAAAATAAAAAAAAAGCTTTTTATCATAATTTAGATAAATTAAAAAAATACACGAAACACTGTTATCTGGTACACCACCATCAAATGATAGTTTTAAGTTATTGACCGTAAAATTTCATCAGTCGAGAGCAAAAAAGCTCATTGCAAAGTCAAGTAATTTTCTTAAACAAAATTATAAAAAGTAAAGTTAAACATTTTTGTTTATGTATGTGTACTCGTATGTACGAATACATATATAGAGGAGCAGGGTAGTAAAAATAATTAAATTTTATCAACTTGCCGAATAGTTTTCATTTTAATCTACTTAAAATTTATTGTAGATTAGAAATGCTATAAAAAAGTATAAATTGCATTTAGTGTTCACTGGATGGATTTTCAAGAAATTTTAATTATTTCGTTAGTTTCCAACGTTTTTTTTTGTCTTAATTCTTCTTAAATGTTCTTAAGTTAAACGAAATTGTTTTAATAGTATAACGTTAAAATAAATGAAATGATTTATTTAGTTTAATTTTCAAGATTTTATGTATGTTTTTTGCATGATGGGGATGCTAATGGAGTCGTTTAAGATGTAAACTTGGAATAGATCGGAAAATTTATAATTTTTTTTCGTTTTCAACGCTAATTCGATAAAAATATATAAAATGGAACTAATAAAAGTTACTAGGAAATGAAGACGTATTATGCGGCTCTATAAAATCCCATTCAATTAAAAATATCAGGTCCATATAAAATATATAAACCATCACAATATTTTGGTTTACTTCGTACAGATATAAAACCAAATCAGAATATTACATCCACAAGCTATCCGGAAAATTGTATTTTCCCATAAAAAATCTAATATGTATGTATAAACCAAAGGCAGATAGACATACATAAATAAATATTCTATGTGTATTTATTTATAAAAAGGAAAACTTTAATAAAAACCGCGAAAATAAAATTCTGAAATGAAAAACTAACAATATTTTCCCAAAAAAAAAAAAAAAAAAAAAAAATTTAACAGAACCATGAATAAATGAAATCAAACCAACAAACGAGTATACGAACAACATGGACGAAGAAAAATTTTAATCCATTTTCCAACATTCCACAGCTTAATATGTTTATCTCGTATATGTTTATAAGTTGGTATATAAAAAAAATAAAAATAAAAATGCAAACATGAGAGCACCACCAACTAAAACAAAACAAAAAAAGAAAATCCAATCCCTTTAATTCACTAAAATATAGTAGAAAAGAAAACGGAAAAATATTTTCATTGCTGTACACACCAACATATTTATATCCATCGTCATTTATACAGAATAGTATTGTTTTAGTGTTTTTCGCAAAATACAATGAAAAACCAAGAAAACGTTGAAAAAAATAAAACAAACGAGCAATTAAAGTTTTGTTGCAAATGTACATATAACAAAAAGTCGGTCAGTAGTAGTGGTGCGATAAGAAATTTTTCTTTTTGGTTGTGCACCTGGATATATTGTAGTTTTATTGCATTCCAAATCAAATAAAATTAAAAGCTCGCAAAAAAACTTAAAAGCTTCAAGTCTATTCTGCGCACATTACTTGAATACGATTTTAATTATTATTATCGGTTTTGGCAACTAGTTGCTATAGGGAACAAAATTTCCGTTTTAAGTAAACCAAAAGCTTTCGCATTTACTATTTATTTCAGCTTTCAGTTGTTTGTCGTATAGTAAAACTTTTTGTCTCTCTTGTGAATTTGTTGATATGGAAATTAGACAAAATGAGATTACGAAATTTATACGTTAGAATTGTAAAAAACAAAAAGTTATTGTCTTCGTTTTGTTATGCGTCTTTAAGGACCAAACCCATTTTATGTTGTTTTTTTTTGTATATTTTTATAAGATATCATGAAAATGGTTGTGTGTTGTGTTATACCCCTTAGTAATGTTTCTCTGAAAAATGGATTAAAATTCAAAACAGTAATGAAATTTTGTTTTGTTGTATTTCGGGGAATAAATAGATAAAGCATATTGAACTATTTTATTTTGTATTTTTACTAAAAGCTTGGATGCAATAAAAAAAATAAAATAAAGTTCTTATAACGAAACATAAATGGAAAACAAAAACTTATTTATATTAAAACGAAAAGTTGTGCCTGATTTCGTCGTCGAACAAAAGTTAATATAGAATACGCAAAAAGTGGAATATATTGGAAAACTACGAGAAACTTCTTCATAGTTTTTAAAAGCTCAATACAAAAATTTGTTGATTTGGTGGGAGCTGCTGGTGTATATAGTATAAAGCGGATATAATAAATAATTTTAATAAAAAACTTTGGTATTTGGTCTTATAAAAGATAAAGTTTGAAATATTTTTTTTTTTTTGTAAAGGCTCTACCAAAGCCTACCTCTAGATTTGGAGCATTCTTTTTCCCCGGCTGCTCCATTAACGTGCTACAAAGCCTCATAAACTTGGCGCTGTTGGTATACGTCTTGTGCACTAAAAATCAGCGTACATGTTTAAGACATAACAGATTTAGTGCAATTTATGTTCTGCGTATTTCTATGACTATGCGGTATATTCCTCCTGCGGTAGAAATAACGAGAGTTTACGGCAATAGAAGTGTTTTTGAAATTTAGGAACTCCTCAGTATTTCGGTTTGGATTAGTTTCATAAGGATGAAGTTTGGAAATTCTGTTAAAAGTGACCAAAAATTTGGTTTGTCCAAAACCACATTTCTGGAAGTTTTAAAGGTCCCTGAATTCGAAAAAACAATAAAAAAAATGTTCGTCCATCTGTCTGGATTTCTACCTATAAAGAGTTTGTCCGATTTTGTTTTTTTTTTCGTCAATCTGTTTCTGAGATCAAATTGAAGAATTGAATAGCTTTTGGAACCTGTAGAGGTTCGGACACCTGCCATACGAATTAACCCAAAACCACGTGGTTATTAACAGGATACATTACGTTCCATATTTCATTTTATTCAACCAATTATAACTGCGAATTAATCTAATGCTGTGTGCCTCAGGTCGATTTTTTTGACTAAATTTAATCGGTTAGCTCGAACTAGTAATTTGCAAATTTAGAGACTTTTCATTTTCCTAAATTGTGACTTTTAAATGAACTAACGAGGCATACTGCATAAAATTTCGCTTATGTGTCGGTGAGATGGAAAAATCTGGTCTGTGGTTTTAAGACAATATGATCAAGTAGTAAATACACATGGGGAGAAGTGATGAATTTCTTACAAAAAATATCAATCAACAGTTGTATATAAATGCTTCAGATCACATACAAAAAGATCGATTCACTAAAATTCGAATAAAAAATTCGGTCTGCCCAAAATCACCAGAAGGACCAAACGGTGGATAAATCTTCAGTTGTGTACTAACCCTCGCTAAAACTTAACAGTCTTAAAATGTTTTGCATGATGTATCAAGCTTTAACTAATCTTCCCGAAATAAGGTAAATATGGCCTATTCGATAGTAACTTGCTAAAACCGTATTGTTACTGTTATTAGTGCTAAAGATATCATTTCCTTTTATCACATATGTTCTCGATACATCGGATATGAAAGCATTTCGTGAAGATTACAAGTAGAACTAAATTTTTGCATTAATTTTTAAATATTTATGCATTTGGCTAGATGAAGGCAGGCTGCAATTGAATATTCTAAAAAAGTTGTTAAAAAGGAAACTTGTGTTGTGTAAAGCACAATATTTGTATTCAAGATTCATGATCGTTACCAAAATTTTCGACTTTTCATTTCCAGACTACATTACGCTATTTACCATAGAAAAATTAAGTTTTATAAAGAAAATAAATTAATCACAAGGTTTTTAACTATCGATCTACTATCATGAAGATAAAGAATTCGATTAGTCCCGAGCTCCGACGATTGTGGTCCAAAAAGAGGCTTTTCACTCCTTTTATGAGGCCGGTGTCACATTTACACAAATTACTCAATTTTGCGGTTTAGGAATATTAAATGACAAAGTTTTTCTAAGGGAAATTTTCTACCGATAAACTTACAAGGGAACCATTTCACAAAATCGTAAAATCTGTTTTAGCCAAACCCTATTCAACTCGACCTCAACTCAACCAACCCAACCTTCAATTCAGCCCCAAAACGTCGAGAAAGGTGGTCTTAAACCCACCAAATGTTTGCTCATTTTTGACTGGATTTCAATACTTTGGAATTTTGATTGAATAAATTCGAAAATTTCGAATAATCTCGAAAATGTCGAAATACGAGGATGTTTATAACAAACTGAAATAATTTCGATTCCAAAATTAAGTCAAACGAAACACGAATGATCCTGAACAATTTCAATTATATCGAAAAATCTGGATATTAATGAATAATTTCGCAAAGTCTGTAAAGCCTGGAGGCTAAAAGTCGAAGACATTATGTTAATGCTAAGCTCAACAATATTGGAACTTTAAAACGGCCTCCGATAATTTGGAAAATTTTGAATAATGGTTGTCGATATATTGAACCATCGAAAACATTTCAATGCGGAGAATGTGGAATAAACTTAAGATCAGAGATATTGAATTGAATTTCTCAATTTCGAGTTACGAATTTCAAGAGAAATTTTTAAAGTCGCCAATTACGAGAACTCGAAATATTTTACACACATAATCGAAGACCGCAGTTATCTCGATTTTCGATATTTAATTATTAATTCCTGCATTGCATCCATACTCCAACCGGCTCGGGTTATAAATCCTAGTTGTAACGAAATTTTTATTCGAACACTTATATAAATTTGCATTATAAATTTGAGCTCTCTTTTATGTCACAATTTAAGTGGCAAGATGAGTCTATTCATCTTGACCCAACATGATAGATTAAAAATTAAAGTTAACGAGCGATCCTTTCAAGAACATAAAAGATAGTCCCATATTAGTTTTTATTGCTGATGATCATTTCCTAATATGTTAAACGTGTTGATATCGTTCACAAAATGGGTCATTGAGTTTTTTACTCAACTCATTTAAAAACATGATAAAATATGTATTTTTAAACATCCGTCAATAACATCAAATTTTATCGCTGCAATTTTTTTATATAAAAGCGCACGAAACTGTTCATATTACATCAGTTGCAATTAAATTTTCGTCATGTTCAAAATAATTTCAATCATTATGTTGTGCTTTGTGGGTGGGGCATATTTAGCCCCGCGTGAATCACATTGCTTACAATGCCAACAATTGGTGAATATATTGAGATTTGATGAAATGTATTACGATTTATTGAAAGATGAAAGTAGTGAAAATATTCAAATATTAAGTGAACTCATTGATTCTGGAGAACCAAGCAATGTTTGTATAATTTTTTGTTATAAAATAAATTCACAGTCGCAATCAAATAAAACATTTTTACTCTGTATTGTAGAAAATTTGTGAGTTACTCACATTGTGTGAATCAAATCAAATGGATATGGCATTAGATCACTTGGTTGTATTTCGTCATGGGAAATTTCGCAAAGCGGTTAAAAGAGTTGCTAAACGAGCGGGTAAAGCTGCGCTTAAAGCAGGTGCATGTGCTGCATGTAAATGTTGTTAGGAAAACGAAATTATGTAACATTTTTAATTCTTTTATAAGCAAATAATAAAATCGACATAATCTGCAGGTTTTTGTCATAAAACACATTTAAAAAAATAAAAATCCGTTCATAAAACACTTACTTTCTCGGTTTATGGTAACAACGACAGAAAATAAACTAAAAATGGGTGGAAAATTTAATCCAGTTGAATTTATACAAAGTGAATAAATACTTTCTCTCCTTTTGTGAGTAAAACTATTTTACGATTTCAATTATTTGGTTCGTAAAGTTTTAATGTATAACTTTATTTGGATTATCTGGACTTTTGTGTTGCAACAATTCCAAAAGTTTGCTAATTGTATGTATTAAAAGTGTGAAAACTAACCTAACGTGAGCAGACAACGCAACTTCACCATGAACCGGCCAAATCCCGTTATGAGACGTAGCACCAGCGAAAAAAAAAATATTTGCAACTTAACGACCAATACCCTAAATGCTATACTTAGGTATAGCGAAAGAGTACCGGAATAACTGAATCATTGGATGACCAACGCGATAAAACGGTTTTTCTAAATTTACTTATTACGTCCAAATACTTTGCTTACGAGGCGGTATTAACTAATTTAATTCAATTCATATTCAGAGTAATTAGTTGAGCTCCTTCCAGCTTGTCGAGACGTAACGGCTGATGGTCCGAGTTTAATTTGTTATTTTCCGAATAATTCATTAGTTTGAAATGAAATATTATTCCCACAACCTTTGACAGAACTGACAAAAGAGCTATATGAATAAAAATTCGACCGTTCAACATTATTCGCTTTTTGGGTTTTGATAAACATTAGCTGTTTCCAAATAGATGCAAAAACACCTGGTGTCATCGAAAAATGGAAAAGTTTACTAAGGGGGAGCTAACACACGTAATTCCTGCAACATTTTAGAAACAATACGCGGAGTAGAAAATAAGTTTGATTCATTAATGGTGAGTAGAATTTTCGAGCGAGACAATTTATAGCCTTTTCAAGTTCTGTTGTATAATATTGATCTAAGAAACTTATTTTGTACGTGTTCCACGAAACTCTAGAACGTTCTTTTATACCACCAGTTTTATTCAAAACTTTACTAATCTCTTTCTTTAATTTTACATGACTTTGAGATTTGCAATTTCGAATAATCAATTTGACTTAGTTAAGGGAGAATATAAACTGAGGTTAATTAGCTGGTGTTGGATCACGTTGATAAATGGAGAAAGCAGTTTGCTAAAATTATATAACTTTGTACGTGTTATTCAACCAAGTATTGTATTTTATTGTTTTAGCCATCAACCATAACTATGTTTATCAAGTGTAAGGTCAATCGAATGAGATAATGTGTGAAACTCATATATTTTATCAGCATTTGACGTATTGAACTTCTATATTTGAATCCATATAAATATGTTCTGAGGAGCCTGCACTTCAGTCGTCTACGTGTTAAACTCTTGATTTGAATTGATGTTCAGAAAGTTTGCAATAGAGATAGATGGCTATACTTATTCTACCTCGTTACTAGACATAAGCATCTGGGTTTCGCTCAAAACGAATGATTTTTGATTTACATTGCACAAGATAAAATCTGGAATCTTAACCGAATAAAAGTTCTACCGCCGTACTTTTATACTACCAGTACTGTAAACCATCAACAACCAGTTTCAGTGAAGCTTTTAAAAGTTGAATTGAGAACATTTCCATTTGACTTCAGAAACTGGGTGGAATTTTATAATAGTGTTCCATCATTAGGTCCTTAAATCCATTTCTTGAAGCCTATTGGTGGAAAAGGGGAGACGTTTCCCTATTCTAGCGATACTACAAGTATCATAACACATTTCTACATCATGGTTCATATTCTGTCCAAAATAATGGATCCACAGCCATCAAATTTAATTACGGCCCAAGAAGAATCTCTTCTGAGCAAACGTGCGAGGAGAATTTTATCCAAACATACAATAGCAATGATCAATTCTAATTAAAGGTACACTATTCATTAACGAGACCCTCGTTGAAAAGTTGAATTTAGCATGATCTTGCTCAAACTATCTTATAACGGGAATATCGGAGGCGGAAGCTGAAACTTTAAAAGGCCTAGTGAAGCTAACCATTTAATCCACATTTGAAACCAGTCAATACAAAATTGACGCACACATTCTTTTAAAATTGATATCGACCATTCCACAGTTCAAAGTTGAAGAGCAATGGGTCAATGAGATGTGCACGGAAAACCTGTGTGCAGTGCACGGAAAACCTGTAAACTAGAAGGTGCTCACAGCAGCCATACAAGAAGAAAATATAACCAGATTATTGGAACGATTCTGGAGAGTGGAGGAGGTTCCATTTGTATCAACAATGTCTGAGACAAATGCAGGATGTGAGATCATTTCGTTAATACTCATTCAAACTTGAGTTAAGCTTCCAAACCTTCCGCACCAATATAGCGACTTCATGAGAGAATATTTGATTCTGGGACATATGCATGACCAGTGGCGTAACTACAAATTTCGGGCCCCCCGCAAAATCTTTCTTAGGCCCCTAAAAATATTCTTGTACCTATGAACAAGTAAAGTTTTAGTTAAAAACTATTTTTTTCCGATTGTCCAGCCTCGCATTAATTAAAAGTGTCTGATTTCGCGAGGGTCCCATACAGCACGTGATTCAGTTCAATGGTCTCAAACAAATCGAAATTTCTTGCAATCAACTCAATGCTATGAAAATTTCTATATTCATACTTACATATATCGATAAAGCATCACAAATTTCGCGTATAATTTGAAAAATATAAAAAATCTCAAAAATGTTGAATTTTGAAAGTATCTTGAATATTCTAGAAGGTTCTCAAATATCGAATTATCCGTAAGTATGTAAAACCAAAGGAAATCCTATACGTGCTAATCACCGCCTTGTAAAATGTGAATAACCTGGACATTCTTGAATAATTTCGAATAACCTAGGAAATTAGAAAAATATCGAAATCTCAAGAAATCAACTAAATATCATGATTTAGATTTATATGTGTAACTTTGCAAGTTCCCATAACTCAAAGCTAAGCGCAGAATATTGCCATACAAAATTCGAATAAATTGGAAAATCTTTGAAAATCTCGAGTAATCCTAAAATCCTAATGTCGAAAAATTTTAAAAATCTACAATAAACCGCGGAACAATCTCGTTTACCCCAGAAAAATTCGGGGAAGGTAAGTTTGTCCGCTTTTAAAAATCCCGTCTTCAAAATCCCGAAATTAAAATCCCAATTTTGAACATATCGTTTTTTAAAATTCCGCTTTTCAAAATCTTGGTTTTGAAAGACGTATTTTTTTAATTCGTGCCGCCCTTTCTGGTGAAATAGAATTTTAATTTAAAGTAAAATAAAAATCAAAACCGGGGTTTTCTGAAAACCGGGATTTTTATGTTTGCAAAATCGGGATTTTGAAAAGCGGGAGTATGAAAAATGGGATTATATAAAGCGGACCTTTTTTCTTGGGCGGGTTTGTGATAAAGCGGGATTTTGAAATGGGGGATATCGTTACGCCCCCGAAAAATTTAATTAATCTCTAAATTACCTGGATTAATTTTGAACAATTTCAATAATACCGAAAAATCTAGATATTAATGAATAGTTTCGGAAAGCCTGTAAAAATCTATAAATCTCACGCAAATTTCGAAAAATTCTGAAAATTCGTGTAAATATCGAATTATTTGTCAAATTATTCAAATGCTATACTAACCTAATTATAACTACTTCAAATATATTTTGATTTTTTTGGAACTGAGTTCCAAGTTTGAATTCCATTTTATTATAAGATTTCTTATGAAAAGTGAAACAAAAATTCTAAACCTATGGAACTTGATAGGTGTGGGTTACCTAAGTTTCAACGATAATTTTGATAAATAGAAAAAAGCTTGAAACTTATGAATGAGTTCAATTTTGTTATACTTGGGTAGCAAGTTAAGGCTAAGTCTCACACCAATCACGCATCCCATTTCCATGTTATGCTGCAATAATCTCGAGAAATTTTAAAAACTGATCAAAAGATGAAATTCGAGACAAGAGTATATGAAACAGGAAAACTTCCAATTTCCTGATTTAAAATAATTTTTAAATTAAACCGGTTTTACCGGGTTAACCGGGTTAACCGGTAAGTTAAGTTTTGATTTGTAAAAGGTTGAATTTGAAATGCAAAAGAGGTAAATTTGGAGTGCAAAACGTATTTTACAAATAAATCAATCCAGCAAACACTAAAATCGTTATCGTTTGATGTCGAAAGCTTTGATTTCAAAACAAAAGAGTTTGGCAAATTTTTTTCTAAATCTAAATATCTGTCAGAACCCAAAGCAATTTTAATTTCTATGGTGATCTACTTTAAGCTTAATCTTAGCTACCTTCTATCTGATCTTGACCTTGAACTAATATTGGAATGCCTGCTAACTCTCGTGGGCCCCTTTCGCTTTAACGAATTCTGTCGAGAATGTTGTGGTGGAGAAAGGCTTATACAAATTTGGACGTAGTAGACATCTTGAAGAAGGTAGGGAAACTGTATGTGATGTGAGCACAATCTGAAGAATTCAAAGAAGAACAATCGGTGAAGCAAAATAAATAATTTGGTTCAAAAGGTAAACTTCTATCGTTGAACTTCTATTCATCGACATTGAAGATAACCTCAGAATTGGAGGACGATTAAACAATTTAGACGAATTACACAATGCTAAGCATCCGATACGTTGCCTACACAAATTCGGTACCTCCACCCAGGACCAACTCGTGAAAAATACTAGGTGATTGTTTACAGAAATGTCGACACTATATTTAGAATGTCGATGTGACACAAATTGACACACATCTTTAGAATGTCAAAGATAAAGAGCTGTTACGTCGTACCAACTTGAGGGTAGCTTATCTGCATTCAGAATCACATGAAGCCGTCCCTTTATACATACTGCTGTAGACTACGCCAGGCCGCTATATATTAAATCAAAAACCAGTAGCGGTCGGGGTGCAATCATTAAAGTGTACATTTGCATTTTTGTGTGTTTTGCCACGAAGGCCGTCCATATTGAGTCTTGTCCGACAATGGAACAAATTTTGCTGGAGCTAAGACAAAAATCGACGAGATATACGAGTTATATCAACTAAATCATGAAAGCCGCAACTAATTTCAAATTTTATTTCACGCAGAACGAAATTATATTTATTCTCACTCCAGTCAAAAGCACGCCACACGTTGAACAAATTCGAACTTCCGTTTTTTGTGGCAAAAGTGCAAATTACGCCGTACTAACAGAGTTATTTTTCGGGTAAAGTATTTCGTATACTACAATATTGTTTGAATTGTAATTAACATAAGCATAACTTGTGAAAATAGTTCATCATGCTAACCGCATTTTTGAATTTTTCGAATAGAGAAAGCGCGGATTTCAAAATTACGTTTATTAAGGCAATCTAGGGCAAATTGCTGTTTGTTTGCCGGACTCTCAAAATTATGAAGAGTTAGTTTATTCATTTTCAGTGGTTGAATATAGTTATTATTTTGAAACGGTACATTTTCTACTCGAACCACTTTTTGTTGCTTCACTTTTACTCTCTCTTAAGAAAGTTAGGAAAATTGTTAAATAAATTACCCGCATATTATCAAGTTTTAAGCCGCTGGAACGAACATTTTCCCGCTTCATTTTAAATTGGACAAATTTACTTTTTTTTTTAAAAATTCATAATGCAAAATGGATACAAAATGGGATCCAGTTTACTTTAAAAACCTCAACCTCTAGAGTCGACTACTCTGGGTCAATAAGTGCTACCGACATAGGCCAATTACATAAGTTTTCGAAATATCAAACTGTTCCAAACATCATAAACTAAACTACTTGTGAAATTGTATTTAGCTCTTCCTTCTTATTTTGGTAAACGTCTTTTATAATCATACAAAGTGACACACGTATGTATAGTTAAATTGTTTACGAAAATAAAATAAAAAACAATTTAGAATGTCAAATTCATTGACATGCTTGTGACATTATTCTTATATGTGTGTCAGCGTACTTATGTATAGTGAGGTGTGGTGTTAAGGAGATACAAAACAACAACAAAAAAAAAACAAAAAGTATTCTTTATTTTTTGGTAACAAATTGATTTTACTTCTTCTCAACCAACCGGGCTGTTATTATTATTACTGTTATTACTACTATTATTGTTATTCCAAGTTCGAAAAGAATATTATTTTTATCTCTGGTTATTTTGTTAGAACGACCAAGAAAAAGTTTGTCCGTTGTACGTAAGATGAATTTAATAGACAGTTAGTTTTGTTGGATATATAATAACATGAGACAACAGAAACGTAAACGACACAAAAAAACTAACTTTTGGTGTTTCAGCTTGGAACGATACAATACATATAGTTAAAATATAGGAGAGAGTGGAAATTGTATTGGTACGAGTGACTCCGCCTTAAGTTATTAAATTAAAAGTTTTATTATTTATACGTACGTATGTATATGAATCATGACCCTATTTGATACCTCAAGGCGTCCTAACACAACCAATTATTTAAAATTACTTAAAAATATTAAACTTTGTTCTTTTAAATAAACAACATAATTTGAGCCTCAAAAACTATCCAAATAATAAAGATACACATATTTTGAAATCCAAAAACTTCCAGTACAGAATACCGAGAGAACTTTTATTTTTGTCTAAATACATAACTGTCTGTCTGTCTGTCTAACTAACTTTGTACAGTGAACACAGTAATAAAAAATACACAACGAACTACATAAAATTTCAA
Source organism: Tipula helvola (assembly GCA_963556165.1). Taxonomy (NCBI): domain Eukaryota; kingdom Metazoa; phylum Arthropoda; class Insecta; order Diptera; family Tipulidae; genus Tipula; species Tipula helvola. Next base: position 386,567,298 of record OY744482.1, on the reverse strand, counting down.
TTAGAAATCAAAACAAAAATGGGGCAAAAAAACAAAAAGTTTTGTGCTTTGCTTTTTCCATTTCATCGGTTTTATTTAGTGTACAGAAGAGCTTTTTCCCAAACCGAAAAAGATACAAATTAATTTTTTTTTTCTTTTTCTTGTTTCTTGTTTAATATTTTTGGTTTGGAAATTGAATTTTAATTAAAATTCATAAAATTATTATCAAAACATAAAAAGTTTGTGATTATTTTTCATACTGCGAACTTTAAATTTAATTTGACACCTGCAGAGGGGGAAGATGACCTTTATGGATTTGGACGCTATAAAGGGTGTTCAAATTTGAGGTGTCTTTTTAGTTCGAGATATTTGCTCGATGATGTTTTCTTTGAGGTGTTGAGCAGTTTGAGCACAGACGTAATATTAGTTTGTGGTTTGAGGATTATCCACATAAACTTTACTCTTCAAGAAACCCCATAAGAAGAATCTTGTTGGCCAATTCACGTCTATTCTTCGAGAAACGAGGAATTGATGTCTCTTCAGCAATACTTGTTCTAACAGCTGCAATATTTTTACTTGAACAACCACTGCGATAATAAATTCTGCTTCTCTGATCTTGAACTGAACCAGTTTCTTCAAATTTATCAATGATAAGTTTAGTAGCACGGTTTGTCGGAACATTTTCTCTATCGTATTATGAACGAAATCTTTTTCGATTCATGAAACAATAACCTTAAGGTTTATCACGAGAAACAAATAGTTGAAAGAAAGTTTAAGATGCTGCGACATAAGTTCTAGCAGATTTTGTATTTTTTTGGTACAGAATTTGCTGATTTATAATAAGATTGTTATAAAAAATCGAATTTTCTATGAAATGTTTGGAAATACATAATCAAGCGATCTAAATGCGCGCTGGCACAACAATTTCAGGCCCTGAACCCTATTTTTAGAGATATCAAGAACCGCAATCGGACACCCTGTTAAAGTTAGCCGAAAGTAAAAAGTCGATAATGCAGATTGCGTTATTGACATTCTAGCCAAAAATAAAAAATTTACTGGTTATCAGCCGAAAGCAAATAGGATACATGGATTGCAATAAAAAATTTTGAAAATAGTCTTACGTGCAAAGCTTTGTTTAATCTAATCGTGGAAAATATCGGAAAATCGGAAGAATCATCAAAATTGGAATAAAATCAGCTCTTTCGGCTGGAAACTTTTTCAAATTTTCCGAGATTTCCCACAGGAAGCTTGAACTAAATTTTTTCCTGCGATAGCTATTGACAAGCCACATGAATGTAATTCTTACCAGACACCACGCTTTAGACTTAGAGCCTAATTTAATTCCAATTTTTTGGGTTTCGCGAATTTTCCACAATTCTCCACGAGGAACTGGAGGGTTATTATGATTTTTTTTTCGATAGCGGATTTTTCGATACTATCGAAAAATTCGATATAATGTAATGTAATATTTGAATTTTGCCAAAAAAAAACGAATGAAATCTGAAAATTTCAAAATTGTTAACATTGATTTTAGCTGTCATTATTATTGAACGCTGTTTTTTGTGTTTTGTGGTCATATCGATTTTTTCGATAGTATCGAAAAATACGCCATCGAAAAAAAATCATAATAACCCTCCTGGATCCAGTTTTATATGACGTATCTCTTCAAGGCTATTCATGCATCCTTTAAAAATTTCAGGCTAAACACTACCGATTGATATCGACTTCATTTTTGATTTTTAGCTGGGATAACACAATCTGCATTACCAATTTTTTGAGTTTCGACTGAGATAACCCAATCTGCATTACCCTTTTTTACTTTCGACTAACTTTAATAGTATCAATCGAACCACAATTGCAGATCGTGAATTTGTTTAGCTCCGAATTAGCTGATGTGATTTTTAACCTTCACTTCGTAAATAGCTTACTATCACGTTGTCCGTGTATTGGGGTCAATCTGGCCTCACGGATATCTTTATATATTTCATAGGGAAAGTAAATAAAAACTACCAAATTACCAAATTTACAAGTAATTTGGGCCCTCTCTTTATTAGTTGAGGCTATCTTATAAGGCATGCGCCATTTAAATATTAAGAAATGTATTTTTTTAATTTTAAAATCGATTGGGGTTAATTTACCCGCAATGCACGGAGTAATAAATGTTCATTAACAGATCATTATACACGAAGACCAGCCACAGGTTTAGAACTTCTGTCACAACACAGGAGCCAAGTCTTATTCAGCGATAATTCGAAATTTTGTTTGTGGTCTCCTGATGGGCAAGGACGAGCAAAGCGACGACCAGGGGTGTGTTATGCTCCAAGCACCTTCAACGAAAGGGTTCGATGCGGATCAGTCGTGGTATAGGCGGGAATTTCGATTGAAACAAGCATCGAGCTCTACCTGGTAAAACAACATTGGCTAAATAGCTCGACTCAAAGCCCACACTGATGGTTCAAAAAAGTCGTTTACGATTATTTTATAAGGAACGACAACAATAGTTTGGAGAAGCTATAGAATGCAACAATAATAATTAAAATGATATCCACGCCCAATTTCTGAAAAAAAAAAACGGTTTTACTCAAATACAAATAGTTTTCACTCTATTCAATTCCACCTTTCACTTATCGTAACGAGAGTTTTTGTTATTGTTGTATTCTTCCGAGAAATTATAATCAACAAAACACAAGAAAAGCTAAAATTATTACAAAAACAATTAATTCTTATCATCTTCAATAACAATGTACTACACATATGTATGTACGTAGAATATACTCGTGTACCATAACAGCTAAGAAAACAAACCGCACACCCAGAAAACGAAAAAAAAACTTTTCATATTTTCACTGTCGAAAGCTTCCCTTCTCCCACTTTTAACATTATGTTGTTGGTTTTTATTTTTCAATCACGTAAAATGAAATGTTGTTTCTGTACATACATACATACATATACGTACCTATTTACAAAATTAAATAATAATGGAAAACAATGGAAATGAAATGAAAATATAAGTATAAAGGAAAATTAACAACAACAACAACGATAATAATAATTTATAATTAATTTTTTATTTATTTATTTTTAAATAAATTATAACAAATGAATAAAACAAAGAAAAATTTTACTTGGATAATTTTTATCGTAATCACAGTACCATGAAAATTTTGACAGTTCGTTTTTCTCAGACTAAAAATCTTTTTTAAAATACAGCAAAGTGTTTTTCCTGTTCAAAAAAAATTTTTTTTTGTGTGCGAAAGATTTTCATTTTCTTGTGAACGAACATTAATATTTAAGGAATTTTCGATTTCGTTTTATTCGTGAGAAAGAAAATTAAATTTTTTATGCATTTTTATGTTTTTGTTTTGTTTTTGTGATGAGCTTTCGACTACTCGAAAATACGGCTGGCTGTATGTAGTAGGTATACAACGATGAGAAAATTTATTATGAAATCAATTTTAATAAGTAAAACATACTGAGCTTTGGAATGTAATGTTGTTGGAATGCACTTTAATTTTGTTTTTGGGGTGTTTGGGAAATTTATTACCGCTGAGGATTATGTAAAAATGAAAATAAGAGAAAATTCTGCTTTAAAAAATTACAGATGGATTTTATTAATTTTTTATATAAGAAAGATTGTTGTAATCAAAATCGTTTTAATTTTGAGAGTTATGGTAGTACGACCGATTCCGCTTCAAGCCGGCGATTTTTATCGAGACGTACCCCTCGCAAATTTTGCGGTTATTTATTTCTGTTAAAACTTGGTCAGTTTCTTTCTTCTTCGAAACCATTTTCTGTCAAAGTGAAAATCTTAGCAAATACCAAAAAATGTAGAAGTGTAAGTAAAGAAAATAGTATACATTTAGGCGATTTTTATCTCGTAGAACAAACGATGGAAGTGCCGAAATTTGTTACCGAAATTTGTTGAAACCAATAGCTAAACATTATTTTTTGACTGTCCGTACTTCCGTAGTATGTACTTGATGAAAAATTATTCAATGGCCGGTGCCTGGGGTCGACCATATAAATAACAAGCCATTCCATACAAATAACAAGGCAAGTTCCGCCGGCGAAATTTGTTAAAAAAAACAAAAAATCAAAAGTCCCTAAGGCAAATAACTTTTCTTGGTGGACCGCAATGTGCACTTGATGCAAAAATTATCAAATGGTCGGCCATATAAATAACGAGCATTGTTTACATGAAATGTAGGCGAATCTTCGCCGAAGAAATTTGTTGAACAAAATTCGAAAGTCCTAAAGTCAAATGATTTTTCTCGAATTTACTTAATATTTACTTGATGTAAAAATTATTAATGGCCTGCCCTTATGGTCGACCATATAAATAAAAAGTAATTTTTACATCAAATGTTGTCCGACGAAGTGCACCCGACGAAATTTGTTCAACACAAATTAAAAGTCTCCAAGTCAAATTATTTTTCCCGAATGCCCGTAGGATGCACTTGTTGCAAAAATTATTAAACGGCCGGCCCGGGGGGTTGGTTATGTAAATAACAAGCAATTTTCACAACAAATATTGTCCGAGGTTCCGCCGACGAAATTTGTTAAACACAAATCAATATTTCTCAAGTCTAAAGATTTTCTCGGATGTCCGTAGTGGGGAACAAAAAAAACTCCTCAACTCAAATGATTTTCCTCGAATATATCGTAGTATGCACTTGATGTAAAATTTATCAAATGGCCGGTCCCTGGACACGGCCATATAAATAACCAACAATTTTTACATCAAATGTAGCACGAAGTTCCTTCGACGAAAATTTTTCAACACAAATCAAAAGTTTCTAAGTTAAATTATATTTATCGAATATCCGTAGTATCCACGTGATGTAAAAATTATCAAACGGTCGGTGCCTGGGGTCGACTATATAAATAACAAGCCATTCCATACAAATAACAAGCCAAATTCCCCGGACGAAATTTGTTCAAAAAAAATCAAAAGTCCTAAATCAATTATTTTTTGTCGAATACCCGTAGTGTGCGCTTGATACAAAAATTAGCGAATGGGCGGCTTCTGAGTCTGGCCTCGGCCATATAAATAAAAAGCAATATTTACATGAAATGTTGTACGATTCTTCGCCGACGAAATTTGTTCAACAAAAATTTTAATTCCCAAGTCAAATGGTTTTTCTCGAATTTGCTCAATGTTTACTTGATGTGATTACCTAATGGCCTGTCCCTGGAGTCGGCCATATAAATAAACAATTTTTACATCAAATGTTGTACGAATATCAGCCGATGAAATTCGAATAAGAAATAGCCAAGTTCGATTCCAATTGGTAATTTTTTTTTTAATTAGGCTAATTTCATTCCATTTGACCATATAGTACAGTATTTAATCATAATCAGCGTCATTCTAATTGATCTTATTACAGAATTTTATCGAAATGTCGTGTTAGGGCCCTTTTTCCAATGCACATCAAATCCTTTCTAGTCGGTCATACACCAGAATAAAGAATCACATCGTAAAATGCCTCTTCCTTAGCTTCTCAATTTTGGGTAAAATTCGCTGAAACTTCTCCTTTTAAAATGTAAAAAGCTTAAACGTAAATTTTCTTGCGTTTCTTTAATCAACACTTTAGACATTTTTTTCTGACTCAGGCGACCCCAAAACATATAAATTCACAATCAAACAAAAGGAAAATCCGTTCACCTCGGTGGAAGAACTACAAAAAACTTTGAAAACCACTAGGGTGTTATATCATCTGGGTCGGTTGTAAGGTCGATGTGCAAAATTGGCTTGTCTCCTAGTTTCTTAGAAATTCATCGGACGATCAGATAGGTATATATACAATATCAGTACATATATCAATTCCTTAATTTCTTTTTCTTTCGTTTATATGCTAATTTTTCTTTACTGTAATGTTTTAGGTATTCCAGTGCAACGAATACTCGTGAACATTTTCGTCTATCACTTTTGTAATGATTGAATGATGCATAGTTGATTGTAGTTTGGTTTGTACTTGGCCCACTTACTGTTGCTTGCGGAATATAAAGCTTATGTATTGTTATACAGGCCCCTTAAGATTTGACGTATAATCAGATTTCGTAAATCACTGAATTAGCTGTATTTCTAGAACTAGCTGCTTCATCGTCCTGCATCATCTTTCAGCTGAGCTCATCCAACAGTGTACGTGAATCCACTGATCTGTTCGAGTGTTGGATTACATTAGATTTCCCCTATTTAATTCAGCCGTTTCTTCACTCATCTATTGAAGATAATTAAATAATGTAGAAGGTTAAATTGTTTGGTAAGCGGTGAAGGGAATTGCACGACGGATTGTCGAATTACAAAATTCTCCTGAGGCAGCCTCACTAAATCTTTAACATCGTCGGCAACTTGTCTACCATATCGGATTTATATAGTTGTTCAGATCAGAACCTGTATTCGTGAATCTTGAAAATACTTCATAATGCCTATCTGGAAATGCTATCATGGATTATAATGATTCAAGCTTCGATGTTTGTTTTATCTGGTCCATGACAGAGTAGAAAATTAACACAGCGCCTACAGCATCTTCATTATCATTCCAACCAATGTGAAAAGAGCTTAGAATAAGCAAGTTTCTTCTTTCGGCGGCACCGTTCAGGTGTTTATTGGGTAACCAGGTCGAAAACGGCTAAACCTGGATAAAGATTCTCAAAATACATTTGGCCAAAGCATCTCCATATTGCTCTAGCGCGAGATTCTATCTATTAGCCGTTAATGTAGCCGTAAAATGTTTCTATGCGCTTATGCAGGAGGGATTTTGGGATAAATTTATATATTTCATGAAACATGATCCCTGTGAAACTATAAACGACGTCGCTAATGTTATGTTATAAACACTGTAGGTTTCCTAGGGTACATTTTGCAAAAATAACTGTAAACCATCGAAATCAATATAAATGCTAATTTTTTATCTAAAATCAGAACTTCCAATTCCAGCTTTAACCCGTCCTTCCACAGAATGAGAGATTGCCGCCACCCTTAAATCCACCTCAAGTTTTCACTTTTAAGTGAGGAATACGCAAAACGGCGATTTCTTTAATTTATGTGCTTTGGATTGCATTCGGTTTGTTTATTGCGAATATGATCAACGTATGCCTGACAATCCTTCGAAGAAGTTTGTTTATAAACAAACCAGTGGCTACATCCCGGAGTTTGTTAAGCCAAATGCTCTTGAAACAGCCATTTTCTATGAGTGCCGCTAGGTATATGTGAAGAGTGCAAAAACGGTGAATTTTATAACTAAATTGCCAAAATTTTGAATTTTTCAAAACCATTACAGTGAACGGCTACACGTTTATATTCGACTGAAAAAATTGATTTTCATTTCGTCAAGGTATGTTATCTAAGCGGAGTGCAAGTTTAAGAAAGACTTTCTTTCGTCCCTCCATTGAGACAATGGCTTTTGATCTCGTCGTTGTGGGTATTTATAAAAATCTTAGACACGTCCTTCAAGTTGCTATGATATCTGTAAGAAGGCATGTATATCTACCACAAAAGACATAACGAGAAAGGACCCCGCAATAATCTTATGGAAATTGGGTTTCCGTCAAATTTCCTGAATTTTTGATATGTTGTATATTTTGTCATCCTGAACAAAAGTCTCCATGGGCACAAAGCTCCAAATTCAATATTTTGGCAGCTACGTAGCTCCAAAGCTCCACAAGTCCGTTACAAAAATATTCATTTTTAATACTATTTATAGATGTCAAAAGCATATTTTAATTATTTAAATATACAAGTTTATGTTTTTGAGGTCGCTGAATTCAAATCTGAAAAAAAAAAATAATAATAATAATAATTAATTGACAGCTGTGAACTGTCAATTTTTCAAATCTGACATCAGATTTGAATTCAGCGACCTCAAAAACATAAACTTGTATAGTTAAATAATTAAAATATGCTTTTGACATCTATAAATAGTATTAAAAATGAATAGTTTTGTAACGGACCTGTTGAGCTTTCGAGCTCCGTAGCTACCAAAATATTGAATTTGGAGCTTTGTGCTCATGGAGACTTTTGTTCAGGATGACAAAATATACAAAATATTAAAAATTCAGAAAATTTGACCGAAACCCAATTTCCATAAGATTTTGCGGGGTCCTTTGATAATTAACTGGCTAGAACTAAACTTGAAGCGTTGTATCCAAACCAGTGTACCTGCACAGTGAATCTTCAAGATACTTATACATCAGTGTTATAAAAATCTCCTCAGGTGGTGAATATTTGTAGGAGTGGTGAAAAAGATTAAAACTATCCGCGTCTCTCAATCATGACCTTCAACAGTACTATTTCCAAGTGACAGCACCTTAGCAGTTATTTTGATAATACAACCTTTATAACGATATATTACTCAGTTATATTCGACCCAACATTTTTATATTCATCTCATCGTTGTAAATATGTATGAAAGTGGTGAAGAAGTTTAGAAATTTTCGCATCTCCCGATCATCAATATCACAGCAATTCACGGCACCATAACGGTGAATCTGATAACTAAAGCCCTATAGAATAAACGTGGATTTCTTCAAGACCTTTACAACGGATAAATTGAATTTCACCTCAGCACCGTGAATATTTATGGGAGCGTTGAAAAAATCAAAAAATTTGGCGTCTTTCGATCAAGACGTTTACAACATACCACTTTGAAGCTGATGCGACTTGTGCAAGCAACGAAATAGGAATATAGATATATCAGCGCCATAACAGTTTCAAATAATTTTATGAAAATTTTTGACATTTGATACAACTCGAAAGCTTTTTCGAACTGGTAAGGCCTGGAGAACTCTTGTTTCCATTTGAACCAATGGACATAATTTAAGAAACTAATTTGAGCATGTTTTAAATATAAGACCACGTGCATTTGAAAATTAAATAGCAAGGCGACCTGTCAATTTTGTTCCTTCAGTTTTGTCTTTATTCTTAATCTAAACAAACAATTTTAACAATCCATACCACTGCTGCTTTTCTATATGCCATTCACTACGTTAACGATAAGGCTGTGTGGATCTTGGAGGGTAGCTATATTGCATCATCGGTGATATACACCTAAAGTGTAAAGCATAAATGTGCTTTAGTTTTGTGTAGATATGTAGGTCACGTCACATCAAACTAAAAAATAAAAAAATATTTAATTTGGAATTTGAACTCGCATTGCACACATGTCACAAAAAGAGCATTCTAAAGTATAAAGTCACCAGTAATAAAAAAAGGCGTTCACAATTTTTTTTTTATAGTGAAAAAGCTCCCGACTTATTTAAATAAATGTTAAAAACTTTTATTTTTGCTATACATAGTTATCTCCCGAGCACAGTACAAAAAAAATAAAAAAAATTAAATTCCAGATTTTTTTTAGAAATTTTAAATTAAAATAAATTATAGTTGCTAGAGATGACTAATTACGACATCTTACTTCCTGCAAAAAAATGTTTTTCCTTTACATTTCTTATACGTAAGATACCGAAGTACGTACAGTCCTTAAATTTTTATATAATTTTTGTAATTTTGTTACGACAAAATGTATAAAATTATTCCAAAAAAATAAGAAGAAAAAGTTGAGCAAGAAGAACTGTTAAAAAAAAAAGTTGCAATGTTGCAGAAAAATATATATTAAATGGGTTATCTTAGATAACATTTTTTTTTTGAAAGCTCATAATTTTCCTGGAAAACGGAAATATTAAATTTTATTTTTTAACTTGTTCAAAAAAAGGGAAATTTATTAAATAAAAAAACGAAAACATTACATTTCACTTAAGATGAATTTCATTATTGATTTCCGGGTTGAATAAAGCAAGATTTTTTTTTATTAAGAATAGTCGTACATCCAGCTCCTTAAATATCATGCTGTTGTGTATATAAACTTGTTGAAGAACAAGCCAAAATACATACACAAATAAAAAAGGATTTGTGCACAAATATTAACACTTTTGATTTAAAAAAATCAATCAAGGTTTGACTGTATGTGTATACACTGGGTAAATAATTGACCTTTATAAATGTGTGCGAATTGGTTTACAGCACAAGCAATGGAAAAATTCATAATTTGATTTTCTCACTATCGAACGATATATAACGAGAACGACAACAACAGTAATGGTAATAAAAACATAATCATATTAGTAATAAAAGAAACTAAATAAATAAATTATGATCATAAAAAGGACATAAAAAGCATTTTTGCTCCCAATTCCAAGTACATAGTTGATGGATAAATCCAACTCGGAGTATAATAGCTATTCGAAGTATTTTGTAATAATATCAATTTGCAATTATTACCTCCTTCTATTATTCGTTATCTATTATAATACTCTTTTATTGGAATTTTATTGAAATTCTTGACCCTTTTATTGTATATTTTGAATTACACTCATTTTCCGGTTGACAAAGCAGAATTCCAAAGGCAGTGTTATTGTAGCGAATAATATAAAAGGATGTTTAAGTGTATTGGATATTTTTCGAAGAATACGGTACTCAAGCTCGTAAAGTTATCTCTTAATATTTAACCTATATATGGGATTGACCGAAAAATCGGTGACCCGGCGATTTAGAAACCTAAATTTGTTTCAAAATAACTTAAAAGTGTACCCTTGTTGAGAAATTCATCTGTAAAAGGTCGATGAAATGTTTCTCAAAATCCGTCGAGTACAATTAGGGAATTTGGAAGTTGAGTAGTTTCAGTTAGAATATCGAAAACGGTGTGTAAGATAAAATATTAATAACAAAATAGAGCTTTTTAAAGCTTATAATTTATTTAAATAAAATATGGTAAATTTTATATCAGTTTATCAATTCAGTAGAAAGTTCACCTTAGTTTGTAAAAAAAAACTTTCCAAATATAAACAGTTTAGGCAGCAGAGAAAGATGTTTACTAGTATTCATTGGGAAACGTATTGACATGATCGAGCCAATAATTGAATTTAATGTCAGAAGAAGGTAAATACACGCTTCCGTGGATACGCTATTAAATGCCGACGATAGCACCTCATATCCAGTTGAGTTTCTCAATTCACTGAAAAAGGCCGGTTTTGTTAATACACCGTATCGATGCACCAAGGCTGTGTAATGATACAAGTTTACTTATCATTCAACTTGGCACGAATGTGGTAAGAGCCACTATTAATTCACGCTTACCAATTATACCCAACAATCTACCATTTCAATTCAAATGCTTACAGTTCTTCTTGAAAATGGTGTTCGCGATGACAGGAAACAAATAAAAGACAAACAATGAAGGTGGTTGGTTTGTACCTGGGATTGCCTTGCTTTTATCATGAGCAGCTCTATGTTGCCTACTCACGCGTCTCTTCGTCGCGTAATCTCCACGTATTGGTCGAAAATGAAAAATCACATAATATAGTTTACATTCTACAGTAAATCAAATTTAGCTTTATTTGTCTAAGTTTCTTAAAAGAAAGAGTGTTTGGATAATCGAGAATTTTGGAGACTACTGAAGATGGTATGTTGTTTACTTTAGTCAGTATTTATTGGGAGGATATTTCGACTACAAACAAAAAATTTTTTCTTATATTTAAATACGCCGCAGGACTTGGCAAACTGTTAATAAAGATGGCCATCAACCGAATAAATTTACTGGGAAATTTACAAAATTTCTTCACCCAAGACTGTGAATCGACAAATACACCCGGGAAATACCGGGTCCTCCGCTAGTTAAGAATAAAATCAATCCGTTTGAGAAAATACGAAAAATTACACTGAGTACAAATGTGTAAGCTAATTTCCGGGAGAAGTTTTTCGGAGTACTATTTTGCGCAAAGTTTCGTACAAACACATTTTGTCCGGGGTTAAATGTTCTATTTCTAGATGGGAGGTTGTACATTATGCACATGCATTTTGCTGCCATGCTTTACGAAGATGGCTGAACGGCGAAAAGTTTGTGCTAGAATAAACTATATTATTTTGCAACGCTCCAGTAATTTAGTCAAGATGCTGGTCCCAATTATGATGATCATCTTTTACGTAAGCTCTAACCGCTAACAATATTGATCGATTGATTCGTTCGACTGCATTAGCCTGTGGAGAATATTTAGGTGTAAAATTGTGTTTAACTGCGTGTTTTGTCATTAAGCCAGCAAATATATGTGAGTCAAATTGAGAGCCATTGTCAGTTATGACACTTTCCGGAGCTTTAAAAAAGATGGATTTTTTTTTTCTCAAGAGTAACCGGAGATGACCAAGCACTGGTACTTTCTTCAGTGACTCTCAAACTAAGCATACGGTCTAGTTCTCTGTACATAATCTCCCGAACTTTCAACGATTCAGGGTAATACCTCTGCTATATGGCAGGTGCATTTCCCACATCTTTACAGTGTGCCACAATTGGTTTTCTACCCAACCCGAATCTCTCAAATGACGAAAATTCTTCGATGACATTGTTCGATGCTTTTCGTTGTTCTGATTTTAATATTTGCTTATAATTAGAAGTTTCCACATCTCATACCATCAGTGGAACAAGGCCAAACTAAATCCAAAAATCTATTCCGATGTATAATTGTTGAGTTAGATTTGGAACAACATAGAGCCACATTGTTCTCAGATACAAATTTCGACTCTGCAATGACCTTTTTTATTTCACGTTTGGTTCTAAAGTATTCTAAATTCCATTTCAAATTGTTTCGATGTCTTGTACATAAATGCTGTTCGGTCACGGTTTGCGTTGCTACGAATACCTTTAAAACAGTTATTCGTTCTTTCGTTGGAGGGTACGAATACCTTTAAAACAGTTATTCGTTCTTTCGTTGAAGCTTACTAGAGACTAATAAACGACTTCCGGAACCCATCCAAAATCTATTCCATGTATGTCTTCGACTGCTATGTATATCGACCGATTAACTAAAGAAGAGAGATCATTAAATGTTTGACCAGCAAAATTTGCTTCAAGTCCGCGGCTCACATTTCTGACCACCAAATTTATAGTTTCTGTGTCGGTTATTGGATTTTTTTGATTGCTTTTCCAAAGCTTGCTTGGCCGGAAACAGTTTCTATTGGATTTATTAGCGGTTGTTGTAGTTACGACATGTTGTAGCAATATTGAGGGAGGCTGGAAAATTGAATTTTGGAGGTGTTTGCACATGTGCCGGAGACACAATTGCACTCGAATGCATTAATTGATTGACGATAAATCATCTGGTGGGACCAGATACATGTTCCACTCCAACTGTTAACTCTTCTACCTTGGTGGGATCGAAAGTTGACAGTTTCAAAAGTTTGTGTGTACTTCTCCAGTACATTATGTATTTTTTCCAATTTACTGGCACATGTGGTAATCTCTCGCTTTGGATAAAGTGTTGAAACAAAATGTGGCTCAGTTGGTTTCCTGATTTCATTTGATTTCTCCCGTTTTAAAGCGTCAGCCAATAAAGTTATTCTTTTAAAAATTGTCCTCTCGATATTTCTTATCTGGCACTCGATGTCCAGTTCATCACAATCAAGATATTGCACGTCCAATATCAACAAAAATATACCCTATACTATACTAAGAGATCCGTTTAACGGTTTCCGGATTATTTACGAACAATTTCAAATTAAAGCAAACAAAATGATTTGATATCATTTCTAATTCGATTTTTTTTTTATTTGCAGGTAAGCCGAAGATTGAACAAAAATTTGAGCAAAATGCAAAATAATCAACTATACAGTAAGTGAGTTGCAAGGATAAGTTTTTTGAGAAGTTATAAATAACTTAATTATACAAATGAATTAAAATAACTTCTGATTTCAATGTCTGTCGAAGCAGGTTGTTACTAACTAATTAAATTATTGGTCTGATTGGCACATCAGCGCTGCCCAAGCGGGGTACGAATGAACTAAACCGATATTGAGAAACACCCTCATTGAACCAGTTTGATGCGTCTCAAATAAACCTGCCTTGCAGGGAAATTAATTTTGATTGTAGGAACGAACCGGTAGTACTTACAGCAACACATACAGTGACCAGTGCCCCCTTTCAGCTGAGGATAGATATCCCTCCAATCTGCTTTGTTCCTTTTTTGGTAACTTTAAATAATTTTTGAAATGTTCAAACACCGGTTTTGTCCGCATTGCAAATGTCACAGAATTAATTCACTCGGGTAAGATTGAATCCGTGAAATGGGCAATATTGAAACAGTGAATTGATAAGCAAATTTTCTTGATTCCAGGAGAGTCAAACAAAATATATTTTTGATTTCCACTTTTTGGACCTGCCGTGGATACTCTTTTTGAAAACAAATATTCTTTTAATCGTGTCGTCGGGTCGTTTAAACCCTTGACGGCGGCTATGACCAAAAATCGCACTTAGTTTTTACGACATTAGTTTAATTTGTGTAATATTGTCCAAATTTTAGTTATCATAAATAGTCACTCTATACAAAAACGACGTTATGTTCCTAAATATTTCCAATAAATTAATCTACAAATTACCGCACTAAAATCAGTTTCGCAAAGTAATTGAATTGTCTCATAAATTTTGCATGTATAGTAAAAGGAAGATTTAAATGATAAAACCTCAACAAAAAAATCGGAAATTTTCGGTTCACTCGACATTAATCAAAATCAACTTTTGGTATCCATTCTAATTGTTCAAATATATACTTTAGCATATAATATAATTTATATAAATGTGGTTGATATCCATAGTACTTGTTATCTAAGCATAATAACAAAAACTAGAACCGAATGGGGAGATATATATAGTACAGTATGTAGTTGGTTCTCGTTCATAGATCTGTAAGTTAAACCACCTAAACCATAAAAATATTGAATATATAGTTTTGTGTTTTATATCCAATGTTTTGTAAATTTTTATGTTTCGAAATGACAACATACATAAAACCGGCAACTCTATGTGTTATCGTACAATATATACATATGTATATACACATATAGATTCACTAACATTAAATGGTAATATTATGTATTATGTTTTATAAATACATATTTTTGTGTTGCAAAATTTTTATCTCTCGTCGAAAAATTTTCTATGCATAATGAAAATGATAACACATAGTAGTTGTACTAATGATACTAAATAGTAATACAAAATGATAAAGAATAAAATTGTTGAAATGTAAATTGGTCACTAGTTTCGTATATATACAAGTGGTGTATACTATATGGTTCACTTAAACTATACATTATCTCTACATAGAATAACTTATTGATTTTATAAAATTTTAATTTTTATAATTATGAAATTCAATTTGCGATTTTATCCGCACATATAATCCGAATAGAATATTATGATCGGTTATACATAATTAGATAGAGCATAATTGGATATGGTTGTATTCTCTTTATTCATTTAATAATGTGATGGATACCAAAAAAATTAAAACAGAAATGCTTTGATTTTTGAAATTTTGATATTTACCTTCGTTACTTATAGTGGCTCTATCAAAAGAACGAAAATCAATGATTGATAGCTTTCCGATAGCTTACTATGAAAGTTCATTTTAAGGCTCTGGACTTGATAATTGTCTTGCAAAGTGTACTTTTGGTTCAAGCTGAACCAAAATTATACAAAGCCATAGCCTAAAAATGGAGATTTTATAAGGGAATTAGAAACGAGCAAAAACTAAACTTTTCATAGTGCAACACACAAAACATATGGGAAATCACTTTTTTTCCTAAGCCAAATTTTTAAATGAAAACGTTACAAATTCATAATTATGATCTCTAAAATATTTTTCTAAATGTTTGAATTTCAACATATATGAATATCGTTTAAGTAAATCATTTTCATTTTCGTGTAATAATTGATTTATTTAAACAAAAATTTAAAAAAAATTTCATAACAACAGCATTGTGGTCAAATTGAAATAAAAGCTGACTTCAAACCTTGCAGTTATTAGGTCAATATACATTACATAAATGGCAGTGATGGCAGTAGAAATTTCTGTTTATCGCTAGGCTCTATCAAAAGATAGCGCAAATATATCTAGCCTATAATCTTCGCGAGATGGCAAGGAAGCCATCATTGCAAGTTTCATTCAAATCGGTCCAGTGGTTCATGAATCATCGAAAATAAACTTTTCAATTGCATAAATAGTAATAGAGAAGGTTATTGCTTTGGTAAAACAATTTTTTGTTGTTTTAGCTGTTTTAGAATTGACGATACAACAATAACAAATTTTATTTATACATATTTTGTTTCGTATTAAAGGTTGGTTTTGTTCAACGATTTATAACTGACAGTTATAAATCGGTGGTTTCGTTTTATACAATGCAATTGTGTTGTAAATTTGCCAAAGCAATACACCAAAAGTTATATCCACACCAATACCATAATACAACTTGTATTTAACCCTTTAATGCATGATTTTTTCTTTTTAATTGAAATATTTTTTTTCTTATAAAGATGTATTTGGTTGAAACGAATTTCAAAGTAAAAATGATTGGAAGCAGCTAGTTTTCCGGGAAAATTGGTTTTATGACATTATGCCTATTTGCATCATTATGCATTTGTGGTATAAAATTTAAATATTTTTTCATTTATAACGCTTCTTAATAAAAAGGCAATTCGTTCAAAATTAAAATAAATATTCAAAAACAATATTCTAATTTATAAAAAATTACATATGTAAATGTATGTTTACTACTAACTGTATGCAAAACATCGACTAACTTATTTTAAATGGCGATTTTATTTTCAAAACGCAGAAAAAAACAAAAAAATGTGTGAAACGAGATAGAAAAACAAATGAACAACAAATATACGAAATAAAACCGAAAAAATATGCTCAAATGTAAATGCAGTTCAAATTAGAATAAATGATGCAGATATGCTACATTATGCATTAAAGGGTTAATACATATTGTCCTCTCGTTTCGGTTCCTTCTCTTTTTTTTTTCTAAAAACAAAAAAATTAAAACGATTACTGCGTATCAACAACAGGTATTCATTATAAGTTATTTTTATTTTTTCCGAAAATATTAAAATTCACTAGAACTTAGCGTACATTCTCATTAAGTATACATATATACATTCACTTTTGTACTATGTTTGGGATGGTCCGTTACTTCATTCATTTCGAGTGTGGCCTACTTGTAAGGTACAATCGGCCGAGTAGTTTTAAATAAAGAAATAAAAAGAAAACCGTTTCTAGATGGAAACCTCACACTAAATAACACACAAAAGAAATGTGCACCCCTGTGTGTAGGGGGGGGGATGTATAATATACTCTTCTCCTTTGATGTCTGTACATCCCTTGTTAGGGGGTGATTCCACAAAATGAAGTAGAAACAGTCGACCATCCTTTTTTTTTAAATTTTCAAATCCGGTATAGTAGAAATTAAATTAATCCACACAGCAAACAAGAGATGAAACCAATGACTCGGGTGTCCCCCTGTTGAGAGTGCGGCACTATTTGGCTACTCAACGATTTCAGCTGTACCTATTGACAGGAAGTTTGTACTAAGGACTGATCATCCTCCAGTTATCTGGCTGAAAAAAAACCCGAAACCTTCTTCTCGCTTAATCCAATGGTGCCTCGAATTAGATGAATATTCGTATGACATATAGAATATAAACCAGGAAAGTTTAACCGAAAGGTAGATAGATGCACTTAGTCGTTTAAACTTATCAAGACTTAAACATTTTCTTTATGCCAAAAAATAAAGTGAGATACTTTAAATAAATGTGCGATGTAGATTACTACAACTTCGAGAACTCCATTCAATAAAATTTTTATGTTTATGTAGTAGATCCTGTAGATCCAATGATATTTTTTTTTTTTTTTTTCTTTTTTTTTTTTTCGCTGGCGCTACATCCCATGGAGGGATTTGGCCGCTTCATAGTGAAGTTTCGTAATCATTTGTACAACGGATAATGAGTGATTAGTTCATTGATCCTTACATTAACCAGCCGTGATTTTTTCATCACCCGCCGGGAATCGAACCCGGGACCTCCGGAGCTTAAAGCAAGCATGCTAACAACTGTGCCACCGGGGCGGCAATGATCCAATGATATAGTTTAGCGTAATGAGCAACACGAATACAGTGGCTAAATCTTTTTCCGGACACTTTGTATGCAGCTTTCGTTCACAAAATTCTATAGTGACGAACCAAGGATCAAATTTCATACCAGAAATGTTCAGTGAATTTTGCAAAATCCTTAAAATTAAAAACATTATACCAAATTTTATTAATGACAATCCGTTAGCTTGGGGAGAATGGGTCCCTTATGATATTTTACTCGACTGCTTAAATGCCAATTAAACTTCTTTTGGGATATAGACAGGGGCGGAATAACACCCGTGAATTTTAGATGTCTGTAATATTCGTCCTCCGTTAGGTGTATAGAAGCTTGATTTGAGACTAGCCTTTGATTAGAGGCTTTAGTATATACAGCACTTTAAATTTTCAATTGAAACGATGACTTTTATTGGGTGAATTTTGGGTGCATGTTTTTCCAAATTTTTTCTTATGATGCAACAATTCGTCTAAATTCCAGGAATTTTCTTTTTTATTCCTTGCACTGAAACATCAATTATTTGACCCGTAAACCAACGCTTCACTAAGTTTGCAGTGTGTTTGTACATGCGTAAGCTCATTCGCTTATTAATTCTAAATATTAGCCCGATGCAGCGCCAAGAAAATGCTTGCAAGCCATAATTTCCCACGTCAGTGCTTTATGGTTTTAATAGTTTATCTGAAATCCAATTCTTTATTTTTCGGGCAACTCAAACAAACTAAATTTCGGTTTGTCGTTCCAGATGCCTTTTCCAAATCGCCACCGATTCGTGTTGTTGTTTTGCTAAATTTATCATTCGTTTGCAAATAATTAACTTTTTGCGTGTGGCGCACCAACCCACTATGTATAATAAACTTGTTCGACCAACTTTGTGCAATTTGCAGTTTATAATGGCTCCATTTATTTTTCTGGTGGTCTAAAAAGGATCACTCTCGAACATTCGGAGCAAAATTCCGTACTATCAGTTTCCTAACTTTAATGGGCAGCTCTTATACATTTTTGAACTAGCTACCTATGTACCGGTAAATATGAAAAGCCAAATTTTATCTATTCCACTGTGCAAAGCCAAAATTTTTTAGATTCGTGTAAATATCGAAATATTTGTCAAATAACTTAATGTTACTAAGCAAAATGCTACTTAGTAAGTTAAGGCGAAGCCAACAAGAATAGAACCATCAGACAGTATCGGATAATTTCGTAAATATCGAAAAATATCAAATAATCTTGAAGAATTCACGAATCTTGAACAGTTTTGAATAATCTGTAACATTACGCGAGTAATATCTTCAAAAAAATCGAATAATTTAGAAACCCAGCAGCCAAATGTGGATTAATCTAAAATCATTTCGAGGATTTCAGAATATCTCAAATATTCTAGCAACATGTCATATAATTTAACATCCTCAAAAGTTATCTTAACTGTATATGTCCATATAGTTGATGTCAATGCAGAATTACGTATCAAAAAAACGTTTAAAATTGGTCGCACATGACCAATGCCGATCAAATTAACCAATAGTAATAACTTGTTACGATCAATGTAATTTTACTATTGGTCACTTTCATCGATATTGGGCATGTACGACCAATTTTCAACGTTTTTAGATACGTACATATTTTCAATATTTTTAGATACGTAATTGACATCAACGATATGTAAATGCTACATGCAAATCTTGGAAATCTTATAAACAAGATTCTCTATAAATCATTAATTCACAAGTTCTTAAAATCCTAGAATAATCTTGAAAATCAAGAAATCTCTGAGAATCTCGAATAATCTCGAAAATATATGACTATAATGATAATTCCGAATAATTTTGATACCAATCTATTCAACGCTTTTTAAATATGGAAATCTAGATAAATTCAAAAATTTGAATTTCGAAAATCCCTTCTCTATAAGGTAATTTACTTTTTATTCAATTCCAAGCTGAACTCGAATAATATCGAAAATTTCGACTTATGTCGGTGCCTATAAAATTACGAGTATAAGATGAATTAGATGAATTTCATACACATAAGTTTCACATTCTTACACATAAATTTCGAGTATAAGCAAGAACGAATCGAATATTTCCAAAAATTTCTAATAAACTCATAGATTCCTAAAATAATCTTAGAAAATCTCGATTATTATGCCATGCACCTCGTGTCAATTTTTTTGAAATAAATCGCAGAATAATGACGCTAGGGGCATCAAAATCTACTAACGTACTAACTTGACTATTCATAATTCTAAATTGTTGAAATTAAATTAACCTGTTAATTGAAATTGCATTAATTATATTAATTTGCGTTAATTTATTTAAAAATTCGTATTTTAGCCGTCAGTGGCACTATTCTGGTTTTCCCGGGGAATTGCGAATTGGGCATTAGTTCGGGTTTTCTTTTTTCGAAAGTATACTGAGCGATTGGATATCAATTCCCAATTCGAAATTCCCCGGGAAAACCAGAATAGCGCCACTAGTGGTTGGGAGCGTAATGTATCATAATTTAGTTTAGTCATTAATTTAGTGAACACAAATTGACGTGAAGTTTTGTGCCAAACAAACTAGCAGGTCAATAGGCGACATATCAGTCACGACACAAGTAGCATCATCAAAGACTGTAAAATTCACCGATAACTCTTAAGGTACCTCTTCTATATACTACCCGTTTATTCTGCCCCTATAGCTCGGTACAGTGAGTGCATTAGCCTACCCTGGTGCTCATTACAACATAATGAAAGTAATTACTTTCGACAGGAGTTTCTTGCTCTTGTAGGTTGGACCATCTACCTTTGGCATTAGCCTATAGAGCATGAAAATTGTCTTTACTGCCTTGTTACTGACAAATTCTTTGTGCAGATGTCGACAGAACTTCTTGGGCCATAATTTGGAGAGATACTGACTCGTTAGCTTTCCTGCTTGTGAAAAGAATCTGTTCCGTTTTATGTTGTGCTAGTTTTGTACTTTCTCAAGTACCTCCGAAAAAATGAGCTGAATTTCTTTTATAACTTTAGCAACAATGAATATCGGAATTTCGCCAGCAAATCCTACGATTATCGCTTCTTTCGGTAAACCGAGTCTAAGTACAGCGTCGGCCCCAGAACCGTGAGGCAGGCTACACAAAGTCTCGTAATCGATTGATTGGCCCATCGCTGTGTTATATCAATACTCTATTCCTGAAATAATCCCTAAACCCTCTGTATGTAGAGTGGGATGTTCATCCTTTTCAAGGATAAGAGGATTTCTCAACACAATATTTTTTCTTGCCACCTTTCCATCTTTTTCCCTCGATTACATTTTGAGCACTTGTTTGGCAAGGCTCACTGCATCAGTCTACCATCGGGCCTTCCTAAAGCAAATTACCCGAAAGACCACCAACTTCTCCTACAGGTGAATCAAGCCTATTGCATATAATACGTTCGAACACCTTCTCATCATATCAAGCAGACATATAGGGTGGTAAGATGACGGCTGATTGACGGCCGATAGTACCATATTTTGTAGTTTCCGCACTGTTTCGGGAATATACCTTCACTCAGACATTCGTTATTCACCTCGAGGAATATTTCTGGTTTGGCGGTAATTGCCGCCTTTACTGCGACGTTTGGTATTTTATTTGGCACATGGGCTTTATTAATTACAATCCTATCAAAAGCCGCATTTAGCTCATCTAAGGAGATTGCACTGTTTGATTTTAAGATCTTCGTTCAAATTCTTTGATCTCTTCAACTTGTTGCGGGAAAAGACTGTAAACGAGTTTCTTCACTATTAAATATTAAATGAAAAAGACAATGTTTTAGACGGTTTCCGGCTTATCAAAATGCGCAGCTCCGGGGCTCCTGGATCCGACTTCAGCTCTGGCTTGCCAGCCCTGATTTTGGCACAGCTCGGAGCTTCATTATATGAACGCCTAACCTTGCCCATTATCAACTTATAAAGTCTGCCCCAGGGGTTGCGATCAATTTTCTCGCACAATTCCCCAAAACAGCGCCGCTTGCTTTCACGACGCTCCTTTAAGCCTCCTGCGAGCTTCCCGAAATTCGATTTGGAGACTAGCTGAACTAGAAATGCGCTTTGCCCGCTGGAATTTTCATAGAACATTATGGCAGGCCTTGTGAAACTGGGCTATTTCTTCAACCCATCAGTAAACCGGGAACGACAACGATCTGAGAATCTTCTTGTCATTGTTGCATTACAGTTTACAGGCTTTAATAATGTCAATTGTTATTTGTCAAGCCTTTTGGGATAGTGAAATCATTGGTTCATATTTCTTCAAAAATGATGCCGGCTAGATCGTTACATTAATAACTGGGTTTTCGTTCCTAATTGAATTGCTTGCCTCCAAGATTATGTGATTTAACATCTTTGAATTTTTTTGTGGAGAGATATGTGAAATTGCTAGTTTATGCCGATATACCAGAGACGATGGACTGATTGGCTGCCAATATCCGCCACCTTGTTGCCGAAATAAGGTCCCAGCTGCTTCAAAATTTGGACTTCCCTATGTTGCGCATTCTTCGAGCCAGCCGTGGTGTCCATGTGCCCGAAATCATATTTAAACACTAATGTCATAAAATACTCTTTCCAATAAAGTTGTATCAATAAAATTCTATACATCTATACAATTATCTAAGTTGGCGTAAAATGATTACTAGATTGCCTAATCTAAATGCTAAAGCTGGATTTTCATGAAAATTCTCTTGAATTTTTACATTTTTTTACGTACATAATGTATAAAATGGCGTAAATTATAGAGTGTAATTTACTTATTAACCGTACAAAATGGTAGACCAGATGTATGTTAGTCTTGATGCCAACCACTTAAATCAAAATTGCAGCTACTTCAACTTCTTTAAAACAAAAAAAAATCTCAACCCTTTTTTCTTATATTCCTTAGGAATTGAGTTTTCCTTACCGTATAAAACCAACAACAACACATTTTTCTGTTTCCGACATTTCATCAACTTTCTTTCCAAATTAACCTCCACTAATAAATGATTAATTGCAAAATTTAGGTAACAACCAAAATCAAATTCAATTTAGCGAATCAAGGAAGTACCAACCCTTTTCTAAAAATAATTTTACTTCCCTTATCCTCGTATACCTTTCAAAATAAAATAATTAATATAAAAAAAAAACTAAAACGTAAGCTTATTATAATTAATAAACATACAAATACATAATCGCACTCGCAGCACAGGGGGAATAAAAGCTCTACAAAAAAATATTGCCGGAATTTATAATTAAATAAAACAAAAACAAAAAAAAAAAATTTGATGACGTTGCTCGAATTTTATTTTATTTCTGGTTACGACCGAATTTCATATATATTTGCCTGCGCTGCGATTACCAAAGTCAAATTCCATATTTGCTAAAATACAATTTTATTTTACAAAACAAAATTTATTAAATTCCTCAAATCAATATAACATGACGATGTGTATTTAACGATGATTGGAAATACCAATATTTTTGCACAAAATATGTATAAACAAAAAAGGAAAACTATTTTAATTAAACAAAAAATATGCAACAACAATAAACCCGGAAATTAAATTTTTCATATTGCCGAAAATTTTCGTCCGAATGCAAATTTTCAAATATGTATATTGGATATATTTTTGTCCAATATTGTGCTAAGACAACAAAAATGTAATTCAGTCACACTCTCCAATATTGTGAAGAGCGCAAAAAAATAAAAACGTTTTAATACAAAACTGACAAAGAAAATTTTTTTTATCGTATTTGACGTCATTCATCTATGTAAGCTTTAAGTTGACATTGCACAAAAAAAAAAAAATTTAAATTTAGTTAAAAGCTCGAGTTGCTGCACAATTTTTTACAACTTGCAACCCGAACGTATGCATGTTTCACATCGACACACTTGACGGCCCTAAGTAGATTTAATACTTGAATTCATCTTGAGTTTTTTTTTGTTTTTTACTTTGATCATCTACAGAGTGAAACAAAGCAAAAAATAAAAAGTAAATTACAAACACCCCTTACCTAACTTCAAAGTAAACTACTACACTACACATATTACCGTAAAATGTGGATATGATGAGATTACAAACGATATATAAAGTAAACTGGATATATGATAAGATTTTATGTATATGTGTGTGTATGATAAGAAAATTTCGAGAAAGAGATATGATGAAGATTTAAATTTAAGATACATCTCTATACGAGTATAAAGGTAAAAAGAACGAAAAGAAAATGTTTTGACATTCGAACCTGAATCAAATAAATTGAATTACACGTATGTGAAATTTTTGGGAAATTCGGTTAAAACTAAGATAAAAAAAAAAGTTTTGAAAAATCTAAACTTTGTTTAAAAGTTCAAAGTGTTGAGTTTCTACTGTATACTCGTACACTGTTTTTGTTGCAATATTTCATTTCCAGAATTTTAACAAAAATTTTCCATTTTAACCAATCAATTAAGGTTTAGATAACTTTTTGTAGTTTTTAGTTACCGTTATTTATAGGAAAATTGGTAATAATTAAAAACTATAAAACAAGAAGTTTGTTTGGCTTTTGTTTTTACTATTTGTACATGTATAGTTTAAAAGTTTATAATTTTTAGGAGCTTTTATTGGCCAAATTTTTTTGTTTAATTTTAATTTTGATATGCATCTTCGAGACGTCGATCATCCACTTAGCCAAAATTAATTTTTAAGGAGATGAGACTGTCAGAAAAATCAATACTCTATGAAATTATGGTTTATCTGCGCTAGGGCTACGGGCGGGAAAGAAAACTCTACGATGTTTAGATATATACAGAAAATAGCCAATATCAATGTTGTCAGACAAAAGAATTAAATTTGTTTGATGACCTTGCATGCCCTTGAATAACATTAGTTTTGAAGATACTGGAGAAATATGTGTTGTTTATTAGCTCCTCAATAAATTTAAAAACTTCTTCGTTTAATTATGGCAGCAGCTATTCAAAATAACCGCAAGAAAGGACTTAAGGTCATCCAAGGTCACCAAACAATTTGCTCCTTCCACCTGCATTCCTCTGTATCTCTAACCATTTTTGAGGTGCACTTCTTACTTACCATGCTCATCCTATATAAGCGTAGGCATAGGCTTTAGTTTTTAAAGCTTTTTTCAAATTTTTGATGGTGAAGAATCACCTTTGGTACTCCCTCCCCTCCCCTCAAGCCCGTTTTGTTGATCTAGGATTTTCTTGGGGATACAAACAAGCAAAAGCACCCCGAAATGAGTAACCAACAACTACTAAGTGAATTTCAGAGAAAAGATAGCTTCCTAGTTGGTGAAGTCAAAAACACCCACCGTATCATTGTGACCCTCCTCGTCCCAACTGATGATGTTCATTTTGTGTTATTTCAAATTTCCCATTTATTTAATATAGAGGAGCTTACTTAATAATAAAACTAAAAATACATCATCTTAGCTATTTACCATCTTATCGTCTATATAAAATAAGATTGATCCATCCAGGAGGATTTTTAATAACTTTCCTATATCCTGCAGCAAAATTTGCTCTCTCTGATGAAATGTAAATGAAGAAATTTTACAATATTATGTTTACAACTTTAAATATCCTGCTATTTTTAATATTCACACAATAAAGCTCCATTTCTAACGGCAATTTTGCATATAAGCGAACAAGTATATAGTTTTTCTATGAGTCTATAGATACCGATTACATTAAATTGACATCCCAAATCTCATGTTATTAGAAAAATAAAAATCAAAGATTGAACATCGTTTTTTGTGTATACATAATATATATATATATATATATATATATATATATATATATATATATATATATATATATTCGTATGTATGTACACTGTACAGAAACTTTCCGCTTTACAATGCACGATATACAATGTACATAAGAAATGTATAAATTCTAATTTTCCTGTATGGTACATCAACTATCGTGGTATAGAGGAAACAAAATTGATTTGAAATCATGAAAACGGTAAATCGAACGAAGAATGGATGAAGAAAAGCTTTTCTTTATTAAAAAGCTGAAATTTATAATTTTTATTTTTCGTCTTTATAATGTACGTATGCCACATATGTATATGTTGGTCGTTGTCTTTAGTGTTTAGATTTAGTTTTTCTTTTTTTTCGTATTTTGTGAAGAGGTTAAATGACAAAATTTGTAACATATTGTTGTAATGATATTGTTTTATGGGTCATCTGGCATTGTTAGAAGAAAAAAAATTGTATCCATATGGAATGAAAGCACCGCTGCATGTTATGTATGTAATATGTACAACATACATTATACTTGTACATAGGCAAATTGATTTGGTTTTATCGAACATTTCTGCCAACAAAACTGCTACCGTATTTGTATAGTAGGTACTTATGTACTACAACTTGTTTGTAGATATTGTAATTTATGGCGACACATGGTTTGATGTATGTAGTATATATAATGCGATAAAAGTTTTATATAACATAAATGGCAAAATTGAAAGATTTTATTGTATTATTATAATCTAGGTTCTAGGGTAGCAATATTTAATAATTTCCGTATAAACTGGTGGATAGGTTATAAAAGCTATCTGAACGAAAATGAAATTATTTGAAAGTGCTCAGAGACTTCAGGTAATTTTCAGGACTGAAGATCTGATTACCTCGTAAGGTTTCAGCCCTTTTTATTTATTTTGTGTAAAAAGCAATTGTCACGAGAAGTTAATCATAATCTTTCTGCATTCCACCTGTTTGAGTTCCTTCTACTTGTCAATTATGTATGGCTCTTATATCGAATTTTAATTCGCAAATTTCGATAACTCACACTTCATAAAGTCCCAACTGCGAGGAACCCGATTATGTAAGCATTACGAGCACTGAAAATGTCTTATTTAATCATGTTATGTCTTATTTCCAAAAAAAATCTTGGAACTTGTAAGTATTATATCGTTATCTTCCGTTGTATTACCAACTTAAGCTAAGTATGCTGCTAGAGCTAAGAAACATTTTCCATATAAATTTTATTTAAAATTTTGCTACACTAAAGAGTACATTGCTCCATGTGGATCATGTGAAAAATAAAAAACCTAAAAAGTACCACTCAATACGATCAATGATTTCGTAGAGAGTTGTGAAGACTGAGTTAAAAATTTTGTTAGCTGGCGTAGTATATAAAGCTCTACAGATAAATCGGGATTTTTAATTTTTTTATAATTTTTGGAGGTTTAAGCTTAGTCGAGATAAAAGTTAGTTGCTTGGCATCTAGTTTATTCGGAACTATCAATATTTTCAAGATTCTTCAAAATTGTTCAAGAATATTTTAAGATGATTTTATGAATCTACATTTATTCGAGATTTTCGGAAATATTCGAATTTTTTGTTTGGAAAATATTGCGATTATTGTATGATAGAACTCTAAGATTAATCAAGAGAAGAGATCCTCGAAATTAAAGATTATACAATTGGATTTATAAAGCTTTTGAGTAGCTTGACATTATCTTACTGGGCTTTTTCACGTTCGCCAATTGCTGCTTATACTGTAAAGTCTGCCAAGTTTATAGATAAGATGGTGGATCAAGGTTACTGGTTATTTTAACCGCAAGAAATTGAAGGCATTCAGAGGTCAAATTTTGAATTTCTTAAATTTCTTCCTCAAAATGCTTCCGCTGATCATATCGGCATATTTTGAAAAGTGCTTCATACATTTCTGCTCTGCGGTTAAAAATAAGGCGTTAATTCCAGTTAGCCTTTGCTTTCTTAAAGCTGCAATAAATCTGAGAGAACTCACCATTATTCATTGAAGCTTGTAAAAAGAAGAGCATTTCAAACATGTGGGAGCATGAACTTTAGTTTCTGTCGTAGAATCGAAATGGGCGCTATCCCTTTGTTGAAATAGCTCAAACTTCTTTGGTTGTACTAGATACTCAGATCCGTTTCACCATACATTGTTCAATTTAATTTCGTCTGGAGGAAGCCTTCTATATGCTGGTTCTGTGATGGTGGTATGTAAGTTCATCGAGTACAATTATTGTCGAATCTGTCCACCAAGAAATGTGTTTAAAATTTTTGTTTGTTTCTTTTTTGACTAGATTCATAAGTTTTGTCAATAATACTGCCCCACCTAGTTGTATTATGGTTTGAAAGCTTATTTATTATACCGTATACATCACAATGTACTGGATTTTTTCAAAAAAGCTTAAATCAGAAAGCCAAAAATATAAACTATCATAGAATTATTTAATTGTGTCAATATTAATTTTGCGGTGACAATTTAAAGTAAAGCTTTAAGTAGGACAAGGACCAGTTGTTTAACCAAACCAATCTTCTTGAATTATTTAAGTGAATTTCTTCAGCTTAGAAAACAGTATTTACAACCACCCACAAACATTTCCAACACATGCTTAATTTCAAAACAAATTTTCGTGTTCGACTTTTTCCAAGGCTCAAAAACATATAAGCGAATTTCGAAGACTTGATTGAAAAACTTTCCGAACAAATAGCAATTTTCAAATTCCATCTGTGTGAATAAAATTTATCACTGTTACTTCCTACCCCTGTATACGTACGAATACTTGTTGTTGTTCTAAAGAAACATTAAACTTTCCAAATTTCTTTTCCTTGAGTATACCTATACATATTCTTATTTTTTTATTTAATTCTGATTGTTCCAGAATTTTTCCATTTTCCTCAAGTGAAAAAAAAAAATAACGAACGAAAAATAGAAAACCATCAATCAAATTGTGTCGAAAAATTATTTATTTAAATAAAATCGTTTTTAAATTGGAATGAAAATAGTTTAAAATTCAATTTGGAAAATGTATCTTTTCTCTTCCTGGAAAAAAATGTCATTTTACACTAGCACCATAGTTTCGGTTAGATAAACTGTGTCCACATGATGTAACATCAGTTTTGAGTCCAAGTTTTTTCGATTTAGTTACGTCTATTTATTTTTAGCGAGCTCCATATGATAATTGTGTGTGATGGTTGAAGATTTTTTATTTGCTTATCGTAGAGCTGTTTGCCTAGTTAACAAAACAAGATTTTGAAATTGTAGAGGTTACTAAAATTGAAGTTAAATTCCCAAAGTTAATTTCAGTGCTGGGAAATATTCCGCTTCGAAGGACCATCGCATTTTTTTTACATTTTTTTGTGATGAGATCCGAAATTGGAGTGGGTTTTGCAGCAAAGTACGGTACCATATAGGAAATTTCGATATTAATTAATTAACACGGGATTTCGCTTTTGATGGTACTTTGGTCGTGGGTTTGATTCACGATTGGGCATTGTGTTATGTGTGCATGCGGGATTGTGAGTACCTCATTACTCAGAAATTAAAATAAAAGACTGACAAATTAAGAAAATCTGAAATTAAAAGTTTTATAAATTATAAAATTATGAAATTTGGAATTACGAGCCTGAGAAATTAGGAAAGTTAAAAAACAAAAAAAAATTTAGGAATTAAAAAATTTGTAAAATTAAACAATTAAAAAATAAAACAAATTGAGGAATTTAGATACTAAGCTGTTTCGAATTTAAAATATTAAGGCAAAGAGATTAAAAAATTAGAAAATTCGGAATTTAAGAAATTGCGAAGAGAAATAAAGTTAAGGTAATAATTAGGTAAGAAGTAATTAGAAACCATGAAATTAAGAAATTATGAAAATGAGAAATAAGTTTGAAAATAAATTCAAATAATTTGAAATTAAAAAACTTACGAAATCAGGAAATTAAGAAATAATTAAGAAATTAATATATTCAGAAAAACTGAAATTAAGAAATTAGGAAATTTAAAAACTAGTAAATTAAAAAACAAATTTGAGACGACCAAATCGTGAAATTATTAAACTGAAAAATTAAGAAATTACAAAATTTAAAATGGAATAATTATAAAATTAAGATTTGAAGATGTTTTGAAATTAAAATATTAAGAGGCAATAAGAGACTCAGGGATTAAGTAAATTGAGAAATTAGGAAATTAAGAAACTAAGAAATTAAGAAAAAAATTAGAAACCACGAAATCAAAAAATTATGTAATTGAAGTACAGTGAGTAGAATGCTTGTTTTATCATTTGATGTTCTGGTTCAATCCCTGGTGATTGGGCAATTTTGCGTGTATGTTGTGAGTGAATTTATTGTATTCTGGGTAAGCATTGTTTACCCAATTGCATTGAGTATAGGATACTCTTAGGTCGCTTAAAAAATGAAGAATTTAATATATTAAGGAAATTAGAAGTTCGGAAATTAATAAACTAACAAATTAAAATCACAAAATTAAGATATTATGAAATTAAGAAATTAAGGAGCTAGGACGTTTCGAAATTAAATTATTAACGGTATTAAAATGATTAAGAAATTAAGAAGGAAATTAAAAAACTAAAATTGAGAAGTTAAGAAACTAAAAAATTATTTAATTAAGAGGTTTGAAATTAAGAAATATAAAAATTTTACAATTAAGAAATTATGCATTGAAGATACCAACAAGGGAACTTCACGAATTTTTAAATTCAAAAAAATTATAAACACTTTTCTAAGTTGTAGTAGGTACTCTGTGAGACATTAACGGAACCTTTTTTTTATCGGCAACCAAGCCCTTTTTACGTGTTAAAACCACCTCTTAATTTGACCTCAAAAAACACTTTTTTGATACATCGCGGCTTCTATTCCACTATTTTTGATAAAACAAATTGGTAATTATTCCTCATAGGAAGTACAAATAATCTATAGTAAATTAGATTATGAGGGTTTAATAACTTGGTTCTAGATTAAAAAATGGTTTCGTTAACGTCTCACAGAATACTACAACTTAGAAAAGTTTTTATATTTTTTTTTGAAATTGACAGTTCATAAAGTTCCCTTGTTAGATGTTTCAAAATTAAAATATTAAGGCAATAAGAGTTTAAAAGATTGAGAAGTTAGTAAATTAAGAAACTGCAAGTTTAAGAAATTAGAAATTTAAGTATCTTAGAAAATAAAACAATAGAAACCACTTAAAATTAAAAAAAAATTTAATACAAAATTAGGAAATTAATATTAAGAAATTAGGGAAAATCAACATATTTTGAAATTAAAAATTTTAGGACAGTAATAATTAAGTATCTAAAAAATTTTGAATTATGATTTTTAAAAATAAAAAAATAAAGGTAGTAACAAGTAATTATGAAGTTAAGGAATTGAAAAACGAAGAAATTGAGAAATCGAGAAATTAAAACAATTTGAAATTAATAAATTAACTAATTAACGAGCAAAAACTATAGAAAGAATATAAAGTCATACAAAGCAAATATCCACAGCAGAAATATTTTTTTTTGTTTGTTTTACTAGCGGATATTTGTTCCATGATATAAGAAGTCTTTATATTCTTTCTATAGTTTTTGTTACGAGAAATGAGAAATTTAGAATTAAAATTGAAATTAAGAAATAACGCTGTATAAGTTTAAGTCATTAAAAAATTAAAAAGTGAATTTATTAAGATAATCGGAAATTAGGAAATAAAATACAATTTTGGAAATTAAATTAAGTAAATTAATTAGAATATTGAAATTAAGAAATTAAAAAATTGTAAATTATGATTTTTAAAAATTAAAAAATTAAGAAATTAAGGAAATAAGAAAACTAAGAAATTGGATAATCAAGAAATTGAAACATTTGAAATTAATAATTTTACTAATTACGAAATTAAAAAATTTTGATTTTTTCAGAAATTTAAAACTAAATTTGAAATTAAGAAATTATGTAATTAAAAAATGAAGAATGTAAGTAAATTTAATTTCCTAATGTCTTGAGAAAAATTAAGAATTTAATTGTTATTCAAAACCACTTTAATTAAACACAATTAATAAAAATAATTCAAAAAATCACTTACTACAAGATTCGCACTAATTTTGCTAACATTTATAACTTTAATATCACACTAAATCACTCGGTTTAATCTTTACTCTATAACGGGTTCACTTACTAATCAATTTTACATTTTCATCTAAAAATTTCCAATTAGTTGAATAAACCGTAATACCCTAACCTAGGTTTCACTAGTAGTAAACTTTACGCTTGTAATTAGTCAATTATGCTTAAGGTCAAATGTGCTTCTTTTTGGCTATTTATCGATTTGTTGAATTTATTGAAAATGATGTACAACAACTATTTAATGCAATTGACCAGGTGTTTTAGTCTGCCAAAAGTCTCTTGGTGCTCGATCGATGACGAGTTTATGGCATCATCCACTGTAACGATTTCAACGAGTTTAAACGTATTTTGGGCTTAGTTTTTTCATCTTGCGAATTAATCGACATAGAATTTTGTCCGGATTTAGCGGGACATTCTAGCATATATCACACGACACTTTTAATTAAATTTTATTTATGATTTTTGTAGTTTTATTGAGAACAATTTTAAATTTGATTTTAGGAATGCTGATGTAGTGTCGCTAAATCACTTTTTTGATAATGTTAATTGTACAGCTTTATTTTACTTATTGAACATTTCGGTTGTTGTTTCATAGTTTTATGGTATTTTGAAGAGTGGTTTTGAATTATTTGTTCCGAAGGTTTTGTGAGTTCAACCTTCGACGTATTCTGTCGAAAGAAATCGTAAGTCTAGAGCGTTTAAGAAAGCGTTCTGGTGGATGTTAACGACAAAGCTAGATATCGTGGTCAACGATTTTTTGAAAGCTTTCGACATACTTTATCCCAAAATTCTTCTTTAGAAATTGATTGAGTTCGGATCCGATTTCATTCCAATTAAATGAATCGCATCTTATCTGACATCAAAATAACAATGTGTGAGTATTTCACAGATCCGTTCCTTAGAATTTGTTATACCTTCTGGTGGTCCTTAAGGAAAGCCACCTGTGACCTTTACCGTTCACTGTTTTTTAAACGACGTTGTTCAGTATTTCAAGTTTAGTAATTGTCTATTGTATGTTGACGACTTAAAAATGTATGCTACAATTAATTTCTTAATTGACACTGCGTATTTGCAAGACGAACTTGATGTGTTTTGTGATTGGTCAGCTCGGAATAAATTGCCCTTGAACACCAGCAAATGCAACGTAATATCTTTTTGGCAATCACATTCATCTAGCTTAGAGGCTCCTTATTTTTTAATGGATGCACAAATTAGCAGAGTTTCTGATATTCCCGATATTGGCGTTATTTTTTCATGCAAACTTATTTTTAATAAGTATATGTACTACATTATTAGCAGAGGGTTTTCCTTATTGGGTTTCATTAGGCGTAATGGGAGGGAATTTTGTGACCCTCTAACATTGAAATCTCTCTAAATTACTTATGTCAGATCGATACTGAAATATGACTCAGTGATTTGATACCCGTTTTATTACACGCATTGTAATAAGCGTTGCAATTTTAGTTGTGTTGTGTTAATTATTCAATTATTGTCTTCATAAAATAATTTTTTTATTGGGCGTTGGTTGACATGGCGAGAACGTAACAATATGTCTCTGCTAGAGTTCAAGTTTCAAATATTGGTGGGCACTGTTTGTAAAATTTTCGTAATTTTGGTCTTCAACTGCAATATTTTTCAATCCAATATTATTTTTTACTCTATTTTACAAACAATGTACCTACAGCACACACACAAATTGTGTATTTGTGTACAATAGAAAAATCATAATGGAAAATCAATTTTAATAATTTAATCCATTATTATTTGTTATTTTGGAGGAGGATTTTCATTTTTAATTTGACTAGAAAAAAAAATTCAATTCGAATGGAAAAATTTAATTAATTTCCACACAAAACTATTTTTACTTGTTTGTCTGTTTGTATTATGAATATATATTATATGGTACTTCTCGTAATAAAGCTTAAAGGATAATTATATCTCTGTATGTTGTTTGTTTGTTTGGAATGTATAGATGGAAAATATATATGTAGTAATTATTAGTTGTTGGTATAACAGTGTTGGATTTGTTGTACCAAACTGTGGAAATATTTTTTTTTCACATTCACTGTACTGTATTCAAACAATAGACTGTAATGAATCTGTGATTCTTCTCTCTCAATGTCTAGCTTTTTGTTTTTTACGAGTAAATGGCCTTTCTAATGAATTATTACCAAGACAATAAGCTTTCGTACTTTATTGAATTTTTATTAACGTTTATTGTTCGTTGATGCAGTAGCTTTATGTTATACTCCTCTTTCCGTTCGATGACAATTAAAGGTAAACATTAAAAAAAAATTTATGAATTAGAATTTTTCCAGATAAGCAAAAAGTTTTTAATATAAAAATATTAAATGAAAAGTATTGTGCACCACCATCCTACGGGGAAATTTCTGTGTTCCAATTTTTTTTATTTCTTCTGGTTATATGTACATTTTTTTCGATTTACTAAAAACTTTTCTTTATAATTATTATTATTATGTAAATAAATAAATAAATAACAACCATATACTACTAACGAATACGAGTACATATCTATTATAAAAGTTAACGTTCCTCCTGGTTATTTTATGTTTATATTATTAACATAAAATGCATAAGGAGGCTATATGTGGCCTACCTATCAACAGGTTTCTCAAATATTTATACGGTACTAAAAGAATGGCAACATTTTTATTACAACAGAAAAAATTATCTGCAATGCAGTTTTCGTTTAGTTTGTTGTTGTTTTTGTTGGTTACAAAACTTCATTTTCATCCAAAAATCACTATTGAATATAAATTAATTAATTTAAGCTTTACGGTATTATATACCAAAATATATTTTATAAATACATACATAATGGGAAGCTTAATATTTATAATGTACAGAATTGTTTTATTTTTCGTTCATGTAATGAACTTAATTTAATCATCTTTTTTGTTGTTGCTGTATTGTTCAGGGTTTTATTTGGCAATAAAACAGATTTTATAATTACAAAATGTAATTAAATTTTTTTTTTTAAGGATCACTGTCTAATGAATGTAATGTCGAGAATTATTAATTGGTTGGTATTTATAAAATGACTTGGTTATACAGTAATGAGTATTAAATTTTTGGCGGGAAGACAAATTTATCGTACATTCCAAATCCTCAAGATGTCCTAAAAAAGGAATTCAACATTTAGAATTAAAAAAATTTTATTACATTTATATTATTGTAAACTTTTACTTATCTTTAATTATCGATGAACTGCACTCACAAAATACATGCAACATTTGATTACTTACATTAGCGTTTTGACAGCTCGTTAATAATAAAATCAGAATTAAGCGTGATCAAGCATCAGTGTGTGTTATCATTAAAAAAATCTTAAAGTGGATAAGGAGCGACAACTTCAAATAAGCAGAAATAAAGAGCTAAAAATAATTTCAATTGTGTTGCCCTTTGCCAGTAACAAATTCTTCTTTTTTTCGATGTTGGTGGAATCATGTTGTGTTGATGTTTTGGATCCTTATCTGGCGATACATCTTCTCGATATCGGAAGCGAACGCTGTTTTGTGTTTGTGGAATCTAGTTAAAATACAGAACAGAGATTCTTGGATTTTTGGACCTGTTCTTGGCACATCATTTAAAGGTAAAACTATGTGTTCCATTTCCAACTGCATTTTGACATTCCGCAGTCCATTCAAATTTTTCTGATTTCTTTAACAAATTGTATAGCGGATTCATTATTGTAGCCAAATTCTTAATAAATTTGCCATAATAATTGACCAGACAACAAAATGCTTTAACATCAGTAACATTGCTCGAAATTTCTGCCTTCAAAATTTCATCTGTTCCGTTGCTTATTTTACACGAACTTTGATCATTTACCCTATGTAATCTATGGTATCTTTATAAAATTCACATTTTGATTTATTTAATTTTAATCCTCCATCATTTAAACGTTTGAAAACCCCTTTCTAAATTAGACAAAATAATGCTGTTCTTCATTAGCCCCTGTTACCACTATATCGTCAACAAGAACTACCTCACCATCAAGCCCTAACAGTATTTTTTCCATCGTAAACTGAAAAATACAACTTGCTGGTTTCATTTGAAATTCGCATTTATGCGTGCTCCATACGTTACATATTTTTTACTTTCATCGTCCAGTTCCAGTTGGTTATATGCACAAGAAAGATCGAGCGGTTAACCACAAAAACAACGAATATGAATCTGGTTGCGCTTATGTTTCGGAATGCCGATGGCTTTTTTCGTAATTGTAATCCGTATATTGGATATTCCCGGTCTTCTACAGTGAGGCTAAT
Source organism: Tipula helvola (assembly GCA_963556165.1). Classification (NCBI taxonomy): domain Eukaryota; kingdom Metazoa; phylum Arthropoda; class Insecta; order Diptera; family Tipulidae; genus Tipula; species Tipula helvola. The sequence goes on along the minus strand of OY744482.1, from coordinate 386,531,205 downwards.
TAAAATCAGAGTTTATGTTCTGGTTAACATCTGGTTTAAGCTCATGATTTCGAATAATTCTCTTCTAGCTAATTGATTCTTATTTTAGATCTAGGCTCAACTCTTCAATGTTATGTGGTTTTGTAGTCTATTACAAATTACTATTCATTCGCCACAAATTCTAGGTTTGTTAGTTTGTCAGACTAAATTGAGCAAATCTTTTTGAACAGTTCACTGCATCTAAAGGCTGAATTCAATGCACCTAGACATGGTGTGACAGGAACAGGGACTAAAAAAGAACATACAAGTAAATTTATAGGTGAGATGCGAGCAATTTTGAAGTTCACAATTTTTGAAATTTTTTGAAAGTAGATACTGTTTTTGCTACTGCCTAAATTCTATTACTTTTCTGGCCTCTAAATTTGCAGCAATTTTGCTGCCTACATCCCACATTCAAATTCCACCAAATTCTATCAGATAATATTACCAACAAATATTCCGGTGCCGATGAGGTTTCCCATATTGTTTCACCGATCCTAAATAGATCAATAGGCTCTGAAACATTGAAACATCCTCCCTAACCAGTCTAGTGAGATTCTGAGATTCATCACAACAATAATTTCTTAAAAAAAAAATCCTTTGTTCATGAAGCAAGTGATTGGCAACCTAACTTATTCACTGCCTTTATCTAAAGTCAATGTCTCAAAATTAATCGACACATTCATATATTTGAAATAAACTGACTCACCCAATATCACGATTCTAAAAGACTTTTTGTCGCCGCCATTATTCAACCTCATATAAACTTTTATGTCCAGACGTTTAACCAAAAGAAGCACCATCATGACAATAAAAACGAATTTTCCAATATATTTGTTATAACTCTGAGGAATCTATATACAGTAGACTCATATATGGTATCGTATAGATAATATATAAATTGAGAATTAAATTAAAACATATGTCATCTTCACTCTTGTATGTTATACGAGTACATTTAAGACGCCAAAAATAAACATAAACATAAAAATAAAAACTTTTTGTATGCAAATATTAACATTCCATTTTTTGTGCTCCGTAAATAAATGTTTGTCAAAAACAACAAACACACTCTACTATACATAAGACGATGAAAACAAATAAAGATCTATAAAATACAAAACAACATCCACATATATCTTAAGACCGAGAACAACAATAATATTTGGATAATTTAATAGAATTTTCTTATGTTAACACCATAAAAAAAACATCTTTTTGGTATTTCACCACACACCAATCGCGCACTTCCTTTGTTTTCCTTCCAAAAATCAACATCATCATCAACATCAGGAGGAGCATCTCTGTTGCTTTTATCGTACATATATTTATACATATACATAGAGAAGATGTACACGTATGTTTATGGAAAATCTTAAGAGTCATGACAAAATATTAAATTTCAATTTCACGATCCATAATTTCATTGTTTTCCCTTTTTTTTATTCTTTGTTTTTTTTTTTACCATCCAACAATGATGATGGAATGTTTTTATAGTACTATTAGAAAAGGTTGTTTGCCAGCCGTTTTTTTTTTTTATTTTTATAGCATTTTCCTTTCTTCGAGAGTCACAAACAATACAAAAGCTATAATTTTTAATCGAAAAGGATCAGGTTTTTGTTCCCATAAAAAAACGACTTGTTGTGCAGACAAGAATACATAAAAATTAAAAAAAAACCGAAAAAAATTTGCGTCAAGATATGAAAATTAATGAAAATTTTATAATTTATGTATGCGCCTCGCGAATAAAGCTAAATTCTTGATAAAACTGTTTTTATCCTTTTTGATTAATCCAGTCCTGAATTACACGTATACAATTTAGCTGAAAATTAAGTTACCACGAAGTTATATGTGAGTGGTAAAATACATTTTTTTGTAGCTACCCCATTTTGGATTTTCCATTATTTTTTTTTTTTTTTTCCATACGAAACGATAAATGAATTGAAAGTTGCATTTGAAAATAAATTTTCATACAAATTTATTTCGATTTTTTCTAACCAATTTTCGTTATTTTTGTAGTGGAAAATTATATTTTTTTTACTGGTATAGGTATTTCTCAATCCCACACATTTAAAAAAAAAAAATCAAATTTACTTTTTTTAGCTAGCTAGCTACTCGTAGTTACGTATTTGTACGTTCTAGCATGTACTTACATGTTTTGTCGAGAGTAGAAAAGCTCTATTTTTCTATTTATTAAAGTTTGACTTGTTGTTAAAATATGTATGTGAACGACTATGAAAACATAAAAAAGTTTCAATTGGAAAATGTTTTAACAAAAAAACAAAAAAAAAAAAACAAATTGCAAAATTGCATGCAATCTAATGTTTTATGCTAATGTTGTAACACGTTTCTATTTATTCAATTCATTTTTTTATTGGTTTTTAAAAAGTTATATTCAGCTTTTTCTCGTGTATGTGCTTTTTGTATCTGTTGTATGTACCACATTTTTAGGAAAACCACAATTATTGATTAGATTGTTTAGGGAGTTATTGTTAAAGGCTAGTTCATGGTCAGAATATAGAGTCAAACCTTACTAAATTCTGGATCTCACCTCAATAGGAGCAAATCGCTGTAAAACTTCGACTTTGAATAGTAGAAAATGTGTACATATTTTGAAAACTAGTGGAATTGGCAGTCTGTAAAAGGATCCCAGATTGGATCATGAATGATTTTGGTGTATATTTGTGCTATAATAGCCCCGTTCGAGGTGTAACAAGGGTTCAACTCATCAGCTTCTTTCCGCCCCTTCTGGCGACACCTACATGTAATTAAGCGGTAGTCCTATACTTTTGAATCGAATGGAAGACCACATAATTCGTGTATAGGGATCTAGTCAGCTAGTGCAATCAGTGATTCTCCATTCTCGTTTCAATATGGCGGTATGCAAAGGTACTTCTTCTAATCCCAAATGTGTATTAAAGTCTCTCATTATGCAAATTGGGTTGCTTGAAGTCGAGTAGTATATAATGGTATTCAACGCCAAGTAGAACAATTCGGTGTCAATGGAATCGTATACACATTATTAAATCCAAAATGGGTTGAATCTGGAGCAATGTGTCGGTCCAGAAATTCATATGAAGCGGTAATTGATTATGGGAAAAGTTAAATCTAGGACGGTCAAATAATTACCATCGATATTTGCTATATTCGCTGATGCAGCTGCTTCGGTGTTACGTGGTGAGAAAGTACGTATCCCCCCCCCCTCCTCCAGATCATGGTTGTGTAAGGTCACTCTAAGTGAAAATATATCACTAAATGCCTGCAAACACCATCAACCTCCTCAAAACCCGTCACGCCCCAATCCTTCGAGGTACTTCCATACCAATTGGGGTCTCTCTTTGGCAAACCAGTCCGTAGAGTTTACCGACTATCATATCAGCTTCACAAAAAGTTTCAGATTTATAAGAATGTACTCTTTCAGCACGAGTCGCAGGTCCCGAGGTGTAGCCTGTTCAAAATTAGTCATACCCACTAATGAGTTCTGATCAAGCTTTTAATGTTAAATTTGGCTTCATTTTTTTTAAATAAAATTCTTGGCACACTTTTTGGGAAGGACTTAATTTAAAAAAAAAATTAAGCCGAAATTAGCATTAATAACTTTAAGGCCTCTCTAAAAAATAGCGATTTGCAGATGTAATACTCTTATTTGGAAGCGACGAATTTAGGATATTGGTTTTCAATGAGCTTTAAGCTTGAACATTTTGGAAATTTTTCATAATTTAAGGTTTTTCTTAAAATGTTGTATTAGCAAAAATTCAAAAGCTTTTTAAACCAAACGATTTTACTCATAAATTCGATTTTACATAGGGTAACGAAACTTACATAGTGATAATTTAGTAGATTTGATCTCAATGTAAATTTTAAAGGGCTTTTAATCAAACCAAACGATTTCACTAGGAATCGTGGTATTATCTTAATAATCTTATATAATCTTTCGTTTATCGAAGCTTTCATTTTACTACGAAATTTGGTATTAAAACGAAATATGTACGAAATTTTGGGATAAATTTAGAATATTTGTTCCAATGAGCTTTGGGCTTGATAGGTATAAATTAATGCTATCTATTTGGGTTTAAACTTAACACTTCTCAGACTTTTAATAATTTCAGGTGTTTGTTACACCGTTTTATGTGCAAAAAATATATATTTGCAAAAGTTTCAAGAGCTTTTAGTTTTAGGAGCTCTCATTGATAGAAACATTTTAAACAATTTATCTCAAAATTATCCTTTGTAAAGGAATTTTGGGATGTATTTATAATATTTCTTTTCAATAAGCTTTAAGCTTGACAATTAATTCAAACGTTTTGGATTTGAACTTATTATTTTTTAGCTTTTTTATAATTTCTGGTGTTTAATAAAATGTTTTATGAGCATAAATTAGGTATTTGAAAAAATTATCAAGAGCTTTAGTTTTAAGCTTTCACTTATTAAATCTTTTTAAATAAACCATTTTACTTCGAAATTTCATAAAACAAGGGATGATGGAATTTTGGGTAGGATTTAGTATATTTGTGTTCAATGTAAATTATTAAGAGCTTTTAGTTTTAAGAGCTTTTTAAACCAAACCATTTTATTTTTAAATTTGATATTGAAGGTTGTATTTTGGGATTAATTTAGAGTTTTTGTTTTCAATGAGCTTTAAGCTTGATAATTTATTTATACGTTCCCGGTAATTTTTGTTTTTTTCCATACATTCTACCTTTTGTTAAATATTTTAAGTGCTTTGATTTATCGAAGCTTTTCAACTAAAGTCACAACAAAGGGTACTTTTTTGGAAAACATTCAGAATATATTTTGTTCTCAATGTAAATATCCTTCATCCAAAATGTGCTTCCATTTTCGAGGGTTCCTTGTGTAAAAAAACCAAATGGTTTACTCAGATTTTATTTTGTGGACATATGCGGGCCGTCGATCAAAAGTATATGGAACAGAACATGATTCATTTGAATTGCTTTAAATAAAACGAAACATCTTGCAACTCTGTGATATGACGATATCTAAATATATCGATAAAGCATCACTAATTTCTAATATTATTTGAAAAAAATCAAGAATTCTGAAATAATCTCAAAAATGTCGAATCTTGAATATTCTTGATAGTTACCTACAGGAAATTGGAGAAATATCGAAATTTTGGCATAATCTCAAAAAATTAATTTTTAAATATCACCAATTAGATTTATACATATGTGTAACTGCAAGTTCTTACAACTCAAAGCTAAGCTCAGAACGATGCCTTACAAAATTAGAGTAAATTCGAAAATCTTTAAAAATCTCAAATAGCGCTATGACGGTCGAAAAACTTAAGAAATCTAGATTAAACCACGGGATATTTTGATTACCCCGAACGACTGTAAAAGTCTAACAAACCTACGAAAATTTTGAAAAATCCCGAAAATTCGTATAAATTTGAAATTAGTTGTCAAGTAACTTAATGTTACTAATATGTGCTAAGCAAGTTATGGCTAAGCTAAAAAAAAGCGATATGCAATAAGAATAAATCTCTCGAATCGTATCGGGCAATTTTTTTAAATATCGAACAATCGTATGCTCCGAATAGGCTCTAAAATTTTCGAATAACCTGATTGTTTCATAGCACTGAATCACCAGTTAAGTCTCAAACATCACACATCGGGCAGCGAGAATTTCCAAAATCAGGAAAACCCCACCGAAAACAACCAAAGGCAAAAAAATCAACAGCACTACATAGTTGCAAAATTAATTTGAAATAAACCGGTAAATTCAATTTTTATTTACGAGTTACTGCTAATCGATCCGCTAAATAAGAAACTATAAGTCGAACGTACGCTAATTGCTTATAGAAACTGACTGGTTTGGCTCAAATTCAACATTTTCTAATCAAAGCTTGTTTATAAAAGGTTGAATTGGTTTGATCTATAGTTCATTGAGCCTTTAGCTCAATTTCATTTGTAAAAGTTTGAATTTTAAATGCAAAAGGGGTACACTTGGAGTAACGCAGCAAATGCTAAAATTGTAATCGTTTGATGTAGAAAGCTTTGATTTCAAAAGAGTTTTGCTAATTTTCTTCTAAATCTAAATATCGGTCAGAACCTAACGGAATTTTTACTTCTATGGAGTCACAACCGAGAAGAAATTGATGAGCCGGTCTTAAGAAAATATCTAATATCAACAGGAACAATTTATTCTTTTTCTAAAAATTAGAACACCGCCTTAATAAAGAAAATCTCGTGGAATCCAACAGCAGAAGGGTCTCCCTGCGGCTGAGGGCACTGCAGGTACCTTGTTACACCACTGGAAAAAACTAACGGATTTCCATAATTATTTGAAGAATATTTGCGAAATGTATTGAAGCAGCTTCGATTGTACATGCATATAACGGTGGCTTTGTTTTATTCTGGGTTAGCTTAGACTCAATTAATTAATCGATATTTTTAAATCGAAAAAACGGTGCCCTTTCCAAATTTATAAGCAAATTGTGCCAACCATTTTAGAATTTCAAATCCAATGAGAATTTTAATACTGGAGCCTGCCATGGTCGACATTAAAGAGGAAGATTTCTTCGTTAGTGGACGAACTTATTGAAGAATTTAGAACATGAATGTTTCTAAAGGTGGGCCCGATGTACAATTTGAAATTGTGTTTGCCTAAGCACCCTATGTACTTTATATAATTTACAGCAACTATCCCTTACCTTACATACCCATTATCGTATTGATAATATTCTTTTTAAAATTAACTTAAGGTCCAACACACGAGAAAATTAATGAACGGAAAGAGCCAAATGAACCACCTCATTATACTTCAAAACTCCCTCCCCACTTTCTCCATACCATAGTTAAAAAATCTTACATTACATTTGAATGTATTTGCTTTGTAAGTTGTTTAACCAAGCATTTATCATTTTATACGGTATTTAATATTTGGACGCGCAGGTAGTTTAGAAACAGACCAAATATGTTTGTGGAATTTTTGTTATTGTCTTATGTTGAACACTGTCTTATGGTAGAATGAGTACCAGATGAGTGCCCATTACTATGAAAGTGATCTACCTCAACATTTAAAAAATTAGGTTTATCAGCATGTAATTATAAATCAGCCGACGACGATAATGATAACGATGATAACCCGTTTATTGAACTAAAAACGCAAATTCATCCTTGGGTATTTGTGAAAAAAGAACCGTTAGATTGTGTTAGCTTTTTCCCACTATAAGGAATTCAATAAGTTTTATTTTGAAATTTAACTAATTCAGCTGCGCTCTATTTTCTGAGAAAAAATAATTCGGAAGTGTCTATTTGCAGGAGGCTGTTTAAAATACCTTTAACCCTCACTCTGTGCATTGGGGTCAAATTGACCCCAATCGATTTTAAAATTACAAAACTACGTTTCTTATTATTTAAATGGTGCTTGCCTCAAAAGAGAGCCTCAACAAATATCTTATATGTACATGCAATACAATGAAAAGAAGGCCCAACTTACTTGTAAATATGGTAATTCGGTAGTTTTTATTTACTTTCCCCATGAAATATATGAAGATATCCGTGGGGTCAGATTGACCCCTATACACAGACAACGTAATATAAGCTATACACAGAGTGAAGGTTAAAGATCTCTGTAGAGCGGTTAACTCGTGTTCTAAATGCTGAATTCTCTGGAAGTGATCATCGTGGGAAGATGTCTGGATCTTCGCGAATAACAAATTAAATTAAAATAAAAGCTAAACGAGAACATATTTTATGTTTTTCCAGCATATGGAAAGCACTACACCACAGCTCATCACACTCCAGGTCGAAAATATTTAAAAAATTGTAATAATTAATTTGGCCAATAACAAAATTTCTAACTATTTAGACTCAATTGAATTTTTTAAGATTTCTTGTCCAGCTAGAAACCAATATTTCATAGTAATTATTCACAAAGGCACCGGTGGCACAGTGGTCAGCCATCATGGCTGGTTAATAGGATCAATGACTTAATCACTCATTATTCATTAAAAAAAATGTATGTAGCGCCAGCGAAAACAAAATACAGGGGCGGCCGACTATACTCTATACAGTGAAAAACTGAAAATATTAATTTGGCCAAATTTTTTTACAAAATTCTGACACTGTTGAGACTAAATCGAATATTTTAGGATTGCTGCTTGTTCGGTCATATTGGTTCCTTACAGGGGCGTTCGTCTATACGAAATTGTATAGCTCTTGGACGTGATCGATTTTTATGAATGCTTATCCGAATGTAATTAGACTCCAGTACCCCTTATTGGTTACATGGAGGTTCATAAGATATAGAAAAATTTAATTTGACCAAATTAAAAAAAAACTGTAGCTGTTTAGACTGGAACGAATTTTTTAAGTTAGCGTGTTCGATTGTGTTATGATCCTAGCTATCCAGGCATCATAGTCTTATATTTGTTACAAATGGGTTCGTCCCGCGCATCACTGCATATAGAAAGTCTGAACATAAATTTCCTGCATAAACGTATTTTATGAGAATATAAAAAAAGGGGTTTTCACAAAATTGAAAACAAAAAAAAAACATTTCTGCGGCCATTTTGAAAAGGAAAAAATTAAAATTGTTGTTCATTAGTTTTCTTCTTGTCAGATGGGGCAGATTACTAAGTAAAATATTTTAATGTAACCCAAATAGAAGCTCTCGACACCAATTAGTATTATTGCACTATTATCCAATTGACATTGAGTTAAACCATTCGCTGGAAAGAGGTACATTTTGATACCTTCCTTACGGCTACCATAATACAGTTAATACCTTTTTTCTTTCAGTTGCTTGAAGTTCCAAATATCTTATTAAATCACAAATACTTGAAATTTAAATTATCATTTTATTCCTGATTTATGGTTACAATTTGACCGGTAATGTCAAAACATTAATTACAGTATTTTAATTCCTCTTATTGAACAAAAAAAAAAAATAATAATAATTAGGCGAAAGGACACGCTAAGCAAGTATATTATTCAAAAAAATGAAATACATGTAGCGTATCAAAACGACCCTCATAACGTGTAATCAATCATAAACGCTTAAATTTATTCCGTTTCCACCATTTTGTGTTTTTCTTTTTTAATATACATACATATTTAGAAATACACAACGACAAAATTATATTTCATTTAATGTCAACTTAAAAATATTTGCCCTACATTAAACATTTTCGCAAAGACATCGCATCCCATATACCACACAATCCCTAATTAGAATCACCTTCCTCGATACAAAAAAAAAGCAAAAAAAAAAATATTTTTCATTCTCATTTTTTTGTCATCTTCATCGTCTTCGTTTGGTATAAATCATTTCCGTTTTTTTATTTTTCAACTTCCATTCAAAAAGGAAAATAATTTTCCCACTTAATTTAACCATTACAACTATAAACAGTGAACCTGAGTCACATGAACCTATAATTATTTTGACTGACTAAATAATAAATAATTATTTCTTGCCGAATACACACACACACATATACACACAATTCAATTCCCGTCTTCCTTTCTTATGTCCTTTATATACAAAAAACAACTTTGGTTGTACCAAACATATACCACACAATATAAAATTATTGTAATTGTTTCGAGAGACGTCAGCACAAGCACAAAAGACAAAGTGAAAAGACTATTTTGTACACTAGTGTACAACAACAACAACAACAACAACAAAAACATACAAAATGTTGGAACAAGAGGAAAACCTTTTCACCCGGAAGAAAAATTTTCCAACTTCTTCTCCGTTTTCTTGTTGGTTTTTTTGTTGGTTAGTTTCTCGTTACAATAAGACGTCATTAATCTTATGTTTTTTTGATCGTCTTGTATTTTACGGTTTTCTTACATTTATCCATGTTATTGTGTATTATTTCTGTTACTTAGAGTACAGAACACATACAAAAAAATTGAAAAACAGAATCCATTTTTCATTGTTGAATTTTTTTTTTAATTTTTTTGTTGAGAATTTAAAGAAAATATTCACGAGAAATATTGTGGAAGGAACACAATTTTGTTTTTGTCCTAAAATCTGTGTATCCAGGATTCGAATATGCACATAACGTGCAGTAATGCAATGTCTGCACTATTAATCACTGGGTGAAGAAAATTCATATGGTGTTTTGTACTTTTGTGTTATATCTGAAAATCAAATTCAAGTTTACGTTCGTATTATCTTTAAGCTTACCAAATACATGCTGCTCGTAAGTCGAATAATTCATTATCAATGCATGGTGAAAGCATTCAATTAGAGTTGCATCGCATCCTTCATTTAGTAAACTTTGAAGTCATTGTTGTGGATGAGTTGGTTAACTCTCTATGTAAAAGTACTTCCTACATGTTTGTCCGATATATAATTTATCACTCGTTTCAAACCAATTAAAACTGTTTGTGGATGGGTTTAGCGTTACTGCTTACCCGTACTTATTGAATAATTTTGACATTCTGTTGTGGTTCTCTAACATCTTTAATAATAGTTGTTATGTAATATTTATTTTTTGACGTTTTAGTTATTTGTGTGAAAATAATGACTTTCTGGTGTGCGTTTAATTTCGCGGTTTAGACTATTTATTAGTTTTTCCCAATTATTATGAGAACTCCCACTTGTAAAAATTAAAAACCTTAAACAAAATTTGTAGGAGTATGCCACGGTACGGTAAAGCCAATATTAGCGGAGTATGCTTACGAAACAGTATTTGCCGTACTTAGTAGGGCCATAATAGCAAGAAATTCCCATGATTAAGGGCGACTCCAAGCAGTGGATGGTCTCCTACAGTTGAACAAGCTGTTTACTCATCTAATGTTTTCGGGAGAAAACTATTTAACTATACAGCCACAGTGGTGGCAACCAGTTCTGGAGCAGCTGGACTATACGGAACAATGAATTTATTGGATTGAATCTAGATGAGAAAGTCAAAACCCTTGTCTCAATTTGGAATACTCATCTTCGATTTAAAATATCTGGAACTATATACCGTATATCAAACGCAGTCTGCTGTTAGACGGTATACAACGTTTTGATCTAAATACTAATTCAAGAATCATCGTCAGATCAATGAGAGGTTTTCAAAAAAGTCTCCATTAGAAGAGAAATATATTGCCAGATGCGTCTTATTTTATAAAATATAATTTTTCTACAAGAATTTGCCAATTCCGCTGAAAAGTTAGCAATCGTCTACGACAGGCTAATTTCAACTAAAATAAAATAAAGGCAGCATCAATTGCATCTATGTTGTCATTACCACGAGTTGAATTATGAGGTACTGTGCTAGAATACTACAGATGCCAAACTTAGATGTAGCTTCTGGGAAAATTCCATGATTACTCTATCATGGATTCGAGGAGAAATCAACTCCACTCCAGGGGCGAATCTGGATCAAAATTCGGGAAGATGACGGGGAGGGGGGGGGGGGGGAAGGTAACTTTAACATAACGCTATTTAAATGATTGACTGGAATAACGTGTTTTACTAGAGATTTTGAAAAAATATTTCGTAAAATTGGATAGCGAATGTTATTATTTTCTTCACCATTTTTTATGATATAGGTGCGAAATTGTTTCCACAGCTAACACGACATTTTCAAGAAGTCGAGCTAAACTCACCAAACCACCTGAACTAAATGTTTGCTGTTTGTCGGTTTATTGAATGGATGTCACTCCTATCTGCAAAACGTCGAAATCGATAAACCTTAAATAATGTTGCGGCGCTTTTATGAGTAAACGTCACAACATCTGTCGGAAGTCATTTCCTCGTGCTATTTGACAGTTTAGACCGGTAAACGCTTTAGGACAGAAAGAAGTGGATGGTAAACGTAAAAGTGATTTATAAGTTTTGAGGGTTTTCAGGTTAGTAATCGCCATAGTTTCTCCAGTTTATCGTGGACATACGTGCCAAGATTGAATCGGACGGTTAGAGTGGGGTAGTATGCGCATTTGAGGGAGCCGAATGAACACATTGTCTTCTAGCTTTATGACGAGTCCCAGGTATAAGCTCGAGTGTTCTCAGGATGCTTTAACCTATATACGAAACTACAGTAAACCGGACCTCTTTATCACTTTCACGTGCAACCCAAGATGGAGGCAGCTGAAGCAATAACTTTTCGACGGACAAAAATTCTACGAGCGTCATGATATATCGGTTATCCTCAGAAGCACTCAATGGTCCCATCACAAAGGCGAAGGTTTTCGGTGTGTTTTGTGACAAAAGCGTGGACTACCTTACACAACCATTTTCTCAGAAACTCCTCTTAAGTGTACCGAGTGGATGACCAGTGCGGAAATTCCTGAAACAGAAGATGAGCTAAAATTTTTTAGCACGATATCTGCTCTGTCGCAGTGGAAGCCTCCAAGCGGAAGAGTTATCGCTAACATCAAGCTCTGTGGATTGTTCTGTGATATCAGAGCTATCACCAGTTTTTAATGCATGTAGCATGGGTGCCAATCTCAGAGTGATTCACTTAGCATCTATTTAGAGAACGTGCATAGAGCCTACTTTACAACAAAAAATACAGCCCCAATTAAGAAACGACACGAAAGAAAGTTGGAACGCCCGTAGACAAGGTTAAATTATACCAGAACAAAAAGGAAGTCCAACATTATTTCATGGATCCCGATCACATTAGGGACATTTTCTACAGGGTTCTAATCCACGTGGAGGATATACAATTATATATTTGGGAAGATTGAGCCTAAGAAGCTTCTCGTGAGTGAAGTACGTTCAAAGAAATTACAACACAGATTTGCTCACATAGCGATATTTCAAATCCCGCACTTAAAATCAAGCACTTATTCAAATCCCGTAATCCCGCGATCTTTTAAGGCAAATTTGCGAATTTCGGGTATTATAAAAATTTAGTTTCATAATTCTTTTGAATAAATGAATTGGCTGAACTTCATTCCACATGATAAATTTTTTTTTAATAATTATGGGATCACTAAGTTTGTCCGAAAAAAATCCGGAATAATGATTTAGTTGAAATCCAGAACAAAAATCCTGAAAAAATATTTTGTTTAAACTTTTGTCACAATTCAATCACTTTGTATTAAAGTCACAATTCGCGCCAACGCATTCGTCGATTCTAAACTAACACAACGAATTAATAAAAAATTTATGTTAAATCTCTGGTCATTCCTTTCTATGTTTGTTCTTTGGTTGATGAAACAATTTCCAGGATCAGGAATTTTAAAAACTTTTAAGGAAAATTCGAATTTTTTTTCGCTATCGCGCTTTTTGATTTTTATTTCGAATTTGTCTGTTTATGGCTATATTCCTTCGGAATTTTGAGTTTCAGAATTTTTATTTTCAAGATAAGATAGCCAATTAGCCGAGGCATCAACACTAACAACAAAATTTATTGAGTGGAAACTCAAAAGCAAGTCGCGAATTTGGAAGTATTTTTTGATTGAACAACGAACTCCCAATTCAGCAAAGTGACAGTGTAAACGGTGATACGGAGGGGATCCACCAAAGGAGCACGGATTTAAATACAATACACTAAATTAATTTCATAAGAAAGGATGTTGTTGTGTATCACAGATTGGTTCTGTTAGACATACATGATGCATAAGATTTTTGTATTTTGTAAATATTTAAAATTTACAACCCACTTGAGCTTTCGTTGTGAACGTTGCAACGTTCCATTACTCTCAGGATGAAAATCAAATTTGTTGATTTATTGAAATTTTTAAGAGCTTGCAAAGATTTTTGATATCTGAACTTAACTTTATGGGTCAGTCAACCCAACTTTCTGATCAGTAAGATATTCAAGTTTCCCTGAAATCTAACAACCGTGAAGACTCCAACATGCAAAATTTCACGAAACTCGGGCAATACCAATGTTCTACAGAATTGTAATTGTAAGTAGTAGACTCGATCTACTACTAAAAAAAATCCATGCTTCTCCCATGGGAAACTCTTCATAATATAGTTTATACAGAACTTCTCTAAGGAAACTTTACTTTGTTGTTTTTAAATCTGAGGGCATTTCATATAACTTTTTTTTTAAATTTGGTCAGAAATAAATATTAATCGACATTGGTGACCACAGAGAGTCACAAAACAACCGTCAACTGTTACAAAATAATTCGTCTTATTGGCCGTCTAGAGGACTTTATCTAATCCAATGGAAGTATAGTAACAACAAGCTGGTATTGCAGTGAAATATGTTTTTTAATTATATATCGGACACACCGGTAGACATTTTACGTGAAGACTCAAACGGCACGGCATGTCCAAGATACTGTTATGCAACCGTAAAAAAATCATGTTTGGAATAAACTAACCTCATTAACCTTCCAGTTGAATAAGGAATGTATTTCCATGTCGAACTCTTCAGTTTGGACCGACCTTATTTACAGAAGTTTGTACCTAAATCAAACAAATTTTTTTTTTTATGTTTTTGATGGTTAGCGATGAAAGTTCCTACAAATAATAATTCTTGTAAATTGAAAGATATATCGCGCGCACCAAACACAAAAATTTAATCGGAAACTAATTTGACATTTAATTAAGCAGCTTTTCCCGCAAATTGCCCTAAACTCTACAATTTGATTTATTGGTATTTTATCGCATGACTTTCATGTTCCAATTTTCCTTTTTTGTGGTCGATTTTCACGGAAAATATGTAAGGCGACATTGAAATAAATTAATTTCGATATTTGATTGAAAAAAAGTAAAAAACGAATTAATATTAGTGCGCAATCTTAAAGACCCATTTCTCTAAAATTTATATAAATTTATGGAGTGTTTATGACAGAAAATCATTTCGAATTTTTTTTTTTTTTTTTTTTTTGCTTTATTCTAAGATGATGATGATGATGATGATGATTTAACAGCAAAATATGTGGAGTACTTAATTTATATATCACACGATGGGTGGACAATGGAATTGAAAATCTAAGCAATTATTTCGTGGATGAAATTTTATTCATCTCCTACTATTTATATACAATATCATGTTTCTGTATTTTCTTTTTTTGGTTGGTTGGTCCACTTTCTATAAGTTTAATCGACATTTTATTTCGATTTATTTCGTTTTGGGTGTGATCGAAAAAGTTTATAAATCCCGCCCGGAAAATTTTGATGTTGATTAATTACTTTTTCAATTTATACAAATACAGCATAGATATTGCTTGAGTGGGAAATTGAGTCGATATTGTATAGGATACATAGAGGAATGTAATTCACAACAAAAAAAACTGCATTCCACGATGACAAAATACAGTGATTATTAACAACACCTTTCACATGAACAAACATTTCAATTTCCTTGCAAATATTTTACTGTGTGCTGATTTTTTGCTAAACTTATAAATTGAAAAACTGTATCTGCATCAAATCGTTCACAATTCGAAACAGAATTTATTTCAAGAATTTTTTTATTTATTTCATCATCATAAATCTATCATTGGTATAGTACAGCAAAAAAAAAAAAATTGTTTCGGGAAAAATCAAGCCAAGATAAAACTTAAATTTTCTTTGTGCAGCCAATAATTTTCCGAAAAAAATAAAAAAATTATTTTCTCAACACGAAAGCGCTTTGTAACTTTGGCAATTTCGAAGACGAGTATATTGCGATTTGTATATAGAAGAAAACGTTGGAAAAACTGTTTATCATTTTATTGTTTTGTTATTTTGTTCTATACATACATACATATTTGCAAATAAATTCTGCAATGCAGCTAACTTACACAAATATCATTGTTTTCGAACATAGAACAACAATAAAACATCAAAGAGCTTTCATATATCCGATCAATATATTGATGATTCGTATCAAGTACGTGTTTATCGTTTTAAAACCAATTTACGTAAACGGATTGTTATATCGTTAATGTAACAACGATAAAGTGTTTCACAATTTAAGAATGCTACAAAACTGTTTTGTGTGATTTTGTGTCGACCGAATAATAATGTACATTTCCATTATAATTAAACTAAACGTCATTATGTGTTTGTAAAGATTTTTAAATCCAGATATAATATAAAAGCACATAAATATAAAGCTCAAATTACTTTATACATGAAATGAAGTGTGTATAAGCACAAAGCATATTTTATTTTTAGCTTTTTTTTTTGCTTCTTTTGAGTTTAGTTTTGTGTCTTACATATACGTATATCCTTATGTTCAGTCATTGTAACATTATTACTCGATATACACCAGTATAAAATCTACTTTGTTTCAGTGCTTTTATGTTCTAAATGAAATTGAATACAAAATAAAAGGACTTTTTCTAGATTTTTTGTTTTTGTAATGTTCTTCTCTCATTTGAATTTGATTCAAGCTTTTAACTATACGTATGTTCAATTTACACTTTAGTGGTGTATGATAATGTAGAATTCAAAAGGTGTTAAATGAGAATTTTTTTACCAGGTCATTATGACATACAATTGAAAGGATTAAGGTGAGTTTGGTGTATTTTAGTGTTTGCTACAATTTAAAAGTTTTGTCTTAAAACCTGAAAAGCTTAATTGTGTGCAGGAGACAGAATTAATCGTGAGATTTTAAGAAGATTTTGCGGATGGTTAAATACAGTTTTATGCTTATGAAATATTTCATCTTTGATGAACTTATATAAGTTATTTGAATTTGAAGTGTAAAGGTCGTCAACCTTGCATCGATGGAAAAAAGTGAACCCGATTGCAATTTAAAAGAAAGAAGTTTTCTTAAAACATTTAGGCAATACTTTTTCAATGTCCGTGGGACCTGGCAGAAGACTGAATACCCACAATATAAAAATTGTATGTATAAATGTTCAA
Organism: Tipula helvola; assembly: GCA_963556165.1. Classification (NCBI taxonomy): domain Eukaryota; kingdom Metazoa; phylum Arthropoda; class Insecta; order Diptera; family Tipulidae; genus Tipula; species Tipula helvola. The sequence continues at coordinate 386,514,456 of OY744482.1, read as the reverse complement.
TAAATCACATCTGGCCCATTAGAAGAGTTGGATCCACTTCTGGGTTTGCTCAGCACCTAGATGTAAAACCCCATAGCTAATCCGGTAGAATAAAACACTGGAGGGGATTTACTTCAGTAAACGTATTGAAATCCTGTCAAATCACTTTTCTTGACGGTTTGATAGTCCCTGAGTCGGAAAAAGCAAACAAAAAAAAATTATGTCGGCCCGTCATTCTGGATATCTATACCCATGGTATCTCAAGAACGGCTTATATCGGATTTAGATTTTTTTTTTTTGTCAATCTATTTCTATGGTATAGGCGGAGAATTGAAAATCTTTTGGAACCTGTACGCCAAGTGGGCCGGATACCTGCCATACGAATTGACCCAAAAACACCCGGTTTAATAAATATTTATCAATTTTTGATATATGCTTGTTTTAAGATTGAGTTGGTCATTGAATTTGGGATTAAGTTGAAGGATAAGTGGTTTAGGGGTCAGTTTGCGGGATGAGTTGAAGTTGGGTTGGGGTTGAATTAGGATATAGTTATTAGGGTTAGCGAGTTGACCAATTTTTTATATATTCTGGTTTGAAGATTGAGTTGGGCGTTGAGTCTGCGATTGGGTTGGGCTCTATTTGCGGATTGAATTGGGGTTCAGTTGAAGTTGAGTTGGGGTTTCTTTAGTGAACAGTTTTATGATGGTATAATGGTATGTTGGTATTATGGTATGACGGAATGATGGTATGACGGTACAATGGTATGATAGTATGATGGTATGACCGTATGATGGTATGATCGTATGATGGTATGAAGGTATGGTGGTAGAATGGTATCATGGTATGAAGATACGATGGTGTGATATTATGACGATATGATGGTATGATGGTCATGGCATGACGGCTTGATTGTATGACGGTACGTAGCATTCTGTCGTTGAGTTTATTTTCAGGACCGAAGTTCTGATCACTTCTTTAGGTTTCAGCCCTTTATATTTTAATATTTATTTCTATTGATTCCGGAAAAGCTGATTGACTTGTAATGCTGAGATTTCTGATCTTAATGGCGGCTAGTTTTTGCCTTAAAAGCAAAAATTGGTACAAATCATTTTATGTTAATTTCCCTAAAGACATCAAGTGGATCAGTTTTAGTATTGTATAAAGGATAATATCCAATTCTGGTTCTTTTATTGGTCATTTGTGGAAAAGTTATCCTGGTTAATTTTTGCTTTATTGTGCGTAAACTTGTGCGGATTTTCCAAGAATTTATCACCCTCTTCCCAGGCGATAAATATGTCCACATTCTTCGGTGTTAATTCCTCTTCCACCTTCTTCGGGGTTAATTCGTTTATCTAGAATAAATAAGGAGGTGCAGCAACACTTGGTGTTAATTTTTCAGCAGAAAATTTGACCTTGATTTTTGCTAGGCTTTTGTACACCCGTAAAGTCCTTGCAAGTTTTCAAAGCAAATTTGTTCCAAATAATAACGGATGGCATAATCTTGCTATCTAAAGGCGAAGGAAGTGTTCGCTGAAAATTAAAATGTTAAAGCTAAACTTACACAGAAATTTGGGATTATATTCTTGCAGAAGAAGTTTATTAAACCGATTTTTGCGTAACTTTTCCAAATAAGTACGTTAATTTATTCCGATTACCTTCCATATGAGCGTTGGTGACCAGTTTTAGCGAATTTTGCGAGTTTACGATTTCACTGAGTGTTTTGTATCATATCGCGTTTTGAAATATCGCGTTTTGTACCATATCGCGTTTTGAAATATCGAGTTTCGAATAGGACGCCATTTAGACATACCCATCAGTAGTTAAGCTCACTTTTGAGGCCGAAACCACTAAAGCTCGAGATTGTACTAAATCACCGTTGTGCGATTTTACGTTAGTGAATACGGTAGATAATATGGCCCTAGTTTCATGCTGTGGTTCTGGTGATACACGATTTGCAATTGTAAGCACCATGGCCTGTGACCAAAGAATTAAAAGAGATTTTGAATTGCTTTGCGGTTTTCATTCTGCCAATTGGCGTTGTGAAGTGATTCTTATTAACATAATGGAGACGCTGCTGTTGTTGCCAGTGTATGTATAGAACATGAGATTTAGATGGCACAGGCTTTCAGATCATGCCAAGTGTCTCTAAGCTATCCAAACATTCTTCGAGAAATTCAAAAACCGGTCTAGCTTCTGAAATTCGTCATGCACTGTTGGATCAGCCAAGGATGCCTCTTATTCATTCTTGACCTATTGTATACTTAAGCATCGAATGGCAGCATCTAATATATCCTACAGCAGCTGGTGGATACTGTTAGCATTGGGTTGTGAAACAGATTGCTGATCGAGGAATAGCCGGATGAACGTGTTGACTGAATAACTTTTCCGGTCTTACCTTTTACGTACTCGGTCTACGGCTTCTTAAGCCGCTTAAGAAGTACGGCATCACCCTTAAGATTAAGAACGTTCTGTTATTAATTTGCCTTTCAAACAAAACCACTCAGAATTGCTTTCTGAGAGCTCACGCAAACTCTTCCTTGGTAATTTGATATTACTGTTGGATAGATTCGTTGAATGTTGAGCTTTGTTTGAACCATGGGTCTGAGTTAGATTATTTGGTGGACTAGACAACGAAAAACCGGCTTTATTAAACGGCATCGGTGACCTCCATTTTTCTTATTTTACTGTTCATAACCTTTACGGCTTCATAATAAAGAGTTTTTACTTCATAGATTTTGGACGGGTCATCAGTCGTTTACGCAAATATTTTGTCTTCCATGCTATTGTACTTATGTATTAATTCATCGGAGCGATGAAGTCTAACTTCCAATTTTTCAACTGTAACCTCGAGATTGTCAATGGCGGCTTCGAAAAATTCTTTAATTCGAATAGAAAGAGAAGTTTAGTTGTCTGTATTAAATTAATAAGATTCTTTCGGCTTTTTATAGACACCATATATTAATAATAATGGCATTCACAACATTTTCGACTTGTCAATCTGTAGAGTTAATACAAAATGTATTTTTACTCTAAAAATGAAAACCTTTCCTTGCGTTTTCTGTGGGTAGTTTGGTTTCGTACGGATAATAAAACTACCCACAGAAAACGCAAGGAAAGGTTTTCATTTTTAGAGTAAAAATACATTTTGTATTAACTCTCGGGTTAAAGTACGGGGGGGGGGGGGGGAGGGGGGATTTTGATATTTCTACTTTTTTGGTAGATATATTATAAATGACTGGCCTCTTCATTTTTCTGATTGACAAGTCGAAAATGTTGTGAATGCCATTATTATTAATATATTGTGTCTATAAAAAGCTGAAAGAATCTTATTGATTTAATTCGAATGTTGGACTGGTTTATGGATTCGAGAGATCTCTTAATTGACTCCAAGGTATCGGGTATTCGGTATTATTGGTATAACCTTGTTTTTTATCACTAAATCTCGTATTATAAATTTATAAATAAATTACAAATAACAAATAGCGGTTTAGCAAGAACAACAAAAAAAATGTATTATGCACGAGGCATGATAATGTTAGTTAGTATTCGTATGATGAGGTAATCTTTGTCAACGGGAGACCCCCGTCTGCCTAAAAATTGTTAGCTGCAAGGCGACGACCACCCCTGAGATTGCAGTCTTATCAAGATTACGTTCACACAAGTCAAACTATAATTATTGGAAAAGCTTATCATCACTAAGTTTTTTTGGTCGTTGAATATGAATTTCACATCACTTTTGGCTAAAAACATTTTGTATCATCCATAACCTCAAAAAACCTCTTAAAAATGCATTTTTTGTGTACTTAATGATTACTCAAGTCATCACAAAATCAGCTTATCTTCATATATTTTTATGTGCTAGATCTACATCTAATCTTACTTGTGACTGAAAACGCACTACGTCATTCCTAACATTAGAAACCTTTCTCAAATATCAGTTTTTTGAGCCTAATGACCGCTCAAATCATCGAAAAATAAATAATCATGGAAATGGCTTATTCTAATTCAGATTCAATTGCTAACTCATATCTGTAGGTCTACTATGTATTCCGATTTGAAAGTAATTTTTCCCGAATTCAGAAATTTTGTATAGAGAAAGAAAAGAAAATCAAATTTATTTCATAGTCAAAATGAACTTTCAAATCGGTTTTACTTTCAGATCGGAATACACAGTAGACCTACTGACCTCGCATTCTTGACTGAAAATGAATTTTTTATTTCTAACCTCAAAAACACCTAAATTAATTCAAGAAGCAGTTTTATGTGCTCAACAATCGTTCAAGTAGACCCGCTCGTGGAAGAGTGGCTAAATTAGCCTGTTTGGTAACCCTTAAAAGTGAACTCGCATTACGTCCTAAACAAGAGTTAATGATATACTAAGTCTCTCAAAATTTGAAGTTGAGCATATTTTTAGTTTAGGAGATATGAGACGCAGGTTTTTTCTCGCCTCTCACGATTTGGGCTGCTTGATTAGAGTGAGTCCATGTATCAATTTCTACAGGTATTATTATCTTCTGGATATTATCTCATATACATGATTCATAGATGAAATGAATCAGTTTCGTTCGTTTCTTACTTAAATCAAATACGAACCTTGTACTAATGTTCGAATCGAATTCGCATATAGCTCCCAGATTTAAACTCTTGTGTGTAATTTCATTGATATTATTTTATTTATTTCTATAAAATTATCCAACTAATAACCAGTAAATGAGAAAATTAAAACTAAAATTTTAAAGAAGCCGTAAATTCATCTTAAATCTCTTTGTTAAAATTGTGCCCTCCCTAAGCAAGTTCCTTCATGCTCAAAAAACACACCACTTCCAAAATATTTTGATTGAATATTCGATTTTAGAATTATTCAGGAGCCTTATAATATTTGGGCAGTTTCTTTGTAGCGATTCTCGTACTTTTACAGCAGTTTATTTGGATCATAGTCCTGGTAGAAATGATGTCAAATAGTCCAAGTTTGACAGCACATTTATCTTTTAAAAACTCTCCATACTAGTAGCTGACATACATCCCCATACCATTATACCACCGCGAAGTATGACTGCCCGCGCATATTTTTTTCTGTAAGATCTCGTCTAGCTTTTCTCGACACTTTTAGACGCCTAACACTTCCGTAAATATGCTATTTACTTTCATCGGTGAAAATAACGTTTTTCAATAATTCTAAATCCTTATGGGACGGTACTCTTTGACAAATTTTTTTTCGTGAAGCTCGATTTTTCTTCGATACAATCGGCTTTCTAAGGCCCTTTTCCAATTACCGACTTATTTCAAACTTATTGACTTATTTGACGCCATCTTGAATAAGTCAATGAAGTCATTCCAATTGCTTTTATCGACTTATTTTGAAAATTTTTGAAAATACACAATAATTAGACAGAATGTTTCCATGACACCAAAAATAAATAAATTTTCTATAGGAAAAATTACTAAAGAATAAGTCACCTTTTCAGCAGACTTATTTGAATAAGTTCGAATAAGTCAATAAATCGGTGATTGGAAAACAGCCTAAGAACAATTCTACCGATTAAAACAGGTTTTCTTGCATTGGCTGCTTTTCCTAAATATTTCTCTGCTTCAACTGCAAGTTTTAGAATATTTATCATAGGGTTTATTTTAATTATCCGTACCAACCAGCGTTCATCGCCGTCGTTGAAATTTATTTTGATCGAGAAGTTGAGATACCAGTACCATATAAATAACCACAAGCTACAAATATAATATTAAAAGAACAATTGGACGATTTTGACTCTGATGTATTTTAATAGTCCTTTACGCAACGAAACAAATTTAAGTAAATGTATGTGTTACTTTTCAAATGTGTATGTAGTCACTTTACTTGTACGATTGTTGAGCACATAAAACTGCTTCTTATATATCAATTTCACGATTTTTGAGGTTAGAAATAAGAAAATGCGTTTTTAGTCAAGCATAATGTGCAATTTTCATGATTTTATGATGATTTGAATGATCGTTAGGCACAAAAACCGGCATTTTTAGGTTTTTTTTAAGGTTAGGCACGACGTGGTGCGTTTTCCGTCACAAAAAAGAGTAGATGTAGATCTATCATATAAAAATATATGAAGATAACCTGTTTTTATGATTTTGTGATGACTTGAGCGATCGTTACACAATAATGCATTTTTGAGGTTAGGGACGATATAAAGAGTTTTCAACTGAAAGTGTTGCCAATTCGTATTTATCGACCAAAAATACAAAAAGGTAAATTACCTCATAGTTTTATTATGACTTGAGCGTCGTTAAATACGAAAAACTGGCTTTTCGGAGATTTTTTGAGGTTAGGAACAAAACATTTTTAGCTAAAAATGAAGTAGGGTTCGTAATCAGCGACCAAAAAACGTAGTGATAAGCTTTTCCTATAATTTTAGTTTGACTTGGGTGAGTGTAATCTTGATAAGACTGCAATCTCAGATGTGATCGTCGCCTTGTAGCCGCTATATTGGTCCGCCGTCAATTATGCTAATTTAGCCTGATACAGCAGTATTTAAAAATAGGCTTCAGCAGGTTATTCGACTGGCATTCCCAACGATCATAAGTTCACAACAACAGAAATACTGGTTATCACAACAGATAAAGATATTCTTACCACACCAAATAATTATAACGCACAGCAGTAATGTTCGAACAGCAGTAATTCCACACACAAAAGATAGTGAAAATACTACCAACACAAAAAAATAAATAAGCTGTCTATATTGATAATTTATTTCTTCGACGGATTGTTAATCATTTTTTTACAAGTTTGACATTTCTAAAAACTGTGATACATAAAAATTATGACAGTAATCTATTATAACTTATTCTAATTTATCACATACTATTACAATTTATCAAATATTTAAATCTATTACAACTTATTGTTCTGTTTAACTGGTTTGGAACTAATGCAAAGTTGGCACCACCAACGCTATAAGTAATTTGCAAATTTTACCTAATGTGTCTCATCAAGAAACCTACAATACAATCAGAAAATACATTCAGAAAATAAAAATCATAGAACTAATCTGACTTCCGATCCCATATATATTGAAATGAAAATGAACACCGCAGAGCCTGGCAAAATTCTTTCATTCAATTAATCGTTTTTTGAGGTAGTTTTGAGGCTGCAAAATTCGTTTTGCATTTAACATCAAGAGGCAACTTTGGAACAGGAATTGCAAGCTTAAGCCTTATTGAAGGATTTTAATCAAAGATTGCTAACGTACATATATGCTTTGAATAAGAGACAGAACAATTTTACTGCATTTACGACAATGGATAACAACTACACAGAAGATACATTTATACAGTAAAAAGTATTTAGTTCTGATACCTAACGAAATTTTATACACAAAATAATATTTCAAACCACACACACATAGTCTATATAATCAAAAACAACTTTGCCCATTAAAACCAAGAACCAACATAAAACGAAATAATCCTACCACAACAAAAAAACTACCATCTCGTTATAAGTATACATAGACAAAAAAAATAAAAAATGAAGAATAAAAAAGTTTTTCATAAAATTTTCGCTCGAAATGAAAAACGGATGAAAAAAATTTTCTTTTGCACAAACAAAAAAATATTTTAGTGAAAATTAAATTTGTGTGTATAAGAGTCGAGCTACATTATATACAAAACTACTGTTAGATAGTTTCTATACTAAGTTACAAAGTGGGAAGTAAATTTTCAGTTAAAAAACTTTTTGTTAAGTTTTCACCATTTTTTATTAACAATCATTATCATAATAATATAATGTATAATTTGTACATGAACAATTTTGCCATACCTAACATAAAACGTACAAAATTTTAATTTAATTTAATTCAATTTAATTAGAAAATGGGAAATTTTTTTTTTTTTTTTTAGAAAGTTATTCACAAAAGATGCGCTCAACTAGAAAAAATAACATTCGTTCATTTTTCATATAGGTATTCATCGCAGGCATCATATTTGACTTTTTCATTTTGCCGTCGCCGCCGACGAACACATGTAATAGACACATGCAAAATATTTACCTCCACACATCGCGTCTCACACATCCCTCATCCATTGCCAATTCGATATTATGTCTGGTTGGCAAATATAATATCTATATACTATGATGCATGGTAAACATGAAAAATTTGTGTAGACATTTTTTATTCGATGAGGGAGGTGAGTGAGGTTGGAATTTCATTTTTTATGGGAAAAATCAACATAAAACTGATATGTAAACGGGATAACCTACACGAATTATATGAACAAATATGTGGATGAATGTAGATTTGATGTTTAGAGGAAACAAAAGACAACTTTTCAACTTTCACGAAAACTCAGTTATGCCAACACGCAAAAATGCAAGTCGAATAAATCACTGTAGTTAAAAAGGCCGATTCGTAGCCACTGTACAAGGAAACAAGAAAGGATAACCAGAGATATAAGCAGCACACACACAAAAAAAGTTTATCTATTACTTGTTCGATAAAATTGAAAAACTGTATAAATATATATTGAAAAAACTTTTTTAAAATCCTAAATTATTGCAAAAAAAAAAAAAATGAAAAATTATTTATTTTCCACACCATATGACATTCTTAATAATTTTCAAATTGGTTTTCTCGTTTCTTTCGTTCGCTCTTTCAAAGTTCATATAGCACAAAAAATGTCTGATGGCAGTTTCCTTCGTCTATATGTATGTTCTTTATGCCAAAAACTTTTTTTTTTGTGCTTAAAGTTCTATACATTATAGATTTTTATACACTTGTACATAGAGAATTTAAATGTTGGTTTTCCGATTTTTTCTTTATTTACGTTGCAAACAAAACAAACAAACAAACAAACCGAAGGACTAATAATAATAAAAGCAACAACAAAAACAATAACCTTGGGTTTTGGTTTGACCTTATTTCTCTTAAATACGCCGAATTTAATATAAGTTGGATTTTTCTTCTCTATGTACATCCTATATACATATACAAAATATTTTATTTATTAAAAGCTTATTTGGTATGGCAACCTATTTTTAGTTTAAGTTTATTTTGTTATGAAATTTGAAATGACATAAAGAATAAAAATTAAATTAGAAAATTGACTGCTAAGCGCGAATTTTGTTAATACAATAACTTTTTAAAAAATATTAAATTTGGTTTTTATTTTTATTTTTAGGTATGATGGGTGTTAAACTCGAATCCTATAGGAATGGGTGAGATTAAATTTGAAATTTTTAAATATTGTTTTGATTTTTTGTTTTATAAGTTTACTTAGCTCCAACATCGAAAAAAAATCCGAAAAGTTAACATGAGTAAAATGAAAATTGGGTCAGAAGTCAATTATCAATTGCTTGGGTAAAAACGTATAAATCATAATTAAATAAAAATTAAATTAAGATTAAAGTATAACTATGTAGTAAAAGTTGAGCTACGAGGACCTCACTGTATATACACTATCCTTTAAAATTATTGTAATTTTAAGAAACCTTCCTTGTTGTGACCTCTGAGAATGTGAAAAATTTAATTTGTCATTGATTCAAAACACAATGCGTCATCATTCATCAGTTTATCTGAATGACGTAATAATCTTTTACTATGGGTATATGCAAGCAAATTCTGGAACTCCATAAATAAAAAGCAAGTCGTGAACTCTTAAGTTATATAAAATCGAAAAGCTCTAAAACATTTTTTAAGTTGAGATATTTTGTCACATATATTGAATTTTTCTTGGCCACCACAAAATATTTTGAATTCTGTTATAACGCGAAAACTATTACGTATGTATGTATGTATTTCATGCATATTCATCACAAAAATCGGCTCAAATTCAACAATCAAAACCGCACCAAATTTCGTTAACGGCATAGCCAGTCAAATTTTTCAAACCCAAATTTCTGATACTTTTAATCTACAGGTAAGTCAGGAGAGTTAAATTCTTACAACCTTGAAACGTTGAGCGTACGTTATGTTGCGTCATTACAAATCATGAGGATGAACTACACCCTTGAAATAGTCTCAAGAAGCCGGGCAAAAAATAAAATAGGATAGAGATTTAATATAAAGAGCGAAAATCGTTCGAATGATATATTCCTAATGGTTTATTTTGAATCTCACGGAGTTCAAGGGCAACACGTGGATAAAACTGAACGATTCACCCGTTCACTGGCATTGGCTTGATGACGATACTTTGGTATTAAATGGTGCTTTGAGTGGTACACCGTTGGGCATTGTCACTCAGTTTTTAGAGATAGCGATACGCATAGGTGTTATGTTAGGAACAAAAACTTTGAGAATTGGTCCATTGTGATGAGAATGTAACAATTCCCATCTGTTGAACGAGTATAAAACGCGAGAAAATCTATCAAGTATTTCTGGAATTGACGAATAATTTCGTAGAAATTGCTCATTGGTACTCGCATCAAGAAATTAGTAGGCTTACACTTTCTGCACACCTCAAATCTCATCATGAAATCATTAATATCTCGAATCATACCTGGCCAATAATAACAGCGTTGTATGATTTCAAGAGTCTTCTTGAAGCCAAAATGCGCTGCGTTAGGTATGCAATGTGCACATTTAGTACTAAAATTTGAGCATGCGAGTTTCACGTTTTTACAACAGAGAGGATTATCCAGCTTTTGATTAGGGCCAGGTATTCTGGATTTTAGTCGAATTTATCGATTGTTAAACCACCATTTAGCTTCCTGGAATATAACGCGATGGGTCAATCATCGCCACTGTCAGATTTTTGATACAAAACACTTCCCACTCATTGCTGACATTGCTTGAAAAACCTGTTCGACGGTGTCCAAAGAATGCACTGATTTACGTGATTGACACATTAGTTCATGTAAGAACTCCGTTCTGATCCTGATCTCTCTCTCTCTCTCTCTCTCTCTCTCTCTCTCTCTCTCTCTCTCTCTCTCTGATATATCTTCATACGCGATGCACTTCCTAAACAATTCATCTACGCTGTCATATTAATGTCAGTTAATTTATCCTAAATAATTCGAATTACTTCTGATTCCGTAAATGGTATCACTAACTGAAGGGTCATTGCTATTAAATCATGATAACAATCGTAAAAATTGTATCGGTACCTCTGTCTACCTTTCCATTTGGGATCTTATTTTGGGTATCATATATTTTCTAAGCTTGCCATACATAATTATGTATGTTCCACTCGAATTAAAAATCTATTAATGTGGAACTATTATAGCTTATGTCCCATTTTGAAAGTGATTTTTGGGAATTGTTGTAAAACTATCTTCGACGAGAGGACGAAATTGTCCAACATCTGGGCAAGGATTGTCAGATAATATCATCCGATGAAAAAGTTTGGAAAAGTAGATCCCTCAAAAATATTAGTGGACACGCCTGATATATCTCAACAATATAAATGATATATTAACATATACAGGGTGTCCCATTTTAATCGACCCACTCAAATATTTCGTTGGGAAATCTGTGACCTTAAATTTAACCTTGACATCTGTTTTCAAGGTTATTTAAAGGTTAAATCTAATTTTTTATAGGATTCGTATTTTGAAAGAACGTATAATTTTACTTAGAGATAGGTACTTGAGGCACTTTTATGAATGACTTTCTGCGGTCATTTCAAGGGTAAATTACGAAATTGTATCAAATACCAAGCAGATGATGCATTTTAATGGGGGATGACTCAATTAACTGTTGATCTTTACCGTCAAGGTTATTTTAAGGTCAATTGGACGTCAGTGAACCAATTTATAATTTCGATTTCTTTTTTATTTTTATTTTCTTCTCCTATATGTATATAGTTGTTTGTAAATGAATTTTTTATACCGCTCATTATAAAAGAATTACGATTTAAAAAATAAAAAGAAACGATTTAACTCTCTTTTAATAGAAGGTTTAATACCATCAAAACTCCGAGATATACGTTCCCTTAAACTGCCTAAACAACACTAAAACTTACTGACACAGATGATAGAAAAACAGGACGAACATATTTCGTTACGAAGGGAACAAAAATATTTGGCTTAAATGTGAATTTTGGTGGTGTAAACGCGGCACAAAATAAACCGTTTCCTGAAAAAATGTTTTGTTTGGAGTGTACCTATTAAAGCAAAAATGACGAAGGTAGAAAATGATTGGATGTTATAATTACTGAAGTTTTTACTCAATGTACAATTACATGCTAACAAAATCACCCTGCTGTAAATTGTGTATTTTTGGTTTAATATTACCAAATTTGTACATACACATACATACATAAATTTGACTAAATTAAATAATTCATTTTTAAATACTTATGCGTGTTATTTGTAAAACATGTTAAAAATGGTCTTAGGACTGGTATTGTATTAGAAATCACGCGAATTAATTATAATAATTAATACAAATATATATAAAAACTAGTTGGTACACCCGGCATTGCTTGGACATATACTTTTTTATTTCGAGTTATTTATGTGGGTCAAGTTAAGTGGTGCTCCCTCTCAAAAAATTAAATAAGTTCAATGACCTTGAAATGACCTGTGAAAGTCCTACAATTTATCGGATATTTACCCGCCACTAGCGATATTACCGTAATCCAACTAATTCATCGAGAAATTAAAAAATTAAGTTTCAAATACTTTCACGATTACAAACATACCTTTTAGTAACGTGTCGTTCAGTGGGAAAAGTACAACTAACGTATAGTAACTGTAAGTATATCAGAGAGTTTAAATATAGAATACACCTTCTTTTAAATAATATCGACATCAGGTGTCGTTGTTTGATATCTCTGACTAAATATTCACTAAAATGTTTCTTAAATTTGTTCCGCAACTCTAATGGGTGCCCTACATTGCAAAAAATCATGTTCTCGTAGTTTTATTGCATGGATATCGTTTTCTAAGAACCCTAAAGCAAAACATTCCGCTTGATAAGTTTCACGCATAACGTCATTAACGATCTTAAAAGTTTCAAACGTTTCTGCAAAACATATAAAGATAAAAGCATTCATTACTATTAGGATGAATAGTATGTATATTCCCTACCGAGAAAATGTTCACGAAATATGCCGGTCTGACTTTCCACAAAAGTAACCCGCCCCTTCGCCAAATCATCGTTCTGACACAATTGAAAAAATGCCATCAGTGTCGTATTTCTCTAATTTTCTATCCTATCTTGAATGCTATTTCGGTTAAAATATATTAGAAAATTTTCCAAATGTACGTCTAATTGTGTGACAGGTGGAAACCGCTCGTGAATCTAAAATGAGAACCTTCGCCATACTGCCTCAGATGTACTAATGTACCTTCCACTTTGATATGATATAACTTCATCATGTTCATTCTGCCCACCCAGAACCGCCAAATTGGGACATTTATTAACATATTTGTAGATATCTGTTATCGATTTGACGCTGCTGTAATATTCGACATTATTATGTGCTTTGAAGGTTTTCCCTAACAATCGTGATTAGGGAACTATCCACCAATTATCAATTTCGATGGAATTGGTATGTAGGAAAATCTACACTTTACAACTACGTTCTGTGGGAGAATGGCGTCTTAATCAGTGATATAGTTTATTTGGCAAAAGATTTCTTTAGTACAATACCCAGCTTTCATGCAGAGTGAATAACTTTTGAGGTTACCGCACGGGCCGAGTACCACATGTATCTTAACAAGGATCTTCCTCAACGTTAAGTAATTCTGCTCGAATAACAAAGTCAATTTGATAAGATTTTTTTCCATCTTTAGTAAAATGTGAACGTGTGGCAAAGAGAGCTCATGATTCTGTGGACTGCAAAATTGGTTTCAGACGTATCTTTTCAGTCGAACAACGAAGAACCTTGGGTTCCGCGCTTTCCATTTAACGAATTTATAGTATTTGCAAGTCACTTCCGTTGTACTAATTTCCACCACTTTAAAGTACTCTATGATTGGGTTATAATTAAAACCTCTATTAAGTTTTGCTTGCCATCTCGTCGGTTACTTCTTCGTAAATGGCCAGACTCAACGACATTTCTTATGACATTTTTTGAATATCTGTCGAATCTTAAGCGATGCTCATGTTGTACGTTTGATTCTGATCTACGTTTCAATGCAGTATTTTCATGATTTTGGATCGCAATCAGATTTCTGTGCTCTTGCGACTTATAATAATTTTCACGTTTGACGTTCATGACGGATGCTGTCTTATTCTAAACGTCGTTCCTGTCCAGTCTCCGCCTCTAACGATCATGGTATGGCCATATGGTCATTAGGTTTTGAGGTGATAGCCGGACAACTCTAACGTGCAGATAGACAGAGGGATAGTCAAACATTTTAAAAACTGTAGTTTATGTTTTGGCTTCGTATAAATGACGTAAAATAATTAAAAAGAGACCTTTATCTCGCAAAAACAGACAGACACTCCAATTTTATGTATACATACGTATAGATTTGACTGCATATCAGGTTTGTTTTGTTCCAAAAACTTTGCCCAAAACTCACGTCAACATATATTATTTATTTTTTAATACTGTAAACTTTATCATTTGTTTTATAGCATTCAAAAAATTATGCAAAGCAAAGTATCTTAAAAACCTTCATAGCCATAAGTTAAAAATTTGTTTTCTATACTACACGACAAACTCGAGCTTCGGTCTCATGGTATGTCAGCTGTAGCGACAATATTATTGTATGTACGTAGTTACGTACCGTAATTAGCTTGATACCTCAAAATCCTTAAACTGAAAATGTCTTGGATTAGAGATACAAAAATGTTGGTATTTGAATATATTCTAGTTTCTGCGTTCTGTTAATGGCGGAGGATGGATTTTCTCCTAAATAAACTACCATCTAAATTATTTCACCATGCAGACTGTTTTTATAATTTGAATATGTATAATATGTTGGTGGGTTTTGTAAATTTTTAACCCCTTATTAACCTGGAATTAAACTATTTTTATCAAATTACACGAGTTTATTGACATAACGGGGCAAATTATCAAAATATTCTAGATTTCTGATTCTAAAATTTAGAATATGGAAAGAATTTTCTAGGATTAGTTTATAAACATTAAAAGCTCGACTATTAAAAATATATTTACACATGCATATAAAATATTGTTGCAAATTATGAAAACAATCCTTTTCATTATCCTTTTTAGTTTTTATTATTTTATGGAAACAAAGAAGCATCCCATTCAATTACGTTATAAACATTTACACAGATACACTAAGAGTATGTAAATTGTGGAAATCTGAAAACTGACAAAATAGAATTTTTTTCCCACTGTGAAAACAAAATATTAAAATTTAATTAATTTTTATATTCTCCGAAAAAAAAATCCGTAACGCAAAAGTAAATATTATTTTACACATATACAAATTATATTTTAAATTACCCTTTTCAAGTTTATCCAAACTATAGCTATCTATGTATACTAATATACATTATGTACCACAAAATTGCTGTAAACGAAATAAGACAAGTGCATTGTACGGTATACATAAATTAACCATGTCCAAATCTGTGTATAACTTTGATGTAATTAACACTGCAGTACGACATAATAATTTCATGACTGTTTACTAAAGCAAATACACGAACCCTGTCTTTGAATAAATTAAAATTCATTACCATGGAAAACTGTTTAAGTTAAATTTGTATATCCGAGTATAAGTACAAAACGTACCTGTTCTTACATTACGTATTTATACATTAGATATAATATTTGTACAAAAGAAATCTAATCTACAAATTCCCCTCGAAATTATTATTATCCAGTGTATTAATGTAAAGGATGAGTTGAGTATGGATGTACACAGACCCATGTACTTTATACTTCCTCGATTATACATCGAGTATAAAAGAGGTGTATTCAAATTTTTGAATTCTGTTTTCCAGTTTTCTTTACATTTTACACATAAAATTATAATTAAAAATAAAATTCTAATTATTTTTGAACAACATTTCTACCTTATAATTAAATCTTATGGCAACGATATTTAATTCTGGGTATATGTATTACCTATACATATAGAGAAATATGGGCATGGGTACAAAACAAAAAACGTAAAGAAAACTATGTGGCTGTGGCGTCTAAGATTTGTGGTTTGGTAGTTTTTCATTTTATAAGCAGGATATAGACATTTTGACAACTTAACAAGATTTTATTTTCGTATTCGCGTATAACGTTAGCTAATGACACCTTTCATTCGTTTTTTTTGTTACTCTGTTACCAATAAAATTAGCTGATTTCTTCTATTCATCTGACTTCTTATACGTTCGATATCAATGAAAGTAGCATGGCATGTCGTCTGTGTGACGCTACCTAGCGAACGATGCCACGTTGCTTATGGGCTAATGACGTATCTTCCACCGAAGATAGTTGCAATTTAATCATTAAATATTCTTTGTTGATAAACCGAGTTACTTTCCTTATTTTAGGAATATTGAATTTTAGATTTATTTAATATAATTGTAATTTAGACTACCCAACTATAGCAAAACATAAGCATTGAATGATTTACTGAGGATATTAATTATATTTAGGTTTCATTGTTACAAACTCGTCGATGCAATCAATTTAAACCTATGGGTAGCGGTAAATTTGGGTACCAATGATTGAAAAATAACCTGCGAAATATATTTGCCAACACTAAAGATCTCAGAAGTATTTCATTGTCATTCAACATTGATGGATTACCAATATATACCAGCTCCAGGTACCAATTTTTGCCAAAATAGATAGAATAGTTATTGGATTCGAAATACAAATGTTCATTTTTTGTTTTATCTGTGATTCTCCAGCAAGAGCGTTCATTAAAGGTAACAAATTTATATCTTATTAAAAGTTAAATTTCAAATTTTCTGATAAGTAGGAACAGTGAATTTCAAGAGTATACCGATGGTTGCCAAAACTGCGAGGTCATCGGTGAATACGCTTATTACAGAGCGTGGCATATCAGTTTCCCGAGTACTTGTTGTGTTTTAAGGACAGATGACAAGTTTCGCAAGCAAACCAGTGAATTTAGTCGAAGGTTTCATATTAGCGGATTTGTTGCATTTGTTGGAACTTGGGCTAATGAAAAGATGTCTTATTGGTTGGGTATGTAGTGACTTCAATTTCAGAGCAAAATTTTGAGCTAGTCACGTCATAACACTGCCTAAATCATTGGAAGAATGCAACAAAAGAATGCTTACGGAACTGCATCGAGCTATAAGAACTTTAAGTTGTTTGCAGTACTGGTACAAATAATTACTTATTTGTGCCAGTACTTCAAAGTTAAGTAAATATTTGTGGTACTGGAAAGAACTCAAGTTCAGGATATTTTTATTGCATCTGGGAATGGTGGTTTTAAATGATAACTGAAGTTTATCACCATTTTTTTAAGCTGTGTTACGCAGCTGTTAAAAAATTTGGCGATTTTACTGCAGTTAGAGGCATATCCTTTTGAAAGGTTTTTGGGATATATGAAATATCTCCTTTGAAAAGGAAATCTTCTCGCAAAACCTAGAATTGTGTTGTAAATGCTTGAACTAACCTTGTTCATATGAGCTTGTTGTGCATTGACATTTTCTCCACTTCGTTGTCTGTTTTTAATTTCATATTTACTTAACACCAATAAGTTCTGTGGAAATTATTGCGTTGTTATTTTGAATTTTAGGATGATGGCCAGCCCGAATTGTACTATATTTCAGCATGGTGTAAGAAAATCTGCGTTGTGTCAATATCTAGCATTTATGAAAAGCTTAACAATTATACCGTTTGAATAAATATTTTCCAGATGAACCACTTATAGTTTACGGTTTACCACTACAGTTATTTTCATAACTATATCAGTCATCTCCATTAACGTAACTACTGGCTTTATGATCAAAGGCTGAAGGAATATTTATCTGCTCATTAGCTGCTGTTGTCAGATCATTTTCAGAAGTTGGAGCAAACAGGTTTACTACATTATTACTGTAAGCCGGATTGTCTCGATCGTCTTCTAGACCCTGTTCTATTGATACTGAACTTCCTGCTTCCTCAAGAATGATATCTATTAGTGCATCCGATTGATTGAAAAAGTATCGTGGCCGGTATCATATAGTTTGGCGTTTTCATTTATTTGCTTCCGTTATATCTGACAAGCCAGAAAACAATTAATCATTAGTTTTTGCTACACAAAATACACTTCGAGTTATTAATATTAAAATTGGTTGGAACAATGGTGCAAACCAGTGATTATATCCTAACTCGCTAATGTGCGCTGCAGCCTTAATAAACTGAAGTAGGTTAGGCCAAGGCAAGGAAGACAGCTGATCTTCAGTAATAGACCTAGAATCAAATAACTACAACCTAACTGTGCTGAAAACAGAACAACTGCGCTTAAGGTGTACTTTAAATTGACCCTGACCAGTAAGAGTCATGATCAAGGCTCTTAACTGTTTCTTGCTGAGCGATAAAGCAAACCTAGTGGCCCTCATGTTAGGTCCACTAATAAAAAGTTTCGCAATGCAGCAGCTACAAGTAGTAAACCATTGCTGTTTTAATTCACTTATAGCGCAGTTTTTGATGGCCTTCTTAATATAATTAAATGGTAAGGAAGCAACCGGTTCAGGACCGATAAATTTAAACACAGTCCTAGCTTTTGTCATTGTCGTGCGGTGTTTTTGGTTATCTCGAATTTCGATTTCTCACTGAATAATTTTATTCCACAAATTTGTTTGCTCGTTCTCTTTGCTGCGATATAACTTGTTTAGACTAGTTCTAAATCGAATAAAATGACAAAAACGGAAATTCCCTGTCGTTAATTATTTTTGTGGTTTTCTATTTATAACATTGAATTAAATTCTTAAATAACATCATTGTATTTGTGAAATATTCTAAATAAAGATTGGTCTAATATTTTGTAGCAAATACGGTACAATAAACGAAATACCATTGACAGACACAAAGATTATCGCGATTTCAATTTTATTTTAAAAATCACATTAAAATAAAATAATTCTGTTTGACGTAATCTTCTGCCTATTTTTTGTGTTCATATTAATACGACTAGATTGCGATAATCACATTATGAAGTGCGATAATCCTAAAAGCATTTAAAGCTCGTATTATATCAGTTTTAATTTAATGTTACATAACTAAGAAGACTAAAGGATTCATTATTGATGAACTGTCGTTCTTTCTTTCGTTTATTTGAGCAAATCGTTGTAAAATTTCGTTTTGGTATGCAAGTATGTAATCATAAGACAATTCCACCACAAATAATTTTATTTCAGTTTCAAATTCCAGACGACAAATTTACACAATTACGTTATTTTCTGATTCCACTGAAATAGAACGCAAAAATATCGTTTAGTACAAAATCCCATCTCACGAAAAAAATCTCACCACACCGTAATTTATGTATAGGTAAACCGGAATTTGTGTATAGGTACTGTTGATGTACGGATGTAGCAATTTTGAGAAAGATTTCTTTCCAGCACTAAATTTCATTTAAACTTGACAAATATTGAACTAAAATCTAGAAGATTTGAGATAGTTCAACAACCACTCCGAGGTTTTCCTTATTTTGAATTAGCGGTCCTCAAAGAAACGGGAAAGAACAGCAGTTTACTACATACTACATACAATAGTCATTGCAACGCCACATTCGAGTAGGTTTTGCAGTTTCGAGTGGAGGCACAGATGGGCTAAATACAATATTTCCTTTCTTTGAGTAAATATCGACAAATCAAAAGATTTAGAGGATTTTCCTTCCAAGCGTGAAAGGGTAATGAAAGAAATATTTTTCAATTTGAAAAGTAGAACCTTGGACAAGAACAAAATCGAGCTGTTAATTTAAATCGCCGATGCACTAAGACCCTAATTTAGATTTTTAAAACCGCAATAAATTAAAAATATTACTTTATGCTATAATCCGAGCTTAATGAAATAATGGTTAATATTCTGCATCCTCCGTGACAGTATTTTCTTAACAAATACTTAATGTACAAAATATAAATGCGAGTATGGCCGTAATCATAGTATCAATTCCATGTGAAGTTCATCGTTGAATTGTTAGATGGCGATACTGATATCGTTTTGAATATTTTCAAAACATTTTTATGTTTAAATTCGGCCAAATGTATGTACGAATAAATACGCCCAAATCTTATCATCATCTATATCTATCCGTATATTAAAGAGCTACGTAGACACAGATATTTTTTTATACTGTTCTTGTTCAGCCAACACTAAGACAATTCGAGTTTTAAAAATATTCTTGAAATTAAATTTTTCCCCAATTTTCATACACGTAGTAGATGTTTGTACATCAGTATATTATATTGCTGTTCCACAAAATGTATTTCTTATTACAATATTGAATTTCAAAGAAAGTCACTCCTAAATTATTTCTTTTGATGCAGAGTGCTACCTGAATATTTCATTTTGCTTATAAATTGCCTGACAGCATAAAGATATTCTCTAGTTCTAAGTAACTCTGATTATCCGTAAATAATCCCATCAAAGGTGTATTTTTAGTGCTTAACACATTTATAAATCAAAAATTCGTGCAAAAATGTTGTATCGCATCTTAACCCCCACATAAAATTTTCTACTTTTACTTGGCATTGTTCTTCAAAACCTCACCTACATTTTTTTTAATTAGAGACTAAAATCAAGAACACATTCTCCGAAGGCCTTGCAAATATGTTTGCTATATATTACGACACCCTTCTCGGAAAGCCTGAATAATATTTAACAACATGCAACTCAGGCTCAGGCACTATGCAGGAACATTATGCAGCACAAAATCAGTTCTCTAATAATTTCGAAAGTTCACAAAATTCATATGTAACATCAAGTAAGCACCTCCACTCGAATATATACAAAACTTGAATATATCGAAACATGCGGAAGCCAAGTAACATAAATACAACTAAAACTCGGACTCCAAAAAATCTCGATAAAAATGAATCATGTATTAGCCGAATGAGGCGAGAATATTTTGTGGCTGCTTATGCAAATTTTCTGGAAATAATTTCAGTCGTAATGTGAGGTATATGTATGCATATTGCACACTCGCATTATCCCAAAAAATGTATCTTCAGTAACTAAAATGTATGTGTATAAACGAAACCCTTTGAGTTAGAAGCTTTGCACACAATCATTCCCCCCGAATTGCATACATTACGCCTTATGATTGTGAAATATACTGGTGCATCTGTTTACATAATGCGCTCATAAAGTATACGTTTTTCGTTTATGATTTGTTGGGTATCATTTGATATTTCAGAACCTTGAAACAATTTTGAAAATCTAATTTTTTATAAATTATAATTTTTTTTTTGATTTTGCAATTCAAACTAACTAATTTTGGGGAAATATTCTTCGCTTACCAAATGAGTTCACGAACGATATTAAAAATAAATAAAACAGGTTGTCGTGTCATTTTCGATAATCTGGCAAATCAGAAGAAACCAAGTAAAAAGGTCCTATTAATCAAGAAAAATGTTTACATCTAAGCTGGGCACATTAACCTTAAATAAGTATCGAGATATCCCTTAATCTTTGCAACTTCAATAAACTTTTTCCACATTACAGTATGGCTTATGCGGAAACGTATTTATACCTTTGATTTCCTTAATTATCTAATCTGGCCACAAATTCGTATAATGCCCCAATTCGCATTATTTTTATCAAAATTGATTACCGCCATAAAGCATTACAACGTATACGGCACACCGATAACATATTGCCATACATTATACAAGTACATATATACAACAAAGTAAACACACAAATCCTTAATAAAACTTAAATTACGAACAATAAATATAAAAAAAACTACATATTAGGTATATGTTATCGTTATCAGGACTTATCATTCACATTTCACGAAAACGTAAAAAAAATAATCGAAGAAATCACATTCCTTATTGTTCGTGACATTGACAAATGGACCAATATACGAGACTAAAGTGTGGAAAGGAAATTTTTTTATGCGGTTATGCGAAAATTTATCGATTATTATTGTAATGTAAAACAAAAAATATTTTCAAAACTTCCTTTATTATATTAATTAATTAATGATTAATGAAGTTAATTTTCGAGTAACAAAATTATATAAAATATAAGAAGCGGCAACGACGGTTGTGATTAATTTTAGTTAAGACACTGTTACACTAATATATTATTATGTATTTTGGTATGAATAATTATTATAACAAAAATAACAACAATAAAATTAATTTATTTATTAATAAAAATATAAAATATAATAAAATAAAATAAAGAAAAATGGAAAATCATTTTAGGTATGGTAAACAATAAAAAAAGTTTCCTTTCATTTTTTTTTTTTTTTTTTGCTGCACACACAAAAGATATAAAACAAGAGGGCTTTTATTGTTCTCTGCGGTTAGAAATTATTTTATGTAAAAGCTGAGCGCTTTATTGTTTATGATGGGTATATACGTAAATAAATAAATGCTTGTATAATTAAAATATTTAAATAATTATAGATAAAAATATGAATTATTATTATTATTATTATTGTTTAATGTTTTTGTTGTGGTTGTAGAAGAATGATGGCTTCGTTTGGTGTTTGTTTTATATTTCGTTATATTATGTGAGTGATTCTTTTATTATAAACCAGCAACTATAACAAAATTTTCTACAAAAGTAGAAAAGTATTAGTTACGTATTATAAAAATAATTAAATATATGATTACTAATTAAAACTGAAGTTAATAATTTTTAATTTATTTGAAGTTACTGTTTCCGAAAAATTGTAAGAGAACTTAATCCAGTTTCGAACTGATGAGCTTATAATTATGAAAAAATCAATCTTCTCGTCAAGCCGCAGCGACTGGACTGATTGTACCACAATTTACATTCTATATATATACAGAATATACTATGCAGGTTGTATTAGCGAATTATACTAATACAGCCAAACTTTCAAATTTTTCTTCGTCCCTTTCACACAGCTCTATTCCTGTGTAACCAAATTTTATGAATTAACAATTTTTTACTCTAATTTTAATTAATTAATTAATTAATTCGTGTAATTTCTAATATACAACGGATCCTAAGAAAATTTTAATGTGTATTATTATAATAATTATTTATCACCCCATAGATAGACAGGTGATGAGAAGATCGATTTTTTCATAATCATAAGCTCATCAGTTCGAAACTGGATTAAGTTCTCTTACAATTTTTCGGAAATCGTAACTTCAAATAAATTAAAAATTATTAATATTGAGAATCTGTCTATTCAATGGGGTGATAAATAATTGTTCGTAAATACTAATATTCTTCTACGGGTTATCTGTAAAACACATTAAAATGGTCCTAGGATCGGTTGCATATTAGAAATTACACGAATTAATTAATTCAAATTACAGTGAAAAATTGTTAATTGATAAAACTGAAGTTATATTTGTACAATGCCGAAAGTGTAGTTTGTTGAAGAGCGTACATATGCCACATTATTTAAAGAAAGGTAAATAAATTCTAAATTAGCCAAATATTTTGAAGGTTTATATCAATTGATTAAAAGAATATTACCCACAGTACCAACTGTTGTTCGAAATCGCAATATGGATTAATTAAAAATTATTCCGATGATTTTGGCAAGTCTCAAGGCAACTAAATCGCTTGCAAATTTCAAGGAGTAATCTCATGAAGCTCGTATCATCTTAAAATTCTTGATTAATCTCGAAATTTACATAAAATTTTGCAGATTACAAAAAAACTCAAATACATACACTTAAAATTGTAGAATTTGCGAACACTATTCATTGTGAAGGCACAATTTGCCGTTTCATATTTAATATATAATATTAAAGAGTTTTACGTTAGGCCGTATTTAACCCATTTTGCCTTTATTGTACCATTAAAACAAATAAATAAATATTTAATATTTCACATTTTATATTGATGATGTTTTACATTTTAGGTACATATTTTACATTCTACATTTTAAATTTTACATTTTACATATTTTACATTTTGCATTTTACGTTTTACATTTTACATATTTTACATTTTACGTTTTACATATTTTACATTTTACATATTTAACATGTTACATTTTACACATTTTACATCTTTCATTTTACATATTTTACATTTTACGTATTTTACATATTTTACATTTTACATACATATTTAACCTTTGTTGTGCACACCTCTTGAAAATTACGTATTATGCACATGGGGTATGTCATCACCCCAGTCACTTATAACGTTTATTACAGACTAACAATTTCAGACTCTGGTTTGTCCTTAATGCCCAGAATTCCTACGATCCCCAATTTTAACTCTTGACGTACGGAAAATGTCGTGTACTTCTTTTGCAGGTGATCTCTTGCTAGGTGAATGTAGATGGGTTCCAAGCAGTATTGGGCTGTGACTATTGCATTATTGTTTGTACTAATAAATTTGGATTTTAGCAAAATTCAGCATTTCGTCGTCCTAACTGTGAATTAACGTATCTGATATGTTTTCAAAATCTCATCTGGGATACAAAATGGTTCACCGTGAGAAACTCTGTCTGAATTTTTGCACCTGCGTTGATTCACCGTTAGGACGAGAAGTCGGATAGAGTCAATTAACGTTGGTGTGGGAATTCGGCTTCAGTTTTTCTAGACGATCATTTTGGTATTAGAGATCAGATTTTGAAAAAATTTCAAATACGTTAATTCACAGTTAGGACGACGATTTACTGGCGCTTGGTCCAACATTCCGAAGAAAATTCTCACTGGCCGGCGATTCTGTAACAGTAACAGCATGCCACAGTTTAACGAACGCTTCCGTGCCGCCCTTTGTTTTGTTATAATGAGTAATTATTGCTGGTTTTCCTTGTCTACTTGTCTACTATGCCTACTTGTGAAGAATGTATGAATAATGAGGTTACTTGAACAATTTTATTCTATATAGGCGTATGCGCAACTAAAGTAATCGCCCTATTATGATTATCGAGTCAATCGACAATCTACACGACTCTGTATTGGGTTTTCGTCTTTTCATTGGATAAAAACAATACGATAAAAGTAAAGGCAACACAGAGTCGTGTCGAAAACAAGCTCTTTCGCACTATTATTCACACTATTTACGCACTAAGCCAAAAAACAACGACAAAATAAAAGTTGAAATTATACAAAAAATTATACGTACTATGCACATGAGGTATTTCACACCCCAGAATTTCGAAACGTCAACTTCTCACCACTGCCAAGATCAGACTAAAGCCGAGCGGGCAAAACTATGTATAGGATCTTGAAGTGTTAATTCTAGACTATAAGTAGATAACAGCACAGGTCCCGATTTACATTGTACATATTAAAAAAACGCGTTTGAAAATACACTGGGGTATCTCCTACCCCCGGTACACAATAAAGGTTAACATTTTACATTAGGCCGTATTTAACACAATTTTCCTTTATTGTATTATTAAAACATTTATTAACATTTTACATTTTATATTTTACATACATATATATTTAACATTTTAAATTTTAAATTTTAAATTTTAAATTTTAAATTTTAAATTTTAAATTTTAAATTTTAAATTTTAAATTTTAAATTTTAAATTTTAAATTTTAAATTTTAAATTTTAAATTTTAAATTTTAAATTTTAAATTTTAAATTTTAAATTTTAAATTTTAAATTTTAAATTTTAAATTTTAAATTTTAAATTTTAAATTTTAAATTTTAAATTTTAAATTTTAAATTTTAAATTTTAAATTTTAAATTTTAAATTTTAAATTTTACATATTTTACATTTTACATTTATCTGATATTAATTGAACAAAATAATACAGTAATTTACCGTTTTACTTCGGTCTAAAAAGACCAAAGTATTGAAATCCTGTCAAAAATGACGAAAAATTTGGTTGGTCCAAAACCACTTTTCTCGACGTTTTGAAAGTCCCTGAGTATGAAAATGCAAAAAAAAAAAAATGTCCGTCCGTCTGTCTGTGTGTCTGGACCCATGGTATCTCGATAACGGCTTGTCCGATTTGGATTTTTTTTACGCCAATCTGTTTCTATGGTCAATGCGGAGATTTGAAAAGCTTTTGGAGACTGTACGTCAAAGGGGTGGAGTACCTGCCATACGAATTGACCCAAAATACCTGCTTTTATAAATATTTACGATTTTTTTATACATGCTTATTTGATTATTGAATTGGGCATTGAATTGGGAATTGATTTGAAGGCTAAATTAGGGGTCAATTTGCGCGTTGAGTTGAAGTTGAGTTGGAGTTGAGTTGGGGTTGGATTTGGATGTAGTGAATAGTTAACAAACTATTTATATGATGGAACTTGCCTATTTATCAACCGATTATTATGAAATTCAATGTGTATGTTACAAATGGGATTCCAAAATGAGTTTTGGATGAAGTTCTGGAATATGGCCAAGTAGGATGGAACTTGCCCATTTCTCAACCGATTACGATGAAATTCGACATTTGTATTTGAAATGGGATTCTAAAATGTTTTTTGGATGAAGTTCTGGAATTTTAAAACGATTTCTGGATGAAGTTCTGGAATATGGCCAAGTATGATGGAACTTGTCTATTTCTCAACCGATTATTATGAAATTTAATTTGTATGTTAGAAATGGGATTCTAAAATGAGTTTTGGATGAAGTTCTGGAATATGGCCAAGTATGTTGGAACTTGGCTATTTCTCAACCGATTATGATGAAATTCGACATGTGTAATGGAAATGGGATTCTAAAATTAGTTTTGTATCAGGTTCTGGAATATGGCTAAATATGATGGAACTTGCCCATTTCTCAACCGATTATGATAAAATTCGACATTTGTATTCAAATTGGGAATCTGAAATGAGTTTTGGACGAAGTTCAGGAATATGGCCAAGTATGATGGAACTTTGCTATTTCTTAACCGATTATGATGAAATTTGATGTGTGTTGGAAATGGGATTATAAAATGATTTTTGGATAAAGCTTTGGAATATGGCTTTGTAGGATGGAACTTAGTTATTCCTTACCCGTTTGTTATGAAATTTGACATGCAATTTGTAAATGGGATTCTAAAATGAGTTTTTGGATAAGTTCCTGGAATATAGTCAGTTAAACGGTTAGAAGTATCAGTATAGTTTGTTATACTATTTTCGGTATAAAGTCCTAGAATACGATTTTTCGTTTTAAATTGGATGCCTGTACTCATGTTATTGAAGCTTTTGACCTGTTTGTCTGTTGTTGTATAAGTAAATATAATTTGGTTAAAATAGAAATCAATAATGTCAAAACTGTCACACCAACTTTATGACATTATTGAAGATACCAAAGACCGAAGTTCTGATCACCTCGTGAGGTTTCATCCCTTTATATTTTCATACAAAAACTGTGGTAAAACTGACTACACACCCGGGTGCATCTTGTTGACGAGAAGTGCTTCAACATTCAACTTATTCGATTTGCGATTGGATATGAAATAGATTTTTTAGTCTATAGCAGGGGCGTCCAAGCCAAATGAGCATTTTTCACAAAATTTCAAAATAAATAGAGCAATAAAACTCCGATTAGAAAAGAAAAGTCAACAGGGCAACGAGTTAATTATTTATGTATCCAGGGCCACAGAATTTATCACTCTAGAGTGAGTGTGAAGACCACCGCAATTTTTATTCCATTTTAAGGCATGCGGCCCGCGGGCCGCATGCTTTAATATGTAACACATATTGCGGTGATCTTCACATCCATTCCGGAGTGATAAATTCCTTGCTCCTGGATACAGTTGACTTTTTTTTTAATCGCAGTTTTATTGCTTTAGTTATTATGAAAAATTGTCAAAAATACTCATTTGGCTTGGACGCCCCTGGTCTATAGGATTAACGAACACTGTTATTGTCCAAATAAAATAAATGTAAAACTTGCGCAATTCTCCAATTCCACAAAATGTAGAAAATGTGGGTTCTTATTTTAGGAAATTCGTACACTAGACTTCTATCATCATGCAAATTCATTACATAATCAGCTTAGAACAAATACAAATTTTATATTAAGGGACGATCAGCTAGAATCGTTTGATTTTCTAAAAAAAAAATTAATTGCCATTTTTATATTGGGTCGCTATTTGAAGAAATTTTTCTTCCAATTAACTATTTTTCTAAGAAAATTAGACCTCATGAGACAAAGATCAGTCATATTAACTTGAATGTTTAACCATCTTTTATGCGCTTCGTAGATTCCATATTTATTTGTAAAGCTTTAATGATTTTCTTTAAATTCAACCCTCTCGAAACATTTTGAACAAACTCTTGCGATTTTGCAATACAACGATCCCAATTTGGAAAGCTTACGCATGGCCTGATTCATTGGAAAATATCAGAGACAAAGACTCATTTCTTTGTGCTAAGAAACAAAAAGAATAAAGAGATTGGTTTAATAACAGTCATAAAGAATAGACGTGTTTTACTTTGTAATAATTTTATATGCCATCATGGAAAATATAAAAACCGTTAAATAAATCTAAATCCCCTCAAAATTGTCTCAAACTTGATTATTTCATCTAACTAAATTTATATAAAAAAAAGAAAATGTTTAATTTGGCGAAACGCAGAATAGAATAGAATTTATAGAATTTATTTACTAATTTAGGGCTGATAAGTGCGTTCCACAAAAAGCTAGAATTTAATTTTTTCCAATTCCAGAATTTCACAACTCAATTAAATAGACTGATTAAATTAATTTTTACAGGCACAGCCGTATAGACACACATAATGTATATAGTGCAGATATCAATTAATTGTATCGATAAAATTAATTCACTCGTAATCGAATCATTCAAAAAAATATTAATAAATGAATAATTTTGATGAGCTTTTTCGATAACTATAATAATTATTAACCCAAGCATGGCGGCTTACTGTACCATATACATTCTGCAACAAAACCCATAGATTTAAATTCGTATACAGGGTTTTGCATTAATTAAATGCATTTTTACATTTCAAATATATGTACATACATAATTATGTAAAATACGTATGCAGATTGATCCATAATAAATTTCATAAAATAAACGAAATCCTTTGAAACGAGATAAATCTAATTAAATCATGATACATAGCCAAACAAAACAGAAAAAAATAAAATAAATTTTAGGATATAAATTACGGAATAATTTATCTTAAGGAAATCGATTTTCATCTCTCCGAATACTTCGTTTATATACGTCGTTTAATCTATTATCTCAACCTTTTTTTAGTTTTTTTTTTTTACAATATAGGGGTGTGTAGTGGTGGTGGCTCAATTAAAATTCATTTTAGGGAACATAATTAAGCTGCCTTACATTAGGCATAACTACGGTAAATGTGAGCCTATTTATCAATCTACTGTTTCTTTTAATAAAGTTCGATCGGCTTTCGATTTTAATCTGTCAAGGGAGGCATTTAAGAAATTTATGTCTAATGTTCTTTTAACTTATTGGTAATTTTTCATGTTTGTTTTACTTTGCTTTTAGTATATATTATTGTATTATTGAAAAATTTGTAACCAGATTGTATATAATTATAAAGTTGGTAAATAAATAAATAAATAAATAAATAAATAAATAAATAATTAACATTTCTCATTCATTTACCATCAATTAACCGGTAACATCGATCTAGGTATGTATTAAAGTGAGGTATATAGGATTGGTGTATGATACGAGGTGGAAAAATCCTAAAAGAAAATTTAAATCATTTAGCGATTTTGTTTTATGTTCAATTTTCTGCTGTGATTGTGTTCGCTCTACACAATTATTCTGTAATTATGTATGAACAAATTGATTGTGAAGGATGAGGCACGCGTATTTTATTTTGTGCTTGATTTATTCATCGCATCTAAATCCGGTAACCGACCCAATAAACTCCACACATAATACAAGACAATTATAACTATAGAGAACTGCAATGATATAAGGTAATTATCTTCCAAATGATATAAGCGCAAATTAAATTTAATTAACAAAAACTTCAAATTGTATTCATTTAATTAAAGACTTCTTTCTAAATATCTATTTCGTTTTCTCGTCTAAGATGTTTAATTCATTTTTCTCCGCCTTCATTAACAATAAGGCAAACAAAAAAAAAAAACACACACACACACATAAAATGTACGAATACGAATTAAATTCTCTGCACTTAAAATTTATTATCCGTAAAACTTGAAATGATCTTTGTTGAATTTGTTTTCTCTTCAATTGTTGTTTTCGTCGTCTTGAACTGAAGAACAATGTGAATTTGTACGTATGTACATATTCCTATTTCGATAGAAACGATGCAAACATAAAAATAAAATAAAAAAATGCTTTTCTTGAAGCTTTCTCGACTTGTGTGTATACATACAATTTTAGACTTATAATAGTTACGAGTGTATACCTATGCATTGCATTCTGACGAATTTTGAATTCAATTTTTGTGCTCTTGTGCTTTTCCATTATTTGACATCGGGGGAATATTTTTCTACAATTTTCTTAAAGCTTCTTGAACAAAAACTACTTTTGTGGAAAAGTTATTTTCACAATTTCTTTTTTTTTTAAATTAGTTTTGACTAATGGTAGAGATGATCATAACGATATAAGGTTAGAAAATAAAATGTGTTTTAGTTTAAACGGAAACTTTTCTAATCAAATTAATGGAAGTTGGTGATTGTGTGTTAGGTACGTTTAGATTTAATATGTCACGTCTACTGAATTTATCACATAGGAGTTTAAATGTTTTTCATCTTCTCAATTGTTGAAAAGGCTTGTTCATGTATCAAGTGATAGACTTTGTTTGGGCTGCCGGTGCTGCTTGTACTTCGAATTAAATTATTTAACTGATGACACTTGGAGTTACGGTTACATTTTAGAGGTGAACATGTGAAATATGTACAATGAAATATGTATCTCTCCAGAAGGCTGGAGCAAATTCATGGGACCTATTCCTACTTTAATCAGTCTGGTTATTCGATTACCTTACAAAAGTAATGGGTTCCTATTGAAAGAAGGCAACATTTTGTATTTTATTTTTGACCAAAAATGGAAATAATACCTTTTGAAAAATCACTCCTCAGTTGAGTAAGCTGCGGAAAAATGATCGGCGGCTTTAAAGATGCCGATACTATTTCCAATATCGGCACTAGTTCCCACTATAACTACTGCCGCTCAGATATGCGGCTTTAAGATACCGATTTTCTTATAGATATGCATAAGATCCATTTTTTTAAGTTTTCGATTAATCGTTATCTCAATAAGTAAACCGAATATGAAATTCTAGCGGTTGAGCATATAGAGTAAACTCATAAGAAATCAAGGTCCGATGTGGGCCAATGAAAGGCAATTTATGGGTCGTAAGATTAACGTTTTTAAATAGTCGAACAGTGTTGATTAATAGGTTAACGTTGTGAGCCGTTAATAAATTTAAGGAGATTGGCTTTGTGAAAGCCTAAACATAGTTTAAATCTTGATAAATTTTGTGTGTTTTGATTTTTTTTTTTTTTGTAATTTAGCGTTAAATTCAAATAATTATCTCTATTAATTTGAATATTTTTTTTTTTTTAAATGCGGCCAATGGATTTATTCTTGAATCTTTCTACATAGTAAACTAACAAGAAGTAATAAAATCTTACGCTAAAATTATTACATATTTTAAGTCTTAACCACTGTTAATACTTATTGTTAGTGCTCACAATTTAATTAATTTAGATTAGACTTATACATACATATGTATAACATCAACATTTAATAAATTTACAGGTTCACAGGTTCATCAGTCCGAGTGGATCTGTTCTTTTCAGTCGCCTAAATCCTGGCTGTTTTAATTTGAAAGTAAGAAATTAATCTGCTCACCCAAAATTCCTCTCCGTATCCAGCTGTTTACATATGTATACGATCTTATGTAGATTATACACTACCATTAGGTCAGCCAGCCAAGCCAACCTCTTATTTTCTTGTAAAATCAAGACAATCTTGATTGAAAGCTCCAGCGGTTAGCACTGTAACCCAAAGGAAATGTCTTCGTCTCCTGTCATTCTCGTCCGCTCGGAAACCACAAATCAACACCAACGGGACATCCATTGTTTAATGAGAAAACAACAGCAGCTATCATAAACATGTTGGTGGTTAAGTAGCCTTATGGTTCTTCGCTTGCATGTCGAGTAAATTTGATGAATCGCTTGGGAGATGCGGTTTTGGGAAAAGGATACTAAGGGAACAATGTACCTGACGTTCCGTCCCGATGATGTATACTTGATTTTATTGCGACAACATTCCCTAATTTACCATTTTAATACTCGCATAAAAGATTCGAATTCACGACGTTACGATCTGGAATTTTCGTAGGATGGGCAGCAACGTGTTGAATTAGTTCATTAAGAGCTGCAAACAATGCGGCCGGTTTCCGGTGAGAGCCAATTATTTTTACGGACATTGAAATCAGAAACTTTCTTGAGGCGATTGCCATTGGAAAATTAACTCCGAAATTAAATCTGACCCGTTGTGTTTCGGAACAGTTGACGGTTGGTTTGAAAAAATATAAAATCAATAAAACGTTAAACAAAAACGCATACAACTGTTAAGCCGTGCAGATAAACATAACGCGGACACGAGATACATTTTATGCTGAATTATGCCTTCTTTTGAAAAAGATGGATCTTGATGTACTTTGGATTTCTGGGCCATGGTTGCATGGTGGTGTTCTAATAAGATGATTCATATTTCGAGGTATAATGTTTTGAGGTTTGATTGGCCTGCTGCTCGTTCGAAATTTAAAATCATTTTCTAACAAAAAAACTTGGAATTCTTTTAAGCACCGTGGTATTCAAGGGAGCAATAAGTCGAATATTACTTCCCAAAAACGGCTCCCATTTGAAACGCGATATTTTAAAACGCGATTTGACAAAACGCGATATTTCAAAACGTGATATGGTACAAAACGCGATATTTCAAAACACGATTTCCTAGTTCTGATCGTACATGTTCAATTTCATCATTTTGGTGAAGGAAAATTTTATTAAATGAAGGAAGATTAATAATTATTATTATTTTAAAATTTTAATTTTAAAATATCGCGTTTTGTACCATATCGCGTTTTGTACCATATCGCGTGTTGTACCATATCGCGTTTTGTACCATATCGCGTTTGATCAGATCCCGTTTTGTAATATTGCGTTTTAAAATATCGCGTCTCCAGGGGATCCCCCCAAAAACAAATACATATTTCGTAACCAAGCCAGTTCAATAAGTCATTTGTCCATTGCATCCAATAAATTCAATTTACATTCAAGACAACAATTTGCATTTCACTGTATTGCCCTAAATGGTATTGCTATTTAGCCATAAATTACATTAGATCAAATAATACCTGATTTCTATGGAAATCCGTTAGAATTACATAAGTTCTTGTCGTGCTGTGATTTAATACACGATCCTTTAAAGCCTTCTGAAAAATTAAATTTAATTAATTTATTCAAAGCCAAATTAAGCGGTAAACCTTACGAAATAGTTCAATATCGTCAAATTTAAAGCTGGCTCTAACCGCATTTGTTGAAGGTTTATTAGAGCCTATTAGAAGCTATATCAAACCATACAGATGTCTCACGATAAAAGAAGCCATCACAAGAGCATGTGAAGCAGAAGTTTTAATAAGTAAAAGAATAAATGTAATAGATCCAAAACCCATTTCGCCCAAATAAATTTGATGCCACATTTCTTCGAAATTAGAACATATGAACTGTTTTCGTATAAATAAACCATTGACATCCATTCTTAATAAATCGTCAGGAAACCCAATTTTTTTTAACCCAATCGTGCTAGTTCCTGGAATCAGTCCGCAATTGTCCCAATAAAATCTTATTTGGCTATCTCACCTGCTAAATCAATAAATGTTTTATATTTTAATTACTGCAAATATCAAGAACTTCATATTTCGCAAAGGAGAAAGCAAATTAAAAGTGATCACAATAGATTATTGGATGCAACTACTCAATCTTTAATTTTACTGGATCTCCCATCGGAAAACTGCTCAAGGTCTGAACCACCATCAAAGAATCTGATTTCACAAGTAGTTCTGGCCAAATAATTAAAGAAAAGCAATCAATAAATATAAATACTAATAAACCAAATAGTGCCGACACAAATACCCTTCCTAGTTTATCAGACTTATTTATTTCCGAAATTCCAGTGATTCAAATATGTTTAGCAATTATTACAATTCCATTAAATATTTCGATACAAAAATTCAAAAATTTGTATTAGAGACTGGATCCGATATTAGTTTAGTAAAATATGATTTTATTGAAGGTAATTTTCTATGTTACCATATAAATGTAAAGTATTACGTCAGAAACTTTAGAAATCCCATAGGTACATGCAATGCTGAAATTATTCTTCCTGATAAAAATACTATTCGCCAAACATTTCATGTAATCCTGGATGACTTGAGGAATTCTATTTTCCATAACACGGAATTAAGTTGTAAAACATACACACGGGTTGAAGGTTAATGAACACCGCACTCTCCGGTTTAAATGGAATCAAACGCTTCGTCTATTTAGATGACATAGTCATTTACGGTCATAATTTAGTAGAACTAGGATTTAGAGAAGTAGAAATTGGATTTAAATGGTTCAGTTTCCAGATAGCGATTTTTCGATTAAAAAAATGAAAATTTTGAAGCAAAAAGTTTCTTAATGATACAAATTAATTTAGAAATGTTTATTTGTTAAAAAAATCATTTGTTCATTTTGAATAATATTTATTAAAATAATTTAATAGTTGGAAAATATTGACGAACATCATTTAGAAAAAACCTAATGACCGATTTGTTATATTGATAACTCCATTGCAAAATATACAGCAACTTAGAAAAATACACTGAACGAAAATTTGCTCACCATAGGTTCGGGTTCAGGAAACTCAACTTCTTTGGTAATTAGTTTAACTGTTTTCACAACCTTACTAAATTATTTTTTAAATTTTATCAAACTGATGGAACCTTTACGGACCCTTACAGAACCGCAATTTTATCCTATTTCTAATTATCTGTCAATGACTCTTAAAACCTCCTTTAATTTGTGGTCTGTACTACAAATGACGGTTCGATTTGCGGACAGTTTTATAAAGTAATGCAATTCATCAAAAGCACCTTGTAAAATCGAGAACTTATTCCGTGAAATGATGGCGTATTAAGATAAAAACAGTCATAGTTATGATTCCCTGCTTTTAGCGGTAAAAAAACTGATGCAAATGACTGAACAAATTTATTAAAGCCTATTGAGTGATGACAAACGTATTATTTCTACTTTGCCTTTCAAAGAATAGTTTTGTACCAACTCAATTAATATTTGATGAAACGTCCCGGAAGAACTTATTGAAAGTTAACGGTTATTAGTAAAATATGTATAAGTCGATTTCATGCTTGCTTCATTCATTCATTCATTCAGTAATTTTTTTAAACTGGGTTAGCTTCCACTTGCCAAAATTGGCAATAATTTCATGTTATTTTTTCTCGACCTCCCGAACCGATAACCTTCTAAAGAACGAAAATTAAATTGTAAAAGAACCCGGATTTAGAAAAAAATCGAAATTTTTAAATTATTTTACAAAAAATTGAATGTAAAGATTTTGGTTAGAATTATTTAACTGTAATGGACAATGAAACATTATAAATTTGACTCAAATTTTTATATCTCTTGCATTTTATGGTAATTTTATGCCAATTTGATAATACGACTCGTCATTTAGATATACGGATTTTTGGGTGTCTGTCTATCAGTTTATGGCATTAAGCTCAAATGGATAATTAGATAATGTAGGTTGAAAGCGGCAACTGGTAGAGTGACGAAACAGTCTGAGCAAAAAATCTAAAATCTCGATTGATACGATTGTCAATCCCAGACAAGCTTACCTTTTCTAAATTTCAAAATCGTTTTAATCACTTTGCCGATTGATAAATTAAAATTAAAAATTCATCATCCATTCTACCTACATACGCCCGCATCCACATACAAAACCAAAATATTTTCCAATTAGTTTTCATTTTGGAGAGAAGACTTAAAGGGGTGGAAAAAAAATCAATTTATATAATGTCGTCTTTTTAACTTAACCATACCATAAATTTTCATAGATTTTCGTGTTATTGAGTCTCGATGACATTGAAACAAAATAAAATAAGATAGAGCAATGCTGGGTATAAGATAATTTAAAATTGAAAACTCTAAAATGCAATCAATTTGCAAATTGAACGATTTGGGTAATTTAGTTATTTTTTTTTTTTGTATCATCCGAATTGTCGTCAACATACTGTAATTGAATTGTGATACATAAGATGTGATTAGAAAGAAATAAGAGAAATGTTTTGTCTTAAATTTTTCTGTTTTATAGTATTTCATCTGAAAACAACAACAATATACTTAAATAAATGTTATGTTGTTGAGTTGTTGACAAGCTTTGAATGTTATGTGATCGCTGGGATAAGAAAATTGAAAATTGACATGGAGTACAATAATTTGGATTTTGTTTTTACAGTACATTGTAATTGTCAGGTGAATTGATCATTTATTGATTAAATAAGATGGAAGCTCTTTGTGAAAGAAAAAAAAAACCAATCTCAAAATGTAAAATGTAAATAATTCAAAATCACACACACACACACAAAAGGTAAAAATAAATTATTTTTTTCAATTTTATAAAAACAAATTACGCTTACTTTTAGAAAGCTTCGTTTTTTATTTTTTTTAAATGTTCAGCACTTGAATTATTCAACAGCAAAATAATTCTAAGAATTATAAGGTTCATCAGCTTTGTGCGCAGATATTATTCTCGAATTTCTTGTATCTTCATTATCATCATCACCATCACCAACGGTGTAATATTATAATATTGTACAGAACCAGTACGAGATTTTCCATCCATCTAACTACATGTAGTTACATACTATGTATATTTATCTGTGTGTAATCTGTACATGTTCATACATACATAATATATTCCAGTCAATATTTTATTTAAAACATTTAAAATTGTTCAGCTTGCGATAGGAAAATTACAATCGAGGGAAATTTTTAGTTTTAATTGGAATTAATTTTTAAATATTAATTTTCATGAATACAACTGTACGCGAGTATATTACCCCTCATGCATAGAGAAAGAGGACTGACTTTTACTTATTGACTCGAATATGAAACCGTAAGTAAATCGAATTCATACCCGACTTTGTGTACCTCACGTTTGAATAATTTCTTGGAAGCTTGAAATTGTTATTTTTTATTCAGCTTTCTTCATCGTATTCTTGCAACTGGTGTACGTACACAAAACTTTTTTCTTTTTATTATTTTTATTAGCAAGAAAACGAAAATTCCACCATCTGTCTTAAACAATTTTAACATTTTCTTTAAAAAAAAACGAAAACAATTTCTACCTTAAACATTTTTTTAAAATTTCATTTTCGAGCTTTTCTAGCTTTTTTTTTTGTACTGTAAAATATATTCGAGATAAAAACAAGAAAACCACTTTAAATTTTTTTATTTGTTGTAATTTGATTTTCACACCACGTTTATTGATTAACAGATTTTTTTTTTTTGTGTGTAGGATTACCTTAAAGAAAGCGCTTTAATGCAACATA
This sequence comes from Tipula helvola, assembly GCA_963556165.1. Classification (NCBI taxonomy): domain Eukaryota; kingdom Metazoa; phylum Arthropoda; class Insecta; order Diptera; family Tipulidae; genus Tipula; species Tipula helvola. Next base: position 386,476,926 of record OY744482.1, on the reverse strand, counting down.
TATAGAGATATAAAAAGATCGAAGCTTTTATTTTTTATTTTTTGTTTATTCTCGGAGAATAGACATGAGATTTTATTTTATTTACAAATTTGAATAATCTTAGAAGATACACACACATATAAAGGTGTGTGACGTGTGAGTGTGTGTGTATGTGTACTAATCATATTTTCGAAAAGGCAAAATAACATTTTTAACTTTTTTTCTTCTTACATTTTAAATTTTCATTGTGTACGTGTTTGGGTTAATGAAGTGATTTTAGTCGATGCTGGGTATGTAACATTTTTTTTTGTTTTCACTCGAAAGGTGATAAAATTTTTCTTGTTGTTGTTGTACTTTTTGTATATATAAAAATGAAAAGAAAAACTTGAAGACATGGTTACATAATTGGAAACCTGAATAGATAAAAATATTTTTATTGTTGGTGTTCTTTGGTGGTGTTTTACCATTTTACTACTATCGTTGTTGTTTTTGGTTTTGGGATAATGGTGATGATGATGATGTTGGTGGTATATTGTATTGTACAGTTTTTGTGGTGATGGTTTTTAATTTCAATTAAATTTTACATGTTTGCTTATGATTGTTATACCGTTGAGATTTAGAAAAAAAAAAAAAAAAAAATCGACAACAAAATTTTGTGTACAAAGATTTTGCATTTTGAATATCAATTTCGTTTTATAAATATAAAGAGCAATAAGACAGAATTTTCAAACGAGTGTTTTGCATATTAAAAAAGGTTAATGGACATAATAATATACAAATAAAAGGGTGGTAAGACAACTTGGAACCGGCTTGGTAATTCGTTTATAACTAAGCCCTCCTATTATCTTTAATTTGTACCTCTACCAATAGGGGTTGAGACCTGTAATTGTCACACCAATGGACATTTCGTTAGCTCGAATATTTCTACACATTTCGTAAAAAAAAATCAATTTTATTGAAAATCACCTGTACTATAGACCACAAATTCAGAGCCAAAAATTCGACAATCTACAATTGTGCTCCGATTTCGATTGTAAATAGCTGGAAGAATATAAATACTGATTTAATGTATTTTGAACTGTACTCGAGGATACATCTAAACATATATCTAACATAATCTCTGCTTTTCATTAGGACGTACCATACAAAATCTAGGATTTCAAAATCCCGGTTTAAAAATCCATGTTTTCAAAATTTTGATTTTGAAAACATGTTTTATTTAATTCCGGCCGCCTCTTCTGGTGAAGGAAAATTTTAATTTAAAGTAAAACTATCCACAGATGATGCCTCCTCAGGAAGGTTCCTCATTAACCTGTGTTAATTAATAATTATTTATAACTTTTTTGTTAAAGGTATTTCTTCTCATTTTATTTTTATTTTTTCATTGGATTGAACTGATTATTTCTTGGTTGGTTTACGTTATTGGTAAGTCATTGGTTTTTCTAATCCAAACTGGCAATTAAATCGATTAAATTGTTTTTTCAGTTATTGAGCATAACCGACGTACAGGCGCAATGAATGCATTAATAGCAGGCAACGAATCATTATATAATATATTTTACTTCCATAATAATTTGATATTCTGCACTATTTCTTTGATTTTATTAAAATAGTTATGAATATTCATCTTAGTCGCCGAAAGCTGCGCCTTACAAAACGATAATTCTTGCCAGTACCCTAAGGATTCCAGCAGAATTTCTTTAATTTCCGTCAATGTTTTGAAGACAGATACAGAATTTGTTTTTGGCTTTCTAAAGGCTAAACTGTTCATCTAGTACCAGAGGTTCAAATGCACTGACTGTATCTTCAACAATTTTCAGCCATGTGGTTAGTTGTTTTTAATTCCCATCGAATGAGTGTAAGGGAATATAAAATTTCATTAAGCAATTAATGTTATTTCACTCACTTTGCTTGCGCAAATTTTCAATCCCTACAATAATATTGAAGTACTTATGAATGTTGTGCGTGTATTCAAAAGAAACATTAAATAGTGTAGAATATTTTTAAGGGATTCAATATTAATATTAACATATAGGGATTAGGAGTTGGCATAAGCCTAGCGAGATAAATAACAAAGAAAACATTAATTGCCTTACTCAGTTTTTCTTGCTTTTGTTTGAGTTTGTTATTTTTAATAATTTTAAGTTTAATCGCTTTATCATATGGTGCAAATGGGTAAAATATTTTGTACGATTTGAAAATTAAATCCAAAATCGAAATTTGATTTTGAAAAAAAGTGGTTTATCTCTTAATTATAAGAAGGATTGCCTTATAGTGAGGATATACTTGGAGAAAAATCAACAAAAATTATTTCGAAATATAGGATAAATTATACCTCGGAACATAGGGTAAATTATTACTTGCTTCGTACGCCGTTTCTGATTTTGTTGGTTTACATTGTAAAGTTTGTGTCATTTCAATATTTGAAAAATTTGTGCTGGTTCAACAGATTTGCAACCCGATATTACAAAGTGCAGGGTTAGCAGGAAATAACGGAATAGAGTCGAGAGGCCAAACATCGAAAGACCGAATGTCGAAAGGCCGAATGTCAAAAAATCGAGTGTGTCGAAAGGCCGAATGTCAAAAGGCCGAATGTATCGAAAGGCCGAATAGGTCTAAAGGCCGAATGCCGAAAGGCCGAACGTGTCGAAAGGCCGAATAGGTCTAAAAACCGAATCTAGAAAGGCCGATTGTGCTGAAAGGCCGAATGTCAAAAGACCGTTGGTGTTTGTTGATTTTTCATCTTTTTATAAATAAAAATTTTCAAAATTTATTTTTATGAAAATCAAAATTTATATTTTTATCAACATTTTTGTATAAAAATGCTTAAAGTAAATCGCCTTAAATCTTGTCATATAATTAAAAATTATAATAAAAAAAGAAAAGTAAATCAATTTTTTTTCCGACAAAATTTGATCACATTAATATGCTTACATACACAGGATTTATTAGCAAGTGTTTTCAATTTATTTAAATCATTTTACATTAAAAAATAAATTCAATGGTTTTATATATTGAAGAAAAATTTCATGAAATTCGGCTTTTCGACATTCGGCCTTTCGAATTCGCCCTTTTGATCTATTCGGCCTTTAGACATTCGGTCTTTCGACACATTCGGCCTTTCGACTTTTTCGGCTTTACGACATTCGGCCTTTCGACTCTTTCGGCTTTACGACATTCGGCCTTTCGACACGTTCGGCCATTCAACATTCGGCCTTTCGACATTCGGCTGACCTTCCGACCCATTCAGCTTTTCGGCGTTCGGCCTTTCGACATTCAGCCTTCTGACATTCGGCCTTTCAACATTAAACAGAAATAACCAGACGCTATTTCCACTCAAGCTGTTTGGTCTTGTACACATGTGGATTGTGTAGATCATAGTTTTTAAGATATGACAACAAATTGAAATTAATGGTTTTGGATGTTCTTTTAAAACACGCCATTTTTGTTATTTTGAGTACATTTTTCAAATTTGAATTAAATGTTTCCATTTTTTTCCGAAGTAGCGCATTGTTGAACATTGTTTGAATAATTAATCCGACTAAATATTGAAATTTGCATAAGTTTAAAAGACGAAAAAAAAACAAAATTCTCAATTTTTTAAATATAATTTGGACAAATTTGATTCGAATTTGAATATCTGAGGAATAAGACTTTTGAAAATTTCTTAAACATTCAAAATATTTGATGTTGAAAGAACATATTTACTCTTGAATTACATTTTTATATTTGAATTAATCGCGTCTTTTGTCAATCTTGACTAAATGTTTGAATAGCAGGTCAACTTTTAAACAATTCGTTAACATTTCGAAAATACTTGACTAAATTTTTGATTGCTAATCAGCATTCAACACGAAGATTCTTTTCATGTTTTATCGAATTGTTGAACATAGTTTGAATAATGGTTTGAGGAAAATTTCTTTATATGTATCATAAATAACGACTATAGAAATTTGCGTAAGTTTTAAAAGGAGGAAAAGATTAATTTTATCAATTTTTTTAAATATATGTAGTTTGAATGGAATTGAGACGAACTTGAATAACTGAAGAGTAAGACTTTTCAAATTTCGTTAAAAATTTCAAAAATATTTGATGTTGTTAATCGATTTGATGTTTGAATTTGAGTTAATCACTTCTTTCGTCAAACTTGACTAAATGTTTTTATAGCCATTTGAGAAGAATTTAGTTTTATCGAATGTAATGCGAATATTAAAATTTGCTTAATTTGCTTACAACAGAAACAGAACCAATATTTAGTTTGAATGGAATTATGAAATGTGAATAACTCGTAAGTAAGAATCGTAAAAATTTCGGTAAAAAATTTGACAACATTTTTGATTTGCGAATAAACCTTCGATATGAAAATTAGATTTTATGTTTTATCACATTGTAGACCTTAGTTTTAATGGTGGTTTGAAATGAATTTGAATAACTGAGGATTAAGAATTTTCAAAATTTATTTATTTATATTGAAATTAAAGTTTTTACATTTGAATTAATCGTATTTTTAACAAACGAGCGCATTTTTGAACATACATAGTTTGTATTTATTGTTACATAAATAGTTTGTAATTTAATAACATCGAATGTAATTAACCCGAATATTGAAATTTGCATCAATTTGAAAGGCGAAAAAAAAAATTCTCAATTTTTAAAATATAGTTTGAACATTTTTTGTTTAAATAGCAGTTTGAAAGAATTTAATTTTATCGAATGTAATACAATTATTATAATTTGCTTAAGTTTGGAAGGAAGAAACGGGTCCGGGTCATTATGTCGACTGACAAAATGTGAACTGAGAAAATGCCGACTGAGAAAACATCGACTGAGAATATGTCGGCAGATAAAATGTCGTCTGAGAATATATCGACTGAGCAAATGTTGTCTAAAAAAATTTTCACTGAAAAAATTATCCCTGCGCAGTTTTTTCTTAATTAACGTTTTCTCAGGGGTGACATGTTGTATCATCACTTTCGATTCGATTTCGATAGTGTTTTGTCTCTTGTGACAAGAACAAAATTGTACTCTATTTCGCTTTTTCAATTATAATTTTTCTAAAGCTATCTCAGCTTCCTCAAATAAAACAACATTCTATTTCTACTTTCATTCATTACTCTTTATCACAAAAAATTTTGTTGCGATATATTATCGACGTGAAGAAAAGGAAAAGTATACAGAAGGCTGAGATCGCATTAGAAAAATTGTAATGAAAGTAGAAAACAGCGTACAATTATGTTCTTGTTACAAGAGACAAAACACAATCGAAAACGAATCGAAAGTGATGGTACAACATGTCACCCCAGGCATTATTTTTTCAGCGAACGTTTTCTCAGACAACATTTCCTCAGTCGACATTTGCTCAGTCGGTATTTTTTTACAGTCGATATTTTCACCCATTCGACATTTTCTAATGCACGACTGAGCGGCTAAACTTTTTACTCTGATTTATTCCTATATATAGGAATCAACCATGTACTTGTAGTATTAGCGAATTTTATATGTCCCCTTAAAAACTTTTAGCAATCTCAATGTTAGTGTATTTAACGCATACATGCGGGTTCTATATTCAAACATTAAATTATTTTGATAAATTTCAGATTGATAAATATTTTAGGAAGAAGAGAAATTGTTAAGAGTTTTGAAATTGACACTAAAATTGAAATTGTTAAAAATTTTTAAGCGGAAATGTAAAATTCGCTAATACTACAAGTATATGGTTGATTCCTAGATATAAGAATAAATCAGGGTAAAAAGTTTTGCATTCGAAACAATTGCAAAACTCTTAACAATTTTTCCTTTTCTTAAAATATTTATCCATCTTGAATATACCAGAATAATTTAGTGTTTGAATATTTGATGCACGGTTCTTTCAAATCATTTATAAATTCAATGGTTTCAAGTAGTTTGTTCGGAATTTGATTATATCGAATGTAATACAAAATTATTGAAATTTGCGCTTTAGTTTGAACTTCTGAAAATTGGCCAGTTGTCTCAATTTTGTCAGTAGTTTCAACGGGATTGAGACGAATTTAAATGAAGTTTGAATAATGACTTTTGTATTGTATAAAAGAAAATATATTTACTTTAAATATATTTGAAGACAGTTTGACAAAAATTGTTCCTCAAACTAGTGATCTAACTGCCATTCATTATCTCGGCATCCTCCGTTTACGTTGAAATTAGTATCCAAATTAAGTTTTTATTCAGAAGCCAAACAATGGCTTTGATTAAAGAGTATGGAATATCAATAGTATCGAAGCAGAATAAAAAATTGAATCAGATTTAGCACCAACAAATGCAAATTGTTTGTTTTTCCGAGCAGTTACAACAATAACATTTTTGAACTAGTCGTTTTTGCCTTACATTTCTTATTCGTTCGTTGTTTTATTTCTAAAATTAGAAAAACATAACTAGAGTTATGCAGTTGTAAGTAAAAGCCATAAAATGTTACTTTAGTTTCGTTTCTCTTGATATTACATTCCCTTTGCTTAGATCTTGGGACATCTTCTCGCATAAAAATGTTAGTCTCTATATAGCTTTCGAATAGGCCATAAAAAAGAAACGTACAGTTTCCCATTAATTTATTGAGAATAACTCAACGACCGGCAACTTTTAAACGAATAGGTCTTCTTGAAATTCGTTCAGTTTTTTTAACAAGATCGAATTATATTAGAAAATATTGAATTTTAAAAATTTGTTTCAAAATTTTTCGAGTTATTTAATACAAGTTTTACATTTAAAAATTGATAATATTTTCAGAATTCAACTATATATTGACAATTTGACTGATGTTTTGTTGTTGTCGTTTAACTAAAATTCGTTTAAATTATACCAGATTTAAAATTGTGGCTCGAATTAATCGAAACATGTCAGAATTTACAAAAATTAAAGCTTATTTGTAGATGAAATAAGCAATTTAAAGATAAATTATACAAATATTCCTGACTATTTTCATAACTTAAGCATTTATTTAACAATTTTGATAGAAGTTAACGTAGATTTAAGAGTGACTTAAGATTGGTTGATTTAATCGATCATTTCTGGTTGTTTACACAAAATTCGTTTAAATTATTTAGGGTAAGGTTGCTCAAGTCGTACCCCTTAAGAAAAAGTTTTGAGAAATCAGAGAATATATTAGTAAACACATACTTATGAGTTATGAGTATCATTGGAAACCTTGCCTTTGGAACTCTGCTTTTATTTATTGCAAAAAAATTAAATAGTCTGCATACATTTTCTTTAAACCCACGAAATTAAAAAAATTGAAATCGGTACGACTAAGGAAACCAGTATATCTTCATTTACAGTCAATACAAACATATTTTTTTGTTTTTTTTTGTAACTCCGCCGCATACATCATGAATCCATGACTTGCATTTTGAACATTGAATCATGTTTTCTTCACGGATATCGTTGCATATTTTACAAAATCAATCGTAGTTTTCACGATTCTTCATCTTTTCCGTTTTACATTCTTTTTTTTTTGTAATTTATGTTTAACCGAATTTTGCTTCATATCTTCTTTATTTTTGAGGTCAATCTTATACAGAGAAGAAGTTAATTCGTTCGATGAGGTTGTGCTTTTGCGGTTATTTTATTAAAACATGGAACTGGAGCCAGCATATTCAAATTTGTCTCTATTTTTCTCAAAGTCTGATGTCACAAGTTGGTGCCTCAATATGAGACAATAATATCAACAGTATTTCTGTATTTGTCACTACTTATGTAGCTGTTGTTCTAGATTTCGATGGAAGTGTGTCGGCTGTCAGACTTTCATTTTCTTCAGTTTCAATATTCTCTTCTGGAGTTGGTGTTTACAATGAGTCTTTATTATTTATCATTGAAGCAGAGAAGTTTTAAGGTGTACCGTTGGTACGACTTAAGAGACGTAAGTGGGTACGAGATAAGAGACAGCGTGCATATCAGTTCATAAAACCCCATAACTATTTTGAAAAAATATTTCACAAAACTGCTAGAGGCAAACAACTCACTAATAGATATATAACTTATACTAAAAAACCTAAGAATTTAGGATTCAAAATTGTTCGAGTCATTCTGATTTGCATGCACTGAAATGGGCTATTAAGCAAATTTGAATTGATAATAATATAATTAATTCAAGAATGGGCGTTTTATATTCAGAGCAAAAATGTTTTAAACCAGTATTTAGTATAAATGATCATAAACTTGAAAAATATTGTCTTATGCTACAGCCAATTACGTATTTTGATTGTTGATTCCATATTCAGAATTTTCACTCTTATAGCAATGGCTGATATTTGAACGTAGTTGCCTAAGCTGCGTGTCCAGAACGAATCTTATAAATACTACGTCTCTTAACTCGTTTTATTAAGCTATTTATTCAATGGTGGGCAGAATTCTTAAAGCTGATTTAACTTCTCATAACCTTTTTCGGGAAGCCGAGAGAAGACAAGTGAAGCTCCATAAAGAAAGCCTTTGATTAATTTCATTTCACCAAAAATTATTCAATTTTAATTCTATAAAAGTACAAAAATTATCGAAAATTTAAAACCCGATTGTGGTTTTGTAGAACTTTGCTTATAAGATGTAAGAACCAAATATGAAGTCCAAAAAAATATTTTGTAAGCTCATTGGAACTTAAAAAATCATATCAGAATATACATCATAAATTATATTAGAATGAAAGCATATACACACATACGCAAACACAAATCCAACAAAAAAATGTTGAAATGAAAAACCGAACCTTAAACATTTATAATAAAATCCCAATTTTTTTTTTTGTGTGTCAGCGGTTAAAAAGCTGGAAATGGAGGAAAAACAAGTTGAGAAGTATATTAAGCCATAAATTAAATATTTTTTTGTGTTCTATGTATACTCGTATTTCGTACAAAACATCTTCGACAGTAATATATCCTATTTTTTTCTTTGTGTGGGTGTGTGTATGTTCCCATCGACTGAATGTGACTTAAAAACGACAGAAAAATTTCTTTTATATACTCTTCATATTACAAAGAACACCATCTTATACAAAATACAAAAAAATAAAAATAAAACGTAAAATTGGTTTATGTAATATTTTGAGCAACAGCAACAATTCACAGATGGTGCCGGATTCTAGGAATACGGAATACAAAAAAATTATTCGAACCAATTTTTTTCTTGTTTATGTTGTAGGGAAGCTTTTTTGTATGCGGGCTTATATGTTTTAGAGAGGAATACATTTCAAAAAAAAAAAAAAAAAAATAAAGACAGCTTACAAAACAGAACAAAAAAGAAATGGTGTGGTGAATGCGCGCGGAATCACTCCTAACAAAAATTGAAAACAATTTTTTGCGCTTGATTTTTGATTTTGTTGTTACGTACGTATCAGAGCAAATTTTAAAAATTAAAAACTAAAACCATTTTTGGAAATCTATTCACGTAATTTTCATGAATTTCAATCAAATAATAATAAATTTTTGGTGTTCTCATTTATTTTTCGGGTTACAAATCATAAATCTCCGAAATTTCAGGTGGATGAATTTTTGGTGCCGCACTTGGATATTTATACGAGTACCACTGTACATACACACACACACAAAATTATTTATGTTACTATGGATTTGGAATTTTAATTTTGAATTTTATATTTTTGTATTTTAGACGATTTATTTGCATTGAAGATAAATTAATTAGATTATGATGGGTGATATACTACAAGTAAAGGAACAATTATTTGGTACGTCGGTTACAAATTTTATCAATTTTTACATCTATCGGGATAAAGTGTTCTAAATTTTTGTATTTAGTACGTGACTTGCATTTTTGTACTTAAATTAATAATTTATAATTTTACGGTAGGTAAATCCTATGTAACCATTTACAGCGACTGTAACTATAGTTGGTAGCCTTAACATAGTTTTGTAAATTTGTTAACTCAAATTTGTATATAAGTTTTAAGCTCGAAAATATTTCTACATGTAAACTCCTGAACTATGGAAATTCTGTGTGTCAATTGTTTCGAAAACTTTGATTTTGAATTGGTTTAGCTTCGAAACCTGATTTTGAAACATTCGGTGTCGAAAGTTGAAACCATGGTTTCCGAAACCAGGTTTTAAAATATGGATTCAAAAATAATTATTCAGAATTATAGCTTTCGAAACCAGGCTTTGAAGCCAAGGTCCTGAAACTAGCTTTCAAAAACTTGATTTCCGAAACCAGGTTCTAATAAAATGGATTCTAAACCCGTGGTTTTGAAATTTTATTTCTGAAACCAATTACTCAGCAGACTCAATATCTTTGCTAATTTTCGAGCACCAAAAATATCAACGGGCAAGCTGCTTTTTCCTCACAATACCCTGTTGCTCAATATAAAGCAAATTTAGAACTTCAAGACGCAGACTGATAGGAACAACCACTCTTTTGTGTTCAAAACATCTAAACACAATAACAAAACATCTAAAAACAAGTAAGTGGGTATTTTTATACCGCAAACCACTGCAAGTCACAGTCCAACTTGCTTGGCCAGCCACCTCTCGTAAATTTTAGAAATTTAGGCAGTTGATGATCCTTATTGGTTGCTTTGCTGATTTTCTGGCTATTATTCGGGAAATAGAACAAATTTTCTTCATAAATCTCATCGACTTCAATTGATCGTTCTTGATCAGGCCCATGTGCGTACGACAACCAAACACAATTGGTGATGGCTTCTTTCTGGATTTGGCTAAATCTGCGTTGGTCGCAATATGATCGGAATATGTGCGATAAGACCGCTCCTATTCATTAACTAAATGCATCACTCGCGAGAACTAATGGATAATCTGGGCGATAATGAACCAACATCGCGGTATCCAACAGATATTTATTTAATGTTTGTCATTTGTTTATTGTCATTTCATCTCAGCTCATTCAGCGGAGGGACAATTTGAGAAATGTTTTTAATGAAGCGATTGTAGTAATTTACTTTACCCAAAAATGTGCCTAAATCTTTCAAGTTCTTCGGTCGTGGCACGCCTCTAATGGGTGTAAGAAGGGAGTCAGATGGGCGTATGCCACTTTTATCCAAAATATATCCAAGATACTGGACTTCACAGGTACTGGAATAGTCCAAAAGAGTTTGTTAGAAAAGTTGAAGTCCCAAACTGTCCTCGAAAACAATATTGTATAAGGAACACAAGTCATCAATTTGTTTGACACAATTGTCCGATATGTTGAATAAATGTTCCACATTCAGTTTGTCATGGGTGATGCGAAATAAAAAACATTTGCTCTGTTTGTGGCTATTACGAGCAATGTCAAATTAAAACAACTGTCACGAAATTTCACATCGACATTTAATTTTCTACCATAAGCTTTCAAAATTATTGAAGCGTACTAAAAATTTCGACAAAAACATTTTCTTACCGGCAAGCTGTATTGATTTGTTCGTTAGATGTACACTATGAGCTTTGAAATTGTGTTTGGATAATCGTGTTAGACTGGCGATTCTATATACTCAAACAAATCGTTACTGAACGATTTTTCCAATGATGGACTTGGACGTTGACTACTCGATTTGTTACTGCCTTTCCTTTGTCACATTTCTGTTGACTGTGAGATAATGAACTGGTTTAGCAAACAGACGCAATGTGTCCCACAGTTAGCTGTTAAAAATTTACCATTTTCATGTTCATGATGGCTAAAACATTTAGGAACTTTAGGATCGAACTTTAGGATGCGATGCAGTACGACTACGCCTGTATCTCTTGAAATCTTGCTTCTTGAACGACGATGGACGGTATTTTGATTCACTTCCTCTGAGAAACTGGGATTGTGTAATTGTGAATTACTTTTCAACACATCAATTGCGGCTTGTATGCTCTCATGAGCTTGCGCAAGTGTGATCGCATTCTCCAACTTCGGGTTTACTGGCTGAAAAATTGCTGTTCTAACGGTTTCGTGAATCGTATGTAATACTATCATATCACTAATAGCGGTATCTGTGTAAGATTTCTTGTACTCAAATTTGAACTTACGTTTTACAGCAGCATCGCGTAAATTCGCAATCCAGTTTCTTTTTTAGCTGCCAAAATTTGAAATGAGCTCACAAAAAAAAAGTTGGACGGATTTTGAATAAAATTTACTCAACTTCCACTCGAGGGGGAAATAGGGGATCAACATTTTCTACGTCGAACGAATTTTCACCGTACAATTTTTTCATTATGTCTTAAGGGTCAACGTTTACTCACGTGAGATAACAAGAATTCTGTCGACAGGCATCCGTGATATTTTTCAATGAAGTACTGTTCATATTGATCAACATTTTCTTTGGCATGCTCTTATAATCGAAATGCCGAAATTCTACAACAATTTTCGTCTGATTTTCTACTAGTTTTGCAAGAATTGCTTTTATATTTGAATCTATTTCAATCGCATAAACACAAAGCACACACACGTGGTTTAATATTAAAAGAAAACCGGGACTCCTTTTACGCAGACTAGTGTAAGAACAGTAGTAGTGTGTGGGTTTGGAACCTAGTTCTAGAAATCCTTCATTTCCGAACACAGCTTTTCGGTTCGGAAACCAAGGCAAACCTCTACAATGCTAACGATGTTTGCTAGCGTGCTTTCCTGTTTTGTTCAAGTACCAAATCCTACCCTTTTACTCATTTATTATTTTACTGTTTTACTCCTCGTTACTCTTTTACGCTTTTATTCTTTTAATTTTTTACTCTTTTACTTTTTTTTTTACTGTTTTACTCTTTTATTCTTTCGTTAGCCCAAATGATATTCGTAGGTATTCTTTTGGTCCATTTGTGTGACGAATGAAGTACATATATTGAACTGAATCCAAAGCGATTCGAACTTGATGAAAGCCAATTCTCGAACCGAGCAATATGAAATATTGTTAGCCTTCGAGGTATTCTAATATCAGCAATAGTGGCAACGTGACATTATCAAGTGCAGTGGTTTCATGCGCCGCTCGCCGTTTTTTTTCGAACAACAATAATCTGTGGAGCATACGGTGAGTTACTCATGAAAGATGGAATCCTTCAACAATGATTTCATATTTTTATTTTAGAATATTAGCGCACATTGCAATCTCCTGCATGTAAACGACGTAGTGCATAATGGATGTCTTCTTCTTTTATATGCATCGCTCAAATTGGCGATACACTTCTTTCATCGGCCCGTACCCATCAAATTCTTTTAACAATTTTACTCGCAACCCGGCCCATTTTCCCTTCTAATCGAGCGTGAAAATACTTGGGGATTAATTTATACTGTTTATAAATATCCAATATATTTGTTGTGGCAAATTTCTAGATTCGCTCGTGCCACACTAATATCCACGCGATTAATATACAGAGCAACTGCGCACCACAAGTACAGAAAAACAAACTACACTACACATGATAAAGGTTAAGGGCCTTCCTGTTTGTCCTACATAAAAGCACAGATAATCTGAATATTGTTATTTTTAAATTTCAAATGGTAATGGAATTTATAAAATAAAATATTCAGGTGCTGTATCGGAAAGATTTTTATATTTCATGTCGGAAAATCAGCTAGGGAGTCCGGTTTAAGATCTTCACTTACAAATGGTAATCAATGAATTTTAAACGAAAGTAAGACGCAAAGTGCTTATTTTGTTTGAATATTCGACTCTGCTAAACACAATTTTATTTTGTTCTAATTCTATTTAAAATATGAAAAATTCCCACCCACCGTTTGAAATCCAATTATATGTATGTTTGAACTTATAAATGTTCACATATTGAAAAAATAATAAATTGTGCAAATTCGACCTAAATACATATGTCTATACGAACGAAAATTGCATCAATAAATGTTGTACGTACAAACATACCACATTCGTATAATTTCCAATTTTCATGGAAAATTGCATTGCTGTTTACAATTTTGTCAAAATACCGAATCATAATAAATAATAAAAAAATTGTACAACAAAAAGAAACATTTCCAATTTTCTTTTACGTTACATTACACAGACATAGACATTCATACTAGATTTCTCATTTAATATTAACTAAAGGAAAAAAACAAAAACTTCTGATAATTCCAATGTATCGTTGTGTTGTGTATTTTATAAGGCAATGATTTTAGAATGCGTTGCAAATATAATACGTATATGCAATACACCGATAATATTTGAATGGAAAATTTTTGTTTTTATTTTCCGTTTTTAGTCAAATGAGAGATCTATTATGATTGTCTATGACACAGATATACAATTGTGTATACACATAATGTACTATATAGTATACGAATACGTCAAGTATACGTAATTTTTCCATTCAATGTTCAATTCGTTCATTTGATGAATCAAATTAGAATGTCAAAATAAAATAAATCCGCATATAACAAAACAAAATTCCAAAGCCAAGAAAATTGGTATTGTTATGCTGATTTTGAAATGAAATTGAATGAAAAATTGCTTTTCTAACAAGGCAGAATAAAAAATAAACAAAATGGAAACATTTTCAAATTGAAATTGAAACATGGAAAAATCATATGATTTATGTATTTAATTGTTGTTGTCGTCAAGCTGGTTCGATTGTGCTTATAATATAATATGCACAACAATTTGAGATTAGATCAACAATCTGCTGAAGCGCATCAATATAAACCACTTTACATCTTGTTCCAGGTATATATTGTACATAGGTACATAAAAAACTTCTGAAATCTAATCTATTTATATTTACTCAATTTACTAAAAGCTTATGAAATGATCCCTCTTAAATATAATATTCTTGTTTGACGAAATGAAATGGAAACGGAAACGGAAATTTTCTGCTTAAGTTTTTGCCCTCTTTGTGTTTGTTTGCACGACAAAATAGAAACTGAAGGAAATCGAATTTTTGTCATTTTATCAAAACTGAATAACAATTTTTTGTTTTTCTTTTTTGTTTGAGCTTACGTCTTAAATTGTGCACTTGATTCAACTATGTATGTATAAGGAAAATTCACAACTTCGAAAACAAATTAACTTTTTGTGGTTTGAAAATATTCCAATTTTCTACTCGATTATTCCAATCGACACACTAAATCATTTCCCCGCATCTTTAGATTTGTTAGCCGATAATTTTGTTATCGGCCGTTTATCAAAACACCAACAATTTTTTTTTTTGTTTTTTTTACCAATTTTTCATTTCAAAGTTGACAAATTTTTGTTTGACTTGCGGCGCACAATTATTATCGGAACGAGCGAACGAATAAAATCGAAAAGAAAAAGCGTGAAAAATCAATAAACAAATTTGCTTCTTTTTTGCGACCAAAATACATAAAAAAAACGAAGAAAAGCCATAAACAAATTTAACTTCGAGAATTGTTTATTGATTTATTCGAATTGCCATCGTTTTTTTTTTTTTTTTTGGGAAGCAAAAAAAGAAGACTAGAGTTGTGGAGGGATTGGTGTCGTCGAGTTTTGTTATTCCCATTTTAATGGTATTCAATATAAAAATATTTTCTGAGAACCATAAATAACGATGTTTTAATAGCCAAAAAACAGCTCGCTTTTATTGTGAACCATATAATTAATTTTATCTCGACTATAATACGAGTGTCTGCAACATGTGCGAGTATACCAAAAAAAAAAAAATCAGATTCAGCTGTAAACATAAATTCATTAGTAAAACAAGAATATAAATGGGAATAAAATGTCGAACCTGCACAATATTTTCAAAACAAATTATTAAATTATGTTTTCTAATTATGTATCTTGGTTGTCGTTATGCTTATACTGCTGTAGGGTGCAAATTGATTTTTCTCCCTTTAAATTACCAACGTTCTAGCTTTCAGTTACTTCCAAGGACAAACTGTCCACAAATACTATATATATTAGCAGAAACCACGGAAAAACGGTTACAACTGAGAATCTAATTAATAACTCGTTTAGTCTCGTTTTGAATCCGCCGGTTTGTCTAACATAGGACGATGAACAACCTGAACATTTTATTTCAGACATTTCATTACTAGTTTATTTCAGTAATTTATAAATTCAGAGAGTACATGATTCTATAATGGGCAAACTGGTAGATCTTTGGACAAAAGTTTTTAGAATATATGCCTTTTATGCATTGCTTGACCTGTTTCAACAAAGGTGCATTGTATTTATAACATTTCTTGAATTCCGCCAAAGATAATTTGGTTAATGTTGGCATATTCGAAATTGTTACACTTTTCGATAGAGATCGATTACATGTATAGTAAAAAAAAATGCAGGAGTTGTGGTACGGGAATAAAAACCAGTTCGAGTTCGGTTTGCTTTGTATTGTCCCGCCCAGAAAAAAATTAGAAATGATAGTCAAAATGTGAAACTAATTCCGAGTCTCAAAATCATCGTTGCTAATGAAGAGACGTTATATTTAAACTGAAAGAGGAACTGTTTTGCGCAAGAAGTTTCAAAGGTTTCTAGAGATATTAAGAGTTTGTCTACAGCTACGACCAGTTTCAATAAGGAAATCATTGTTCAGAGGAAAACTACATAGACCTGCTATTTTGGAATCTCGACTCGGCAAACGTTGAAACGAGTTGCTTTTTGTTCACCACATTGAATGAACCAAACCCATTGTTGTCGTTCTAAAGAATGACAAGAGTTTCAGAATTTACGCCGACTTTAAAATGTTGGCAAATAAGCGGAATGAGTTGCATCACGATCTTTTGGTGTATCTTGATAATATTTGGTTGAGTTTGTCGGGACGTCACAAATATGGCTGCGGGTATAGTTTTTAACCATAATAGCTCACACAGGGTTTTTCGATATAAGAGAGCTATTTACCATATCTGTTGTGTTTACTCGAGTTGTGACGATGTTAGCCTATAAACCTGTCAATAGCCTTCAGCAATGGGCCATCATAAAGGTCTGGTTTTGTTGGGCTTACCTATAAAAATCTAATAGTCAGCATATTTTCGGAAGTTTACGTTATTCTACCAATTTATCATTAGGATGTGGTACGTGAAAATGTAAAAGAGCAACATTTTGGATTGATTTTTATACAAATATTTATTTTACCTGTTTCTCTCTCAACTCAAGTTAACTCATCAATTATCAGCACTTATTGCCGGACCATTTTTGCACCTTGCTTTAATCAAATAATTTAATTTATACTAACAGAAATCTGTTGTGGAGCGTTATACCGAATCTCGATTGCACCTTTTTTTTGTCGTCATTATTTTGAGACTTAACTTTTTTCTAAGATCTTGAAAAATTTCTTAAAATATTTCGTCGAGCCTAAGAGGTGTAAGCAAAGCTCCCATATGATAATGAATTGGTGCCAGTATTTCAGCTAGCTTTGAAGAGAATTGATTTTGGTAGTCCATGTATTACGTTTCATTGAAGTTGTAGTTGGGAATTCATTAATAGCGTTAATTCGTTCTTGTGAAGGTAGAAATACCACCATTAGATAAACTTATGGCTGAAAACATCAAAAGTAGTTAAGCTGAATACGCATTGTGTGCGTTTGACGTGAGCGCCAAAATCCTTCTAGTTCTCTCATCTTATGGTTTCACAATAGTGTCGTCGATGGAGATAAAAATGAAGTCTAAATCTCAACTTCATTGATCAATCGCTGAAAGTTATGTGCAACGTGACAAGACCGATAAGTTCTGACGAGATGAGTTTTGGAAAATATTTTGGAATCTTGCTTGTCGGTTACTTAATGGATAGCTGTGCATTTTGTGGTGCCGTCACCTAAACTTTTGTTTATTTGATATCGACAAGTTTACAAATTTAAACAAGAAATCAAAAGGACAAATAGTGAG
The DNA here is from genome assembly GCA_963556165.1 of Tipula helvola. Classification (NCBI taxonomy): domain Eukaryota; kingdom Metazoa; phylum Arthropoda; class Insecta; order Diptera; family Tipulidae; genus Tipula; species Tipula helvola. Next base: position 386,459,217 of record OY744482.1, on the reverse strand, counting down.
AACTATGAACATTTAGTGCAGCATAAATTTGAAATTATAAGAGAATTGTTTGATTGCTAAATATACCAAAACGTCGCAGTTAAACTGTCGAGCCCGTGCAGATGAACACTTTCTAAATTTACAATTTTGTCCTCGACGCATTGTAACAGTTTCGGTTCGCCTTTACACAAAATAAACTCAGATTGTGGAAGTTAAGCTTAGTGATTAAGCGAATCGCAGTGTTTTAGAAGGTTCTCATTCTCGTGACTAATCAAATGGCTGAACTATTTGAATTAAGAAACAGAGAACGGGCAATAAGGGCCCGTGGACGTTTATAATAAACATTATTAAGAAGAATCCTGATGAGATATTGTTAGAGGAATGCAGACCGAAAATAGCACGTGCAGAACATTTATGGAAGAATTCACATACATTAAAAATAAAATTGTTGAGTTGGATCCAGATCAGGAACCCGACATACGGAGTATGAGGAGAATTACTACAAGGCGATAACAGAGCTGTTTGTATTAATACGAAAATTAGGTTTTACCGGGGATTTATAAGGAGTTGTGATTATTCTACGACACAATATCGATACGGTTCACCTTCATTACCTATGGTACAGAAATTTCAGTACTTGAAAAGCTTGTTTAGAGAAGAAGCTGCTAGCTTGTTGAGACGTCTGACTATTATACTGAGGTAAATTACATTGAGGCATTGTACAGGATAAGACAGCGCTACGATCGTAAGAGGAGTACGATTACTTCCTTCATGTGGGCTTCCATCGAACAGCCAACAATCAGCACAGCAATCAGTACGAACATCAAACGGTTACTTGATACATCTGATGAGGTATTACGAAGGTTGAAAGCTATGGAACCGTGTGGTGATTCAAAGGATCCATGTGCACAGCATACGGCAGAATATGATTCTACTACGGTTGAAAACTATTTGAATTTTTGTTGTGCAAACGAAATGCTTTGGAATCCTTTAAAGGGCCTAGGCGGTCAGCAAGGAATAACATATTCAGAGTCACGTAGTTTCAATTGGCTTAAAGCACATGATAAATCAGTGACCAAAATTCAGTGCCATAGAGTTAGATGAAAATATAAAATGGGTAAAGGAGTGTAATCAGTGATTTGATTGTTGAGTGGTGATCATGTGGAGTATCTAAGTACAGGTCAAAACGGTGATATACAGTTGCCAAAGAAAACATTAAACAATATTGCACGCTGATCAGTGAGCCAAAACGAAGTGCAAAAGCCCTTTTAACGGTCAACGTTTTATTACTGAAACGTCAGAAAGGTGAAATTAAGATAACAAGCTTAAACTAGTGAGCAATAGCATATAATTTTTCAGATACTAGTTCTACCGCAGATAACTGCAAATACCGGCATTTACTATTAATAGAAACAAAGTCGAATATTCGTGATATATCGCTTGCTGATTCGTGTATTACAAACCAAAGGGAATAGGGATACACATTGGGACCGAACAATTCTTCAAACATTACAAAATGGGCAAATGACAAAAAAAAACAAGCATAGTTCTTGAGATCCAAGGGTACTGTTCCAGTGTTATAAATGAAACTGCAGAGAACCTCCATAAAACGTTAAAAAGGAAATTAATTTTAAGAAACACATAGGCAACCCTATAGATGGCACTTAGGGAAAATACTTTGGAGTTGGGCAGCTTATATGAGGTATTCAAATGCTTCATGCAAGAATATGGAAGATTGGACCACATGAAGAAAATAGAAGTATCAGAGAAGAGCGAGTTTGGAGTGTACCTACCTCAAGTGTCGTGTTTGACGCTTCATCAAAGATCAGTACTGGTGTATTGCTAACTGATTGTCTCGCTCTGGACCCGATTGTACAATCGTCATTGACAGAAACGTTGTTAAGATTTGGAAAGCATAACATGGCCTTTGCACCCGACGTAGAAAAAATGTACCGGCAGCGTTGGATAAACAGTAATGACACCAATTATCAGCGAATAGTGTGGAGAAATCACCCTTCCGAACCAAGGACATCATTAGCTTTATTTCTGCCGACTAATATTTTCAAAGATATTGGGGTCAACGTCATGTTAACAGCAGTTCAAATGTGGGAAACGCAATACTCAACTACCCTTACGTGGATGATCTACTGGGTGGTGCTGATACAGTTGACAAAGCTATGCAATTAAAGCAATCACTTGATACTGATCTGCAGGAGAAGAGTATTAATTTGAAGAAGTGGACATCCAATTCGGTACATTCAAATGAGCAGATGCAAGAAAAGGGTGTAATACAAATCGCTGACAAAATTAATATTAAAAAAATGTTGGGATTACATTAGAGCAAAACGGAAGATCATTTTCACTTCTAAGTTAATATCGAAGATACTGTGGCAGTTACTAAAAGTAAACTGTCAAATGCGAGCAAAATATTTGATCCTTTGAGACTGTTGGCACCGATCGTGATTCTTTATTTTTATTCACCAACTTTGGGTGGATAATTGGGGTTGGGATCAACCTTTGAAGGCTCGCTAGACTACAATATACCAAAATTTGAAAGCTATTCAGGAATAAGGCGTGCCTCTTTCCTTAGGGAATACTAAGATTCCAAGTCATGAGCTCTATGATTTCTGCGATGCAATTGAACTCAGTGTACTACAGAATCACTTTAAATAATGGGTCAGTCTTTGTCAAACGAAGGTGTCACCAATAGGACAAATACCTAAACCACATCTTGAATTGTGTGGCGCAGTATTACTTACGAAATTAATTAAGTTTGTGGTACAAAATTTCCCATTCCACCTCTATCAGATTATTGCTTGGACTGATTCGAAAATAATGCTTCACTAGTTTTCTTCACACCCGCAACGCTGGAACACCTTTATTGGAAACCGAACATCCGAAATTTTAGAAGAATACTTCGCGAGAAATGAAAGAATGTTCGCTCTATTGACAATCCAACAGATTGTGTCTCTTTTGGATTGTGTCTAAATGTTTTGAAAGGTTTGGTGGAGAGACCCAAATTGGTTGAATTTGAAAAAAAAAAACAAAACAATAATTGCTTACATAAGCAAATTAGACAATCTATTTAATCACCTTCAGCCGGAATGAAATACTTAAATGAAGAACTACAATAGCTGAAGGAGACAGGAAGTCTAGAGTGCAACCAAGATATAATTTTTGAACCCGTTTATTGATAAAATGGGTGTATTACGGGCAGGTGGGCAAAATAAAAATTTGCGGGCTGCAAGGCCTGAATTTATCAGACCCAGCATCAATTCCGTTCACATTGAACTAGTAGGAGATTTGACTTGTGAATCATTTCTCGCTGCGATTTGTTTCAAGAAGGAGCATTTGTACCGATTTATACTCCGACAATGGCAGACATTTTGTGGATGCCAACAAGTTATTGGTACAACAAATTTCTAAAATCATTAATCAATCTAATGAATGTTCTCATTCTTTTCAAGTAAATTCATTACGTGGCATTTTAATCCTCCAAGCGCATCTAGCTTTGGCAGAGTTTGGCAACGTGCAATTAGATCGATAAAGTTTCACTTAAAAAAACCATTGAAGCCAGCATACTTACCATGGAGGAAATGACACGTTGTTTGCAGAAATTGAGGCCATACTGAATGAGTGATGATAATGTATCTTGTACTTAAGCAAATCTCAATAAAATAATGTGAAGCAAATTTATTGTGGTAATAGCAGATGCCTTTATGATTACAGTTGCTGCTGCTGATTATCTTCAGCTATTGCTTGATAGTCTCCTTTTTCTGGATCTAATCGTTGCAAGGCGGTCTTCGATTGTGTAGGTTTTTCACAAGGGGAAGTGGTCTTTTAAGTGCGTGAACTCTTGCTTTGCGCTTTATGTTGCCAGAAGAGCTAAAGAATCACCTTGGTATTGGCAATCGCGACCTCTAAATTTATGGTAATAAATTATTTTTATCCTCATTAAAATGCAAATAAATTTTTAATTAATTGAAATCATAATTATGTTAACCTAAAAAACAATAAAAAATTATAAAACAGTAAAAAATCATCATCCAACCCAAAATCATAATAAATTCAACCCACTATACCGGTATATCCGGTTATGTTATTCTCTTTTAGCTATAAACGAGCATCAAAAATATTCATATGTAGAAAAATGAAAATGGAATGAAAAAGTGATGTGTGTGTATTATAGGAAAATTTGTAATAATATACTGGATGTGAGACGCCATATATGTATAGATGATGGAAAATTCAACGATGATCATTACTACCCCGTACACAAAAACTAAACCAAAATATAAAATGGCTTGAAGGCAAGATGTGATGGATAACAGTCTGCGCGCGTATATTGTTTCTAATTTAACAGAATCATATTTGGTGAAAAATCGATGCTTGATGGAAACTACATTAAGGCACTTGTAAGGCTAAATCTTCTCATTTGTGCAACTTCATTGACATTTTTAAAATTGAAAATGCACTTGAGTTTTTTCAGGAATATAAAAATTCGGTGTCCTTTCAGTTTTAATTTAATTTTAATAAATTGTTTTAGTAACTATTCAAAATAAATTACTCGTACATGTAATTACATAAAAAAAATAAACATTTACCAACATGTTTAGGTTAGGCCTGGGCTCAAAATCAACATAAATTTAATTTTATATTTTCGTTATAAATAGTATTTGGCATTATTGTTATTTATGCTATATACTGTAATAATTATTGTCCATATACAATTATACATACACCACAATATTCAACTATATGTAACTATGTAGTACGGTTTACTATATGTCGTTTATATGGATGCGAGATTGAAAACAACAAAAATATGTTGCAATATATGTTTACAAATTGCCGGACATGTTCAAAATGTTATTTATACATTTTTTTAATGTTGTTGTTATGATATTTTTGTAATTCGAATGTAAATATTAAAAAAAAAATAGTTTTTGGTTGGTCGAATGGGTTGTGGTGCATACTATACTTAGGCTGTTCATCCCCACAAAATTTAAAATAATAAATTGTTTTTTTTTGTAGCTATAATAACACACAGCATGGTCAAGGTATGTATACATATATACGAGTACGTATGTACTGTACACGCATTTACGGATTTAATTGAATTTTTTGTACAAAATATTATTTTAGTTTTTAATTAAAACAAAAATACTTTGAAATTTGTTTTGTTATGGAATTAGTTAATTAACCAGAAACCATTTATTGAAAGAGAACGGGACGATTGACCGTTGACAGTATCACGTTAAAATTATTTGAACACACATTTATTGTTTTTCTGCGGTTGGTCAACTACCACCGACTATTATACGTTTCATAAGGCAACATATTTGACCTGCGTAATTTATCACCAAGAGCGAGATCCTAGATTGATCGCGAGATGTTATACCGGGAAATGTTGCAGTTTTAAAGGAATAATATTCATATGTCGAAAGATAATCTACCAGGCCATCAATCCATGGCAAATGATTAGCTATTCTTTAGTCGTTAATTAGGATCAAATCCTTAGAATTTATTAAAATTCAAATTCATCCTCAAACAGTCGACAAAATGTCGAAAGTGACACCAATTACAAGGTTTCGATTCCTAAAATTTTTGTTGATTTGACGCCAATAAGAGTATAAGCGTCTTATAAATGAATGTAAAGAAAAATGATAGACTTATACACCCTAAGCATAACTTTTGTTGGGTATATTGAAAGACCTGTCACTGGCGTACACTAACATAATTAACTCCTAAGCACTTAACTGATTTTCTTTTTTAATGGAGTTCAGAATTGAAATAATATTCATTTAGAGATTAGGAGTATTTCCAACAATACCACCACCAGTTCAGAATAAAACTTTCGAGTTTTTCTCTGGTAAATAATTTGGCGAGTTTTTGCTTTGTCTTGAAACACCAAATATGGGTTATCACAACAATGCTGCCAATAACAGGAGACCATTTTTACTTCCAAACCAAAATTATTTTTGTAAAATTTCAAATTACTGTACACTGCGGCAAAAAAAAAATCGGGGTGGGCTGTGTAGCCTACACGGCCATAGGTGTTTTTCGTAATAGCGTTTGTAAGATGTTAAAATTAATTTTTTAATTTAATATAAATTATCTGTGACAGTTTCTCTACTCACAAATTGAGATTAGAATTGTTCCGATCTCAAGCATTGTAAATCGCTATTTTGTAGTTTGTAATTTTAATTAAAATTTATGAGGAGGTAATTTATTTTAATTTAAAATAAATTATCTGCCACGGTTTTTATATGCTGAATTAACACCAGAATTACTCCAATCAGATGAGGCGTTCTCTCGCTATAGTTTAGTCAAGCCCTGTAAATCGATATTTTGTTGATTTAATTTAAATTAAAATTAACGTGGAGATTAATTATTTTAATTTAAAATAAATTAACCACCACTGTTTCTTGCAAGCATTTAAATCGCGCGAAATCAGAGCGCCTCTCGGCCTGATGACATCATTACGATAATATTATGCGTGAGGCATGAAACCTAAGGACCAACCTACGAAATCATACATTTAAATTAAAGATAATATATAGATAAGTTGATGAATAATTGCCTACGACCATAGGCAACATTTCGTGTCAATTTTCTGAACATGCGGTGTAAGACGTTATCATGTCAAAAAAGGAACAGAAATTTTCTTCGAAAAAATACCTTGATTTAAAAACTTGTACCTTGGTGAAATAACACCTTTCAAAAAAAATTTTGGTTTCTAATTGAAGGACATTTTGTCTTCTTTTCGATACTGGAATTCATTTTATTTTATTTTATTTTTTATGACTTTTTTAATTAAAATAAAAATGGTCCAAAAGGAGAAACATACGCTACTATTTGAGACTGTAAAGGAACTTGCTCGACATTCCCAAATCCAAATTAGCCATTTTATAGAGAATTTAGAAACCTTGAAAATGGTGTTATATGAATATTTTTGTACGATGAATCATTGTCGACTTATTGAAGTTTTAGCGAAAAACGTAACCAAAATAATGAGACACGCATATCAGGTGTAATTTTGGTTTTTCTAGATCAACGAAGAGAATAAGTTTTTACAGTAAAAAATGTGATCTTGTTCAAAAGGTATTTTACAACAAAAATTTGTTTAAACTTTATTCAAACGTAATAAAACTAGCCCGCATTACTTCAAAAATACGCCGTTCCTGGAAATTTGTTAGTTGCCTTGCCCGTATTGTCACACGCTATTTTAACATATCTCAAACGTGCTTTATTGGATTTACATCTGGACGTGCTCTATAGGGTTTAAAATCTTAATCTCTAATCTTTTTTTCTACATTTAGTAAATTAGGTATAGCAGGTGAACTAAAACTTGTTCACCCGAAAAAATTTTGTTGAAGCGAAAAGCGTTTGTTTAAGACATTACGGATATGTTGATCGGTTACTCAAAGATGTAGACCACTTTAATAAACAATCATGAATTCATCGTATGACTTATGTTAAATCGGCCGTCAATACTGGTGTAAACTTGTTAGAGAGCTGATAATTTGAAAACGGCCGATAATTAAAGAAACGGAACAGTGTCGCAGGATTCATTTATATAATCCAACTTAATTTGTACCCTAAAAAGGGCGCAATCTTTGATTTCCATGCACTTGTTGAAAACAAAACCTGAAAAATACTGTAATGCGTTAGAATGTGAAACGAAACAAACTTTATGGTTATTAATTTATTAATCGGCAGGTAAAACTAGTGATTCCCCGAATATTTGCGGTGACCGATCGTTCATTAGATAGAGCAATATTTGCTAACAGATCAACAAAATCTTGAGTTTTACAATTTCAAAAGTTTCAAAAATTTAAAAATTGAGAACAAAAATTATTTTTAAATGCTCCTAAAAATTGAATGGGTGTTGGATTGGAAAAATTTCCGCTTTGCTGACGAATTTTTCCAAAAAAATTTTCTGAGCTATCGTGATTAAGATGCCTAGTACCAACCTCAGAGACACTTAAATTTTTTAGAAATGTTTTGTCCCTTTTTATTTGAAACAGTTAACTACCCTAGCACTACTCGAATGGACATCAGACTTATCGACCAGCGATTTTAAATCAAATAAGATACGATACCTGTCTATAATGTCGATTTCCATAAGATCATTGTCTTGTAACATCCATTTATTTCCACCGGCATAAAAGATTGTTAATTTTGGGGACCCTTCATATGCAGTGACAACGAACTGGAAGCCGTCCTCTGAACTATCATAATAATCAAATAAATTTGAGGTAAGGAAATTTGGCTTAATTTTCTATCTCTTCTTATCAGAAATGAAATCAGCTTTTTTAAAATATAAAATGCATAGTCGATGTTCCGCGTGTCTTTTCGGGTCAAAATCTTCCCTCTTGCGTTTAGCTCTTTAATAAATTTTTGTCCGTTCTATAGTAAGTAATACATAATTTTTAACATACCTCGCTAAACTTTTCGGACTTTTGAAAAAAAAATGTATGTAGGTATGATAACTTTATTTTGTATAAAACAATACGGAAGGATAAAAAATCGTTTAGCCCGCGCAATGGCGTAGGTACATTCTTTAATATGTGGCAATAAGTTTAGTCCGCAAGAACGAAAGTTAATGAAATCGTGCCAAACATTTTTTTTTGTCATTTCGCCAGTCCGTAAAATGTCCATTCGTCTGTCTGGATGTCTGTATCCAAGGTACCTCTGGAACGGCTTATCCATGTTAACATTTTCTTTTGGGCAAATCTATTTCTATGGTCAAGGCGCATAATTCAAAAGCTTTTGGAACCTAAACGTCAAAAGGATCAGATACCTGCCAAATTAATTATTCCAAAAACGCGTGTTTATTACCACGTGGTTTTCGATACACGTCGAAGAATTGCTGATTTAAGGTTGTGTTGGGTGTTGAGTTTGTGGTTGAGCTAAGGGCTGAGATAGGGATCGTTTTGAGCTAAGGTTGTATTAGGCTTGAGTCAGCGACTTAGTTGGGAATTTATGTGGGTTGTGTTAACCTGTTTTGAGTTGAGCTCATGTACTCTGCAATTTTTCGAACCGTGTTGATTTAATTTGAGGATCGAGTTGAGTATTGAATTGGGAGTTGAGTTGAGTTCAATATTTTTCGGACTATATTGATTTAGAGGATAAGTTGGATTTTGAGTTTCCGGTTTAGTTGAGAGTTGAGTTTGGGGTCGAGTTAGAGGTTGAGTTGGGGTTGTCGAGTTAGGGTTAATTTATCCGATCAGTAGAAATTTATTTAAGTTGAAATTTAATTTGAGTTGAGTTGAAGGTAGAGTTTGGTTTTTTTTATTCACGTGAAGTATTTGCTAAATTATTACTAAAAACTGTTATTACCATTTTAGGAAAATCTGCACGAATTTGAGCAGTAGCGTGAAATGTTTCCTATTAGTGTAAATAATATACAAAATTCATTTTAATTGCTTTTCTTTTATGGGTTAATACGTTTATTATTCTTGTACAATATTGTGACATTTTAATTTTCTAGCTTCCTGCTTTCCCTAAAAATACTCACTTTGTAGCTAAACTATTTTGAGTTCTGTAAGTAAACATGAAATCTAGGGCAACAGGTAGTTAGGATTGATTATTTCTGAATTCGCCTGTTCTATGGTTGCTTATACATATATCGAGTTTCCAAAATGTTTCTACTGTTCCTGAAAAATACGCATTCGGATAAAAATTTATTTTGAGCTACTGTCGACATACTGTAAAGGAAAACCATACAGCTAGGGAAACAGATAGTTAGGATTGATCAGTTCTGAATTCGCTTCCCCTATGGTTATTTGTTTTCCAAAATTATTCCTGCTGTTCCTGAAAAGTGCGTGCATTATGAAGGAAACCTATTAGGAGGTACTGTAGACCTACTGTAAAAAAACCCATACAGATTTCTCGAAATCCGGGAGAAAATATATTTAGGATATAACATTTCTAAATTCGTTTCCACTGTGATTTTCCTTTAGAGTAGATCTACGGTAAGTCATAACATGTTTCCTTCAGAATGCGCGCACTTTTCAGGGAGATTTTGGAAAAACGATATAAAACCATAGTGGAAGCGCGAATTCAGAAATGTTCAATCCTAACTAACTGTTACCCTGTAGATTTCCGAAAATCTGTATGGGTTTCCTTTAGAGTAGGTCTACAGTAGTAACTTAAAATAGAGGATGGAAGAGCCAGAATAAGTTTTAATTTTAAAATAATTAATTTTACCTAATAATTTTTTAAGACATTTATAATTAATTTTGTTAGTTTTACATAAAGTTGTATTGGCTGGCGTCTATATCTTAGGAAGGTAACACTTTTGTTAAATTTCCTTTTAATTAAAAGTAATTTTTTTAAATATACTGAGGCTTTCCATATATTCAAATGATTTGTTATTCTTAGGAAACTTAGGCGACTTGCTTGTTGACGTATAAAAATGGGGCACGGCTAGGATTTAATCACGTTATAAAACGAAGAAAATTTTTTGTTAGTAGATGGTGATGGACGAGAGAAAAAAACGTATGCAAAAAAAATCGTGAGCCTCATCCACACAAGCTCGCGGAGGAAGTGACTTTTCTAGTCGCAGATGTTATTCGTGTATTTGATTTTTTTATGTCAAATTTCAAATTTATAAAACAATTACCTAAGAATTACCGAAATGCACTAAGTAAATAAAATGCAGAAATCGATAGTTGGTCATATTTCAGAACTTTATCTAAAAATCATTTTAGAATCCCATTTCCATCGTATATGCTGAATTTCATCAAAATCGATTAAGGTACATAGAAATAAAGTTTTACTCGATACACCCCTTCATTTATCTTATAACTTATTTCCCCTTTCGTTTAACCAAACATTTCAAAAAGTAGGCGAAGATCCAAATTCAAGACGCGGTCAAAACAAACCCTATGTAGTAGCCATGACAGTCTTCATATAAAACATAATGGAGAGTGATACCATAGACATTCATTCTAGACTTCTCATTTCATTTACTACAGGAAAAAACCAAAACTTCTGATATTTCCAATGTTATCGTGGTATTGGTGACTTGGTGTATTTTATAAGGCAATGATTTTAAAATGCGTTGCGAATATAATACGTATAGGGTAAACACACCGATAACATTGGAATGGAAAAATTTTATAATTTTTTGTGTTTTTAGTAAAATGAGAAATCTATTATGATTCTCTATGGTGATACCATAGGTTAGGTTATGTTAGGTTTGGGTGGCGGTCCTCCAGGACCAGGCATAGACACAAAAAGGTCCGTAGCCATACCACAAATTAATGATTTTTCCTCCAACTCATTGAAACCACTTTGAGCTTGCTATGAAGCGCTGGATACTCATGACGTCCTTCTCGCTGAGCTCCGCCAGGTCGTTGAAAAGGTGTGCCCCTACAAAATTCAGTCTGTTTCGTGCCAGACGAGGACAGGTGCAAAGAAGATGAAGTACTGTCTCTTCCTCCTCTTCGTCCTCGCAACTACGACAGTAGTCATGTGAGAAGAAACCAAGTCTACTTGCATGTCTGCCTATGAGACAGTGCCCCGTAATCACTCCAACAACCACACTGATCTGACTCCGCTGAAGTGAGATCAGCTGTTTGGATCTCGCCAAGTTCAACTTTGGCCCGATTTGCCGAGTTATTACGCATGAGATACTATTTGACCATCTGTCATTCGTCAACTTACTGGCTTCCTCCTGAAGCAGCAGTTTACATACCGCAAGAGGAATTTCAATATCCTTTTTGCTGTTTGAAATGTGGTCCGTTGTACCACGTCGAGCCAGTTCATCGGCTTTCATGTTCCCCGTACTAACGAAATGTCCTGGCACCCATATGATATGGATGTTGAACTGATCTGTCATCTCGTTAAGAGATGAGAGACAGCTCTGGACTACTTTCGACGTGAGAAGGTGTGATTGAAGCGCTTTAATGGCTGCCTGACTGTCCGTATATATGCGAATATCACTAGTCGATATTACATTATACCTCAACCAGTCCGCGACTTCCTTTATACAGTTACCTCAGCTTGAAAAATGCTGCAGTAGTCAGGGAGACGAAAGAAGAGGTTTAACATGAGTTCCTCGCAGAACACCCCAGCCCCTACTCCTCTATCCCGTTTTGAACCATCAGTGAAGAAGTTCAAAACTCCTGGTTCCAAAACTGTATCCCTCATCCAGTCCTCTCTAGATGGTATAATAGTCCGGAACTTTTTATCAAAAGATAGTGACGGGACAGTATAGTCGGTGGTCTTGGGAAGCCCTTTGTTACAAAGTATAGATGAGTGCCCTGTGTTATTGCAGGTCCACATTAAGGTGGATTTCAGTCGTATGGCAGTGCTAGCTGCCCACTGTTTTCCCATGATATCTAGAGGAGTTAGAAATAGCAGAGTCTCCAGTGCCTGAGTGGATGTGCTCCTCATTGCACCACTGATCCACAGAGAGATTGTTCTCTGAACTTTTGTCAACAACTTTAGGTTGACAGTTTTGTCCAGAGCAGGCCACCAAACTGTTACCCCATACAGAAGAATGGGTCTAACTACTGCTGTGTATAGCCAAAGGACCATGTGGGGATCTAGCCCCCAACCTTTCCCAATTGCATTTTTGCAGGAGTATAGCGCTACCGTAGCTTTCTTTACCCTTTCTAAACCATAGACAAGTGATACCATAGACATTCATACTATAGATTTGTCATTTCATTATAACTAAAGGAAAAAACAGAACTTCTGATAATTGCAATGTTATCGTTGTGTTGTTTATTTACCTTATAAATGATTTTAGAATGCGTTGCAAATATAATATTAGATTACACCATCAGCATCGGCATCGAATTCACCTGTCTCCTCGGCCTATTTCTAGTAATTTGGCCGCATATTCACTCGATTCCGTGTCATTGAAGAGTTGCACTCGCATATTGGTGGTTAAGGGTAGTTTATATACACTGTGCTGAAGTGGAGATGCCTTCGAGGAAGAGTTCATCTCGTCCGCAGGGATTCCCGTGGAAATTACTGATAATGTTTGCCGGACCTCGTGTGCCAACAGGACCACCATGCTTCCCATTAGGCTTGAGTTACCGCGTATGTCCGGCAGACTTCGATCCAGGGCCTCAAATGCACGTTTGTGTAACATTATGCGTTCACCCCACACTAACAGCTTACAGTGTCGCAGCATTATGTCTCGACTACTATTTTTACTGATGTTACACATTTGTGTTTCTTTGCTTCTCAAATTGAGTGGTAATTTTAGGACCTACGGCAAATCCTATTTTTTTGGCTTTCCGAACTTCAGCCAGCAGCAAATTGAGCAAGAATGTCTTCCTAGTGCCCCCGAGCGTCTAAGAAAAACTTTGCGCCGCCTCCTCCCTCAATCTGTTGCAGAAGTCTGTCAAATACTTGCGGTTGCTCTGAAAAAAGTTGCAGTGTCATTGCAATCGCCAGATGTTTCCCTCGTAGAAATCACTTGTCTTCAATGAAATCCTCATTATAAATTTTATCGTTAAACGTAAAGTCCGGATAGTATATTGTACCCTCGAAGTGTGTACAATATACTATCTTCTGATACGGTCTGTATTTATATTTTTTCCATAGTTCCATTGGGTTTGACCGCCTGTTAACAACCACTTGTTGAAGTTACCTGAAAAACAGAAAAATCTTAATATATTACCAAACTGTTAATCCAATATTCGAGTGCGTTGACGTTGTTTAGTCAAATAATTTGGTAATCTAAAAAAATACGCAATCTTATTACTTAAAATTCAATGAGAATTTGTTAATTAACTTATCTTAATTCACTTGCAATTGAAATATTTTATTGAACGTAATTATAGCCTGAAATTGATTTAAATTAGTAAATTTACTTTAATTATTATTGTTATTACTTACCATTTGACATTTTGTGTATATACGTATATGTTGCCGTTTTAATACTTAAGTATAAATTTGAATGCGCACAGTAGAACCATAGACATTCATACTAGATTTCTCATTTCATAGTAACTAAAGGAAAAAAACAAAAACTTCTGATAATTCCAATGTATCGTTGTGTTGTGTATTTTATAAGGCAATAATTTTAGAATGCGTTGCAAATATAATACGTATATGCAATACACCGATAATATTTGAATGGAAAATTTTTGTTTTTATTTTCTGTTTTTAGTCAAATGAGAGATCTATTATGATTGTCTATGGTAGAACTAAGTACAATTAGTATATTAGCTGCATCACACAAGATACAATTAGTATATTAATGCATGTAAACATTGTTTTGTAATAGAAATTAGTGATTTATACATTAACCTTCTTGTGTTGTTCAATTTTTGCTTATCATCACTTCTTCACCAACCATATTGTCAACCAGATCAAATTGTTAAGCTGAAATAAATTTTATAACGAAGATAAACCAAATAGCTTTTATTATACACCATTTTCGAATCAAGTAATCAAAGATATTGTACCGCATGATCTATAATTAAATTTTGAATTGTGGAACCCGAATTATCTGATCCACATGAGTTTATCAAAAATTGAAGAATCCCAGGGATGATCGTCTCGACCTGACTGCGTCTTTGATTTGTTGCATGTAGAATGCTTTGAAAAAAACACGTTTTAACACTGCAAGATAGGGACATGACACATAACTTATGTTAATCTCGGCCATTCTGATTGTGAAAGTTTCATGAAAATCGGTTCAGCCATTTCGGCGTGATTGAGCAACAAACAAACACACTTTCACAAATATTATATTAGTAGGATTTCAAATCTCACAATTCACCAAAAAAAAAACACGTTAGATTTGCCCATCGACCGGAGCCAATCTTTTACAATTTTTTACTGTTCACGTCCGGCACTAAAACTCGACTACCCTTTCGCTTAAAAATTTATTTCCCTTCTTGGGTCGGCCGTTCCCAAAAAAAAAAATGTCTGGTACACAATACCACCAAAAAAAAAAACATACGAATTTGGGGCATTGAGTATTGTGCTCAATCAGAACAAAACCTTATGTTGAACTTTTGTTTAATTTTGACAAGAAACAATCATAACATTTGTTGTTGTAAAATTCCACATAAAAAATACGAGAATGACACACCAATGTGCCGTGAAATTATTTTGATAACTTCATGCTTAGTTGCAATTTGACACATTTCAGTGTGTCAATTTTTTGTTCCTTTGGTTTTTTATGAGTACAAACAATTGATGTTATAATTAGGTTGCCCCAATTGCAAATCAATAAGTTTATGTTGCACTAATGAATTGAGTTGGTCAATTTTTTATGATTTTTGAGATATGGGTTTGTTGGAACGGTTACATTAAAAATGCTGCCCGTTACAAGGGTTGCATCCCACTCCCTCCAACCACGTTACAATATAATATAAATTGACAGGTTCTTCAAATATCATGAAAGCAAATCAAATATCATTCAGATATATGAAAACGATTGATTTGATCCAAAGGATGACCAGAAACCGTCAACTGCTTAGCCAAATCTGGGGCTCTCACCCACTAAGTAGGTTTTGCAAAATAAGCATTATTGCTACAAAAAAAAAACAGATCGGAAAATCAGTATCGGAAGTGAAATTTTGAAATTGGTTGCTGTGTTACATAAATGTTTTTTGAAGTGAAACTTGTTTAGCAACGTATCTGTTTGAAATTTTTGGTTACACTTAAGGGGAAACGGTTAGACGAAAGGGGAAATAAGGGGCATGCTTTAAGTGCGAGAAATATAGGGACAACGTATCGAACAAAACTTTATTTATTTGTATCTCTTAACCGACTTTAATAAAATTCTAAAATGGGTTTTAGATAAAGTTCTGGAATATGGCCAATTGCAGGAAGGAACTTGGCAATTTCTTATCCGATTTTGATGAAATGCAGCTTTCACGATGGAAATGGGATTCTAAAATGATATTTAGATAAAGTTCTGGAATGTGGCTAATTGTTGCATATTTTTATTTATTTAGTGAATTTCCTGTCTATTGTAGAGAAAAATTATATTACTATAGGTAGGTTTTTGTCTTATAAATTTGAAATTTGACATAAAAAAATCAAATAAATAAATAACATCTGCGACTAAAGAAATTTCACTTCCCCCGCGAGCTTAAGTGATGAGGCTCACGATTTTTTAAATCAATTTTCTGCTATAACTGCATTAACCATTAGTTGAATCTTTATTCGAAACTAACATATTACTTTGCATTTTTAAATTTAACCTATTAAAAAATATTTTTTGTTTTATTCTACAGCTTTGCTTACCCAATATTATGTATGTACATGTACGATTATGTAACAACACTGAATTATATTAGTTATAATAACTTTATTATACACGAAAATGCTTGGATCTATATATTTTTGGGCAAAAAAACATCAATTTATTAGATTAAAATTTTTGTAGCAACCAAAAAGCTTATTTTTTACAACCTATGCACAAGAAACTGTAAAGCAAAGTTTTATGGAAAGCGAAAGACGCGAAAAAAAAACTTTACTCACATCACATAGAGGAATTTATTAATTTTTCTGGCTTTTCAGTTCATGTATTCTCCGTTAGATCCCAACATATATTTATGTACACTCACACACATACATATATAATTATGAGTTTTTCTAAAGCGCACACACAACTTTTTTTTTATTAATTTTGAAGTTTTTCATGTACATACAAAAAATTTACTACCAAAAAGCAACAATAACACTATAACGTTCTTATAACATAATTTTTTGTATAATAAAACTTTTTTTCTTTTTTGCTCAACTTGTACTTTCTAAACAACATAAATGCACCCAAATCCTGTGTAATTCAATAAAGAATTTATTTTATCAGTCTAAGACGTGATTGTAATACTTATGCGGTTTAGACATAATAAAAGATTAAAGCTTGAAAAATTTCCACCTTATGTGGGGGTAAGACGATTCAAAATCTAGGTTAATCATTCAACCAAACACTTTGTACATACAAACATCGTTTTATCAACAAATATTCCAGTCATTAGGAAAAATAATAGCTAATCTCGATTAGCAGTCATAACAATAAACAATAAATCGATTTCTCAAGATATCGTCTCCGGGCGCATCAAACATAAGAACGAATACAACAAAAAAAAACAAAAAACAAATTAAAGGAATCTTTTCTGGGATGGCAAAAGCAACATCCTTCCATAAAAGAAAAACTAAACAAATTTCTATCATCAAATACTGTAGCAAAAGCAAAACAAAAAAATAAAATAAATCGAGAGAAATAGAAAAAATCCATAACAAAAAAAATCGTATGCATACACACATATAGGACCAGTCAGTAGAATGAAAGAATATTATTGCCCCCCAGCCGTAACCTTAAGCAATTCTAATAAATCGTGACCAATGACTTTGATAGTATTTGAATAATACAAGTTCTAACAAACAATAATAATGGTTCATTGGGTAAAAACTGTACGACTTGTTTTGTATATATTATGTACTGTCGTATAAGCTATAGAACAAAAATAACAAGGGGCGAGGGAAGACGAAAACTAATTTAGTCGCCCCTTCGATATTTCCTTTATGTCGTTCCTTTCTCTCGTAGTTTACATAGAGAATAAA
Organism: Tipula helvola; assembly: GCA_963556165.1. NCBI lineage: Eukaryota > Metazoa > Arthropoda > Insecta > Diptera > Tipulidae > Tipula > Tipula helvola. Next base: position 386,441,682 of record OY744482.1, on the reverse strand, counting down.
ATATTACATGCAATATGGACATTGGTATCGATTTATGGCCCGACTGATCGATATTGTTGGTATTTAGGGGGAAACAGTAGCGCAAGAAAATATTAACAGGATTTTTTGATTGTTTTAATGAAATTGAACTATTCGAAATTACTAAATTCTAAACCTAACCAAACTTTTTTTCTTTATATTTGCAGGTAAGAGACCAGTTTGACAAATATTTTATTCTCAATCATGTGGGAGTATCAGGTGAGAAATTTGATACTTTAAAATTCGTTAAATGCACTGAATTTAAATAAAATCATGTTTTAGACATTAAAATAAAAAATTCTTGAAACATGTAGAATTTGCGTTCTGCATCCGATTTTCTTCGATAGGGATTTGTCGTTTTCTTTAAATAAGAAAAATTTGCGTACTCTCCTGTCGATGCCCTTATACATTATATGCACGGAAAAAATAAACTGGTCCTCAGCTACGAGAACGGACTTTTAGTTCAAGAAAATGTACATTTTCTTGATTTAAAGAATTGTATGTATACAATACTATGTAAGAATTGTGTTTCTTGAAATGAAAAAAAAATCGAAAGAAATAAGAAAATTAGCTTTTAAATCAAGAAAATGTAGATTTTAATCGAAAACTCATTAGTTAATTATGTTCAGCCAATAGTTGTTATTACGGCCAATAGCCGCCCCGGTGGCACAGTTGTTAGCATGCTTGCTTTAAGCCCCGGAGGTCCCGGGTTCGATTCCCGGCGGGTGATGAAAAAATCACGGCTGGTTAATGTAGGATCAATGAATTAATCACTCATTATCCGTTAAAAAAATGATTACGAAACTTCACTATGAAGCGGCCAAATCCCTCTATGGGATGTAGCGCCAGCGAAAAAAAGAAAAAAAATAGTTATCATGGCATCGATAAAGATTTTTACCAATAGTCATTCGTTATAAAACCTCGTTCCATTTTCTGGTGGAAAGTTCCACAAAATTTTAAAAAAATTTAAGGAAAATTTTAACATCAACCACTAGCTAGAGTGTTATGCCGTGCAGATGAATTGCATTGGCCTGATCTGTCATTAGAGCACTGGAAAAAGATTCAGTTCAAGTTTTCCATGGACATAGGCAATCAAGCCATTCCATCTCCAGACATAATAGATACTTTAGAAGCTAATTGTTTACCAATTTTCTAATGATTTTCTGGGAAATCAAATTTTTCCAGATTTCTCACGGGAAACTTACACTGATTTTTTTCAACGACCACTAAGTTGGATATATTTACTTCAATAATATCGATTATCAGAACTATTGTTAAAATAAATGGCACCATGCGAACTGCACGGTCGCGCATGGGGGCAGAATTTTTAAGAGCGCTGAATTTTAGATGCTAAGTTCAAATGTATGGTAGGCTTTCATGTTATCGGTTTATAATGAGCCAAAGGTTTGTCAACTTAATTTGATGGATGAGCCAAATGTTAGGTTATTCAAATATATGTAAGCCCAGCATATTGAACCCACATGGTATATTTTTAACAGACATAGATAAAATGCCAAAAAACTGAATTTTTAACAATTTTGTCAAAAATAGGTGAAAAACCTTAAATTATGGTCAACAACTGTCAAAAAGATAAGCGTAGAAAACTGTCGGAAAGTATCAGAAACTGTGCGTGTGGTATTGTAAAAAAGAGGAAATAAAATATTTTTATTGCTTCATGAGTAAGTTTTTGAAATTTACCGGTATATTTTGAAACTATTGAAATTAATGTGAAAGTAAAAAATGAAAAGAAATTTGTAGATTTTTCAATTTTTTTGAATATTACAAATCTTGTCAAAAAGTGTTGAAAACTGTGTAACAGAGATGGGTAAAACACTAAAAAATCTGACTTTTCGACAATTTTGTCAGAAACCTTAAATTATTGTCAAAAACTGTCGGAAAGTGTTAAAAGCTGTGCGAGTATTGGGAAAAAGCGGTAACAAAATATTCTTATTGTTTCGTGGGCACGATTTTGAAATATACTGGTACATTTCGAAAATGTCCAAACTGTTGAAACAGTTATGAACGTAAATGAAGCTAACATTTAACATTTTTCAATTTTTTCGCTGTCTGAAAGTCGGTTTCGAAAAGTGTCAAAGCTGTGCCATAAATACTAGTTTACAACAATACCCATCTCTGGTCTTAAACACCAGTTTTTAACACTACTCACTTCTAATTTTTAACTCATGTTTTTTTTTTGGGATTTTTCCGAATTTTTGCGACAACTGCTGGAGTTTTGAAAAATCTTTATGTAATCGAAAACAATAATATCTGCGAATTGTAAAAAATATAAATTAAAATAATATACAAAAGGCTTCATTTTAGGAGACATTTTATTAAAGTGAAGTTAGCTGAGATAAAATACTATGTCAAAAGTATACAGATTTACCGAGAACTCCTCGGTATTAAAATTAACTGACCGTTGGAAGACAGAATTTCTAATATCGGGTCAGTTCTGTTTCTAATTGAAAAATCTTGGTATGATAAGAAAAAAATCATTATCCGTAAGCAGTACTCAAATATTCCTGAAATCATGGAGTTCAATGTAAACAGCAAAGTACAATCGTTGTTTTGTAATTATATCTCTCCTGATAATTTGTACACCTCTGCTCGGCGATTGTTTCGTTTTCCAGGAGAAATTGAAATATTTACACAAATGGTTCAGATGCAGACTCTGAATAGAACCCTATCAGCCACATATTCTGTGCAGTAAAACACAGTTCATCAAAACTGAGGATACACTGCGACTAAAATCGCATCCTCTCTTTGTCGTAATAAAGAAGGGTGGATCAGCAAATCTCACGCAGGAACTTATACATATGTCTAGAGCCGGCACTGGAGAGTAATAATACGATGTTCGAGCACCTATCTTTTAATGTCATATTCGTAACAAATTTCCGTCATTCAAAACTTTAAAAAATATCCCAAAAAAAGTTAAACTTATAGGAAAATATTAAATTTTCGATTTTTTAAACATTATTACTGTCTTGTGGTTCGCGTTACAGCATATTAATGGTAACATTTTCTTACGAAATGTTTAAGAGCTCTTCTTGCGCAGATATGGTGTAGCGTTAGAAATTTTAAAGAAAATTATTAACTCAACGCCAACTCTTTCTTAAATATTTTTACTATAAAAAAAGCATTGACAAGTTGGATTCGGCTCTTTGGGTCGAGAAAAGATCTGTTAAACTTCTAGTTTTTTTTTAAATTGTACATAACAAAATTAAACATTATCTCGAGAGAAAGGCAATACAATTTCGAGACCGCAAAGATCATTCTACTCTACAATAGCAAAGTTGTAATTCCAGTCACACAATTTTATTTTACTTCATTGAAGTTTAATTAAACAACGTAAATAATATGTAACATCTGGTAACACCAAAAAAAATGCTTCATTGTAATCTGTACCACACACACTTATACAAATAATACCGCAAACATACCCACACAACATACACACGCCAATTATAATACATCTAACTTCTAATCCAATTTCACGCCAATATGTCTGGAAAATGTATACACTATGATGGCAAAAAAAAAACAAGCGAACATTTATCTTCTTCTTCATCTGTTATCTTTAAGGTTTAATTTAATTCGATGTATGTATGTATGTATATAAGACGAATAAAAAATATAACACGATACAGCTTTTCTTCATTTCATTCATAACACTTTTCTACAAATTTATTTATTTGGTTTTTTTTGTGTGATTCGCATTTGTAACAAGACTTCATCTTCATCTTATATTGTATTCGTGTATAAATGTAAGAAACGTATTATAATGACCAACATTCAAGATGAAATCTTTTTTTTTTGTTGCGGATGGCAGACCAAATTGAAAATGATTTTTTTTTATTTTATGTACGTGCGGCTTGTCTGCTTTGTAGTATTTTCGGTTGTGGAAATTCATTTGCGCCTTTAAGTCTTTACAAAAAAAATTAAATTTACTGTATTCCGTCGCAGCGATCGAAAAGTACATTTTTGATAGATTTTCGGAGAATTTTCTTTCCAATATTTTATATATTTGCGTTACACAATAGGTACAAGTTACGAGTCAAGGCAACATTTTTTTTTGTTTTTTTATGTCCGGAAGAGTCAATTTAATTGAAGCTATACACTAAGGATGCCACCTGTAATATAATCGAGGTTTTTCAATCTTATCTAGATTTCATAAAATAATTTTTCAAACACAAATGTTATATCGATTCGATTCCCTTTGATAAGAGACACTCCAAAATGCTAAATTGACAGTACAATATAAACTTACCCTCTTTGGATTTGTCAAGTCAAATTAGGAATTAAGTAGAAAATCGATGAAAATTTTTACATCAACCTCACCCTTTTGTATATTTTTGTATTGCTCTTTTTCTCACTGTCTCTCTCTCTTTCTCTCGGCCTCTTTTTTTTATTCTGAATTTTTTCTAATTTAATTAATATTCTTAAATTAGCCAGAAGTGATCTTAATCTCCGGCATTATTATTTTTTTTTTTTTGGTTGTTGTTACTGTTTTTTGTGTATAAATAAACAAGTTAGTGTTTAGTCGAGATGAGATGGGTTTGTGCTGATGTAGCTACCAAAAAAATAAAAAAAAAATGACGGTGATGTGCTTTAATATAGATTACAATGTCACAAATCATTTCGAGTTAATGGATCAACGGATATATACGTACTTTTGGCAGTGACGGAGGATAATAAGAAGATGAAATATACTAACGAAATAATCATTTTACAAAATTAGGGTGATGAATTCGTTGTGAGTATATGTGTGCCAACAAGGGGAGAAAAATTGTTCCACGTATTTATTTATTTTAAAGTTATGTTATGTTTAGTAGGTTTCTAGGTAAGGTATAGTGATATAACACACTTTACACCCTACATATACGTAATTACGTACGGATAAGGACGCTAAATATAATTCAAACAAATCAATAATGCAATGAGGCTTTACGTGTTCTCATCATGTTCAAATAGGGGTTAACAATATTGTGACCAATCAAATAAATATCGGAAGTATTTTAGATAATAAATGTAAGGGGGTAAATCAAGTTATGTTAACAGGTTGGTAAATCATTTAAATGTACGTCATTAATAATGGCCGAACAATATTTTTTTTATACGACACAACCAAATTTAATTCATTCCCTTATAATCTCTCGGACGTTTTTTTTTTGTTGGTATTTCTTTAACTCCACCAGAATGGGTTTTCTCATGTCATGCTGTCGTTTTTTATTCTCCATAATATTTCAAATAAAATATGAAAATGGATTTAATTTACAAATATAAAACTTGGATATTATATTTTATACAAAACTAACAGTTAAATCTAGAGCTTTCGTGTTATGTAAAAAAAGCACAGAATTGTGGATATATTTATTGTGCTGCGAATTGACTTAGCTTTATACTACTCGTATATATGTATAATATGACTGGAGTATTGTAAAGGATTATGTACAGTTGAAAGTTTTTTTTGTTTGCCTCGTCGTTGGTCGTTCCAATTTCCACTTGGTTCTTTTTCTTTTGAATTTTTAATAAAACTGTGTGGATTATACATAATATATATATGAATATAGAGATGCTAGATAATTGTCTTGCGGATTTTATAATTTTTTTCTAAATATACTCGCACAGCTGAACATTTCACTTGGAAAATTTTAGACAAACAGATTTTTTTATCTCAATTCAGGTGACAGTTTAATCTAGTAAATTTCGTGATATTATGGCTAATCTCAGTTCTTAGCCTTAAAGCTTAAATATAAATAAATGTCCAGGCAGTTCCATTAATCTATTTGGGCCCCATAGTATACAGACAAACAGACCATCAAACCGTAGTTCTAACGTATGTATATTGGTGGAACGTGTTTTAGTTTGTCAGTCCGAAGAATAATTTTAGATCCAATCAAACCCGACATTTTATTGCCAGATGGGAAAGACCGATTTAAAGATTTTCATGAAATTTATTTTGTTTGATTGAAATGTTATTCCAAAATGCCTTTTGGAAACAGTTCTAAAATACGTAGCTATAGTATTTCTTTACTTAGTAGAATTTCCCTTTATTTGCCTGTTGGTTTTTTTTGTCAGCTTCTTGGCCTTCTTTCATGAAATATTTTTTTTAGACAATTTAATGAAAAGTAATTTTTTCAAAAATTTTAATTTTTGTTAAAATCGAATTTATTAACGGAAAGAATTCGTGTAGTCTTACGGAAAACACAAATTCAAAAGGTATTGAAAAATTACTGTTGAACTGACACCTAGAGAAAGGTACGCAGAATGCAGTGAATGACGTGTGGGACTCTCACCAACTAAAAACCTCCCCTATTTCAGACATAAGTCCATACTGGAACTACTTTTCGTATTACTTCAGGATGGTGTCTCGTATTTTGCCCTGTCCATTGCTATTTAATTTAGCCGCTCCACATACTGAGTGACTAGATGCCAACTCAGCTCCGACATGAACATCGTGTTAACGATATTATCAGGCGTTACGTTGCCGATTTTCCTTTCAAGTTCTTCTCTGTCTCGTTTCCACTTCCCGCATGTGAAGAATGTGTGTTGTGCGTCATCAAGGCCTGGATCCTCATAAATGCACGACGGGTCCTTCACCTTCTCCATCGTATGCAAATACTTACAAAAATACCCTTGACCTGAGAGGAATTGAGTGAGGAAAAAATTTGTTTCGCCATGTTTTCTCTCTATACACTCGTCCGGGTTTCGTATCAACTGTGCCGTCCACCTTCCGCGGTTGTCTGTTTGCCACCTCTCCTGCCAGCATAACATCGTATATTCTCTGGCCCCTCTTCTTGCTTGTTCACAGCCAAGGTCGCTGTTGGTATCGCATACCTTTTTCCTTTCTTCGGCCATTAGGTCGATAGGGACACCACCCGCAATGACCATAACAGTCGGTTCCGAATTCGTTCTGTAGGAACCACAGATTCTGAGAGCCCCTCGAGCCCCGACGTTGTACAGTGGCCAAAACTTTCCTATATTTATCCGTCTTTAGTGTGTCCGCCCATATTTCATATCCCTATAACAGTATTGAATTTATGACCGACAGCAGTAATTTCTGTTTTGTAGCCGTTGTTGGGCCTCCGATATTCGTCATCAGCCTGCTCAGAGCAAAAGAGGCTTTGTTTGCTTTCTCTGCATCATGCCTGATTTGTTCTCCAAAGTTTACTTTTGTGTTCAGATAGAACCCCAGGTACTTGACTGCCTGGTTAGACCGTATCTGCTCGTTTTCTACCTGGAACAGTACATCGGTCACCATGTGTCGCCTCGTAAGCTGTACCAGTTCTGTTTTTTTCGTTGCTAGGGCTAAACCACGGTTGCTTAACCACGAGTTTGCTCTATGCATAACCTGGTTAAGCGTACGCGGTATGTCCTCTACGTCTCGAGCGATCATTACTGCCGCTATATCGTCTGCGTATCCCACCATAAAGGTGTCATCTGGCATTTCCATATGCAGTATGCCGTTGTATGATGCATTCCATAAATCGGCACCTAAAATGGACCCCTGTGCAGCTCCTCTCGTGATATTTTTGCTGCATTTACCGTCGATGGTTTCAAACATAAGCCTTTTATCTTGAAGGTAGCTATGCATTATGCGCGGAAGGTAGTCTGGCATATGGAAAGCGTTTGTTAATGCCGTCAACATGTCCGCCCATCTCGCAAAGTTAAACGCATTCTTCACGTCCAACGTCGCAACTAACACTATTTTCCTCGACTGATGACTCCCTTGTTGCGCCACATAGAAAGCTCTCACCACTTCTTTTACAGCGCCAATAGATGACCGGCCCTTCCTGAAACCATACTGTTTATCCGAGAGACCTCCTGCAGCTTGGATTGCTGCTAACAACCGTGGCTTAAGTAAGCGCTCGAATAATTTTCCTGCTGTATCAAGCATGCATAAGGGTCTATATGCTGATGGAGAGTTCGGGTTGCCTTTCCTTTTGCTAATGAGTACCAACCGCTGGGTCTTCCATGCCTTAGGGAAAACCTCTTCCTTCAGACAGTGATTATACATGTTTAAAAGTATCTCGGATTCTGATCGAGCGACAACCTTCAGTATTTCCATTGGGACTCCGTCTGGGCCCGGCGCTTTCTTACTGCGAAGAGAGGTATCGGCTTGCTGAATCTCTTCGATCGTGAACGCCAATTTCATCTGGTTTATCGGGGTAATGTGGCCGATCGTCGTTTGTGTGAGTCGGGAAAAGGAAGTTCACAATATGCCACATTTGTGGTGTTTCCATTAGAGGGCTAGGCGCCTGAGATCCAGGTTTGTGCATCAATTTTGTAGCCCAGGTCCCAGGGGTCTGTGTCCACGTCCCGTTTCAGGCTCTCCTACTTGAGACATTTATTTCTATTTATTTCGAATTTAAGCTCAATTTTTATTTTATAAATTTTAAATTGCCAGCAAATGTTCAAATCTAGAGATATTATCCTATAAACCTAGCAAGAATCACAAGTAGTTTAATGCCCAAATCTAAAAATTAAAAATTAAATTTGGATCATTCGGGTGATAAAACTTCATACGATTAGGTACATTTTCTCCGTGTAAGTGACGATTTTGGCGAAGTCTCCGGCTCGATTAAAAATCAAGTGGAACCATTAAAGAACCGATTAAATAGTTGAAGTTACAGGATTGGCGGTGATACTGGCTGGACGTACTGTTTTTATTGTTTTTTCTTGTTATTTTTATGTTACCTACTCACGTTTTTGGTACGGTCTGTTATTAATGAGCTGATGCTCAAAATAGGATGTACCGGAATATGTAAAATAAATAAATTAATAATAAATTAAAAGCGCTTTTCCATTACCCTCCATCCCGGGACGTCTTGTGCACGTGATCACGTCAGATACCAGAGTGATATCGGGAATCGTTTCAGCATAGCCCGGCGTTCTGAACATAAGCCCGGCATTCTGACATAAATAATGCGCCTAAATGTTGATAAATGTAATGTTGATATATATAGCCGAGACACTTTTTTAGTACAAATTATGTTGTTATACGGAATACGTACAAATGTGCGAATTTCAAATGGCCGAATGTCGAAGGGGCGAAAGTCGAGGGACTGAATGGCCCGAATGTTTCGAAGGGCCGATTGTGTCGAAGGGCCGAATGTGTCGAACGGTCAAATGTCGAAGCGCCGAATGTCGAAGGGCCGAATGTGTCGAAGGGCCGAAAGTGTTGAAGGGCCGAATATCAAAATCAAAAAAAGATAAGCCCTACAGATCGAACTGGTACGCTTTTAATTGTCATTTCTAAAGAGTAGTTTATTTAAAATGTCAATCATCATTGCGCGGCTTTCTGTTTATTAAACCTTGATACAAGTTTAGCCCAAGATTTCTCATAGTTTTGGTCCATCACTCGTTTAAGGCATAATATTAAAATCGCTGAAATCGTTCATGATGTGAATTTTGTGTACCACACTTTTATTTCCATGTATCGATGTCAAATATAAATCATGAAATGATTCAATATTTATCTTAGGTAAACGAATACGTTTTAGGTTTGGTTCATTCCTTGTAAAAATGTTTGCTACTGACCAATATATAATTTATAGTAAATCGTAACTTGAACTGTAGTTAGTTTTAACCTTCACTCTGTGTATAGCTTACTATAACGTTGTCTGTGTATAGGGGTCAATCTGACCCCATGGATAACTTCATATATTTCATAGGGAAAGTAAATAAAAATTGTTTATTTTCTTATTAAAAATTTATATTTTTGTTGAAAAAGTAATTACATTCACAAAAAATCACTTTAATTAGCCAAATTTATGTTTTAACCAGATACGTCATCTGAAACCACTTAATGTTCATCTGAAAACATTTCCTATTTTTTAATGCATTCTATGCATAGGATTTTGGTGTGGTTTGGGCAAGATAGCTCATAACAAAAATGACATCTTGATCTGGATGTCATATCGGATAATCAAAGGGCGCAAATAAAATCTTGGTCGTTTTCTAAGGGTCTTAGCCGAGACTTTTTCGCCTGTTGATTCCCGTCTTGTTAGTAACACTATTACCTATTAGATCGATTGCTGTCCTTACATTTTTTTTAACTTTCGAGGGTTAGAGAGCTGGCTTGCACCAGTTGCATAACCAATTCTTTTAGAAACGATTTTCTTTAGGATACAACTTTCAAGTATTAGGTTGTTATCAAAACTAAATTTTGAAGATTTTAGTTCTCGGTTTTTTTTAATTCCTTACTTGTACTAAGCTCTTTGGGTAAATCAGTTTTGATTTGTAGGATTGTTCCAATTAGTGTCGGTTTTTTTTCTGCAAAAGTTGCTCGGCTAAAGTACAAATAGTGAAAAAGTTGTTCATAGTAATCTTCTTTTGTTTACGTGAAGTGCGGATATCCAATGGACTAAATTCAAGGCGTAATTAATCGAATGAGGCATCCCTGGTTGCCCATCAACATACACTTCTGCGTTCAATGGGTAAGAGATGTTTGCGTCGCGTAGCCAAAATATTTTAATTCCATACTTCCCTGGTTTTGATGGTACGTATTGTCGGGAAGAACTTCTCCATCGTGTTATAATCAATTGTTCATCAATAGTTAAATTTTATAAGGTTTTCCAATATTTGCCAAGAAAATTTTTCCATACAGTTCAGAATGGTACCAATCTATCTGTTTTTAGCGGCTCCTGTCGGATATCATAGCTCGATAAAATGAACGGTCGTCCCAGTTCTTAAGAGCGCCAGCGTAAATTACAATGCAGGTCAATGCAAACATTTCCACCGAATTAGTATCATACAAAGGACTGTGTTTTTCTGTTATTTTATTATTCATTATATAAAACTGCCGCGCTTTTCTATTGGTCTCAGCCACGATAATATTCACCAATATTTCTGTGATGGTTTTTTGGAAAGCTAGTAACTGAGTTATTAGATTTTTTGCTGTTTGCTCCGTGAAGCCTTCCATTTCCCACAGTAGTAGAAAGTCTCATGTTCTGGTCACATTTGCAATATTTCGGCTCCACTTTCGGATACATTTTTTTATTTTGGACATAATACCATATACAAGTAACCGCTTCTTCATCTTCAAAAGTGTCAGTTTCATCATTTCCCTGTTTATTTTCTCGATCATCAAAATTTATCGGCTCAATATGTTCATCCTAATCGTAATCACAGACGTTTATCGGTTCAGCATGTACAACTCTCGTCGCATTTCGAAAAATCCACTTCAATATTATCGTTTGCTATTTCCCCTTCATATGACAGCCTCACTTACTAATTAACAAAAAATTGCAAAAAACATCACAGACATACTTTACAATACATTCATAAACATAAAAATTAAGTCATTTTTTGATTTATATAGAAAATAGTAGGTATCAACATGGAAATAATTTGGGGTCATTTTGACCCCAGTACACAGAAATGCGCTTGGTTCATTTCAGACTATCGTAATTACCAAATTTACAAGTAATTTGGACCTGCCTTTCATTGTATTGCGTGTATAAGATATTAGTTGAGGCTTTCTTTTAGGGCATGAGCCATTCAAATAATAAAAAACGCAGTTTTTTCATTTTAAAACCGACTGGGGTCAATTTGACCCCAATACACAGAGAGAAGGTTAAATATTTAGTAAACTTAATTATTTGTGTTTTAATCCTATACCGAGAAACCCAACCGCACCAAATAAGCAGCTTTTCACTTTTATTGAAGGGTAAATAATTTGATAGTGTTAAATGTAAATGTAGTTGTAGTGATATTTAGTTATTTGATAAAATAGGGGTTAAAAATCAAATAGATGCTAAAGTAAGGTTTTTTAGGTTTCTATATTATTCAACTTAATTACAGACCAAATCAGAAATTGCTTGTGTGAATATCAAATAACTCCTTCCTTGGATATTAGAGAATTGAGCGTGTTTATGAAGGGATTCTAATATTTTGGTTATAAATAATTAGTAAGGATGTAAATCACCGTTCACCTCATTTTGGCTTAACATGTACATAAGCACATCCTTCAAGTAGTTGTATGTTATACGATACTTTACTTATCTATAATCTAATTAGGTTATATGCGCTCGCTCAACAAGTAGTTGATTTATATGGAATACGTGCGATATATTTTATGTATATTTTGCGAAACCAACCAGCATCTTCACCCATATACCAATATGAACCAGAACCATGGATGGAAATTAATTTAAAAAAAAAAATGTTTTATTTTGATTGATGATGAAAAACATGTTAAGATGGTTTGTTTTCGTTGGAAAACATTAGGAAATGCACACAAACACGTATGTACATTATACGCATACATAAAGGAAACTCTGAGAGGATGTAATAAATTATTGTTCAAAGTGTTTTGTCTTAAATTCATTTTTTTTAATGGTTATTAGTCTAATATATTTATGGGTTTCTTCTTTTTAGGCGAAATTAGTCTAATGGTGGAATTTTTCGAATTTTTATTAGATACAGGATTTAATCACAGCATATAGGCCCATCAATCACCAATTAAACTACAAATATATATTCTTCTTTCAAAATTTATTCATCACAATTCATCTTCATCAAATCACATAATTGTTCGTCACCGCAAAATTAAATTTGTTGGAAGAACCATTTTCATTATTTTTAGATTAGATTCAGTGTCTCTTAATTTTTTTTGTTTTATACTTTTCACTTCGGTTATTCATTCGTCAAGAGTGTCGGTCTAATGGTAAACTGTAATTTTTTTTAAAATTTTTTTATTCGAACATATCAGTTTTTACAATTATTTTCCAAAAAAATTGGGTTGGGCGGAAATATTATTGCCTGATGTACGTTTTTATTTTTTCTGGGATAACTTCACACACTTTAGTTGCCTAATCGTTTTCAATTGACTACATCGATTTGGTCGCCTGATGCAGCTACCGTATTTCACTCATAAAATTGTAAAATTCACCAAACTTATTGATCAACTTCGGCCATTTCAAAAAATCCCGTAACCGTGTGTACTAAATTGTTCATACCTTCTGGTATACTATGGCTATTTCAAAGAATCCCAAAGATGTTACCAGATGTGGGCTTATATTTTTTATAAAGTGGCTAAGTCAAGCATTAAAAGCAATGTTTGTTTGATACCCAAAACAATTATGACGAAATAAGAGCGTAAAGAGCTGTATTCTAATTATTAGAGAAAACATAAATGATTTGGATTAATAGGAAAATTAAGGTTGGACCAATCCGGAAGGATTTCCATGGTTGAAATTGTGTGGTGGGGATCAAGGAATTAAGAAACACTAAACATCCACATTCAAAATGAAATATTAGATCTAAGCCAAACGAAGATTTATGTTCAAGCATGGTCAACTGACAATCTCGAAGAGTGATTCCAATCGTGTAACTACAAATATTATCAGGATTATGAAGTTCTAAAATTGAGGCCCGAGCGAGACAGCATTTTGACGAACAGTTTTTCAGTTAAAGATTTCTGATAGATCTGTTAGATCCGTTAAAAATTTCACATCGTTTGTAACAGGATTTTAGATTAATTGGAGGGCTTGATGTCAATAAATTGACTTTGGTATAGCTTTACTTTGAAATTTTTTTTATCGTCGAACAAGAATACAAATATATGAATGGCTCTGGTCAGTTTCGCCAACCAAACTGGTAATTTCACCGGCATCTTATGCCCGGTTTCACCGGCTTTCAGCTGTATAAAAGAGAAAGGGAGGACATATTATTTAAATGGCGATTAGCATTTTTTGTGAAACTGGGCATTAGAGAAAGAAAACAGCCACAGAACTCATGTAACGCGAATAAGCCGCTGCTTTTTCTATACATCTTATAGTTCTTGTACATCGCTCTTTCGTTTCACCTCCTGTGTTCGCTTCCATTTCTACACTCTCCCAATGTTTGGTAATTTTCATTTTTAATGTTTTTCAATTTAACGATTTAATTTACCATTTGTGTCTTTTAACTATTGAATGTCCATTCGGTTAAGAACTTCCGTTTCGTTCTGTTGTTTTTGGCAAAGTCAAAAGTTATAACTGGCTTTAATGTAACACGTTTTTCCATTCTCTCTTCCATAAGTTGTACTAAGTAGTTGTGGGTGAGATGGTTTGATTGTTTTTGGGATCTATTTTACTGTATTTTCAAATTTCATAATTTGTACGCCTACGTTTTGAAAGAAGGTAGTCCAATTTACCCGAAATCACACTTTTCTATCTACATTTAGTACATCTTATCGAAGTCGAGAATCCTACCGATTTCGTGTGATATTTATAATAATTGGATTACTTTATCTACACGTTGGTAAAGGTTATATATCGCTAAGTTTACCTGTTCGAGCGGTGGTTTTGGGATTATTTGTTTCATCTTGAGTTTTCATCTGTCGTGCTTTTACCCAGTTTTCTAACCAATTTAAAAGATTGTCCCATTCATCTAGCCGGCATTGATCATCCCACCAAAATAAACGCTTATTTTACATTTCGCTACCTCCCATGGGATTGACATTCCATAGAAATCAAATGCAAAGACAGAGTTTTCGTCAAAATAGTCGACATCAATCAATGTTAATAGAACAAGGAGGTGCGAACGACTATACATAGGCAAGAATCGTTTATCTCTTTTATCTGGAAATAGAGCTACGCGTACCAGGTACCACAGAAACTAGGATTAAAATATAATTTGGAAGGCCAAATCGGTCCCACTTGAAACGAGTTGGCTGTAATTTGAGTGAGTAGGGATACAAATTATAAAAATAAAGGAGACACACAGTTTGTCCCACAACCAGCATTTACAAGTAGTATCAATCTTCCTCGATGCTCTCTGAGTTCAAATCCGTTGATATTTTAGAAATACTCGGGGCAATATCCAAGAATATTTCACATTCAAAATTTGGATTGAATATGAACGGAGACGAGTTGTAGTTATTCAAAATACGTTATTGCGACGTATTTATTTGATGAAATCAACGTACAACGTCTCAGATTTAATATTTTACATCAAAACCCCATTAATTTAATTCATATCTACGTTGTAATTATTGTATGACGTTTTTTTACGAATATAAACAACAATATAACAATTAGTCATCTGACGATAATTATTATCTTCTACGTACATACATAAGACGTATTTCACAATTTACTAGAGATAAGATGTATAAGATGACGGATTACTTTACTATACAGAGATAAATGATATGTACATACCATTTTCTTAATCATATATTACTAAGACGTGTCTAGACCATAAAAAAAATGAACGACCACAAATTGAGTCTAACGTAATAAAACGACATCGAAGAAATCACATTCCTTAAGCTCCAATCAATATATGACTGACTATTCAATGTCTGTCGAACGATTGAATAGAAAAAACTTATTTCCAACGTTATGTGCACGCGTCGTAGTTGTATATGTGTAGATAGGGTTTCCAAATCAATATTAAATTTTCGCAATTTGTTGTTTTTTTCAAATATATAAGATCACACACATGCTCAGTAATAGGATTTTAGCTGACATAATTATTTTGTTCAATTTCAAATTAAATATTTCACTTTTATGTTATGGCGCTTCGAATTCGAGTACTCCCCCCTCCCCCCACCGTTATGGTGTAAATAAGAAAATTTCACGAATATTGATTTTGGATATTCATTACCTGGAACAGCTTAATTATTCTCGTGTGTATTAAGGTTATCAAACTGAGATTTAGTATACAAAAAAATTAGCAATTTATTAATGGAATAAACAAAAAAATGTTTTTTTAATTATCCAGAGTATACATTAACAAAAAAAAATCAATTAAAAACTGGACAATGTATAATAATGCTGTTTCTAAATAATTTTAATGTGTTTTGGATTTTAATTTACAATTTAATTATTTGTTTATTATTGTCAATAAAATTAAATAAATGCCAAAAATATTGTTAAATAATAATTTTATTATATTTTATATAAAATCGTAATAATTGAATTAAATTTAAATTTGAATCAATTTTTAATTGCAATTTGTATTATTACACTTTGATTTGCATTTTTATACTCGTATGTTGTAATTATAAAATTTAACAAAAATATACTTTGCGCCGGTCAATAATGCATAATATTTTCGTAATTAACGGATGCATGGGGATTATTTACGGGAAATTGTAGTTAGTTTACCGAAGGCCATTTTTAAAGTTAATAGAATATTAGTGTTTATGCGAAATATAGCACCTCAATAAAGAAATTCAAACTGATCCAATCGTTTTGATTCAAAAACCAACTACGTAAAGTTTTAATTTATGTTGCTGTGTGTGGCAATTATTAGACCAACCTGTATTTTATAGAGCCATAATGTAAAAAATACAGCTATATATAAGGGAATAAGAAAACTACTTTTCCTGAGATGCTATCAAGATGGTATCACAAATTTATCAGCTGGAAAATTTTCAAGCTCAAAAGCTGTAAAAAAATATAACAAATTCAAAAAAACAAGACAGGTGAACATTTTGTGAGTAAATAATTTGTTTTCGCATTGTTACATTTATGCCTTGTTAACCATAATTCGAATCACTGGATTGTGAATTAACTCGACCGTGTTCCAAATATGAATAATAATTCAAAATTGAAAAATACAAATCATTCGAATAAATATTAATAATTAAATAACAATTTAATCAAGATACCATTTAGTACAAATTACAGTTTTATATTAGCCACTCTAAACTATTTAGCTAGATAGTCACAGTAACAGAAAGTTTCTTTTAATTGCTTGATTGATGATATTTCACTAAGCCTAAGGCAAGTTTCCTGGAATACACTGGGTCCACCATACATCTTGTAAGTACAACAAAACCGAAAGAAATTAAAGGTATGTTAGTAATAAAGACCCGACCCAATTCCAGACCCTTAGTTAGGTTTTAAAAAAAATTAACGGATTAAACATGATTAATTTTACTATGCCGTACATTATTTAAAGGAAGCTAAATAAATTCCTAATTTCATAATCTTAGTACTCAGCAACTCAATTCACAATAAAAAGTTTAAAAGCACAATATGTACGCGGATTAATCAAAAATTATTTCAAAATTAGGTTTCATTCTCAACAATTCTCATCTATACAAACTTAACACCCACAACACAAAACTTAATTTACAATAATTATACAGGGTGACCCATTTTAAAAGAACCACTCAAATAATTCCCAAGAGAAGGCTTAAATAAAAAAAAATGTTGATATAAAAGTTGCACAATTTTTAGGGGGAAATCAAACGATGACCTTCAATTTGACCTTGATATCAAATTTAAAGATCATTTCAACGTCAAGCTGGTTTTTTAAATGAAAACCTCTATTTTTGACTCTGGATTCTGAAAGCACGTGAAATTCTGCGTTCAGCCATAGAATCTTGATAGAAATCAGAGGTCATTTCAAGGTTAGGTTATTTGATAATAATATCATATAATTTTTTATTTTTTTTTAAAAATAAAGAACCAAACGTGATCGTTTTTACTCAGATTCATATAGCTATCATAAAAGCCATTAATAGCAACAAATTTGTTTTTGAGGTTTGCAGCACAACAAATTTTTTAAGAGAATTTTGTTTCATGAAAATAAGATTTAGGATAGAGCAGCACTTCTTGAGTACAATTTCCTAAGTTCAATCATCAGTTAGAAACTCGATATCCACGACCCACGACGAGGATGGATTTTCGGGTCCCATTTGGCTCCTCTCAATAAAGATAAGGCCCGAAAAATACTGGCCAATTGAGGTATAAATCATGTTTCAACCAATGGAAGCAAAACAAACATAAATTCAAGTCAAAAAAAAATTTTACATTTCACCGAATTAAATGTTCAAAAATTTCTCCATATGATTATCAATACACTATGTTCGTTCAAAACTTCGAACAGTTGCTAAGAGCACATGCTGCAATATGCTTCTAAAAGTATTCGTGATTCGCTCCATCATATTTTCTCTGGTTGTAGGAGCCTGTGCATAAACTATATTTTACAAATACCCCATAAAAAAAAATCCGGTTAGGTCTTGAAAAAGGGGGGGGGGGGAAATCCAACATGATTATTATCTCGCCCAATACCTATCTACCGATTGGGGTCTCTTTGATTTAAAAATTGTTTAACCGCTAAACTTGTAAGAGCAGGTCCCTCATCATGCTGAAACCACATCGGCGCTCTTGTATCTAAATCGATATCAACTAGAAGATCCGGTAATGCATTTGTCAAAAAATTAAAGTACCTTTCTGAGTTAACTGTAGCATCAAAAATATAAGGCCCAATGAGCCAAGCATTAACGATATCACATCATGTTACGAGACAACGATTTTGGTGATCGACTGCTCGAACTCAATGAGGCTTTTGTGGAGACCATTAATGGCAGTTGTGTCGATTTAGTTGATCTGTGTTATGGGAAAGTGACTTCATCGGAAAACTCCCGTGCTCTTTGGCAAAATTGGAATCCTCTTTGAAAAATAAAAAGCAACCGCAGAATTAGAAATATTTTTTAGAATTATTTGTTCACTTGAATTTTTCTTTGTTTGCTTCCATTAGTTGAAACATGATTTATGCCTCGATTGGCCAGTATTTTTTGGGTCTTATATCTTGATTGATAGGACCCAAATGGGGCCTGGAAATCCATCCTGCTACTTCCTCGTTGTCGGGTCTGGTTGCAAATAGTGCTGCTTTATCTTAACACATCCTTTAATGAAAGTGTTTTGCTTTAAACTTCAAATCAAATATACATTTTTTGATTAAGACGAAAAATTTCATTAAAATTTTATTATTTATCTACATCGGCTTTAGGAATAGCTGAATAGCTTTTATAATATGAATCTGACTACAACCGACCACGTTTGGTTCTTTATTTTTTGTAGAGAATAAAAAATTACTTGATATTATTATTAAACACTCTATAAGATACTGTATGTCTGAACGTAGAATTTCACGCGCTTCCAGAATCCAGAGTCAAAAATAGAGACTTCCATTTAAAAACCAACTAGATGCTTGAAATGGCCTTTAAATTCAAATTTAAATGGTGACCTTTGATTTCCCCTTAAAAATTGTGCAACTTTTGTATCAACATTTTTTTTTATTTGGGCCTTCCCTTGGAAGTGATTTGAGTGGTTCTTTTAAAATGGATCACACTGTATAAATAATTAAGCAAAGCTCGGAAAGCTCGAAAGCTTCTAAAAGTTAGAAGAAATATTGAAAACTTTATTTTATAAGATCACGCCACTTTCATTGCAAATTTCGAATAATATTCTTAGAATTTCAGAATTTTCAGGATATTTACAATGGGTGCATTTGAACTAAAAAATGCCCGAAGAGACTTTTTTTTATGTGGGTTTTTAATGAGTTGCTTGATGTCATTTATTTTTCAATGAATCGTATGTATCGATTTATTAATTGATAGTTGTTCAATTTTAATTAATTTAATTATTATCACAAATTGAATTTAATTGAAAAATGTGCATTTTAAATAATGTGCGTTTAAATTCGCATTTCGCACGCACCTAAAGATTTGAAGCCCGCTCCTTGATAATATAATGAGGTTCATATATCATAAAATCATTGCATGGGGATGTGTCGTTCCACACAGTAAACAAAATCATTTATAATTCGAATTAGGAAAATAATCAATACCTGTTATAGCTAACATGTAATCTTTATTTGATTCGTCACTTAAAAAAAAAGTAAACGAAGCGGCATAATATTAGCCATGTTTCTTTTGTACATCTGTATAGATATTTTTTCCAGATTATGTCGAAATTAGTTTACCTAAGCAAACTTAATTAAAATGTTTAAAAGACGGTCAGGTAAATCTTGAACGGTATCACCTATAATAAAAAAAATAAGCATAAAATATGCCAAACTTTTAGAAGGACACTTACCTGTATAATCTCTCCAATTGTGGGGTCCAAGGCGCTCAGGTGCCTTAAGAATTACCTACGAAACACAATCGGCGAGCAGCGACCAAATGAATTCTCATTATTAAATATTCACAGAGATGTCCCACACTGAATTGGTTTACAAAATTTTCTAAATTTAACACGAATTTCTCACAAAATTATTTTCAATTTTCCAAATTACCTATCACTATCGATTCAATTGTGAATGTAATATACGAGTATACTGTTGATCTTATTTATGAATCTTTTGAATCTCATAAACCTTATGAATCACAAAAATCTGAGGAATCTTATGAATCTTATTAATCTTACAATTTTTTTAATTGAATTTAAACGAACCTTATGAATTTTATTAATTTCGTGAATCTTATAAATCTATTGAATATCGTAAGTCTTACAAATCATATGAATCCTATTTATCTTCAAATTTTGTGAATCTTGTGAGTCTGACGAATCTTATTAATCTCTATGTATCTTAAAAATCTTATGAATCTTATTAATCTTGTCATTTTTATGAATCTGATGAATCTGATGAATCTTTCCAATCTTATCAAATCTTTCAAACCATATAAATCTTATAAATCTTTTATTAATCTTATGAGTCGTTTAAATCTAGTGAGTTTACTAATTTGATTAATTTTATTGATCTTATGAATCTGAAAAATCTTATGAATTTATGAATCTCATGTTTCTTATTAATCTTACGAATCCTATGAACTTTTTGGATCAACTAAATCTTATGAATCTTTGGAATCTCAAGAATATTTTAAACGTTATGAATTTTTTAATTCTATTAACTTAAACGAATCTTATGAAACATATGAATCTTATAAATTTTCTCATCTTTTGAATCTTATCTTGTGAATTTTATAAATCTTGTAAATCTTTCCAATATTATTAAACTTACAAACCTTATGAATCGTATTAATTCTAGGAATCTTAAGAATTTTATGAATCTCATGAGTCGTTTGAATTTAATGAACATACTAGTTTTATAAATTTGAGTAATTTCATGAATTTTATGTATATTATGAATCTTATAAATCTTATGAATCTCATGAATCTTTTGAATATTAAAAATCTCGTCAACCTTGTAGATCAACTGAATCTTGTGAATTCTCAAGAATATTTAAATGTTATGAATTTTTGAATTCTATGAACTTAAACAATTTTTACGAATCATACGAAAGTTAAGAATTTTATTAATTTTAGGAATCTGATGAACCTTATGAATCTTGTATGTTTTAGGAATCTTATAAATCTTATGAGTCTTATGAAGCCCACGAATCTTTTGAATCTTAAGAATCCAGGTGACCATAAAATACTGAGATTATTTATAAATTATTATTGTTTTATCATCTAGAATGATTTTGCAATTGTTTTGTTACTTATGTGTACGTTAAAATAAAGTCTTGATTAAACAAAGTCCCTTTTTGAGATTAGTTTATGGCCGCCTCTGAAATCGGCCGCTTGTGTGCACACACGCTAGGCGCGGCCTCGGCTTCAATGACCGGAATCCAAAAATCATTAAACCTACGATTTAGTTAGCAGAAATCTGTTTTTGAATTTATCGTTAATTTAAGGTATTATTCCCGATAAATTCCATAAAAACCAATTATGTTTAGTTGTCAACATTTCAACTTAGAAGACAATACCACCAAGTTAACCGAATGTTCGGCAATTTTCTTGTTCGGCAATTCATGTAGCCTTTCTCCACGTCAGCCTCGGACCAATCTGTGGTATTGCTATATGTACTTAAAAATGCCAACCAGTTTATTAAAGAATAAACCGAAATACTTCATATTCGCATATTTTCCCAATTTATATATAATGTATGTATACATTCCAACAACTACAACAACAAAAAACTGAAATCAAATAACAGTTGTCAATGCCATTACATTCTACCAACATTTGACATTACAACATTCATCCATCGCGTCATCGTCGTTATTCCGACTATAAGATTTTCATCGAAATGACAAAATATAACAGCAACACAAAAAAATATGTCTTAAGTACACAAATTATTTTTTGTTTAGTACATACATACAAAAAACATACTTACGACTTTCGTCATAAGCATGCAGTACAAAATAATTCGATCAAAAATTAATAAACTTTTTATTTTCTTGAAAAACACACATTGAGAAGCAAATAAAAAAAGCTCCATTTGTGCTTTTTATTCTATTTCGCGCATATATATATGATTTTCATTCCCTTTTATCGTTTTTTTTTGTGTTTTTTTCCATGTTGTTGAAAATATTTTCATATTTGAATTAAATTATTCAAAAAAATAAATAAAATAAAATAAAAAATAAACAAACGGCAGTCAACAAAATATCATTTTCCATTGCTTTTTGCGCGCGATATCGTTTTTTTTTGTTTGTTTTTTTTCGCCGGAAAAACAAGGAAATCATTTATTGCTTCTATATACATATATCTATGTACAGTGAATGGTGCGGTGCGGTGATGTACTTATACATATATTTACTATACTATATACGGATGGATAAGTTAAAAATAATGTAATAAAATTTATTCGAATTTATGTCATATAACAATGTAAAATGAGGCAATGTGTGTGTGTGTGTCTGCGCTGGTGGAACTGATTTTTTTCGTGCTTGTTCGAGAACTCGGCGGCGAAAAAAAATGAAATTCTGAAAAAATAAAATAAAAACTTAATGATAATAATAATTCTGTGTACATATATGTTTTAGTATGTCGTGTACATATGTGTTTGGGTGCGGGAAGACATTTTCCATTTTTATCTGTTTATCATTGTAACATATGCTAATGTTAAACGGTATTATTTTCTGCAAAGAAAATATATAAACTAAACAATGCATATGGGAACTCAATATTTCTTTGTTGTAAAATTGTAAATTTTCTCAAAACTCGGGAAAATCTATTAGCTTATAGAAATACCAGGTTGAATATTTAATAGTTCTGCTACAAGCTCAATATCCTGCGTTTTACTACATAACCAACTACACCAAGTAAAACAGTAGTCTATCTATAGTAAATGTAAATAAAGTTCTGCCAATTCAAAACTATCTGCCGTCAAAGGTAAACATTATTACATTAAGTATCAAACCTTATCTACATTAATTTAAAAATAAATAAATTAACCAGCTTACCCAAATTCCTCTCCGTATCCAGATGTATATATGCTCCCAAGTACATCAGACACCACCACCCCATCAGCCAGCAAACCTCTTCTTTTCCGTAAAATAAAGAAAATCTTGACCAGAAAGTACAGCAGTATGATGCCAACCCAAATAAATAATCCCTTAATCACCAGGCAAAAATCGAAAAATAAAGAGAGCGAGCCAGCGCCGTTTCGCCAACAAAACAAAAAACATGGTCGCTTCTTCTGTCATTTTAATGCACTCGTAAAATACAATTAAACCCCAACGCCACATCTATTGTTTAATTAAACACCCACAGCAGCTGCTATAAACATGTTGGTGGCCAATTAACTTTATGGCGCATACTTCGCTTGCATGTACAATAGATTTAGTGAGTCCTGACATCTACTTCTGCAGAATTGCAGCATTTAACTAGACCATACTGCTACACGATTAATGCTGCTTCCAAGCATACGTCTCACTGATTTTGTAAACATGAATTTAAAAACGATTATTTTAATTTCAAAGTGGACAATGATTGATGGCAAAATTATCCAATATCTCACAGATATACCATCTGCCAGCACATGCCCTATTTGCAAATGCACCCACAAATATATGAATAACCTTTCGTTAGTTAGATAAAAAGATATAAATTTCACCATTTTAGATATCTAGGTTTATCTTCTTTGCACTAATGGATAAGGTACAGGTAGTGTGTACTTCATTTGTCATACAAACAAGGGTTTGAAAAGTGGGCAACTAGAGAACTCGCTGATAAAGAGCTGGCACGTAAAACTAAACAAAGTATACAAGAAAAGTTGGAAGAAGAACTTGGAATTATTGGTTCCCCATCATAATGTCAAAAACCGTTTGCTTTCTTTTACGTTAAGGCCGGTATTCACGTACAATTAAATTGCGCAATATAATTGTGTGACGCCAATATTGCACAATAAAATTCCAAAATCTTGAATAAAATTTGAGAATATTGTGCAATGTTCTGGCGTCACACAATTATATTGCGCAATTTAATTGTACGTAACTAAAATAAGCTATAGTAACATAAAAAAAATATGTGAAAGGAAAAATGTTAAATTTGTAAGAAATTTGCTTTAAGTTTCTGAATATTGCCCGTTCGTAAAAGAAAGTCATGTCATGGTCATACCTCAATTTTTTATTTTTTTTTACAAATTGTTTCTTCTTTCATTTGGAAAATTCGATGTTTTCGAAATATTAGTGAAAAACAACATTTTTGTACCTAAATGTGAAATTTACCCCTTCCTGCCCTCGAGCCGTATGATTTCTAAATTTCACTGTTCTAAAGTGTAGATGGTTATTTGGAATTCATTAACAGGCAATCGAGAAGAATGATCCTTATTTAGTATAGGTAGTAAAATGTAATATTCAAAATTCGGGATGGCCCAATTATTAGGTGCACAAAAAAAAAAAAACGAGTGATTTTTTTATTTACATCTCGAGAACAGACTTTAACGATGGTTTACGATTCGGCGGTAAAAACGAAGCTAAATTTTACTGTATCATTGACGGTAGGTGCATTGGTTGAAAAATGTATTATTTACTTTTGCCACGAACAGCAACCTACTGGCCAATTAATGGGAAACCTACCCATAGCAAGAATGCGGCCGGGATGGCCGGTACTTATCCCGTAAATTACATCCGATATAAAGAGTACTCTCGAAGATTCGTTTACATTTTCGCCTAGATTTATGCAATTTCATACAAACTTACATTTTGAAAGTATTTCGTCGAGCTTCTGATTTCAATTGATTGAGTTACAAAAGGTAATTTGAAACAAATTGTTTTGTTTTGCATTGTACTCACATTAATATGGCGCACATTCCGTATATTATGCATACATATTGACAACCTAAGCATGATGCTGGTTAAACATAATTTATGCTAAAACAGTTTTTACCATCATCACACTAACAACAATATTCACCATATTAATGATACAGATTAAGATTTTTGTTGTTGTTGTTGAGTTGTGATAATGAGAAAATGAGTGCGGGAAAATTTGGTACCTACTATGCGTATACATATATGTTTAGTTAGTTAGGCGCACCTTTTAGGGTGGTGGTTTTGATGATAAATTAGAATAAATATTTAATTTACAGTTTTTATGTTTTATGTATCTAGCAGAGTACTTAACTGTATATGTATGTATGTTGTACTTTGTAGGTATCGTATTAAAATTTATGATTTTTGTTTGTACGCTACATTACATGGCTTGCTATTTAAATTATGAGAGGAGATTCGAACTAATAATACTGAACATTACACATCTCCCTCAAAAAAAAATTTTTTCCTTTCAAAAATAATTTATTATTTATGTACCCCAAATTGTGCGTTTATCAAAAATTGAATTGTTTGTGGAGGAGAAAAAATCAAAATAACAATATAAACCTGTACTGCGATTTTGTTGTGTACATGGGAGTATGGAAGTAAATAACCGGAACGTAAAAGTATTTGCAATTGTTGATGTGTTAGTGCACATGCTATTTTTCTGTTTGTCTTTTATTTCAGATCGGCGGGAGAATTAGTTTTAAAATATTATTAATTTAGATTAAATATTAGATTTTTAAAATTTTAATTATACGCACGTATTACATAAATTTACTAAATACTTACCATATTGATTCAATTTAATTTAATTTTGTCTCAAACTCTCAATCTAACAAAACAAAATATTATAATAATATAAAAAAAATTATAAATGTAAATACGTACACTTCAAAATGTCAATACTCTCATATTCCCAATAGAAAAAGCATGGGAAAAAATATTCCCATACGAAGATAAGCACCAAAAATTTGAACCGATCCACCCGATTCAATAATTTTTGATGCTTACTGGTACAAATACCACACGAACACAAATAAAATAATTGACAACACACAGTAACAATATTTTATACTTTACATAATGTACGTATACAAAACTCCCTGTGAGTAAATTCCCAAGTACACAACAAAATCGCACTACTGGTACCAGATAAGCTGACTCACGTAAACAGTTATCAAAGTCATTGAAGCAAACCTCTACATCTATTTTGATATACATTTATATTAAAGAGAAAAGATCAACATACATACAATCACAAAAATCCATTATTCAACAGAAAAAAAAATCCATACACCGAATACCATTTAAGCGCCGTGTATAACGCAGGAGATATGCCACATATTTACATACCGTTAAAAATGCTTCCAAGCTAATGACGATGATTTATTTGTGAATATGTGTTTGAGACTCATGATCAACATAATATCATTATTTCGTATTATCATAATACGCGAACATGATTATGTGAAAAATAAAAATTGAATAAAACCAACAACAACAACAAAATTTAATTCAAAAGTAAGAAATTCGAATATTTTCATTTCTAAAGCTTTTTGAAGCTTACACACATGAACAATTAAAATATAACGTATTTATGTATGATTACATTGTATAAAGGGGGTGGTGGAATAGGAAGATCGAGAATATTATTTATTTATTTATATTTATGTTTTATGAACATAAACAGAGATTTGATACAAAAAAAAAAAATGAAAATTTAAAATAATATTTTTTGAGGTTTAAGAGGAATTTTCCATTTTCACATTGCTATGATATTACATTACATTTTGTGCTGCTACACAGACATCTTGTTCCATAAGCCTAAATGTATAATTACACCGAATTATGTATACTGGGAGACGAAAATATTTCTTGGTTGTCAAATGCGAGGGATTTTCAAATTTTCAAGAACGTAACACTGATACTTTCTAAATTGTTCCTTCAGAGACAGAGGAGAAGTAAAGTGTTATAGGCAGTGTTTAAAGGAATATGGTGGTTATTTTCTTAATATCTCGGTTTACACACGAGCTGACAACGTTTCGCAAAAATTATTTGAAGAGTGATTGTAAAATTAGACATCCCGCCGTATTCATTCTGCTCACTGCATATTAGAGTTGCTAATGCAGCATTAACTTCGTAAGAAAGCAGTAGAAAATCCTTCTCGCTAAGCATTTTATCGCTATGTTTTCGATGGGACCGAGTCATAATTTTATGAAATTCCAGGAATTCATTTTGTTTTGAATTTGACGATAAATAAAAATAATTTTTATCCCAGCAATAGGGGAAAAAATGGAACAACCGAGTCCTTGAACTACAATAAAATAATTATGACGGATTGAGTAAAATAAGTTTAACAATAAACTTTCACCACACCACCACCACCACCCAACATCCCCAAAAACCCGTATAATATGTGAAATGATTTGTTTCTGTATTATAAAATTACTTCTTGTACGTTTATTCTCAACTTTTATGGGTTTCGTTGGTAAACGCGAGATGAGGGGATGGGTGCTATGTCGCGACATAATGTCAATTTTTTATTACACTTTTATACTTTTTCGTGCATTTTTTTTCTTTTTTTCCTTCATAGGTAATCTTTTACTTACACTAAAATTGATTTGAGGTGTGTGCGTGTGTGTCAGTTGTAAACGCATGATATTCTTACATATAAACGGAAATTGGATTTTTGGTTGTAAGTTTTATGATGATTTTTTTTTTGTGTGCTAATAAAACCGTAAACGGCTGAATTATTGTAAAATATATCGAGGTAATTTACGGTTTATGTGGCTGAAAAACTGTCTAAAATTTTACAGTTATCAATTTAGATGCGGCTGTACAAAACTAGTCTCTTATCAAGATGTATAAGAAAAGCCAACATTCGTTTTACAAACATCTCTACTTCATGTACCACATATGTAAGAACAAAAAATGGAAAAATTTATAACACAACACAACATTGTATATAACGTGTATATACGACCAGAGTAGCAGTAGAAGAAAATCCAAAATGATTGATGATAGATGAGTTTGCTAAAAAAATAAAAAAAAAAATTAGCGTAACGTTTTAAGCGGCAAATAACTTTAATATACATTTAATCTATTTTTTTGTGTGCTTCTAGATTCTAGAATATGTATTTATGTATGTACGTACTATATACGAGATCCAAAAAGTGATTTACATAAAAATCCATTAAATTGTTTGTATTGTGTGTTTGGTCTAATTATTTGCAAATTTATGTTACAATCTATCAATGTTTTATGTAGGAATATATTTTGGTATAGAGCGGAACATTAGCTGGTGGTGGCATTTTTCAAAAATATTTTAGATTATGTTTCTTGATATGGATTTGATAGCTGTAGGGTTGATTGTATGTCTTCGGTAATAAATCAACTGAGGGCCATTTTTTGTTTCTTTTTGGGATGTTCGACCTTTTGCTAAATATATATACGAGAAGGATTTGCATGAAATTGTTAAAAGTATCCTCTTACATATGAATACTGAATCTAAGGGTTGGTTATTTAACATGATTTAATAAACCTATTTACGGTGAAACAATATAATCAATGCGGTAACCAGAGATTTTAATCAGTTAGATATATATAATTTCAATAGAATTTTCCAAAAGTATAGAATTTCACGAATTCTAAACCAACAGGATTTGGCAATGGTACCATTTTCAATTTGGTGTTGAATTGGTGGATTACGGATTTGTGTTAGGTTGCTGAGTGCTTCCGTCCCAGTGAAGAAATAGATCCTAAAAATAGCTAATATATTCTCAAAATTTTCTACTGGTTCCTACACACATTCACAAAATTATTAGGCACCTCTATTTTTTCACATTTTTAACCAATATTGACGATTTTTAAAATTATTTTTTTTTTAATATTTATTGACGGTACAACTGACAAACTTCTGAATTCTGCTTTCAGAAAAGTCTGAAACCAAAAAAAACGGGGTTTTAATCAGCATCAAAGCCACTATAGAATGAACTAAAAAGAAAAAAATTGGTTGAAAAATAACAAAATGGCGGTGTTTTTTCAAAAATCGACGTTTTTTGCCCCCGAAAACCTGCTGTAACTTAAAACATTGTATTACGTATTCAAAACGTATAAAATATAAATGTATAAAAATAAAATGTATAAAATGTCCCCCTCTACTTTTACATCTGTTTTGTAAGAGAGCAATGCATTAAAGCAGATGTTACTGTGAGAAAGTCGATGTAGCGAACTGAACGAAATTCATTGAAAAAACGACCTTGACGCGCCTTGCTATATTATGATCACTTTTTTTTTTTTTGAATTTCACTTTTATATTATTAAAACCATGTTCCTAAAGGTTTATTCTAACAAATTCTATCACAAAAAAAATTTCGATTTTTAAAATATTTGAAGGTGCTATAGGGGGCAAAGCTTAAAGAAGAATGGGAACTTCTACAGGGTGGAAACTGTTAGTTCGTTTTCTATTTTGAAATAAAACACAAAAAAGTGAAAATTTTTTATTGGTAATGAATGGTGGTTCTATGCCAATTATTACCATGTTTTGGAAATCTGCACGCAGCAGAACTCAATCAATTTTTGTTCAATCGACTTGAAAATTTAACTGTAGCTTCTTAAATAGATTTAAAATCGAAGTACATGAGTTTTTTTTTGATTAATTAAAAATTAAAAAAGATATACAACTTTTTATACGAAAATTATAGTCGAAAAATGAAACTTTTTCTTCAAACTTGTCTCAATTTTTTATTTTTTTGAATTTTTTAATTTCCTCATGTACTTCGATGCTAAAACTAATATATTTCATGAAAATATTTTATTTTTTGTTCCAGCAACAAATTTAAGACACTTCTACTGCGTGCAGCGGAGCGACTCTAGGCAAAATCATTTCTACTAAAGCTACTCTAGCGCCGCCATTTTGTATTTTTTTTTACATAAAATTTTTTTTTTTTGTTTACTTAAATATATGCCAAATATAGCCTAAAAGTTTTTTTTTCTCTAAACCCAACCCATTTCTCAAAATAAGATACCAAACTAAGCACTTGAAAATGGTAGGTCACAGTGGTGTTCTCCCTTAAATGGTCTGGTGGCCTCAATTTTTGAGTTAGTTGAATTTTGTATGAATACAAATAATGTTGATGGTAAATGCATCGTAATGTGGTTCGTTAAATGTTTAGTTCTTGTGAACGACCCCTGGTTGATGTGCTTGGTTCATTACGAACACTTTAACTAACAGCTCCCACTGTATCAGGAGAACAAATTGGATGAACATGTTGATACGGTCTACGACCTTAAACTGAACCAGTTTCTTCAAAACGATTAATAATTTTGCCATTTGCACGCTCAATAGGACGTCCATGTCGACCAAAACTATCACGTGATTTACGAAAAGTTGTTGTTTTTGAACGATTATTAACAAAATGCGTTGTTGTGTTGTTAGCGACTCCAATGATAAATGTCATATTTTTGACTTTTCATATTTCAAAGAATTTTTTAGAACAGATAACATTAAGTACTAAAATTCATTGATTGAAAAAAGGACTAGCAGATGGCCCACCCTGTAGTACCACTTCCTTCAGATTGGCAATCGATGCATATTTTCTTGTGCTGATCTTCCTCTATACAAGATCCCATAAATATTCAGTTAGGGTTAAATTCGAGCTCTGGATCAGCCATTCCAAAATAAAGTAATTGTGCTGGAATGGCTGATCCAGAGCCCGAATTTAACCCCAACTGAATATTTATGGAATCTTGTGTAGATGAAGAACAGCACAAGAAAATATGTAACGATTGCTAATCTGAAGGAAGTGGTACTAGAAGAATGAGAAGCTTTAAGTTCATCGATCTCTTGTGAAAGATTTAATAAGATGAATTGCAGAAGTAAGCAAATCAAGGCAGGCCAACAAAATATTACGGTTCTCAGTTGTACCGTTAATAAATATGGGGCGCCTAATAATTTTGTGAGTGTGTCTACATTAATTATTCTTAGTGCTTATAAGCTCAGTTACTAGAAATACAATGATATTGCATTTCATGATACAAGCATAATAGTAAATTCTTGAAACAATTAGGATTGCGGACTAATCTTCCAGTTGTGTCACAACAATATCCTTATTATTTAAAAATGTCAATCCTTTCTCACGCATTAGAATTACCAACAGTGGATTCGAGGCTAAATATGTATAAATATGTATCTAACGCGGATTGGTTGGAAACTCGATGAATTAGGTCTATTAATTCATAACATTGCACCACATCTGAAACAAATGCAAATCTAAGGTTTCTAACTGATTTAAATAAATTAAATTTGCAAATTATTACCTGTACTAAAGAGCAAAAGTCGCTTATCTGTATTTGAATAGTTTTGAGAAACTGAAGGTTAAAGTTTGAAAATCAAATGGGAAAACATTGAAATTATTATATGTATTACCTCATAAATAGTGGACAAATCTAATTATTTATGAGAAATTCATAAAAACCGCTTAAAGTCACTTAGGCGACTTTTACTTTTAAGTACAGATTTGATTCTGAAAGCAATTTTGCCTTAAACCTTTACAAAATGTAAACCAATAAATTGCTGATTGGCCGATTTACATTTGCACTTAACATATTGCGTTAACAAATTTAGGCACGGTGGTTAGCATGCTTGCTTTAAGCACCGGTGGCACCGGGTTCGATTTCGGGCGGGTGATGAAAAAATCACGGCTGGTTAAGGGTAGGATCAATGAATTAATCATTCATTATCCATTAAAAAAAAAAAATGATTACAAAACTTCAGCATGAAACGGTCCTCTGTGGGATGTAGCACCAGCGAGAAAAAAAGAAAATACGCTCACTGGCAGAGAAAACCACCTACAATTTTTTATGTTTTTAAGCGAATATCTTTTGAATAGCACTAGCTGGAAACTTGCAACAAAAACCAAATTTTGAGTCAATTTTCACAAACATAAACACAACAACAAACTCATTGTTGTCCAATAAAAAAATGTTAGTAGCGTATATTGCTTCCTTGAGCTCGAATAACCGCTCCGGTTAATAACTACCCGCTCCGTTCATCGCTTTTGAAAATCTGTTGTTCTATAGGATTCAAATCGAAATTCCTTGCAGGCTTTGCAAAAAATTATCGACTGTAAACAGTGCGTAGGGAAAAACACATTCTTCCCATATTCCGTAAATATAGCAAACGGCCGTTATAGATCCCGTTGGAACCATAACTGATCTGTCTCGAACCCTTTGATTGAAGGGGCTATACGCCATACTCGTTCTCATCCATCAGGAGACTGCAAACAAAGTCTTGATTCATCGGTGAACAATAATTAGCTCCAATCAGGTTCAGTTCAATTTTCATGTTTCCTGTCAAATTGTAACCGAGCAATCCTGTAACCTAGAATTCGATTTTTGTTTTAAGTTTCCAGCTAGTGCTGTTCGAAAGATATTTGCATATATCCGGTTGTATATCCGGTAGACCCGGTCTCTCCTATCACTACCATGGAAACATATGCTGCACTAGTAAGTGAAAAGAACGGCCCCAATTGATATGTTCGCGAGCAAATTTGAGTCGATCTTTGCAGTGGCGTGCTGTCAATTTTGGGCCTCTAGCGGGCCGTCATGGAGTGAAGTTGGCTTCCTTTTAGCGTCTTCTTACTATCCATGGACTAACAGCTACATCTCGAACTTGTCTTAGCTCCTACTACACATCGACGCACGTGAGAGGGCAATTTCGCAGTGAAGTTAGGACGATAAATCGATCGTCCCCCTCAGATGTACACCGATACGCACACTATTTTTGTTTTTCACCTATAAACACGTTTTCTATGATGTTTGTGTCATTCTGCTAAGATAGATTTATTGTCCTTGTAATTATTGTAGCACACGGTTTACACATATGTATATATGTTACTATCATAACAGCCAAAACATGTTACATAAATCAAAGAAAAAAGAAGTGTTCGTATATAATAAAAAAAATTCCTTGACGATCGAAATAAAAACGACTTAACACTGTTTATGAATTTAATGTTGATTTATGGCCACAGAAAAAGGAAAATAGTATCGAATAATTTTCTAGTCCAACGCGGTATTCCATTTTTATTATTTCTGTGCCATACAGAAAGTAGAAAAAAGACGTGGAAATAGTTTGAAAAATTAGCACAGACCCAACATATTCTAATTATCCTATAAAAAATTTTCTCCGAACGTAATGAAAAGTTGGAAAATAATTAGTTCAAGGCAATTATTTTCAATTTGGATTTAGTTGTATTGTACACGTTGTACATACTCTCATTTATTTAAATAAAAAAGCAATTATGAATTTTAGTTTATTTCATGGTGCGAATTAAAAATAAAAACGCTAAAAAACTCAATTGTCATGGTAATGTGTGTGAGGAAGTAATTTTCCAACTCTTAACGTGCCCTACATACAACCATTATAAAAGAGCAAAATAGTAAGCTCCCCTATTTATAAACTATTTGTGTTTTTTTTTTAAATATAGTAATAGTAAAATAATTATGAATTAATGACTTTAAGTTACAACAACAATGAAAATATTCAATAAAAATGTATTCAAAAGTGGTGTACGTACTTAGATATATACAAGCGGCGTATACATGAAGAAAATCAATCAGTTTTTTCGATCTGAATTCCCGTACGAGTACGTACAGTAAATTTTAGTTGTAGTTAACTAATAATGGGGAGTTTTTTTTTAAGTACATGGTGATTAGTGTAAAATTACTGTATTTAATATGTTAATGGCACATTTTGATTTGTGTTTGTGGCTGAAATGGTTATGGTGCTGGGTGGTTGTTTTAAATTAGTTTTAATCGGAGTCAATTTGATTCAACTGATTAATTTTATTTTATAATTATGTTGTAAAATGTGCACAATTTTTTTTTTTCAGGTACTTAGTAATTGTGTTTATAATACATAGTGATATCTGAGTCAGCAGTCAAGGTTAGAATGCGACAGAACTTTATCTTAAAATCCTTCGGGGGAATGAGTAATATAAAATACATTTTCTATAATGCCACTATGATATTTCGTCTGTGCTTTAATCGAGCCAACACGTTTAAAAGTTATTGAGGTTTACCTAGTTAATCTTAGGTTGTCCGAAAATATTAAAAATGTTAATACTTAACAGCAGAAACTTGAAATCTCGAGATTTTCACTCGATCCCACAAACAAGGAAATCCTCTATAAATTTTGAAAAATAAATGTTTTGATTCTCGTCATTTTGAACTTATTATTTTTATTTACTCACCGCACGCGCTGACTTCTATTACAAATTGCCAAAACTGACAATTCACAGCCCGGTTGGTCGGATACCAATACACACTGCTCGATTTCGTGAGTTGCTCGGAAGTTCGGATGGAATTTCCATCCGGCATTAACCGATAAATTTAGTCGGACGACAAGTCTACACACTATCCTATTTTACATTCTGTAGGCCCTTTAAGTCTCAATCCTTCACGCATAATACTCAGAAAAACTGCGAATAAAGGTTTGTTACATCCATATAGATATCAGGCTCAAAATATATATAACCAAAAAATTCAAAGATTTATAAAAACTTAATTAGCGGTGCCACAACATAAACCTCCGCTTTCTCATATACAAGAGACACAATTGAACTAATATCTTCTACACCTTCTAATAAGAGGGGTTAAGAGGTGTGAATAATTCAGGTCTAGGTTATGGTGCAATTAGATCTAGAAGCGTTAAACTAAACATACAAACAATTATCGCAGTAGTCGCGTTTTCCTTTTGAGCGACAACACAGATGGAGAGATCGTCAAAGCCAAGATACGCTAGAACGTTTGGCATAACAGACAATAGAATACGAAAAGCAGCGACGTGCATATGAGGAGCCTGAAGAAGCTAAACAACGGAGAGCACGCAGACTGCATATCAAGTTCGACTATCAAGATCAAATCAAAGAGCTACTCAATCTGAGCAACAGGCTGCAGCAAGTCATCAGCAAGCAGCTGATCAAGTTCGATTATCAAGATTAAATCAAAGGGTTAAAGAATCTGAGCAACAGGCTGCAGCACCAAGAACTAAACAACAAGCCGAAGAATCTGATGAGCAGGCTACAGCAAATCATTAACAATCTTCCCTACAAAGGCAGCGACTAAGAAATCCACGATTTTCAGTACTTCCTACTCATGTCACATTCATTGAAAGTGATGTGGCTATTCACAGTTGTAGCTTTATGGACCAAGAATGCATCTATTGTCAATCTCTCAACTTTCTCACAGAAAAATCAACAGATTACTGCTGTCACAAAGGGTACAAGTACAAGAGACATATTTTTCCACCATATCTCCTGGAGCTTTTAAGTAATCCAGCACATCCTCGGTATCGAAATTTTCATGAAAATATCCGCTCATATAATTCGGTCGTAGCATTTGCATTCATGGGCCTGAAATCGACAACTTAGTAAGACGTGGTCCATATGTATTTCGTGTGCACGGACAAATCTAATATGCTCAATTCTACTTCATCGACTCCGGAATGGTAAATGTAGATCGATTGCAACATTCAGCAAATCAACGACTTAACAGCAATATTATTCAGCATTTAGACCGCTTAACTCAACAAAACAACGTTTACGCAAAAGCTTATCGCATGCTTGGTGAAGTAGAGCAAGAGGAGCAACAGTGAGCTGCTACTAACAATCATTCGACACCAATTGTATACATGGTATTTCGACGTGATCGCAACACTGACAGACGACATTACAATTTACCAACCGTCGGCGAAGTTCCAATGAACTTTCGCTCTGCTGATGGTGAACCTCCATCCATGAGTTGCAGCACAACCGTTCATCAATTTAAACATTATGAGTCCACATTTAGATCCTATAATATATGTTCTATTTTATCCTTGAAGCAGGTTGGTAACCGAAAATGCAAATTAATCCGAACAATTGTTCTGGTAGACTAAGAACACAAATGACGCTTCTTCAGTGGAAAGTCGCTCAAATAGCTGTTAGAGTTGGTCTATTCAATCCGATATTATATGGCGGAAAATTGTTTCAGCAATTGGCTGTCGATTCACACCTTCAAGTCGAGGCGATTAACCTTAATTTCGTTCGACATCAACAGGGCCGTTTGCGTGTAGAACAGTACCGCGGACTAATGGATTATTTGAACGACTCAGCTGTTAGACTAGGGAAAACTCTTGGTCGCTCTGTTATTCTTCCAACATCATTTCAAGGTTCGCCACGAAACATGAGAGAAAAGTACCACGACGCAATAGCTAGTGTGGTAAAATTTAGCAAGCCCGATCATTTCATTACAATGACTTGCAATTCAAATTGGCCTCAAATCCATAACAATCTTTTTGAAGGCCAACAACCAAGCGACAGACCGAATCTAATAGCGCATGTATTAAGCATCAAGTTAAAAGCACCTTCCTGATGCGCAGATGGTATATTTTCAAGACGGACAAAACGAACAAGCAATGAAGCTGAGAATCGTTTTACACATTTGACTGTATGGTTCGACTTATAAAATCGAGGGCGTCTTAGAATCGAGAAAATACGTTAAGTATGACATCACGTGTTATTCCTCAGGCTATGAAGAAACCCTAAAAATAATAAACATGATATGTTTTTTGGTTTTATAGCTCAGGAAGTTTGTACTAAAATACTAAATAGTTCAGAGAAATACAAAAATCTTCTCTGAACGGTACACGGCACAAACTGCGAAGACCTCAAATGCCGAAGAATTAAATTGTGCATAAAATTATAAAATATATTTTTTAAATTTAGTTCCGATACGTACCGTAGTAGCGCATGACATATTATTTTCTAGCTCGATGTTTGATGAAATTGTGGCAATTATTCTCTTCATTTGCTTTTCACCTTTCGTGGTTTCGTGGTCCGGATAACTATCAAATAATACCGTTGTCTTACTACCATAATGCTTCAAAACATAATTCCCTTATATTCCGTTGAGTATCATCATTAAATAAAAATTAATTTTGACGATGCAAATAGTTCAATGGAGAAACTCCACCGAATTTATGACAAAAGTTTCGTTATTTATTTAAATCTGTCGTAACTGATGATAAAACAGGAGAGTATGAATAGTACGTAGCAACTAAGGTCCAACCGTCTCAATGAAAGCTTCCTCGTCAATTTTGATTGAATGTGAAGGTTTTGCACTTGAGTTTTTTTTATTTAGTGAATATAATTCGCTAAGTCAGTACGTTCTGGCCTCATACTTAATGTATGAAGTTAGAATTGTATTTTTGTAGTTTGGTCGTAGCTGCCTGAAGAGTAATCCGATTTTTTTGTTCGTGCGAACTTTTCAGTACGAATCCAAACTACCACATAGAAAAGTAATGGAAGGTTTTCTTTTGGGGTCGATACACTTTGTATCTTGGGTTAAAGTATGGGGAAATTTTCATATTTCTACTTTTTTCGTTAATATATTATAAATGATTGGCCTCTTCATTTTTTCTGATTAACAAGTCGAAAAATGTTGTGAATGCCAATGAAAGAATCTTATTGCTTATTAATATTTTCCACCAGTATACACATTGGAAAAATTGGTTCTTTCCACAAAAATATAAATTTCCACAATTTTCATTCATAAAATACGAATAATTAAAATCAATCAACATAAACAGTAATCTAACAGAAAATGGTAACAACTGGTAAACCTCTTACAGGAGTGGTCAAATTAAATGTTTGCAACTAGGTATAACTTTGCAAAGTAGTATCGAAACGACACCTTTCGAAGCTTTGTTGGGCGTTAAAATGAGGAACCCCGAAGATGGAATCGGCAAAGGCCATTTTAAGAGTGAACAAAATTTGGTACTTTTAATTGAGATACATAAAAAAATAAAAGTAACCCTGGTTACTTTGTGTTATACACAAACCCACAGTAGTCGCTTACACACATACGTACGTAGGCGGTACAAAAAAATGTTGCCATCAAATAAAAACAATAATAATCATAAAATTTAACAGTAGACACTTAAGACAACAAAAAGAAAAACTTTCAACATAATAATAAGACACTCAATTTCTATTATAAAAGTAAATGACAACAACAAGAAATGCTCATCTTCAAACTGAATAAAATATAAAAATTATTCTCAAACAATATTTTTTTTTTTTTTTTGTAACGTGCTTTCTTTTTTCCACTTTAACTTTTTGCTACATTTCCACTCTCGAAGATTATAAATTGTGTATTGTCTTAATACATAAAATTCCATACAAAGTTTGTTCGCATTTTTAGTTAAAATGAAAATCTAAATAAAGTTTTTCCGAACTTTAAAAAACAAAAAAAAAATTTGTAGAAAATTTATAAAATGAAAATGTATGTTAGTGTATTGAGAGGAAATCAACATTTCTCTATTTTCATCAATTTCCAATTCATTGAAGATAAATTGATATCTTGAAAATTAAAAAAAAAAAAAAAAATTAGAAATTGGTATAATCAGATTTTACTTCTTTGTATTGTTGATAAATATCCTCCCCTCAAATATTTTATTTTTATTTATTTTTTTGATAAA
This sequence comes from Tipula helvola, assembly GCA_963556165.1. Taxonomy (NCBI): domain Eukaryota; kingdom Metazoa; phylum Arthropoda; class Insecta; order Diptera; family Tipulidae; genus Tipula; species Tipula helvola. The sequence goes on along the minus strand of OY744482.1, from coordinate 386,403,304 downwards.
GATTCAATAAATTGCAGATTAAATCAGAATATGTGACAACTTTCTTTGTTTCCTTCTGCCTAAGCATTATCAGATGTTTTCTTCCTTTTTTATTTTACTATTTGGACAGGAAGATAAACGTCATATATGTATTGGATAATTTCCGTTCCCATTGGTGTGATAAGTTTGTCAAACATTAAATTTTGCAGCTTACACCCTTATATTGTAGGTAAATGTGTTGAAATGAAAAATCGTTTCTTATATTACAACGCGACGAGTGTATAAACATAGTACATAGCCCGCATGGGATTTCATCTGTCATATAAAATTTCAGATGATAAACAAACGTAAAAAAATGCCGTAAATTTTGGTCTAATTATCCAGTCTGATTATCTAATTTTGTACACACATACACACACATACAATCACATTCAATGGCACGAGCTGTTGTTGTTAAATTACGTGCAATTATTCTTTTCAATTCTCAATATTCTACACTCCAATTATACATTGAATTTATGTAAATAAATCATTAATTATTATAAAACATTAAAATTGCATTTAATTTGCATAATTATTTTGTATTAAATACAGTCTACAGTTGGAGTATGTACTTATTGTTGAAATTTTCAGGTTTTTTCCTCAATTTGTCACAATAATTACGAGTTCAATTGAAATATAAATTATTGAATTGGAATTAATTTTATTCCAATTTTTTTATTTTTTTTTTGTGTATAACTAATGGTTTTTGTATTTTGGTTGTTTGAGAATTGATTGGACACACAATTAGTGTAATAATATCGCGGATATTTCAGTTCGGGGGATACCCATCATCATGTAGTACATATTTTTTTTTTGGATTTATTGCATAAACCATTGGAGATTGGATAATTATGCTAATTAGTCGTTGAATTAAATTTGTGGAATCCAGGGTCGCGGTTTTATTGGAAGAATGGTAACGTTGTACATTTGAATATGTGAAACATTAAAACATTTTTTTATTTATACTTGGTATTTATGAGCCTGCGTTGCTAAATAACGTAACGATGTCATACCATGCATACTATTAGTTGGTACCGCTATCATTTAGAATAACATGATCATAGGAATTATTATAGAAAAATTTTGTAGTATCAGTGCATCGTTGGCAGAATTTTCACACCAAGTTTTTGACGGCGCATCAAAAATAATCCGGAGTTTAGTTTCTTAGTTCAATTGTAAATAATTAAATTGACGTTTGATAATAATTGTGTGCATCACTTTTATAGCTTACACTGTATATGATTTAATGTACTATACTTTTACACCGGTCAACTAAAGTCTAGTATCAAAATTAATACACATGGAGTCTTACATATGTCTTCAATAACAAATTGGATAATTTAATAAGTGTGGCATGTAGTAACATCATATTGGTACAAAATAGGGAGGAAATAGGCTTGGTCGCTGAATTTTTTTTTCTTGCAAAATTGATTGTTTCATTTCCTCTGTCATTTGGATCTTGTAAACGTGTAGAGCTATATTTTTTCTTAAACATCCTCATGTGCTGCTCTACTTATAAGAGCGAGCTCAATTATTTGTGTGTTTTGAAAAACAATACAGTCAAGTTAACTATATGTTTTGAGGCCCATCTCGGAAGAGAGGCAAATTATCCAAAAAAGTAATAAAAATCACAAAAAAGATCTTTGTATAATAATGTCAATATTAACAATAAATCAGTTAGATCGATTAAATTCCATTTAAAACACACACAGATTGACCCAAAATGAAGTTCTACTTTGAAAATGAGCAATATAAATCTGTTGCACTTGTCCCATTAGCTATGTAACTATACTAGATATGGCTACCGTAATAATATAAGTGATGCCTTTAACAGTTTAAATCTTTCTTAAGTAAATTGCGACAAAAGGCATTCTTCGTTGTAATTTTTTCACCTGTTTGAAAACGAAACAAATAGCCAAACTTAAAAAAATACAATATCCAGAGCCAACCGCAGAGAAAAATACCTCGCCTTATGATATTATAAATAGAGAAGGTCTGAAACCTTTTATATAAAAAATTTCCCATAAAAGTGTTTAAGAAAAAATTATTTTCAATGCATGCATGTACAAACAAAATTTTTAAAGGAACAAATTTAAAAAAAAATGTCGAAATACCCCAAAATTACAATTATTAGAAAAATAAAAAATTAAAACTCTAGTCATATACTTTAAATTAATCTAAATATATTTTTTTTAACCGTCGGAATTTAGAAATTTGCTGAGAAAATAGGTATTAGTTACAAGGTTCGAACCTTAAAGATTCGTAAAATTTAAAAAATTCAAAAGTTTCAAAATAACCAAATCAATGAAAAATATCAAAAAAAAACCGAAAATTTAAAAACTTTCAGAAAATTAAAATTTTGAAGTTCCTATCTAAATTTATTCGATCACATTATTATTGAACGAGTTCACTTTAATAATTCTGCAAAATATATAAAGGTGTTCAGAACTCCGTTCGGAAATTTACTGGCATACCGGAACTCATCAAAAGTCAACTCAGTCGAGCCTGCAACTCAGCTACAAAATCGATCTCCCTAACTGAACTCCTTCTTCCCTTAATCAACGCCAAATTCAAACCAACAACTGACAAATAACTCCATTTTCAGCTCAATCTAAACGCAATCAATAAACCAACCTCCACACGAAACCTAAATTTATTCACCAATTCAATCCCAAACCAGCTTTTAAGTCAACCCTTTACTCAACATCAAATTCAACGCCTAATTCAATCCCTAAATTTAAATTCAAAGCCCTACTCAATCCTCAAATCCATAAGGTCCGAAAAACTACATGCGTACATAAATTAAACTTATAACAACTCAACCCCGATTCAGCCGCAACTCGTATTTCAACTAAGCCGTTAAGTCAACCTCAAACTCATAAAATCTCAAGTCCCAAATCAACAAGTTCCTGAAACTACATGGTTTAACGAACGGAACTCAAATCAACTCAAGCTAACTCATCCCTCAATTTAACTTCCAAATAAATCCCAAGTAAACTACTCACTCAACTCTAACTCAACTCCAATTCAACTTCAACTCAACCCGCAAAGCAACCCCCATAAAAACCGTCAACTCAATCTTCAACCTAGCACATCTAAAAAATTAAAGGGAAAAATACAAGGGAAGTTGTAGCACTCTGTGAGACATTAACGAGACCATTTTATTGTCGGCAGTCAAGCCCTTTTTATGTGTTAAAACCACCACTTAATTTAACCTAAAAAAGCCTTTTTTTCGATATTTTTCAGCTTATATTCCACTTTTTCTGATAAAACAAATTGGTAATTATTCCTCACAAAAAGTACAAGTAATCCATACTAAATTAGACTATGAGGGTTGTATCTCTATATATTTAGGGGATAAAATTACCTTTTTTTTTGCAAATTAAGGGGTTATTTTAACCTCTAAAAAGGGCTTGGTTGCCGATTAAAAAATGGTTTCGTTAATGTCTCACAGAGTGCTACAACTTAGAATTTTTTTTATAATTTTTTGAATTTGACAGTTCAAAAGGTTCCCTTGTTAGTTTACCCCATCTTCTTGACGTACAGATTACAAGAGCTTTTCAGTTCTCTGTCTGGACCATAGAAACGCATTGTCGAAAAACTCCAAATCGGACAAGCCGTTCTCTTAAAATACCGTGGATTCATTCATCCAGACCTCTTGATTGAGTTGAGGTTCACGAGTGACCTGACCATTAAATTCGAGCTAACTTGGGGTTGAGAGAGAGAGAGAGCTCAGTTGGAGTTAAGTGAAGAGAGAGTTGAGTCTGGAGTTGGGAGTTAGCTTCAGTTCAGTTTGGAAAATTTTGATTTTGGAATTGAGTTGAGCGATGGATTTGGGGTCGAATAGAGTCTGAGTTGATTCTACCATTCAGTTTGAGATTTATTTGAGTTTGAAGTTAGTTTGAATTGGTCTGAGTTGTGTTCATTGTATTCACACATGTAGTTTCGAGCCATGTGGATTATTTTATTGAGTTGACCGTTAATTTTTTGTTTATTGAGTCGGGGGTTGTGTTGAAGCTTGAGTTGGGGTTGATTTTAGGTTTAAGTTGAGAATTGAGTTAAGGTCTTGTTGGGGTCTAATAGGCGTTGAGTTGAAAATGAGTTGGGCTTACCTTAAAAAAAACAACATTCAAAACACAAAAATCATAAAATTAAAACATGACTTCCAAAAATGTGATTTGATGTATTTTTTACCAAATACATTTAAAAGAAATCGATTTGGACTGTTTTCATCGAACGACAAAAGTAGCTTTAAAGAGTAGATAAAATCAAGACTCTGTGGATTGTATGCCAAAATTAATGACCCATTTCGTGAAAGTAAAAAATCAATGAAATATTTTTTTTTTTTTTTTTTTTTTTTTTAATCAATTTTTTTTAATTGGGTGCAGAGCGGACTTATTAACGGTCCTAGCTCCTTGTAACTGTCAGAGCTTCTGCACCCAATGCGCGATCCTGCAAGTACAGTCAAACCTGTTTTTGTGCGGTCTGTTTTTATGCGATTTTTTTTTACCCGATTATTTTCTAAGCGATTTTTTTTGTGCGATTTTTTTTATGCGCCATAATTCATATACCGCTTAAAAAAAATCGCAAAAAAAATATCGCATAAACAAAAAATCGCATAAAAAACGACCGCACAAAAACAGGTTTGACTGTAAAGATTAATAGCTACCTTAAATTTATTCATTTTATATTCCTTCGGAAATTTGAAATGTATTAGCGAATTCCACTTTTTTGATGTTCGGTATATAAATTCGCGCTTGATTTCTTCAGTTCGAGGTTTCGGGAGCTTCACCGTAAACCTATGTGCATTGGTTGTTCCTCTTGTTACTCTTGTTGTTGTAACGAATGGTGGTATTTTCTCCGATAGTTCTGCAGAACATTTACCATGTAAGCATCTGTAGAAGACGCAGAGTTCTGCAACATCTCTGCGATGCTGTAAGCTGTCTAGTTCTTGAGTAAGTCTGGGATTCCGTATTATTCTGATAGCGCGGCGTTGAACCCTGTCCAATAAGTGGAGGGTGGTACCAGACGCACCTCCCCAAACTTGACAGCAATACTCTATACATGGTCGGATGAAGGTTTTATATATCTGGAGAACTTGATGCGATTTGAAAAACCTTCTGCATCGATTCAGGAACCCGATTTTTTTTGAAGCTGATTTAGCCAATGCAACAATGTGTTCATTCCATTTGAGTTTGTTACTTATTTGAACACCAAGCAGTCGAATTGAGTCGCAACCCATAAGGATATGGTTTTTTACCACAAATGGGTAGTCGTTGCGACTTTTTTTTACGTGAGAATGTGCATATTTGTGTCTTTTTCTCGTTAAATTGTACTAAGTTGTTGTTACCCCACTCAAATATTGTACTTAAATCGGAATTAAGAGAAGTTACGACTTCTGACCGTTTATTATTTAGATCTGTAATGCTAGGCTCCGCCTCGAATGAAATAGAAGAATGCAATGTGGCATCATCCGCAAAGCTATGGATAGGGTTTACAGTGCTATCCAGCAAATCGTTGATGTATAGCAAAAACAGGGCCGGTGACAAAGGTGACCCCTGAGGGACTCCGGCATTTGGGGAGTGCGTCGATGATGATCTCCCATTAAGCACGACGCTGATTTTTCGGTCATTGAGATAGCTTTTAATCCACCTGGTGGTCATCGAGTCCAGCCCGTATGCCACAAGTTTACAAATAAGATTCTCATGCCACACCTTATCAAAAGCCTTGGATATATCCAAGGCGATTGCAAAGGCCTCTCCGTGGTGTTCTAGGGCGAGATTCCATTTGTTCGTGACATACGTCAGGAGATCGGTCGTGGATCGGCTTTCACGAAAGCCGTATTGTCTATCCGAAATTAGTTTGCTAATTTCAAAATATTTAACTATATGTTGATTGACGCATTTCTCAAAGACCTTAGCGACGGCTGGCACAATTGATATTGGTCGGTAGCTTGAAGGGTCAGTTTTGTCACAACTCCGTTTCAGCACGGGTTGCACCATTGCATTCTTCCAGGCGTTCGGGTAGTGACCTTGCTTATATGAAAGTAGGAAAATTTTAGATAATATTGGAGCCAAGTCACTGGCAAACTCCTTCAATATTCGAACTGGAATTCCATCAGGTCCGGTGGCCTTGTTTGCATTCATTGACTTCAGATTAGTAATGACAATTTCCTCCGAGATGACGACGGGGCTCATTTTAGAACCACAATATGGAATTAATGGAGGTCTAATTCCATCTTGGACAACTAATGTCGAGTTCGATTTGAAGACGCTCGCCAATAAGTCAGCTTGTAAATATGGATCCACCACCAAGGCGCCGTCAGCACGTTTCAATGCTGAAACAGATGTTTTCGAAATATTTGCAACCGATGCGACCATGTGGTAAAAGTTGCGATCGGAGATTTTCAACTCGGAAGCCACATTGGCTTTCTTGCTGTCGGCTCTTTTTGCTTCTCTACCACAGATTTTTTTGCAGGTGTTCCGTATCGTTTTGTATTCCTCATAAGAAATTTCGTTGCGTTTATATTTTTTGTGTGCCGCTTTATTTTGTTTGGCAGCTTTGGCGGCTTCTTTTGAAAATATTTTAAAATTTTGATTGGGATCGGAAAATGATGAGGGTATAAATTTATTCATTCCATGTAAGACCGTGTCAGTAAAACTGGAAACGGCGTCGTCGATGTTGTTGTTATGTAGGCAATGGCGTTCCCAAGGGAAATGTTGAAAAAATGACCGTAAACCATCAAAATCAGCTTTATTAAAATGCCAAAGACGCCTTGGCTGCTGTCTAGATTCTAGTGGTGTTTCGACAGATATTTTTGTGGTTATTAAGTTATGGTCAGAATTTCCAATTCCAGTTTCGACATGGGCCTCCATGGAATGAGGGATTGATGTCAGACAGAGATCCAGAATATGAACTCCTCTAGAATTTTGGCATTCAAATGTCGACTCACTAACAATCTGTGTGAGGTCATGCGAAACGGCAAGCCATTCCGCATGGCGCCCAGCGACATTTGTATCTTTATGATTCAACCATTGTTTATGGTGGGCATTAAAGTCACCGACCATAATTAATTCGCATTCAGGATGTTGATTGCGAATATCGTCACATTTGTCTGATAAGCCCTCGAAAAAGCTAATCGTTTCTGAATCCGTCTGATTAGGAGATCTGTACAAGCTAATTAAAAAAATGAGTTTATTAGGAAGAGAAATTTTAAGCACAATAGTTTGAGCGGTTTTTGAAAATATTTCGTACTTTTTGTGTCTTGAGTACGGTATGTGGTTTTTACCGAAGATGCACACTCCACGTTGCAACTCAAAAGCTTGTTCGAACTGGTAGCGCTTGAAGTAGAATTCGTTTTCGTAGATGTTCGACGATACTTTTGTTTCCGTTAGAACTAATATGTCGGGTTTACGTGATTCGAGATGTTGATGTGCGCAATTTTTGTTAGTCACGAGACCTCTGACATTGGTATAATGGATGTTAAGGCTATTAATTGTGTCTTTACGAGGATTATGCCTCGCCCCGCGATCCGAAGAGACATGTTTCGGGGATTTTCTTTTATTATTATTCATATCAAAAATAAATCATTTTTGTACGGAAAAATGTTGAAAAACCGACCCAACAAAAAATATAAAATAAAATAATAAAATTTCAAAAAATAAATTATATTAAAAAATGAACGCGGGCAAAATTATATATGAACTAAAATAATTGTTAAAATAAAAAAATAAAACATTTTTACGGATGCTGGGTATTAACCCAGCGATCCAACCATTTTAGTCGCCTCCTACGACAAGCAGTGGATGCTGTGGTGGTATTCTAAGGATATCATCATGATCGTTCGGTGCACTTTACGAATCATGAGAGTGCCCCCCGACCACAGGGGCTAAAATAAAAAATATTAAAAGCCTACCATCATTCCCCCCTACTCCAGAATACTAAATCGTTGAGAGGACTAATTACTATCAAAATTTCCAGCCAGAAATGCGTAGATATCAATACTGCAGAATTTATGCAATCGTGTTTTACGGTATTTACATAGATTAGGTTAGGTCAGGTTAATATTTCGCTCCAAAGAAGACCGTACGGAGACAAACTGGTCCATAGCCATACCACCAATTATTTTTTTCTGTATTCTCATTGAAACCATTTTCAACTGTTGGGAAGGCGCTTAATACACTTGAGACTTGACGTCCATCCTATTGAGGTCCGTCAGGTCATTTAAAAGGAGTATCCCTAGACATTTTAGTCTGTATTGGACCATGTGAAGATACTAGGTACAAAAAAGATTGAGGCACTGTCTCATCTTCCTCCTCATCTTCACAACTGCGACCGTAGTCATGTTAGAAGAAACCAAATTTACCTGCATGCCAATAATCCTGACCTGACACCACTGAAGTGAGATCAGTTGTCTAGAACTCTTCTTAAAGCAGTAGTTTAGATGATGCAAGGGATTTAATATTACTTCTGCTATTTGTGATAGGCCAGGTAAAGCAAGCTCTTACGATTTAAATATTGTCTGTACTATTGAAACTACCTATCACACATATTAGATGAATGTTGAACTGATCTATCATCTGGTTAAGAGATGAGAACAGTTCTGGACTACTTTCAATGTGAGTAGATGTGATTGAAGCGCTTTAATGGCAGTCGAACTGACTGTAAAAATGTAAATATCATTGGTTGATATTACGTTATTCCCAGACCAGTCCACGCTTTCGTTTATCGCAGTTACTTCAGCTTGAAAAATGCTACAAATAAACGGGAAGATAAAAGGAGACTTCACAGAACTTTCCACTACCAACTTTCCCATTTCTTTTTGACCATCCAGAACTGCAACCTAGTTCTAGAACTGCATCCATCAGCCAGTCCTCCCTGGAGGGGATCACAATTCGATACTTTACGTCAAAAGATAGTGTCGGGATACTATCCCGTCGCATAGTCGGTATTTTTTAGGAATCTCTGTATTTTCCAGAATAGGTGAGTGATCTGTGTTATTGTAAGTATGGCAGGATAAGCTGACAATGGTTTGCGTATGTTGGCTTAAGGAGTTAGATGTAGCCGAGCCTCCAATGATTGGATGGATTTGCTCATCAGTACATCTATAATCCACGGGGAGGCTTCTTTGAACTTTCATCGCCTTACCGAGAGCGGGCCACTAGGCTGTTACCCCTATAATAGAATGAGTCAGGTAGTACCCCCAATGGGCAATCAATCGAATAGTATTTCAGTATTTTGGATTTTCAATGATGGTTTGAATTGTACCACTTGCTCAAGATTTCACACATGTCATATCGCATCACGGCGTCTAAGTCGCTAGTGCTAATTATGTAGCATTAACATATCCAGTTGAAAGAACTTAAACTACGAATCTACTGGATTTAGATCTTTGTAATATTATGCATGCAAGTGAATTTTTTTCAAATTGGACCTTCTAAGAGCTGAAATCAAAACTAATCTAATGTTATAACTACGACATTGAAAATTTCGACCAGAATTTCAAAAATCGTATATAGAACCCACTTCGATTATTCGTTACAACCTGAGTCGGTGGGAATTTGGGAACTAACCCTCATGAATTAAACAATATTTTGGAAATGAGGCGAAACTAAATTTTCGGGTGACTTGAAAAAACAAACCTTGAATCAAGTACAACTAAGAAGTAGGTTTATGATGTCCATAAAGGGGCACCTAAATTAAGTTTTGCATCGTTACAATCTTTCGAATTTATTATTCAAAATTGTTTGTCGCCGAAATATTTACGACACCATTTAAGTAACACGCACACACCCACAAATACAAAAAATGATTAAAGACATAAATAAAAGGTAAAAATGCATAACTAAAGTTTTATTAAGTCATCAAATAGCCATTAAAGGTATATAAACTCATCAAATTTTTATGTGAGTTAAAAAAAGCTCAAGTCGAACACAATTTTTATCCGAAAAGCTTAATGTCTCGAGTTGAATGAACATTTTGTCTGCGATTTTGAATAAATCTCTACCTAAACAATACGCAACATTTGTTTTTAAATATTGTACACCCATAATGAGCATAAATTAAGAGAACATCGAACACCATAAATCATTAATCTAAAAACTAACATACTTCCATACTTTATATAAATTAAACAACATAAACAAAAAACCTGATTTAACAACTATCCCAGATTTATCTCAATATTATCCATAACATACACATACGAAATCGTTTGACCTAATTCGTAATCTAAATATGTAAAAATACAACTTTTAAACTGGAGCTTTTTATGTGTGTTTGTATGTAACGAGTAAATTTTTATTTTTTTATCCTCATCCTCTTTTAGGGTGTAAAGCTATTATAACTAGAAACTAGGTAACCAGGTCGGTGCACAGTATACAAATATATAGATCACATACTAAAGTCATTCCGAGTAATTATTTTAAAACGGTTTGATTTTAAATTAAGATAGAGAGAAAAATAGGAAACTGTTGTGTATATATTCATTGTGTGCTGGAAACGCTTTAGGGAAATTTTTATTTTTTGTTTTTGTAATAAATTTGCATAAATTTTCAGTGTAACTAAAAACTATGCTCTATTTTGTTTCTGGCGATGACATTTTATTCCTATAAACAGAGAAAGACCAGAGCTATCGATATATGTATGCGTACACAGTTAATTGGGCATGATGATTAAATTTTGTTCTGTAATCAATTTTCATTTAGACGAATTCACATACACACACAAACAGATAGACACGGTATTAGACATAAAAAAGGACATACTTAAAAAATACATAAACGAATATACAAGAGGGATAATACTTAGGGATGAAATTATTCAAGTGATGATTATAACCATAATAATACGTTATGTTGATGGCTTTTCATATATACTCTCGTATACGAACAATCGAGTAAAGCCGTTTTCCATTTCTTTTTTTTTTGGTACTTGTTGTTGTACTTTTTTGTATATTATCTCTCTTTGGATAATTATGTTATACAAAAGTATCCAAAACCCATAATACCATGTGGTTTTTAGGAGATATACATACGTAAAGAGTCGGCTTTAATACTTTTTGGATCTTATTTTAAGATTAACTTAATGAGTTTGAATCGTGTGCATATATAAAGCGACCACTTATTATTGTTAAACAATGTACATACATATGTACATTGAGTATATGAGATGCGAACGATTATAAATACGAGAAAAAAGTTTTGTTCTTTTACAACAACAAGCTTTTTGATCAATTTTTTGTTATTGTTGTTTTTCGTTACAGTTATTTAATTCGTTTGAACAGTCACGACTAAAAAGTTCATTATTTTAATGGGCGATGGGTCGAAGGAATTGATTTCAATCTTGGATACCAAAAGCAGTTGGGCATCGTATATTTTAAAATTTCTAGCTATTCGATGAATTTTGCAAGGATTACATTACAATAAAAAACACTTCCTGTGAATGCTCTCCCTTTCGTCCCGTTTTTAATTAGCCCAACATTTTTTTAGCTTAAAAGGTCGAATTGTTTTTCCAATTTATTTCTCTTATTAAGGATTAAATTTAAATACCGAATTACATACATATAGGAGTAGGGTTGGTATCGTGATCCAAAAAAAAAAAAAAAAATCGAGATTTATTTTAAGTTTCCCATAGGAGTATACTTAAATACCAAAGTACTTCCTTTTTCAACATTAATTTGTACACCCATACCTCACTTTGCGACAGTAATTCGTTCCATAAAAATGCGTCTTGTAAATAAACTTGCAACATAATTAAATAACCTTGACGTATTTCCGGAAAGAAAACATTTAAGTAACGATGCAACAAATAATTTAAGCGACGCAAAACTGAAATTTGGTAGTGACAAATGTACCGTCGCAATTCGAAACGTCGCAACTCGAAACGTCGAAAATCGAGGTATTGGTGTAATTAACACATTAGTTTGTAATTAATCTTAATTGATAACCAGAGTCCAGAAGCGCGCAATGGTGAAAAGCCACCTTTTGAGTGTTCCACCTTTAACGAGACAGTTGGCAGTGTTTGATAGCATTATACTAAAAATCGAAATACTCTAAAACTTTAAGGAACAATCAGACAACAACAGAAAACATTTAGGTACAGATTTTATCGAATGTGAGACAGTTTTTAACAAATACGAAGTAAAGGTGAAGTGATGGCTCGATTATTGAATGAGTAAATGAGTTTCTATCCAACGTGTCATTTTCATTCACCAGTTCGTTAAATCAAAGCAACCACAATACGACGGCAGAACCACATATAGTTTTATACGATTCCCAAATCTAAATTTACCAAAAATCTGCGTTAGATATACGGATAACACGATTTTGCATTCTGGTGTCATTATCCAAAGCTATACGCTGATGCTCTTATTGCTACAGTTTCAGGTAAACATCTGAACCTTTTATCCGATTTAATACAACAGCCCTACTTATAGTGCATTTCCAAGAAGAACAATGACTGGAAACTATCCAACACTAAACAAGGTTACAGTGCCGGACAGATACATCATTCGGAACATTCACGATCTCCTCGGTTACTAGGAACTAGTTATGTTTCAACAATCGATCTAGTGCGGCCACAAAGGCTTTGCCGTATAGATTAAACTTCTCGCCGAAGACATGACAAAATTCACGCTGCCCAAGGCCATCAAGATGCTACGACGCACTTCCTATGCATATTAAATTTTTACAGGACTTTAATTTCAAATATGCTTTAATTCTTCTCGGCTAAACTCCATCAAGGGTACATACTCAAATCAAGGCCATGTCAGACCAGTTCATTTGGAATGGAATCAAAAAAGACGTGAAACAGATGGCTGGTAACAAAACGCTTCGTTGAGATCTATTTGGGTATCGTTGGTCACTTACCAATCTACGAAGGACAACGTTCTTGCATTACCTTGATTACACCTGTATCGTCCGTTTTCGAGGCCCTAAAACCATTGTTATCGATGAAGCGAGATTAGGGTATTTTATTGTAAGGTTTCATAGAACACTAATGGAAGAAGATTATGTATCAATTCTGCCGACAATCACAGTCAATTTCAGTCAATTGCATAGTAACAAATTTCTACAAGCGAATTAGTTGATAAATAGAAATTGCCTTTAAGGAAGACGAAGCACCATCTAGGACAACAACACCACCAAAATAAATTATCGACCAAGGGCGTGTGGCTAATATACGTTGTAATTGGAACATTCAACCCGCATCCAAAGGATTTAACATGAAAGCAACATTTTAGACTAAGACACAACATTTGATCCAACACACAGTAATTGGAACTTTTTTGGATCATAATTCTGCACTTCTCAACCCTCATAAAAGAAATGTTTAATAAGACATTTTGAAAATTGTACTTTCCTACGTTAGACGACCCACAGCCTATTCCCTTAGTCGTATCGTTTGACACTTCAAAAACCTGTGAATTTTTATACTTGATACCATAATTATTAGTCTCAAGACCTATTTTAATTGTTGGTCTCCATTCAAGTACAAAAAATCCAAAACGATTGTCAAACAATCACTAAACACCAAATGACTTAATCACCATCCACCCCTCATTTTCTAATAAAAGCGTACAAATTAATGTTTAAAATATCCAAGTTTATGTTTGTCACTGGAAAGAAAAATTCGAACCATTTTCAATTAACATTCAACTGTAAAACTAAGTTTATTTCAATTTTCCCTCTAAAAGGAAAAAAAAAAGTTTAAAATTTACAGCGACACAAACAACAAGCAGCAACGAGAGGGTAAAAAACTAATTTCATACAGCAAAAAAAGCTCAACTCATTTTATTTTTATTCTCAAATCCATGTACTTGAAACGTGATAAATTATTTTTCATTAAAAATTAATACAAAATAAAATTTATTATAATTTTTCTAGCAACAAGAATTTCCCAACAACAACAACAACAATAAAATAAAAAATCAAATCTTAAAAACTGAAAGCTTTATTTCAGTGTTTTTTCAGGGAAATTGAAAAGTTTATGAAAATAATGATGATGTTGACGACAACAATAATAATAAGAATAATAACGATAATAATGATGATGACGATAATATGATGACGATATTTACTATGATTAGGTTTCGTTGCAAAATTTTCCTCATCTAATTTTGTTGGTGGTAAAATTTTAATGAAAAACCATTAAAACAAATCATACAATAATAAAATAGAGCCAACAACAATCTTAATAATAAAACAAAAACAACAAAAAAGGACATGAAAAATTAAGAAAATCATGCGGAATATAATGTACGAAGACGAACTAGCGCAGAGAAGAAAAGATGCAAAGTGGAAAGTAATTTTTCTTTTGTGTTATTTTCTTCTTATTCGCCGTTTTCTTTTTTTTTTTTTTAACACTATGATTAATTACTTGAGATTTTTTTTCTGTTTTGTCTTTTAAGCAATGTCATTAAGAAATCTAATACTTAAAGAATTTTAATTGATTTTCATTTCAAAAAAAAAATTTTTTTTTTTGTCTTTGTAGTGCGCGCTCTTACAAATTTTCACAATAGATATTTTAAATACTGGAAGCTTTGGAATTTTAATATATTAGATCGTTATACTTATTTGGAACAAGATATATTGATTTTTAGTGTTAAAAAGTACATATTGGAATTTGAATTAGACATTTCGAGATCAGAGTTTAGCTAAATCATTTTAAAGGACCCCGGATAGCTCGTATGGGAAATGGATTCCTGCTAATTTGGCGGAATTTTTGATATATTTGGAGTAATTTAGATTAAACTTGTCTATCAGCACGAAGTTAAAAATAACATGATTTTGAGGTACAGCGGACATCAAACCGTGAAAGAAAAGCAAATATGGAGTTTTCAGAGTTGGAACTAATTTTTTGACTTCTTCCAAATATACTAAAATTGATTGAAAATAGCTGGGGCCCATGATCCATATGAATTGTGCAGTGTCCTCTTTGCTTTTGTATCCACGCGAATCTAAATTTATTGTTAAGCCTGAAACTATGCAACCAATGAAAATATTATTGGAGAAAAATACGTCAATTTATAAATTCTTTATATGGAACCAGAAGTGGTGGTATGGGCTCCAGGAATTCTATTAAAAAACATTGCAATCAAAAAACGAAAGACTTCTCAGTCATAAAATTTCCCATTCAAATATTATGACTAAAATTTCTTTTAATAAGGAACTTCAGTCCAAAAAAAAAGATGGGTTGGTCAGAAAACAGTTTGACTTAAATGCCTTTAGTGGTTCAGTCAAACGATTAAAAATGAATTCCAGGCAAAATTTTTGTAAACAATCAAATTAATGTTATGGTTCGTTCAGGCTATGGCTGCGTCCGAAACGGTTTAGAATATTCTGGAAAATGCAAGCAAACTTACTAAAAGGTATTCCAATCCAAATGTTTGTGACTGGAGTACCTTTCAAGAAAGTTGTTCAGTTCAAATAAATAAAAGGCATTTCAGT
This sequence comes from Tipula helvola, assembly GCA_963556165.1. Classification (NCBI taxonomy): domain Eukaryota; kingdom Metazoa; phylum Arthropoda; class Insecta; order Diptera; family Tipulidae; genus Tipula; species Tipula helvola. The sequence goes on along the minus strand of OY744482.1, from coordinate 386,387,834 downwards.
CAAACTGTTTTCTGACCGAAACACCTTTTTTTGATCCTCCCTCTGAAGGTCGCGCAAAAATATCGTTACACCAAAATATTCATGAAATTTTAATGTATAACATGTCATAGCCTGACCTGCCTATACCTATTTCTACGAATTGGTAATCAAGCCTCATCAAAAATTTTGTAGTGCACGTGTTCTTCTATTGTCATTTTTTTTTTGTCGGAAACTTCACTTTAGTACCGGATGTCATGTTTTAATTTTATGATTTTTATGTTTTTAGTGTGTCGCACTGAGTAAAACAAACAATTTATTCAACATGGTTTTGCTGTTGTTGTTAGTAGTCGTGACTAGGTGAGGATGTCTGGGCTTGTCCGACTTGTTTTTTTTTTTTTTTTTGATAATCTCTTTGTAGAAGTTGGACGTTGAGTTTGCGGTTGAGTTGAGCCTTGAATTGGGATCCATTTGCAGCCTGAATTGAGGTTAAATTACAGTTTAGATCACAATTGGGTTTAGAATTTAGCTGAAGTCGAATTAGGGTTGAATAGGATTTGAGTTGAAGTTGACTTTTATCTCACTAAGTGGGTTGGTTGGAGATTAATTGGGGGTCGAGTGGAGGGTTTAGTGAGAGGTTAGATTGAGTTAATTTAAAGTGAGTTCATTTATGCATGTAGCTTTCGAATCAAGTTAATTTGGGAATTTAATTGGATGTTGAGTTGGGGTCCAGTTAGCTTGCGGTGGGGTTGAGTGAGGGGTTTGATTGGTAAATTATATGGGGGTTGATTTGTAGATTGAATTAGGAATTGGGTTTGGGATTTTGTTAAAAGTTCATTTTAAAGTTAGTTTGAGGTTAAATTTGTGATTGAGTTGCGATTGATATGGAGGTTAAACTGAATATTGAGTTAAAAGCTGCAGTTAACGATTAATTTAAAAAATGAGCATATTTTCAGAACCGGAGTCCTACTCATGAGGTTTGAGCTTTTTTATTTTGCGGTTCAAATTGTTGTCATTGGTCAGACATAATAATTGTTTGAGACATTCCAAAGCGAACAATTCATCTCGAAATCTACAGGCTGAGAACACGTTCTCCACCGGAATGAGTTTGGACCTTGGAGAAAATATGTTTATTGAAATCTGATTATTGTTAACAGAAATTGATCATTGTTTGAAAAGAAGGGTTTCGGTTAGAAGAAAGCAGAATGTTTTATTTGATTTGATACATTGGGCAAACAAGTTTAGAGAATTGTCATGTTACTGTGTTACTATTTAGTCTATTACAAAACCTTACCATATCTGCATAATCTGAAATATCAAAATTAATTACATAGGAGCATTTGACACCGGACCAGTTTTTACGACAAGGCAGAAATACCATCTCTGGTGTCGATTGAACGGCTGATCATAATATTATTTAGATTTTACTTTAGGATTGACCGCTCTTTCTGGAGCTATCTGAAAAATTTTTAAATACGGTAAATAATCACCGAAGTAGAAAACTGTGTCCGAATCTCGGTGAAAGGAACTGGTATTATGTAGTATGGCACATAGTGCGCGGTTGTGAGAGACGTACTATTCTACGTGATATTTAATCAGAGTTTGAGGACGAAAAGGAGTAGAAACTTCCTAAATAATTTACTCCTGGTCGGTTTATTAATGCTCTTGGGACTCAAAAAACACAGACAAATTGCTTTAGGAACTCCTTGGCTACAGTTTTAGCTGTCTGGTTGGGCAGTACAAAAGCAAAGGAATAGGTTTGGAAAGAAAAGCACTTGCCTCTAATAGATTTGGCTTTATTGGTTTACGGGTAATTAAATGTTCCAGATAAGTTGTTTTTCGGGAAGGAACTGACACTTATTTGGCTTGATCCTTAGATTGTATAAACGATTCGAATCAAACCAAACGCCCGTTAAACCAAACGGCATCCGTTTAAATTGGAAATGCCCGTATAAAGTACTGAAAGCTTCCTTTTCTTTATCCTAATCTTGCATTTTGGTCTGATGGTAACCGTTAGTCAAATCAACTGTTCTAGAGTTCCCACTATATTTGTTCATCGTTATTCCGTTTTGGAAATGCAACAAGAGGAAAATTCGAGGGGTTGTGGTTTGGCTCAACAATATCGATTCGGGTAATCTGTATGAACTTTGATAAATTGGTACCGACTCTGTGTAGAGTGAATGGGGAGAAACTTAAAAACCAATAACTTGGTCTTTTACCAATGATATTATTTCGACGGTACATTGTCTTGGTGGTTGATGAAGGAGAAAGATCATCAAATTGCGTTTTTCCTTCATTTCGACCTTCATGCTAAAATAGGTAAACTGATCGAGGTGTGTACCTTTTGTCTCGGTGTTAGATAGCAGCTTTACGGTCAAACAGAACTTCGGTAAAATATGTAGCAGCTGAAATATAATCGGCCTCGGTGCGGCATTCATAGATTCAAAGTTATTTTTTTTAACTAATCACATGTTGTTTAAATAGTGTGTTGAACCGTTCAAATTTGAGAGATTGATAAACGAATCCCAAAAAGTGCCTCCAATACCAGAAATTGGGCTGTAAATTACTTTATCGACTATGATTCCCATAACTATATATACTAGAAACCGATCTTAACCACTTTGTAATAATTGCAGACGATTTAAAAAAAATTTGTTATACCTATGCAATAAATCAAAAGCACAAAACGGATTGAATTAATGGTCAGTTAAAAAATGTCAGTCTAGCAATGATTTGTAATATGAGTATAATTGTTTTAATTGAATATAAAAACTTCAAATCTGTCCATCTAGCTGGCATAAATATTATATATATGTACGTGTATAAAGCTTACATTATCAACATATCCTGTTCAAATAAATTATAAAAGCTCGAGGAAATAAAAAAAATATCCAACCAACCATAAAAGCATAACATAACTTTTATTTTCGCCACCCTCGAGATTAAGTGTTACTCCATAGATAAGAAACGTATTCATACATACATACATATACTGTGCGGTAAACATATCTCTCGAACACATCATCCATATAGTCGATTTTTGTTTTTTTCAATTTCCGGTATTTTTCTCGGGAAAACTAACGAACGAAAAGAAAAGAAAAATTTCAATCTAATTAACAGTAAACACTAATTTCTTGATAAATAAATTACAAAAGAAAACCATTAAATTTAATATCAAATTCCAGTACAACAACAATAATAAGACGATACGAACAGTAAAAATCTCCTGTTACCCCATGTTACATATGTATGAAGAATTGTCGATGTATAGAAAAGAAAATTTTTATCTCGTCTGAAACATTTTCTTTTTTTTTCGTCGTTTTTGTTATATTCATCCTCGGAAAAATCAAAAAGGAATAAAAAACCTTTTCCATATTATATTCAGCCATATACTACACACAAAACATAAACTAATTTTCATCAAACAAATATAATAGACAACAAATTTTCCTCGTCGTATATAAATACCATTTTCCAATGCTTTTCTTTATTTAATGGGTGTGTGTGTGTGGGTACTTTTTATATGCGTGTTTGTGTGTGTGTAATATGTATAGACAAAGATGCGTGTTAAATGTAATGTGATATTCAACTCGTTACACAAATAAAATACCGACACACACACAAGAATAAGATGGAAATGAAAAATAAAAAACACCGATGGAGAAAATTCCATCACAGACGCCTCAAAAACTGATGAGGAGGATGATGATGATGATACTGATATACATTTTTGCCTTTTTTGTGTGGAAGTGTGCCTTGGTATAATAATAAATAGTGGATAGGAGAGGTACGCGCTGGCTTTTAAAATATAGAAAATAGGTGAGACTAGGTAAATAAAAGTACTACGGTGAATACAGGGTTACAAATATTTTATAATTTTTTAAATTTGGATTTAACACTTCAATGAAAGATTTGAGAAATCTTACATTTACGATAAATATCTAAACTTGTACCTTTAGTCACAAGTGATGTTGAGTTGTTTGTAGAATCAACCTCTCTCAACCCTTTCTAAACAACTTTTGTTGTTCACCCTATGGGACAGCTAATATTTGATGCCGTACGGAGCACCAACATGTACTAATAGAATATTTTTGTAATAAGCAAGGAATTGAAAAATATCATCTATTTGAGCAATCGTCCAGCTCACTCCTCTGCACTTTCCAGCTGATAACTACGCTTATACACACGTACATTGTTTATTTGATATCTTCCCATTAAGATATTTTATTTATAACTCGGAGATAAGAATTTAGCTCACATGCTTAGCGTAGTTTAGCTGAAATGTAAAATGGGCCTAAATAGCTATAATGATGTCTGGAGTCTTACATTACTATGTAAGACGCCATATTCCGAAATACGGACACGTTAAGTGTTAATCCTGATATTTACGTTGCTAATAAGAAGTCAATTCATGAACTTCTCTTCAGTGAAAATCCTAACAATTCATCTCAAGTTAACGACCAGTCACTACTACTAATCAGTATCCAGTAGATTTGTTTCATCAAGATTTACCACAATTAAAGTTGTCAAATTATAAACCATTCCATCAATGTCGAGAGGTTTAAACCGAAATATAGGTCACATGTTTCACCAATGCGCCTTACAGCGTAAACGGTTCTGTTACAAATGCGGGTACAAGGATGTTACGGTAGCTGAATGTCCTAATTGTGCGGGAAATGCTCCACGGGACTAGATGCATGCTTGGAATCTGAGTACCACGGGAAGTACATATATTGAAGACCCAGAATATTGTTAAATTCTGATCTTGTTGCAAGGATAAAAAACTTTTGGACGAAAAACAAAGGGAACGCATACGCCGATATTGGAATAAATTAGGAGCCTTCGATTAAACATTATCTCTTCTGCTATTACGAACAACCCAACCGATAATATGCCTTATGCCGATGGGTTAATCGATGGGCAGCTGTATCACGGTCTACTGGACAGCGGCGCTAATGTTAATAATTTAGGGGCAGTTTGGGAACAATTTTTACATATGATACAACTGTCACGCTTACGGTACATCATTGGCCTACAATTATCCCCACGGCTAGTGGAGAATCTGCACGAGTTTTTGGGTATATCGACGTACTGGTCACTTTGGGTTATTTCTCGTTCCTATATTGCAACATCCTTTGTATCTTGGAATTGATTTCTAGAACAAATTTCGCTTCCAGACCATACCACTACAAGATGGCAGTCATTCTAATAGTTCATGTAATTCTCATATCTTACCTCAAATCAATGATATATTTGTTACTGATCACGAATTATTGATCAATTGTCATCTTGTTCAAACCTGGGACTTGGCAGAACACATCGCTTCTTCAAATTCACTGACGATAAACCTATAAAGCATCGTTTTTATCCTGTTTCTCAAGCACGACTTTATTTAGATGGCAAGCGTCTGAACAAAGTAACTCAAAGCCTTATTATACGTCTTGATCATACGCGTTACATTTGTGATTTCGACGTTAAGGTTTATGTCGTTGAACCCGAGATAAAACATCATTTACTTACTTCAAACTCTTTGCCATCTCCCATAAATTACACAATCGTGTTTTCATCTATTTGGACGATCTGCTGATTATCTCAGCGAAATTGAAAATGCTCGCCATTTTGATCTACTTGCATAAGTCACGGCATTACTGGCAGCTGCTTAAATAGCAAGTTAAATATTTAGGTTTTATGGTTGGTGATGGCTGCTCCGAACCGATCTGCATGTGACCCGAACAATTGTAGATTTTCATTGGCGGATTGTAGAAGATCCGCTGATTTATATAGGAATGTGCGGATGGTCAAGGTGTTGAAAAACCGATTGCATTTTTCTCGCAAAAATTAATTGATGCTCAGAGAAATTACTCTGTCACTGAACTGGAATGCTTTTCTACAAATGAAAACATGAGAAAATTCAGATTTTATATTGATGGTTACCATTTCATCATTATAACGGAAAATGATATATTTTGTATTTGCTAATGGCTCAACTTTTGATACTCATCACGTTCGACACTCATTCTAAAGCTTTTGAACCTAGTATTGAAACTTTCGACGTTAATAATTCTTGTTTCCAAATTGATCTTAGTTCTTCTGATTTCAAAGATTCGCTGCATGTAGAATTTCTAACTTCCTTAAAATCTAAACCAAGTTAACATTGTAATCTTTGAGTGGTTGATGATACAATTTATTTCACCAATATTTGCAATATTTCAATACTACGTTAGTAACTAGGACGTTACAAAACCATATCTTTCATCTAATTGAAACTCTTGAGTCTAATTTAACTAAACCGAGTTTGCCAATTATCTACAGGAGATTACGGCCGCTATGCGAAATTCAATACACTCTGCTACCGGACTTTTTGTTCATTACCTTATGTTTGGTCAGCATAAGAATCTCGATAGCTCTGACTGAATACAAGCTCTTGAAAAAAAGAGAATTCAACTTTTTGGAAGATTGTTCTGTTGGTATCCAACCTGCTGATCGGCTCTCGCTAGTACAAGAGTGTTGTCAAAATTCAACCCGGCTTACATAGAGCGATTGATAAAATATAATAGTGGACCCTAGCACTCTGCCTTGTGGAACCCCAGCAAAGATTTTGTATAAATTGTGGATGCGCTGTTATATTTCTCCAAACACTTTCATTCGAGAAGATAATTTTTAATGATTACAGAAAAAAATTCGGTAACTATGTACCAAGTCCTTTGTGCCACACTTTATCGAAAGCTAGCGCAACATTTAAATCAATTGCAGAACAAAATCCATGTTCAAGAATAAATTTTTTCTCATTCAAAATTAGTTTAAATTTGTGCAGGAGCAGTTTTCTGAATAGCTTAGAGAGAGTCGGTAGTAAACTGATTAGATGATATTAGATGAGGTTAATCTTGTTTCATCTTTAACAGGTTTTGAAATCATTATTTTTTGTGAAATTTTCCAGACTTCAGGAAAGTAGCCTGTTCTTATTATAGCGTTGAAAATTTATGTTATTTGTTTGATACGTTTTTCCGGAAGATTTTTAAGTCGCTTATCAAATCATTCCCTTAGCGCCATTTTTGCTTAATTTACTCGATGAGAAAATCCCAGGAAGCGAGCATCAAAATGACCAAAACACCCTAATTCCCTACTTTTTCCAAAACGGGAACATTTTTCGGATAACTTAGGTCTAGTAACAATTTCTGGTATATGTAGGTCATTTTGATGCTTGCTTCACGATTTTCTCAAGAAAATTCGGAAAATCTCTTATACAATCCTCATAATATTAGATTGTTATAGAATATTTGATCAAATGATAATAACTTACTGTAAGATTAAAACCAAAATTTATTAAACCTGTAAAACATTTCGTCTTATTTAAACATCTTTTTTATGATTTCTCCATTTATTATTTATAAGAAAATTTCATTAAAACCAGCCTTTCAGCTTTTACGCTACCACATGTCCGAATAATTGTTGTCGTTAATTTTTAGGACTGATTTCAGACAAATTTCATGTTTGAGTAGAGAATTATGAAATATGTCCAAAAAAATTCTATTTTCTATAACAGATTTAAGTCAAACTTAAGGGAGAACACCACTGTGACCTACCATTTTCAAGTGCTTAGTTTGGTATTTTTTTTTTTTCAGGAATGGGTTAGGTTTAGAGAAAAAAAAAACTTTTAGGCTACATTTGGCATATATTTAAGTAAACAAAAAAAAATGTATGTAAAAAAGAATACAAAATGGCGGCGCAAGAGTAGCTTTAGTAGAAGTGATTTTGCCTCGAGTCGCTCCACTGCACGCATTAGAAGTGTCTTAAATTTGTTTCTGGAACAAAAATATAAAATATTTTCATGAAATATATTAGTTTTAGCATCGAAGAAGTACCTGAGGAAATTAAAAAATTCGAAAAAACAAAAAATAGAGATAAGTTTGAAGAAAAAGTTTCATTTTTCGACTATAATTTTCGTATAAAAAGTCGTATATCTCTTTTAATTTTTAATGAATCAAAAAAATCTCAGGTACTTCGATTTTAAATCTACCTATTTAAGAAGCTACAGTTAAAATTTCAAGTCGATTGAACAAAAATTGATTGAGTTCTGCTGCGTGCAGATTTCCAAAACACGGTTTCGAGAAAAACGCGTTTAAAGTTTTTGGTATCAATAACTTCTCAATAAGAGCTCTCAGGAAAATGCTTGAAAACCTTATTAAAAAAAATTATTTTAGCTATAAACGAATTTGTATTATATTTTTGAGGGTCTAAAGGATTTTTTAAAGGCAAAAAAAAATCGATTTTTTGAAAATCTTACAGTGGTGTTCTCCCTTAAGGTAACAGATTTAAGACAAAGCAACCAGTGGATAAGTAGCTTTTAGAATTCTTACTATTTCTTGTTTTTTTTTATTACCTACTTAGGTGGCTGTGACCGGATGAACTCTATATTTCTAACATACCTTTCCTTCCCTTCTGCTATGGTTGTGTACAAACGGTGCACGGTGGGCCCGGTATCCCCCGGGAGACTTGCTACAGGCTTGGTCGTGTATTTACATTTTCAGAAATATCCCAAAAATCTGATTCATCAAACTAATAAATGTTATTTCAGAATGCAGTTTTCATTTTCAATAAATCATAAAAGTCGATAAGAAATGTATTGTTATTGTGTTACTAACTTGGCTATAATTAGTGTTTGTAACCGGGTCAATTTCTGTCATTATTAACTAAAGCTATCCAAATCCTTTGTATTTTGAATCGGAGAGGCCCGGCCATATCCGAGAGATTTTGCTTATATCTTAGTCGAACATTCCAATTAATCAATCAAATCTCAGTTGGCCAATAAGTTAGGTGGCCAGTAGATATGTGATCTAATTTTTCATCTTGCTTACATTTTTACAGTAATTAACTTGAATGTTTCGGTGAAGAATAAACTGCAGATGTGGTGCATTTTTCTGTCCATTCCTCCAGACAGATGCTAGTGGCTTGTATACACTCCTCACTTTATTTTTGGAGTTTGCTTTTATCCAGCTCATACTTGCTGCTGGTATGCAGGCTACCACGCATTACACAAACAGCCGGTAGTTTGCAGTAGTTTTGCGAATATCAATATTCCAGAAAGCTGGTACATTTTAAAACCGATTCACGTTTGTGTGGCTCATCCACTAAGACTTTTAACCTGCGACTTCCTAAACAACAAATAGGTACCTGAGGTGATGGATCGCATGTTTAGGCATAGTTTTTATTACTTCAGTTTCCAGCTCAATTTCTCAACTTTAAAGAATGTTTGAGAATGCGATATTCGTGATAACTTTTCGATTACTCGTCTACACGTTATCTTATTACTTAGAGAAGGGTACTATTGGTAGTGTATGTACAAAAAACTAGAAAAGATATGTTTTTTACAAACCCTACTCTCAATTAATGTAAGAAATAAAAAATAATTGAAAAGAGTTATATGCTATTTCCATCAAATGTTTTAATAAGTTTTGAAGAGTTATTCAAATTTGATAAGGAATTCTTTATTCATTTGCTCAGAAGTAAAGCAAATTATTCATCCATTCATTTAAAATTGGGGAATAATTAAATACTTTACCAAAGATTTATACGGCCCGAGTCCCAACAGCAGGTACAAAGCAATTGCTTGAAGACAGTATATGAGCTCTATATTCACAATCGTATTTACATTAGGAAAATTCCAAATATTATGGTTTGTTGATTTTTAAATATAATTTACCAGTTTAGATGTAATCAAGCAATACGAAAAATTCTCTGAAAACGCTTAACCGAGTTTGGTTAATTTGAACTGTCCTTTTAATAATGGGGTTTCAAAAGAAATTTAGAAATTTATGAATTCTAGGTATTGTAAGCATTTAAACTAAATTTCTTAAAAATTATTTTTTTTTTGTCGTTTTAGGTAAGACGATTTGAACTTCTAGCCAACATAAAGGATGCATCGTTTAAAAGTGACCAAGTGTAAGTTAAAAGTCAAATATTACTTATGCTATTGTAAACACAATCTACATACATCTAATCCACTTAACAAATAATCATAAATGAATATTCACAAAGCTCTGATTCTAATGCCATAATCGGATTTTGATTGAATAAAAAATCAAAACTCTTTACTATACCAAATACCAAACAGAAAATAGTTATCGTAAAACTATAAAATAACAAAACGATTTAATCAGAAATGATGAATAATTCTCTCGCTCGTGTTATGCATATCCATGCATATAACCAACACTTTAAAACTATTTAATCATATGCATTAAAACTATCAAGTAGTAATGATAATAAAACAACATAAAATATTGAAACTGATTATGAAAATGTGATAATAAAAATAGTGTGCAGATAGATAATACATGCATAACAGATAACCAAAACTATAATAACACAATACATAATAGTGAATGGTTGTGTTGTGACTATAAAATGATTGATAAATCGAGGATTATTTACATAAAATATTGAGTTGATAACTTTATTTTAAAATTCAGACAAATTAAAGGGAATGAGTTTTCAGCAATATTTTTGGCATAGTTGTGGATGATATTGTTTGCGGAATGGGTTAATTGTTAAAATTTGTTCGTTATTATTTAGTGGTTTTGTGGGATTAACCGGGTTTTAAAAGTATACTTAATACAATTTCTTCACATTATTGTTATTCAATTTCATGATTTAATTTATGAAAATAACACAAACACATTATAGTATACCAATGCCAGAATACCAAATTGTTGTAGCAAATAACAAATTATTATTCAAATTTATTATGGCGAGTATTATTTCGAGAGATCAATCTAAGGGTACGACTGATAAGTATTTTCATATTTTCTAGTGAAATTATTTCTGTTACTAAGTATGGATCTAACCATAATGAATCCATCCAGATTTCCAATTTCTAAAATTTTACTTAAGTCTTGTCGTCGTATTGTTTTGATCTTTCTTTGCATTTCATTAGATTATCGCGAGCTGCTTTATTTTGAACTGTTGAAGTTTAAATTTCAAATCGTAAAAATAATCATCGTAATTATAGAGAATATAGACATTTTTTGAAATTGGATCTGGTATGTTTGCGGTTTAAATTTAAAAACTAATTCGTATGGCATAAACTGTGTGTGGGATGTGCGGGATGTAGTGTTTTATGAAAATGTAGTATACTGTACTGTAACCACAAATCCCAATACACCGAGCAATATTTTAAATATAACTTCGTAGGTATTCGGCAAAGGTTTTATGGGTACCCTCAAGTGCTACATTACGTTGCTGATGATAAGCCCTAGTATTTAACTTTTGGATTTTTAACGTTTACAAATTTGTTTGAAAAGATTACCGATAAAATTTGATTCCTAGCACGTTACCAGGTGTATAAATATGAAACTGGAATTTTTTAGTTCATCGTATGATAATGATTAAGAGTATTTTATTCAAAGTATTGCCCATTATTAGTTATACATTTTTCTCATCTTTTTGGCAATGCGTAGATGCCACACCAAAAAAACTGTTCTTCTTTTGAGGCAAACCAGTTATCGAAGCCATTGCCCGTGCCCCATCGATGCAAAAAAGTGGTAATCCAACGGAGCCAAGTTTGGCGAGTAAGCCGCTTGTGAAAATATTTCCCAATTAAGTGCTTCCAACGTTTTCATGACCGGTTTTGCTTTGTGTGATGGTGCATTATCATGAAGCAAATCACTATGTGTTCCCTTTTATCATATTCTGGTAGTTTTTCCCGCAAAGCTCGACTCAAATTGATCAATTAAAAGTAAAAAAGGGAGTTACAAATACAGTAAATTACATAAAATACTTAATTTATCTTAGGATTGCAAATAGTTTTTCTACGTCTTGCGTTGTAGTTAAATACTGTTTGAGGGCTTTGGAGAAGACAGAGAAACTGCCAGCCATTCTAATTTCAATTGGTAAATTATTGAAGATGATGGGTGAAATCACACTAAAGAAACGTCTACGGAAATCTGACCTCCAGTTAGGTATAGGTTTTCTGTATTGAGAGTTCAATCGAAGCCTATAGCCAGAGCAAGAGATAAAATTATATTATTCAAAATGCCCGAAAGATGGGCCAAGAAGGAGACAGCGCATCATGAAACGTCATTAACCGGAAAATATGTTTCTGTCGAACCAAAAGCGAATTCATAAGTGTTTTACAGGCACCACCACAACACGCTAGCCCATAAAGGAGAATAAAATCCACTAGGGCATAAAAAACTAACCTACGTAGGTATAACGGACAAAAGAGGCGTACGACAAACATCTTCCTCGAAACTAGTAAAAGTTTATGTTTCAATCCTTGAAATGTGGGCCTTCCAATTTAGGTATGAATCAATCAAAATACCCAGATATCTAATCACTAATCTTAAAACATCCAAACGAAGAACAAGTCTGAGCTCTGTTACAGCCAAAACCATGGTAAGATAGAGCATCAGGCAAATCCTGGTTTTCCCTAAAATGTACCATTTTAGTTTTCTCACTCAGAAGTAAGTTGTGGGCTTTAAGCCATTCCGGCAGTATAATTAAATCGTGTTCGATCCCTGATATGTTGACCTGTTTGCTTACCCCAGAGTACACAAACGAAAAATCGTCCGCAAAAACCAAAATGCCGACCGAAAATTCCATTCACCTAAATAAGGAATAACAGGCAGGGTCCCAACACCGAGCCCTGAGGAACTCCTGTCATAATTGATAGTTCACCACTTAGATGATGATTCATACGCACTACTTGGGATCGACCAGATAGGAAACTACACAACCAGCTGTAAATTATTCCGCGAAATCCACAGCAAAAAAGTTTCCTTAAAGAACCGTATGGTCCACTCTGTCAAAAGCTTTAGTCATGTCGACAAACAGAGCAGAAGACTTCAGCCCTAGATCGATGCTCCCACTTATTTGTTCAAGGACTGTTAAAATAGCTTGTTCCATGTTTTTATTTTTTCTAAACCCGGATTGCAGTGGAGACAGAAAATTATTTTTACTCAGGAAAAGTACCAACCTACTTTTCATAGCCTTTCCAAAAACTTTGGAAAAAATGGAAAGAAGAAATATTGGTCGGTAATTATCTAAACTCGATTTAACATTTTTCTTACAAATTGGGACAACTACAGCTCGTTTTAAGGATAATGGAAAAATACCTGTATTGACAATTAAATTCATGGTGCAACTCAAGACATCCACAAGATAACAAGCATCTTCTTAACTAATACATTTGAAACACCATCTAATCCAGGCGACGAATTATTTTTAAGCGAATTGATAATTGCATATAATTCACCCGAGGAGATCGGGAAAAAATCGGGAAATCCAAGAAACGATTTCGCTTCACGAGCTATTTTCGGCTTTCGATAACTAAGGTAGAAAACACTTTTCCGGATTAACTATTAAATTATTTTCTAAGATTTGTAAATATTTCGGTTAAATTTTTAATATGATCAAATGTATTTTTACCATAAGTATATCACAATTGTCGCGATTTACCAAAGATTCAGGCCTTATTCATCAGCCTCTGAAACGTATCCTGCTCATTACGAAACCCCATGGTCATTCGAGTAAACTGGTATATCCGGTGTCATTACAAAATGCAGTCTTTTCACTATCTTCCGGAACAATGGGGACCTAGTGATAACCATTTGCAAGGTTAATAATAAAAAAATAATGGGATCGACCAAGTCTATCAGAAATATTCGTTATATTCGGTAAAGGAAATATGTCAGGAACGGTTACATCGTTTAATTTTCGATAATCTATCTACCATTTATTTTTTCTGCATTCATGTCAGATATCTGTTTATATAACTCTTTTTTATACCTCAGAAGGTCTGATAATCGATGGGGTACAATCTGGAATTCATTCATTTTTCCCTGGTTCTGGAATTCAGAGCTCAACCATTTGATATAGCAATTTTCCAACTCTATTTGAAAAGGTCTTCACATACTCAAAGCGTTGTGGTTTAATACAATTTAATTCTAATTGAATCGATTCTCATGAACATTTTGAAGAAAATTGGGTTTTCATAAGACTCAAGCACAAGCTTGACTTTGTGTAAATCCAAAAGTTCTTTTTTTCCCGTATTTTTCAAAGAATCGTGAACCATGTCACTACAAGAAAGAAATCTTTGGAGATTATTGGAAGGTCCGTCAAATTGCGGAATAATTTTTAACGCTAAATTATCATCTAACTCGGCCATTTCACCGATTTCTAAATTTGAAATAAAACCTTTTTCAAAATGATTGTAATTTAGTAAACAATTTAAATTGTCACTTGATTTGGAAACATTGCAACATAAATGTTTCTTATTTAACATACATTTTGTCCTTCTTACTATTTTAACAGAAATAATTTTAAAAGCGAAATTGTTATTGTCAGATTCAACAACTGGAAGTCGACACAGTTTTTGACATTGTTCTTAGTTTTAACCTGAACCTTACCTTATGGCAGCTGGCTCATTGCACGGCCAATTAAAAAGTGCACTCATGTCAGGTAATCAATTTCATCGTTATTTGTTGTGGAGCATATTGGTCGAGAGTTGTGAAGGGTTTCTCATTTGAACAATTAACGTTGACAATCTAAAAATTCAGATACTTCTTGCAAATAATTCTTAGCACCAACAAAATTGGTACATACCATTATTGCAGTAAATTATATGGCAAAGATCACGACGATTGATAAATCTTCTTAAAGCACCTAAAAATAATTTTGTGCTTAAATCCATTCAAGCTTCAAGGTGAATAGCATGTGTACTGAAGCAAACGAATACAAACAAATATGATTTTATTGTATCAGAACCTCTTCGCCGAACAGAATGTACTCTTATAGGCCCACAGAAAGTAATTTCTTACTGTTTCTCGTTTCTAGTTAAAAGTATTAAAATGGAGATTTTCATTAGAATCTTTGAATTCAGGGATTTGGTCCAGATTAAAATGTTATACTCGAATCATCCGTTTAATTTTACTAAGAAAATTTGAATTAATTAAATTGGATAATTAAAACAAAAAATAATTATTATTTAAGAATTACCATCAACAACATTTTTGCATCTTCAATCAACCAACAAATCTTTTAGTTTTCTAATCAATTACAATAGTTTTGTTGTATGTTTAATATAATAGCGAAACGTGGTCTTTCATAATACTAAACGCAGCACTAAATGGCTTACATAAATTATATAAAAAAACAACAAATCAAAGTGTGGTAAAATGCGGTAATTCGAAATCAAATTTTTGTATTTTTTAAATTTATATCACGACTATCATTATAATCGCCTCTAAAATAGTTTTATTGTTATTACTATTATTATTATTACCATAATTTATAGTTACTGTTTATATAGTTTTTTTGTATTTTTATACCAATTTGTTGTAATTATTTACTTAATCCATTTTTTTCACACTATTTGGTTGGTTAAGTGTTTATTAAGTTTGTTTCGCGATATTTATTACAAGCTAATCACATGATCGTTTTGTACAATATATAGTACAGGCATAAGACAACAACTATAAGCTAACCTCGAATTATTTAATTGTGTGTGAGAGAGATGGATAACAGACAATTTTTAATTAAAGATTAAGACATTAGACTTAATTTTTATATTTTGGTTTTGTAACGAATTAACTGAGTCACTCTATGTGCTGTGCTAAGAACAAACTAAGATATTTTGTTTCAGAGTTTTTTTTTAACAAAAATCTAGCAACAACAACGAAACAAATGATTAATTAACACATTTTGTTGCATGACTACTAAGATTTCTACAGATTTTTTTTTTTAATGTTTCATGCCTTTTTTGCTTTAAGACAAGAAGATGAAGTAAAAAAAAAAGCAAAAAGAAAAGAAAAAGTTGTTATCTAATTTCTTTTATTTTGTTGTCAGATTGTTGTATATTTTGTTTTGATTTTCATCAGTTTACTATGATTAATCGAAAGTCATATCATTCAGAATTTTTCGGTTTTTTGTATCGAACTTTCGACAGTTTTTCGATAAAAATCGATTTGTCTCCATACAATATTGACGTCTGAACGAAATATCACCCGAAAAGTCAATGGACTGACGGCGAACCTTAATGCTGTAGGAAAATTATAGAATTAATTCGTTTTTATAGACATAATTAGAAATTCTAATTCAGATTTTTTCCATTTTGACTTTCTAGTTTTGTACAGTCGTACTACATACCTATCCTAAATTAATTTCTAAAATTAAATCGTTTATATAAAAATAGAAAATTAAATTAACATTTCTGTCTTAATAAGAAAAAATAAAATTAGATTTACAAAAATTTTAGCCAGTGATTGTCAACCACAAGTCCACAAAACACAATACGTATGCGCAATACACAATAAATAAATTTCCAAACTCTTATCAATAAATAAAAAAATGAATGAAATAAAATTATCTGGTAACTAAACCATTTCGCAATTTTTTTTATATAAATTATATTTGCGCGAACACCAACAACTACAACTTTTGTAGATTAAATGTTTTTTTTTTTTGTTGTTTTCGGTTTTAGTTTCCAGATTTGTGATTTAAAATTTTTAAGCACTTATCGTGTGACATGTAGCGTACGATTGTAAAGTTGTTTGTAACAAAATAATAATGTCTAATGTAATTGGTCTACTTTGTACAGTGGATCGTATTCATATTCGTAAATGCAGTGTTATCTAAAAATTGATACAAAATTCGTAAGTGGACCAAAAAAAAAAATTGTTTTTTTTTTAAACTAGTGGGGGGTATTTACCGGGGAAATATTAGTATCGGTAAAATCACAGACTTCAGAGCAGAAGACAGTTTATGGAAAAAAATTATTCCTCCGGTTGTTCTACAAATTAATAGTGAAATTCTTTATAGAATCCCGTTTCCATCGAACATGCGGGATTTCATCAAAATTGGTACATATTCACACTAGTGAGTAACGAAACAGCCAAATTCCAGAATTTAATCAAAAAATCAGTTTAGAATTCTGCTTTTATTGTACATGTCAAATTTTGCTATAAGCGGTTATAAAATGCCATGTCCATCCAAATTATACATATCTCTGAACTTCATATAAAAATCATTTCACTACGTATTGAATTCTTTGAAATCGATTAAGAAAAAGCAAAAATATCTTTCTACTTGGCTGGTTACAAAAAGCCAAGTTCCATCGGAATTTGTCAGATTTTTCAGAACTTCAACCAAAACTGATTTTGATCCCCATTTTCGTCACGCTTGTTAAATCTCCCCATTTTCGTCACGCTTGTTGGTGTCGAGTCGACTATTGTGGTCTATTTCTTCTGAAGAAAAAAGCTTCATTTCAATTTTCATATGCTTTTCCACCAAATCGGTCCATACGGAAATTGTAAGCGGTTTGTCCACTGAACAATTTTTATTTAATTTTTGGAGATTTGGTGCCCAACGTGGATTGTGTTCAAGTGTTTATTTAGATAACTAAACTAATTTCGTGGCAACTAGGTCTAAGTTGTAGAAAGTGCATCGACTCTTAAAATTTAATGGAAAGCGATGCGTCCACGGTCGCCACATTTTGGCAGATTATGGGAGGCTGCAGTAAAAAGAGACAAATTTTATTTAAAACGAGTTTTCGGATGAATGTCATTTAATCTCGAAGAATCAAATACACTCGATGTTGAAATCGCGAGTTACCTTAATTCAAGGACTATTGGAGCAATGTCTGAAGACCCTAACGACTTTATCAGAAATTGCGGGCGATGTTTAAAAATGTTTGGGGTAGCAGGTCCAAGGAGTAATTAGGAGAGTAGGCGAATAAACGAAGTAGTCATCGTTCAAGGAGACAATGTGCGACAATGGTTACGATTCGTGTTTGAGATAAAAAATATACGCGGGTTATTACTTGCATTTGCTCTCTGCCAATCGATGTGAGTCCGGCATCAGTTGAAACTTGTTAAATATTCAGCGTAGTAATTTTTTTAAGTTTACGGCGGCTTTTGATTCGGAGATTAACCTATATATGTCTCAACTGGCAGCGGTGATTATCCTGATGATTATCTAAAATTACAGTCTAATAATAAACGAGTTTGATCATTGTTTGGGTGATGCCAAGAGACCGTATACAAATCAGGTTCACACATATTTAGGAATACTTTAAAGTTTATTCCCTTGTATCGTCTACGCCTTCTTCAAGCTCAGCAAACAGTTTATTTCTAAAAGTAACTCGCGTATACTGTTTTAATCATATTTTGGATTAAGTCATATCGCCTGAATGTCTTCCAAATTTATTATTAAAATATTTATATCTGTATACAAATGATGTCAAACAAAATACTTTGTTAACTGCCCTGGCATTATTGAACAAACATTTATTATTCTACATCACTTTTAAAGCGAAATACCGATCTATGTTAAAACAAAAATGTATCTTGAATTCGCAGGAATCGTTCAACGAAGCAGTAAACGATATTATGTATGAACATAAACGTTATTATGAATATACGTAAATATTTTTTTTTTAAATACTCAGAACCAAAACGAACGTTTATCTTCATAAAAATAAACAAACATTGTACGGTACGTCCATATATTAAAATAATTGATACGGGGCTAAAATATTGCGTCTGAATAATTTTCATTTCACGTTACATAGATACTGCACTATTTATTCCCGGAATTTTCTATATGGATGGTGGAACTTCCACTCCAATGGAATATTATATGCACATGAACGAAAACGTTGCTGTGGCAAGTGTTTTTCTATAAAATCACAATGGTTTCAAATAAAACAACAACGCATAAGTATAGTCTCATAAACCATACTGTATAATATGTAACATAGACACGTTTATCTATCATAATTTATAGACATACATTTCTTTTTTATTTCCACACCAATTGCGTTCATGTGACGTAGTAAGTCAATAGGGAATACAAACCTGAAAATTCAATTTCAAGTAATTGGTCATTAAAAATTGACTTGTTACATAAAACAAATTCGCTTTCTATCTATTACAAAGGCCCTCCTAAATACGTATGTACTATATGTATATGATACGCGATTTTCTTACTTTACCTACGTATATATTAAGTACACGTTATCATTTACAGTTCATTAAATTCTAAATAAAATAAATAATGAACGGCAGAAATAAAAATTTATAATTTATTTACTTATTAATTTTTATTTACATCGTCTTTTAAATACAAAGCAAAAAAATTAAATAAATAAATAAATAAGAAATGTATAAATATTGTATTGTTGTAATTTTGTTACAATAGAAAAATATTGTGTAAACAAAACGTCTTATATAAAAATAATCTTATTTAATTTAATTTCCAGTTCAATAAATATAAAATAAATTTAATTTATGAAACAATAAAATTTAAAATACAAATTAATGAAATAAATAAATAATTTTGGATTTTTTTCACTTTCGCTAAATATCAAATAATAGTGTTGCGATTTGTGCGCATTGAAATCACAAATTATTTGCGAGGTGGTGAAATAACAAATCAATTGCCAAAATTACCAAAAACAAAAATTGTGATTCCGGAAAATTTTTGTTACCAAATAACTTTCATTCGAATAAATCAAATTCCTCGATTACAAGACTGTGCCAAAAACTACAATACATTCTTCACAATCTGTAAAGTTTGTGTCAATACAGTGGAAAGCTTTTTTTATTGTCGTGCTTACCCCCCTCAAAAAAGCGCGCATCGTTAAACAAAATGATAACGCGAATCGTGTTTCCTAATAAATAACATTTTTTTTGCTCTGTGTTTTGTATATGGCGTTTTACGTTGAGATTTCTAATTTACCTAAAATTATTATTTATTACACATATTTTTATAATTCTATATTTATAATAAATTAGAAAATAGAGACACAAAAAAACATTCAAATAAAAACAACAACAACAACAATATAATGTGTTTAGATCGGAAAATACCGGCAAAAAATGTCTAACTTTGTGTTTTTGGAGTATTTTCGTTTTTCTCATATTTTTCTCTCTCCTCGGAATACCTCTACATACACGAGCGCAAAAGAAAAACTAAATGATTTAAAATAGAAATGAGTATCAGTATAATAAATTTTGTGAAGAAGCATTGGCGTGCAAGTATAACTTTACTTATATGAAATTACAAATCAAAATAATGTCACTCGATATATTTTCTACCAAGTAATGGCTGTTGAAAATTTTGTTTTTAAGAATTATAAAAATAGAATTTCGTAATGGATTATTTTTAAAATTTCGTATACCTTCAAAATTCATAATTGATAATGCAATATCCAAAATTCGTAATTAAGATTTTAAAATTCAAAATTCAAATTACAAAATTCAACATTCCAAAGTTCAATAACATTCAAGATTAAAGTTTATAATTTAAATTTTAAATTACGAATTTCTCCGTCCAAAATTTAAATTACAAAATTTAGCGTATAAAGTTTAAAATTCCAATTTCAAACTAAAACACTCAAAGCACAAAATTTAAAATTCAAATTACAAAATTCAACATTCAAAATTCAAGTTATATGTTTAAATTTCCAAATTCTAATTACAAAATTAAACAATCAGAATATAAATTCTAACATGTCAAACTCAAAAATCAAATAGCAAAATTCGACATTCAAAATTCAAATTTAAACACACAGTTTAAAACTCAAATTAGAAAATTCGATGTTCCAAAGTCAAATTACAACATTTAAAATTAAAAGTTTTAAACTCAAAATTTAAAATTTAAATTACAAAATATAAAATTCAAATTTTAAAATTCTACATTCAAGATTTAAAGTTTATACTTTAAATTTCAAGTTACGAATTTTTACGTTAAAAAGTTAAATTCCAACATTCAAAATTCAACGTATAAAATTTAAAATTCCAATTTCAAATTAAAACATTCAAATTACAAAATTTCAAACTCAAATTACCAAATTCAACATTCAGAATTTAAATTCTAACATGCAAAACTCATAAAACAAATAGCAAAATTCGACATTCAAAATTCAAATTTAAACACACAGATTAAAACTTTAATTTTCATCATTCCACAATAAAATTACAACACTTAAAATTAAAAGCTTTAAACTCAAAATTCAAATTATGCAATTTAAAATTTAAATTACAAAATATAAAATTCAAATGTTAAAATTCTACATCAACAACATTCAAGATTTAATATTTTTAATTGAAATTTCAAATTACGAATTTCTTAGTTTTCTAAATGACATTATCCAAAATCCAAAACATTCAAATCACAAAATTTAAAATTCTAATTACAAAATTCAGAATTAAAATTCTAACATGCAAAACTCATAAAACAAATTGCAAAATTCGTCATTTAAAATTCAAATTTAACCACACAGTTTAAAACTCTAATTACAAAATTCATCATTCCAAAGTCAAATTACAACATTTAAAATTAAAAATTTCAAACTCAAAATTCAAATTATGCAATTTAAAATTTAAATTACAAAATTGAAAATTCAAATTAAAAAATTCTACATCCAAGATTTAAAGTTTATAATTTAAATTTCAAGTTACGAATTTTTACGTTCAAAATTTAAATTACAACATTCAAAATTCAACGTATAAAATTTAAAATTCCAATTTCAAATTAAAACATTCAAATCACAAAATTTAAAATTCCAATTTCAAATTAAAACTTTCAAATCACAAAATTTAAAATTCAAATTACAAAATTCAAGTTTTATGTTTAAATTGCAAAATTCAACATTCAGACTTTAAATTCCAGAATGCAAAACTCAAAAAACAAATAGCAAAATTCGACATTCAGACATCAAAATACAAAATTCAACGTTCCAAAGTCAAACTACAATATTTAAAATTTAAATTATAAAATTCTACATTCAAAATTCAACAAATCCAAGATTTAATGTTTGTAATATTACGAATTCCTACGTTCAAAATTTAAATTACAACATTCAAAATTAAACGTATATAGTTTAAATTTCCAATTTCAAATTAGAACATTCAAATTACAAAATTTAAAATTCAAATTACAAAATTTAAATTCAAGTTATACGTGTAATTTTCCAAATTCAAATTACAAAATTCAACATTCAGAATTTAAATCCTAACCTGCAAAACTCAAAAAAACAAATAGCAAAATTCGACATTCAAAATTCAAATTTAAACACACAGTTTAAAACTCAAATTACAAAATTCGACATTCAAAATTCAAACTCCAACATTAAAAATTATTAATTTAAATTTTTCGTATCTTTCAATTTCTTCTTATTACTACTTACCTATTTAGGAAATTTCCACAACAATATGCCTTAAAGAAAGTCACAACTTTCCAAACAGACAGCTCAGTCGAGGGCAGGCAAAATGCGCCTAATTGGAGAGTCTCCCTCTGAGCATATAAATCGTCTTGTAAGTCTGAGAACTCCAAACGTTTGCAGCGGCTTGCTAAAACAATGTGAGAACCTCATCGGCTCATGCAAGGGAATCTAGTGCCGAACGCTCGCGGTAACTTACAGAGCAAAATACAAGAAGCTCGCAAGCTCACGCTCGGGAATTTACAGTGTGTAATTTAATTTTAGCTCAAAGTAATAGATTGGCTTTCAGTTACGATCCAAACATTTACACCAAGGAATGAATAAAACCTGCTGTAAGTGTGGGTATTGTGCTGCTGTAAAAGTAATTTTTTTGATAAGCAGAATAGCAGATGCAATAATCCATTATCTGCACATTTTTTTAAAAAATGTACGTAGTTACAATAGACTTTTCCAAATGATTTCGTTAGGCGCGATACAAATTTAGAAAAGCAAAATGATGCCTGCTTTTGAGGTAGTGGAGCAAATTTATAATCTAATTGGTATTTCATTTAAAAACAAAAAAATTGATTAAATTGATCACAAAAGATGAAATTTTTGGAAAACATCAAGTGCCATATGCTCAGCGTTCAGCAGCAAAAGCACGAGTTGCCGCACTGCCATACGCTGTTTTGGTTGGAAAGAAAAATTCAACCTGACGAAATTGACCACATTATGGTCGTTGAACTACCCGATGAAAAACGGGATCTGTTCCAAGAAATATTCACGACGTTTTGTAAGTGAGACCCAAACCGGTGAGGACGGCTATCCTTTTTATCGTTGCCGAGATGCTAAGAAGGGCGGTTAAATCGGCAATTGAAATATTTTCGGAAGAGCTGATGAGTCGTACGTGGTATCATCTCGTTTCAGTACTTAAAAAGTTGGGGACGGAGTTGTCAAAGAAACATACCAAGCAGCTTGCCACGACAAAGGCCTTTTAGAAAATGATGATCATTGGGAAATACTTCGAAAGAAGCTCCATTTTCAACTGGTATAAGCTTTGATTTTCTCTAAACCACTCAAACTATGAGATAATTTGAAAGATGATTCTATGTGAAGATATTAGATACAGTATTCGATAGCAAAGTTTGGTAATTCCGATAAGAGTGAATTATTGTGTACTTGTGTATCGAACGATTCTAAAATTGACTTCTATTTTGTTACATCCCCAGCAAATTGATCAATTCATATTTCGGGTAATTTCGGAATGAAATTTATGTCTTCTACATTTGGTTCTAAATCTGACTGATTTTTTATAAATTTGATCCGCTTCGACACTAATTCATCGAGACAATAATAACGGTAATTGAATTATGTACCTCCAGTTGATGTCAGCCGTTACACTACACCATACTCACTTGCACTCTGAAGTAAATTAATAACGTTGCAGGAAACAGACCAGCAACAAAATTGATGGCGTTAATCCCACCGCTGTCCCACATTTTCCGAAAGTTTTAATTTTAAAATTCCAAGCTTGAAACAATAAATATTCAATGCAGCTTTTTTAATTAAATTTTAGGTTATAAATTTTCTAAATTTTAAAAAAATTCAAATTTTGCCTTATGAGAAAATATTAAGGAAAATCCATTTTTAAATTTAGCATTTAGCCTGGAAAATGAAGGCCTCAATATTTATCAGGTGAATTTAAAAAACAAAAATTTTGAAGTCTAATTGGTTACCTCCAGCCCCCTACACAAATAAACATTAACGTCTTAAATGATCTTTTAAAAGGCAAACATTTCTGGATATGATTATTGGTGCCTACTAAACAAAACTCTACGCCTCCATGTGTTACCAAACTCATTTATTTTCTTTTTTGAACTCAGTTTGGTAAATTTATTTACTTAGCGGAAATTCACACAGACAAAATTCCGTGATGCTTTTATTTAGATCGTTGTGGCAGACGTAATTTTAAAGTTTCCTTGTATGAAAGCTGTGATGATTCTAATTTGTGTGATTTGAACTCGGTGAAATTTTGAATGTATTTTTTCAATTTCGGACATAATGAAATTTAGAGATTTTAAAATTCTTAAATTTTTTTTTAATACAAATTCTGAACTTTGACTTCAAATTTTGGAATTTTAGATTATAGGTAAATTCCCAGTGTTGGTGGGTTTTTAAGAAAAATTCACCTTATGAAATATATTCTAAAACACGAAAAACTATTTGACTTTAGTAGTATTGTACTTATTTACAAATGAGACTTTTTCACATAGAAACTCAATTATTTGGTTTATTTGATTTCCAGTCGGTTTGAATGGGTTAGTTTACGATTTTTTTAAGTCTTTTATTTTTTAATTTGTTGTTTAACATTTTGTGCCGCTACTGTTTAATTAGTTTATATTTACACATATGTACTATATATGTAGTTTCTAGTAGACTCTAATGTCGTGTGATATGGATATGATGACTTATACTAAACTAGAGAAATAGAGAATAGAAATAGAAATAGAAATTTGTTAGTAATTTGGTATATATATATAAAGCTAAATATAAAAATTAAATGAGTAAATGAGCATAGATTATTTATATTGACGGTGCGCATGTCACTCACTGTATAAATACGATTTTTTTTTATTTAGTTATATATAAGAGGAAAAATACAAATACTTATAGCAACTCACTATGTACAAATTTTTTATTTTTATTTCTATTTTATCATATCGCGATATCCAGTGTTTATCAAGCTTTCAAAGTGTGCGCATGCGAAGCGATTTTTTGTTAGATTCACGAATCGAAATTTCATAAATTTCTTATCAAATTTTATTACATAGTAAAAGATTTGTTGTGATATTTTAGTAAATTACAAATTAATTTGCTAATTACTATTAAAAAAAAATAAAAATAAAAATTCTCGTGCATTATATCAAAACAATTTTCCAATTTAGTCGCGTGTGTGTGTACGTATATTTCGGTTGAGTGTGTATATATAATATATTCTATCTCAGTGTTTGTGTGTTTTTCTATATATTAACGAGGAAAATTGTTTGAATATTTTTCCCCAAAAAATCCCCTCTTTCGAAGAACAACAAACAAAAAAAAAAGAAAATTTGGAAAATACACACAAAAAAATAAATAAAAGGATACAGTCGGGAAAACTAAGAAGAAAAACGGGAGGGAAACACAAATCTCTCGCGCTTTTTGTTATTTATTTTGAATTTTCACTTGGTCCATGAATCAACGAATTTTTAAAATTTGTTCTGAGTGTATTGTTGCTCGTTCGCGTGTGCTGTGTATCAAAATCAAAGAAAAGCAAAAATAAAAGGGATTATTAGTGCAAAAAATATCAACAACAAAAAAAAAAAAGCTTTAGTTAAATAATATATAAAAAAAAGCTCAGTGTATATTTCTTTCTGGTGTGTTTATACAGTGATTTCACTTTCTTTACAAGAAGAAAAAA
The DNA here is from genome assembly GCA_963556165.1 of Tipula helvola. NCBI lineage: Eukaryota > Metazoa > Arthropoda > Insecta > Diptera > Tipulidae > Tipula > Tipula helvola. Next base: position 386,362,203 of record OY744482.1, on the reverse strand, counting down.
AATTTTGGTGTACGGTGTTTATAAATTTTATTGAGTGGTAAATAATATTTTGAAAGTTACAAAGATTTATAAAGTTACTGTTATTGTTGTAAACATTTTCTAAATTTGCTGTATATAGCGTACTGGTGTTTTGACGCAAAAAAAAGAGTAATTTACGCTATATATGAAAAATATTCCTTATCAATATTTATACGAGTATACATATATACACTTGTCTTGCCTAAGTACATAGTTTAGTAAATATACGGTGTGTATGTACGCGGTGAATATTATTTTAGTAAAAACAAAATGTTAAACCACGTTTTTTTGTATTTTTGTAAAGACGGTGGTATATTTATAGTGTCATATGTGTGTATTGTACACATCGAAAGAAAGCAAAAATAAAATATAATTCGTCTTCGCGTATCGCGCATATAAATGCGATATTCATCACATGATTATGATGGATTTATGATATATTAGTTAGTGTCATGTAGCGATATATAGATTAAACCACTGAACTGATTTTCTACCGTCGAGAATTCAGGTCATCGCATTAGATACACACCAAAAATATTGTGTGATAATGAAAAGCTGATAAAGTATATTACACGTATGTATGAGTATCTCTTGGGAAAAATGAAAATTCATTGTCATGCGCCGAAATTTTTGTATATAGAGAAGTGGGTACATAGTTTTTACTATGCACCGTAATTTGTATATATTTTGGATACAAAACATAATACAAAATAAATTTTTGACCGAGTATAGAGCTAGACTATGTAAATTAGATTAGTTTTGGTTATTTTTTATACAAACAACCAAGTTAATCTTTTTTTTTTCATAATTTTTTTATCTAAATTAAATTTAATTACGCCCATTAAAAATGTTTATGGAAAATATTTATTATTTGTATACACACAGACATCATCATGTATATTCGTTGGTAGAATAGGCCTGATGAGCATGATGATTTTAAATTTTAATTAGTACCAGACAAGATGAGGTGTAGGTGAAAATTATTTCGCGAAGTCTTGTGTTCGTTATATGTTTCAGGTAAATATTTACCTTTTGAATGGCGATCAGTTCGCATATTAATATTGATAGGCATCGATTTAGGGTAAATATTTACATTATATGGAGATTTTTGTATTTTCTGTTCAAATGTAATGTTTAGAGAAATTTTAATCTTCTCTTTGCCAATTGTAAATATCGATTTATGCCAAAATCCCACTTAAACCAACAAAATCATTAAGAGTTAATAGTCTTCATTTATAGATTAGCTGTTTTTTGGTGCTTCAGTATAAAAATACATTCTAATTGCAATTTAAATTTCATACCGCCACTTTGTTTATAGAGAAAGCACGCTATAACATACAACTGGATAATTACAAAAAAAAATTCAAAAAGTTTAGGCAGGAAAAAACGCGGGAAGAATAACAAATTTGTAGAAATTCAACAAAAGTTTAGTTTTTGTTCCAATGATTCCAAGTACCTTGAACAGCACAGTTGAATACTGAATGTTGAATAATCTCGAATCATCTGTAGTCGTTCACGCTTTGGAATATAAAGCCAAGCAAATTTGTACAGAAACTCAACTCCTATAGGTAAGACCATCAGAATATTTCCGAACATTCTCGAAATATGTTAGTTTTTTTCAAAAATTAACGGAGCTAATTTGACTTCAATATTCCCATTGAGCTAAAATAATAACAAAAAAAATCTTGACAACATATGGTTAAAACAATACTGAAAGCACAAAAATTACAAGACTTTAAAATTAAGGGCCATCAAAAGAAATTCCGTACCCTGCAACTTCAAGGAGATACCTAACCTTAATTTTGATAAATTAATACAAAAGCTTTTAACATGAAAGCATCTTGGTACTACAGCTAAAATTTTAAATTTGAATCCGACATTGACAACTATTTTTTGAAAATAATTTTTTGAGATTTAGAAATTTCTTAGAGTTTGGGAAAGTAACTGGTTATTCCGCTACACCACACATCAAGTGAAAAAATTTTGAAATAAGTCATAATACTATAGGTATTCTCGAAACCTCGCCTTTTAGTTTGTTGAGCTGCCATTATTTGCTATAACACCTTTGGCCCATCTAAAGTGTTAGAAGCATTTAAAAAAAGTGCGTAATTATTAAATAAATTAAAATAAATTTTTTAAGTTGTAAACATTTTCACATGCAAGACAGTCATTACGACCAACTCAACCAAACGTCCGAGAATCTTAAAATAAGGAAATAACAAAGAGCATAAAATATTAAAATTATTGCAATGCCTGTCTCACAAATCTATTTTAATTCCTCGTTTTAACCAAATCCCTATTACTGTTTTAACGATAATTTGAACATCTAAGCTTGCAGAAATTGTTTCTACAAAAATTCAAATACAAATTCATGGTCAAGATTCGAAATGTATTTTCAAAAATAATTCGAACCAATTGTCGGATCCTAGTAAAATCTTGCAAAACGACTAAAAACTTTTAGAGGCCCTTTGTAATGAACAATATTACTCCTGTTTTAGTTTTAACAAAATTAGTCTTCATGCGATATTAATTATGGAATCCAATGGTATTCGTGCAATTTCCACGAGTCCCGACTTCCCAGTTTTACACTAAAGCTTTCCATATAATTCGGGCTCAAATTCATCAGAACCAAACCCGACAAACAATCTCAATATTTAGTACTGAAAAATAACTGATGAGGGACTGGATGACCGAACTATTTTTTGGCAGACTTGACTTTCCTCAAGTACTGTAAAAAACCGTGTTTTGGAACACATTGGGCGGGCTATAATGTCTGAACGAGAACCGTAGTTGTTTTACGGTTAAATTGTAGATAATTTGTAAGTGACATTCTCCGTAAATAAACCGTTATTTTGTGGGTATCAGATACCGTTATACAGTCCCCTCTTCCTTAATATGTAAGCCAAATTTGGATATAAAACCGTGCAATAGTCGAACATTTTCATGCGAAATTTGTCGTAAATGAACCATCTCTTTGTGTGAGTAGGTAACATTCTACAGTCTCCTTGTCGCTAATATGCAAATGAAATAGTCGGATAAAACACCGCCCAATTGACGATTGTTGATAGACAAATATATTATTTTTAATAGCATTCCAATATTTACGACTTGGTGAGCCAGTGAAATAAAGGAGCCATCTACTCATAACATATCTACTCTAACAAAAAAGTAGAAATATCATCTCCCCCACCCTTTAAAAAACAAGAAATTTTGTTCATCTATTTCTTTGGTAGTTTGGTTTCGTACTGCAAAGTTTGATCTACTCATCAGGTACCTACGACCAAACTACTAAAATACAAATCGAACTTTATACATTATATATAAGTAAGATCGTACTGATTTAGCGAATTATTATATTCGCCAAAATTAAAAAACTGAAGGAAAATCTCTTTGTGTGGAGTAAACCTATACTGACGTTTTAGAAAAGCCGAAAAAATCATATTGTTAAAAAACAGACAAATTTTCAAAATTAACCGTTTATAAACCGTCTTTTGTATATACCAGAAAAAATTCTGCAGTCCCCTCGCCATTTATATGTAAGTAAAATTTTCGGATAAAACACCGTCCAATTTTCGGGAATTTGTACGTACAATTATCCGTACATAAACCGTACTTGTGTCTGTATTAGATAAGTGGTTCGATTCACAAATAATTCAGGAAGTCTAGTTCGGAGTCTACTTGTTTAGATTTTGTTGTTTCAGCTGGTTTTTTACTGTCTCATATTTATGAAGTTTGTCGTGCCTAACAACAATGTTTGTTGGGATATTTTACAGCCCACTTGACCGTAAAATGAAGGTAATTTTATTTGGCTTAAAACTGTCTACGGTACGAATTTATTAAACATATCAGTATTGATTTATAACCGACGTATAACTTTTCTTGCTTCAAACAATATAAATGAACCGTATTTGGGAATACCTTAGGGATTGATTAATAATCATTTAAACGGAATTGAATTGTACGTGCTAATCCAATTTTCATTTGACTAAAAATCTAATTTTATTAATATCTAATAGATAGTATAAAATCATTGTCTTTAATAAGCTTTCATTAATAAACTATGTAAATCCATTTTTTTGACGGTTGCGTTTTGTTTTTGTGTTTGAATCGGTTGTTGTCGATAAGCAAATTTTTTTAAATAATCTAGATGTGTTCGCTTAATATCTACTTCTTCAGTATTTTTTTTCAATCGGATAGCCTTCGTGTAGATATTTGCTGTTTTGCTTTAATTTTTCAACCGACATTTTACGGTTTTGAAATCGTGAATGCTTTTGCGGTTAACAATTGTTTGTCAGGAAATACATGATGACAACTCGCATCTGGTGATATACCTACCTGCTCTCTAAAATTGGCGTCCTTTGAATATTGATCGATAAAGCGTTTGTTTAAAAGAAATTCGGTCTTACTCTCAATATAAAAGTACAAGCTGAAACATTTGACATTTTTAAACAATTTCGATCAAATTTGAATTGTTTACATAATCTATGTATTTGACAAAAAATAGGTCTCACCACTGAAATGACCATGTCAAATGTTGATGGACACTGCTTGTTGAATCATAAGGTCCCTTTATATTTCTCCACAGTGTGACACATTTTTTCTCGGCAGTTCGCTTCGATTATTTAGGTAAAGTAGGCTAGAAGGAAGAATAGATTTAAGGTGTCTGTAAATTGTAAATACTTCCGTGAATACTTGTATTTTTTGTTGATGGGGGGAATTATTCGATAATCTAGTAAATCGCAAGACGAGAAATATGCCCACTTCATATAAAAATTGCTTGCTAGCCAATTTTGACTAAGCCTACAAATTAAGCTTACCAATAATAGGTATACAATTTGGGTGCAATTAGTACTGAGGTCCCGGGGAAATTAAACCTATTGCCCTCCCACAAAAGAAAGATAATTCTTGCTACAGATTTTAACCGGAAAGGCAATCAAAAAAAAATTCGGGATTCTAAACTAGCTTTCTATTAAATGGAGTCATGGATACAATGAAGTATTTTGAGATCAACACGATTGTTTCAAATTTCCTAAGCCATATATATAAAGCTATGTATATACATTATATACTTGGTCCAAAGATTTTCAATTTTTTTTAACCACCTGAAAAAAAATTGTTTTGTACTACATACTCTACATAACAATTATAACCCCGACAAATTTTGAATTTGGGGAACAGAAGTAAGTCGCGAAATTCTTCAGTTGAAAGAACAATTTATTATTGCGATTCTGTCACTTTTTATTCAATTCGACGTTCAAATGGTGCTTTCTCAAATTTAATGATGTCTGAATCATTTATTAAGTGCTTCAGTAAAAATTATTCCAAAAGCTAGCTTGACCTGAGCCTTTGCTAATATTACACATTGGCAAACTGTTATGTCAGAAAGTAACAACCAATTTTAGAGTTGAGTGAGCATTACGGCCACCATCGATTGTTAGAGCTATTTCTTTCAGCTTACGAATTTGTGCTATAAATAAATTAATTACGGATGTCTTTCCCGTTCTATTTGGCTCATCAATAAATAACAGGCCATCATTTCCAGTTCTAATTAAAAATACAGAGGTTAATTAACTGGTTCACAGTTAGTGAATATCATAATTAATTTTCCTTAGAAATTCCCTAACAGTGTTAGAATTTATTCAAGCCTGATTTTTTCAGGATTCAACCCGCCATGATCATACATCTTGTTTCTACTAGAATTAAAGCTTGATTAAAAATGTCGAATGAAGAAACGGTTGTTAAGTCAGTACTTTGCGTTTTTTTCAGAATATTTTCGCTTAAGTCTCCTTTATACTATTTGAGGCCCCTAGAATCAAAACTAACATAATCCAAAAATGTGACTTTTGGGAATTTATGAATTTATTTTTTGTGATCTAGTTTTAGTTTTACAAAGCAACCAATTCGAAGTCACTAAGATGTTTTGAAATGTATCCCTCTCTAAAATCAGAAACTATGTAACTTATGACTCCAAACACTTAGGCTATTATTAGTTTTGACTTTAAATTTAAATACTAGTAATTTATAATGGTGTTGAAATACTTGGCCTTATAACCTCGACTATACTCATTGGAAAATAAACCAATCAGATAGTTGAATTTTCCTTAGTTACGCTGTATTACATCGGTTATTTGCGTTGCTAAGTTGTGTTTCGCGAAACACAACCAGTGGTGTTTCGGCCACAAACAAATAAATCATATCATCCATGAATATAAACAAACAGTTAATATTTTTGATATTTGACATGGTTGATTTGTTGTATAGTCTTAACATATACAACTCGAGCTTCGAAAACCATCTGAATATACAGTTGCGGACTCGATGTGTTACCTAAACACAACTCCACCTGCGGTGTCGTTGTGTTTCCTAAGCACCACATCTCGTCGTATCAACTGTATATTCGATTATTTTCGAACCTCTTGTTGTATAACTAGTGATTATATTCCCAATTTTTACCATAATGCTTCGTGACGAGTTTTTCAACGTCTACTTTCTTATCGCGGCTTGAATTATTTTCTTATGTAATATTATCTAGTTCATAGCATGTTTAAAGCTGAATACTATGCTGTTCTACCATACAAGTTTAACAGTAACATAATTGGTGATAACATGAAACATTTGTGCTTTCGTTGAAATCACCGTAAGCTTCTTAATTTCATTTCGATGAACCCAAACACTCATCGGTTGGTCTGCAGCTTTTGTTGCTAACCAATAGCTAAACATAGCTATGAATATTGAATTTTTATTTTGAGTAGAACGTCCATCTGATATGAGGCGTACATAAGAATCACGAGGAAATTAATTCGGTTCATCAGTAAGATTTTACTGAGGCACGGTTTAATTTTGACTTAGGGAATCCTCCCCACTTTTCTGTTGTTGGTCCGTCAAAATGAATTTTTTTGTTGAGGTTATTAACTCTGAATCTTGAAACTCTAAAAACGAAGCTTTGTAGGCACACAGGAATTTTTTATTTTTTTTTTGTAACTGACAAAGTAACACGTCATCCTTACTGTTTATTGTATGCTTCGGTCTCCAAACCCTTTTTGAGCTGATTAGGTCTACACCCTTTTAATGTTCGAAAATTCTACATGTCTTAGGATATGAAGTAATTTTGATATGCTCTATCATGTTTTTTATAAAATACCGAATGGAAGCTTTCAATATCGTTCATTGTGAGCGATCTACAGCAAAGATTTCCCGCTGATTGCTTGCATTTGGGGTATACAGACATGTCATTAGCCATGTTTCTGGAACAAAATAAAAATAAATTTCCTTAGAGTGGTTATTGGTTTAATTCTGTAGCCAATATTAAACACTGCACCGGGTAAAATGTTGAACTCGAACGATTAATTCATTAACTTATTGAAAATTTCATTACAAGAACACTTACCTTGCCGTCTTGCAGATATTTTTTTCCACTCGACCGGAGTCTCCATTCTATTTCTAGTTAAACTTAGCAGTTCTAGGCGAGATATAGCCAGTTTTGGCTAAAACTACGTTCATATTCGATAAATTTGGATAATATGAGTCAGAACAGCATATTATTGAACCGTGAATAAATTCCTAAGTTGAATTGCTAGACATGTAACTGATGTTTATGGCATAGTAATCCATTTTTTTTGAAAGTTTTCACAAATAGCACAAATAAATAGAAGCTATATTGACGATTCTTTGAAATTCTAACCTTCATAAAAATTAGAACATTTTAAAAAAAAAATTGTCTCCTCAATAACCCAAAAAAGCCCAAATTTAGGTCAAAATGGCCAAAAAAATTCCAAAGTCATTTACCTTTCTATTTTGGTTACTAATGGCTTTTGACTAAACGATTGTTAGAAAGTAAGACAAAGAAACTCATACTAAAACCCAGACGCACAACTTACACTCCAATTCAGACAATCAAACTATTACTCAAACTGAAACGCAAAACTCACACTTGAACTATGACAAGCAAACTGAAATTCATAGAATATAAGTTTTAATAAAAAGACAAATAAGACAAATTCGCGGCTTGTGTGACTGAAACAAAGTTACTGGCAATAGTAAAGTGAAACTTAACTAAGAAAGTTTAGCTGAAACGAGTTTCCCTGACCTTGCTGCAGTTTGAGTTTGTCTGCTCAAGACTGAGTTACAGTTTGTTGCTCTTCATCAACTTTCTGTTAATTAAGCTGCGAGTGTTCAAGTAAAATTTTATTGATGTCATTTCTTGCGTTTATAACGTATTCTCTTGTCCTCGAATGAAGTGGATGTATGAAGTGGATTTCTACGTCTTTCTCTCAGAATTGTTTCTGCATCTCTCTTGAGCATCCAACAATAGTGCGCTAACATGTTAACATCCCGCCTTCCTTGATATCTCCTTTCCATTTCCCTTACATCCTGGTGGAAGCGCTCGCCTTGCTCTTCACTATAGTCGCCTAAATTGTCAGGGAATTAATCATGATAGGAATCCAACAAATGGAGATTTACGTTCATAAGACATCCCTATTACCTGTAATTTTTTATCAACTTTGTAACAATGTCTTTGTAATGCTGACTTCTGGTATTTCCCAAGAAGTTTTCACAAACTTCTCTAAATCTGAGCCAGTCAGCTTTCTCATGTTTTTACATAGTTTTAACGAAATTTTTGTTTTGAAATAGTTTTTGTATTTGATGTCTGTTAAAAATACCTTCTTTAATTTTAGCCTGTGTCAGTTTTGGAAATTGTTGTGCTATGTATTGGAAACATTTACATTCTTTATCTAATGCCTTCACACATTGCTTCATCAGCCCAAGTTTTATATGTAGTGGAGGTAAGATAATTTTTGAGGGATCTAATAAAGGTTCTTCAATTACATTAGATTTTCCTGGCTGGAGACAGTCTCTTAGCGGTCATTGTTTTTTAACGTAATGGTTTTCTCAGGCTGCTGCCCTAGCAGTTTTGTTATAATTTTTAAATCCCCACAAACTTGCCAATTATGCTCCGAGTACTTGTTTTTTTGCAAAATATATCCTAGATCACCATAATTCTCTCCCATAGAGATTGAGTGGGCAATTGGGACAGTGGCATATTTATTTCCATTGTGCAGTAGTACCACTTTTAGGCTAAGTTTTGAGGAGTCAATGAATAGTCTCCACTCGTTAGGTTTGGAAATATTAGGTTTTAAATCATTCATCAGTGCTGGTATATTTGTGCAATACACAATTTTTAGTCGAGTCAGATATAGTCTTCCGACATTTAGCTTTTTCAAATTTACCACAAATATAACAAAACACATTCGGGTCCCTATTCTTGTAGCCGTATACTCCTCAAAGGCCAATTGGCCTACCCTTGAGGAGCTACGATCGCATGATGATGACCCTGACCAGCCGCTGATACTGGGGTATCCTTCGCCTGCATTGTAACATTTTTATGTGTGGTTGCCACGACGGCATCAAAGCCGTAACCTAGGGACTTAACCAGGTAGTGGGACAACTCCGTTGCCCACCGTCACCATGTGGAGGTGCCCTGGGTGCAGCCACACGTTAATTTGCTGTTAACACGTGTTTTTTTTGGGGGGAATGAAGAGTCAGAAGTACATTTGAACTACGGGATCCTTTTTTGCGGTTAAAAATATTCCGGAAATGTTATATCTGGAGTAAACGGTACAAAAAATAGGCTTTGGTATTTTTTGGGGCAATTTTGACCCAAAATTGTTTTTTTTTTGGAAAACTGGTGAGTGATGGAATAAAACGGATATCGGATTCGTATTCCGCATCAAAATACATAAGAATTGACATGTCAGACCTCGGGTTCAGCACTTTTTTTTGTTTGTTTTTGTGCCGGTGATTCCTAAACAAAAATAGAAAACTCCTCAACGCCTCTTAGCATTGGTCCTCGGTGAGCAAGAATATCAAGAACTTATGTAGTAGCCGTTGGTTTTCAAATTGTGATTAATAGAAATTCAATGCGGCCTTCCTTTTTAACGACACAATTGCCCGGTTCCCTTAGAAGAACCTTGTTTTCTCGTTTTCGATTCACAAAAATTTCATGGACGGTACTTTTTGTTGGCTACTGGGTCACCATTAATACGAAAGTTTTTGCAGCATTGGCTCGGTTGTTAGGATTCAAAAATTTCGTCCAATTCTATTTGGAGGCGACCTGTAGTTAAATAACCAAAGAGTTGAAAAATAAATGTACAATTTTTTAGTGAAATTGTAGAGGCACGCATGGTCAAACTACTTGAATAAAATCTATCGTTATAGTATACGAATTGTTTACAAAATTTTACGTTCAGATACTGCGCAATATCGTATAGTGTGTTACTAATTTGAATCCATACTAAATATGTGCGTTTACATGATGCAACAAATCTTAAAACAAAATTAATTAATTCATTGAACATTCACCAAAAATTAGTCCAGTCTAAAGTTTGGACATTAGCGGTGATTAATTTTAGATTTATTATGTACTTAACCTTAACACTTATGTACAGATCGTCTTAAAATGTATAACCGAAAAATTCAAAAAAAAAAATCTTAAACATCTCTCGTGCCAAAAAAATATGAACTCACATTGCCTTTTGAAGTACCAGCGCGTCCACAAAACATAAACACACCATATGTTTTTTTTTAAAATGGTTAAATGGTGGTATACACTAATTTGGCACCCACCCAAAAACTAAAATCGATTTTTATTAAAAAATCGCGGCAATATAATTTGGGAATACTCACAAAACATAAGATTTAGGTTAATAGGTTATTTGGTAATTCACCTTATTGAAGTGTGACTTTAAAAATGTATATAAGGTTTGGTTTTTTTTTTAGTCATATACTGATTAAGCAAATATTGATTTTAGACATACACATACATACATACATAATAATTAAACCAAAAAAAAAAAAAAGTGACGAAGCGTAAAAATCGTGAAATAAGAATTATATCAAGTCGCTGCTATATGTATGTACGTTTAAATATATACAAAATTCTGATGTAATTCTTGTTGTTGTCATATCGGTTGTGACACAAATTTTTCATGCTGTTTTATTTATATTTCGTATAATAATCATAATAATTAATTAATTATTTTGTGGTTTTCCATGCAATGGAAATTTATCGTTTGTAAAACGCAAAAAATAAAAACACAGTCAGATGTCTGTTAAAACATTTAACGACTGTGTGCGGAAATTTGAAAATTTGTCAAATAAAAATGTCTACCCATTATTATTATTATTATTTAGAATAAAAAACAAAACAAATAATTTATTAGAATTTGGCATGCGAAATTTCTAATCGATTCAACCGAACAATCGCTAATTTACACAATACAAAATTTTGGTTTCCAAATTACAATAACAACAAGTCGATAACTAAATTGGATTAGATACAAATCGAAAAGTTTATTAAGTTTGATCATAAAAAAATTGAAAGTTGCATATTTAATATTTACATAGAGTGGCGTCCGACTATACGTCTTCAAGGTGATTAGTTATGCTGTAAGATGATAACTGCGAAAGGTTATTATGTTAATCGAGTAGATTACGTTGCATATACATATTTATATAAATATTTGAATAGAGAAGGTGTTTATTGTGTGAATGCAGATGATTTTTTATTCATTTTGCGTCTATAATTGTAATACAAAATTGTGATTGTTATACGATTCGGTGAAGTGTGCGCGGAGCTGGTTTAATTTATATGACAGATTACGTATAGAGATACCATTTAAATTAATTCCAACATCGATCAAACATCATATTTAAATTTTTTGGTGAACATTAACCGGAAATTATATAATCGCGCATTTTGACAAAAACTGTAATTATAAATAACTTTGGTTTGATCGATATCTATACTTGCTATACGATGATGTTGAGCGATTGCCGGCAAATTGTTTGTAAACTATTTAATTGTTGCTTTGTTTGATAGATTGGATCCAAAATGTGTAAAATAATTTTTTTGTGAATTGTTTTGAAAAGATATAGAAATTAAATAACCGTATTTAATATGGGGTATACCTAGGGTTACTTTGGGGTAGCTAGGAAAAAATTTAGCGAAAAAGTTAAAATAATTTTGGTATGAAACCTCGAATACCACAAAAATGAAAAATGTTCATTAACTTAGAACATCTGCTAAACTCAATTAGAAAATATCGAAAACCAACTTGGAAATCGTTATTTCGTCAGATCGAGAATAATTTTAAAAAAATCTCAAAAATCCTCGAGTATCTCGAACCATCTCAAAAAGAATCTCAAAAGCCTAGAAAATATAATCAGTCAAGCACTGAAAGCGTTAAATAAACAATAATCAATCAACATATACAGTCAGTCTCGAAAATCTCTATACAATAATTTGGGGTCTACAGAATAATCTCGAAATTCTCGAAAACTCTCAGATAACCTCGATAGCCTTAATAATTTCATGACACAGCTCAGTGTTAAAATCATAAAACCCCACTCCGACAGTTACTCCATGCTAAGTGCAAAATTGATTGAATCTCGTAAATATCAAATAAAATTGAATTATCATGTAACATCATCTATAACATCTGATAAACCCTCAATCCTCACATCTTGCATGATCTCAAATATTTTTCGAAATTAGAAAATCTTCAAAATAAGCTTCAAAATATCGAGAATTCTTAAGAATTTCGTAAGATCGAGAATAATTTTAAAAAAATCTTGAAAACCTCGAATATCTCGAAATATCTCGAAAATAATCTCAAAAGTCTAGAAAATATAATCAGCCTGAAATCTGTAAGTAGACAATAATCAATCCACATGTACAATCAGTCTCGAAAATCTCTATTCCTTGCCCACAAATTGGAGGCCATTGTCTGAGTGTATTGCTTCAAAGACATGAAACAGCGGAAATAGTTTATTTTGTAAAAAACGACTATTTTTGTGGAGCAACTATGGTTTTAAATATTTTCCCACAGTGTCTCCGTTATCAGGTTTTATTCCTAATGTAGGACAAAGGCACTGGATAGTTCCTTTCGTTTGCTTGCCAATAAAATAACCAGCTGGCAGGAAAAATTTCATTTGTCTATGATCCCAGGCATAAATAAATAGTCTGTTTTGACTATACCATTAGAATAGGATAAGCATGTGGATTAGCTGCTACTTTAGCCCTCCTGAATAAATGTAGCTTGCACTTCTTCAGGTTTAACCTCAAAATTTTGCAGCGTAATATCTGCAGTGAATTCCTTTATTGTAACTCAATAAACTCGCGGTAGTGTACATGAAAATAATTGCGTTACGCGGCTTTTAATTTGTGGGACACACTTCCGATGCCCGGGCAACCCCCCCGCAACCTCTTACCCCTTCCCTTCGCCGCTGCTCGCATCACTTCTTGGGGTAATACTCCTTCATTCCATTTAAATTTGGTTGCACGGGGCATACATATGTATATGTAATAGATATTGATGAAACTTTTTGGTTTCTAAAATTGTTTGCTAATTGTCCGCTTTCATCGAAATAATCTGCGTTCGTTTTTTCATTTTTAGAGTCCTTTATTGTTGTGATGAGCGCTTCAACTGTTTTTCTTTTTGTGCTTGCAGCTACCTCTAGTTCTTTATTATTCAAGTTATTATTGGATATGTTGTAAGCTTTAACCATATCAGAACTTCGCATCAAAGTACATGATTCAGAAGCTGGGTGGGTTTAATCCATCTGGCACATCGACAACACACCATTGACTAGGATTTGTAATCGATTGTGTTTCAGATATCCTATAGGATACGAAAGTCTTGTGATTTTGTGGTTATCGTTTTATACAACGTAAGGCAGCTATTGACTTGGTTTAGTATGGAGTCTTTTAATTAAATTAGGTTGTTGTCCGGCAGTGGTATTGTTACACTTTTTGATATAAGTGCACTAACATATTTATAAAATGTAGCGGGAAACCGTGGACTAATTTGGAACTCTATTGAGATGTCCGAGATAATTGTTTCCACGTTCCTTTCTGGTGGGTTTAGTAGTTGTATTAGAACTCAAGATCCATTTTACAGACCAATGGGTTGTCGGTTACTTTGATTTCTTATACATTAGAGTCCGTCCTCGATTTTCAAATTACTTCTCCCATAAAATTTTATTTTGGGAGAAATTACTCTACCGAAAAAATTGGTTGTCGAGATTTTATTGGAAATACTTAATACACGTTTTGATGTCCAATAGGAGTCCAAAAAAGTGATTTTTAAAAGTCTGTCTATCTGTCTAAGTGTTGAAATTTATTCTATCTGCCACGTTTTTTCGTCGATCGGGCTGATTTTTGGTATTTAAGCTTTTCTCCAGTGCTAAAATAGAAAAAATCGAAAAAATCTGGTGCATGCAGTTTTTCGCATCAAATCTCAAATTTTCCAAACTAGAGGAGAGTGGTTTTCGGCAGTACATTAACGGAATTGAATTGCAAGGATTCCTCACTCGATAAACTTTTTAAAAGCTTTTATGAAAATTATTTTAATTCAACTCAAAAATGTATTACTTAGAACAATTTGCAAGAAAATATAATTGGGATTATATAGGACAAGAACAAGCTGCTACAGAGTATTTGGACCATTTATTTAAAAAATGTTCAAGTTATCTCAAATCGGTAGTTGTACAATTGAAAGTCTTCACAGTTTCTGTTCCAAATACTAATATTGCCCCAACAATGAAGCAACCCAAATTTGACTTTATTACCATTCATTAGTTTGGCATAAGAACGCAGATCAGAATGTTGATATTGTCAACTTCTTTGCGGCTGTCCATTGAGTTCGTCCCATGGTGAGAAGTAGATACGCCGAATCTGTAAAATATGAATTAAATTGGTGTGATGTATGCGAGGTTGACAATCGGTGTTTGAACTTGTTTGCCAATTAGCTTTTACAAAAAGGAGCTTTCTGCTTTCCAGGGAAGTTCCTAATTCTGAACTGGCTTCTATTTGTAAAAATATATTCTTGTCGGTTGGTAATCTATGTTGATTAGCTCATTTATGATTTGCTCCCGAAGAAAGAAATTTGGATAAATAGCAGTATTGACGATCCTTCAATAGTTCTCGCTTCAGTAGTGAGCGCTCATGTTTATATTCTATTCTGACCATCTTAAATAGTTCTAAGTCTCTGCTAATGTAGCGCATCTAGTTTTCTAGTAAGGGTTGAGGACAATATATAATTCATATAACTCCGGTTCAAAATTTCGAAGTTGCTCGGTTCGTTCTTTCTAATGCATGCTCTTTGTTAAATTTCTACCTATTCCTTGAATTTTACTTATACCATCATTTGGTCGATTAGCTTATTCATCCCGTTGGCTTAATTAATGTGTTATCAGCTCAATTCTTCAGTAAGTTTGGATTGATCGGACACACCACGATGTTTGCGAAATATTTTTAGAGGTCCGGCTGTACATCCGAGGAGAAAGCCAAATGCAATTCGATTTTCTATAAGGAAGTAGATTAACCTATTCTTCTTGAATTTCAGAAAAGAGGGCTACTCCACGCCAGTATATTGCTTTTAATGAAAGCGGAGGACAAGCCATGAGATTGAGAGCAAATTGACGAATTTATTTATCTTACAATCTGTATTTGACCTTAAGGTATAATTGTAAGATAAATGTGGAAAACTGTTTTAACGTTTACGGATATGTTTGTGCAAATATCACAATTGAAGAAATTTTAACGGCGATGAACCAAAAACATTTGTGGATTCACGATGTTTAAGTGCTCCTGAAGCAGCTTGCCGATTATTTGACTTTTAAATGCATGACCAATCTCTAACTGTTAAGTGCAAATTAAAAAAGGAAAAGAAAATGGAGAGCTCGGAAACAAGTCTTCATGTTATTGGAGCTGCTTCAATTGTTAATTTAGAGATTTGTCAGATTCAAACAAGTGAAACAACCCGAGATGACGGTGTATCAGAGAAAATGCCCAAATAGCTGAGAGATTTGTTTGGATACGTATGCATTTACGCAGTTCCCTCAAATGTTACACAGCTTTCTGAAAAGTACAAAAAATATTTATGGGATGATTATAGACAGAAATAACAGTCACAAGAAGACATACAAGAAACATCAACACGAAATATGCCTGCAACTACTATTTACATCATTTTGTGATGTTGGAAGAAATAATGCAAACAAAGAAACTTTTCGGAGGTCAAGTCTTACTTATTGATATATGTCTTTACTGTCTTTAGGCAAACTCTTCCTGTAGTATATCATCCAGTATTAAATTTCTGCAGTATTTTTGCAAAGCAAGGGGCTAGGGTACAAAAACATCCAGGGGTGGAACCCCTGGTTTAAAAAATAGTTTCAGGAATATTCGAGTAAACTCGAAATTCTCTAAAGATGTCTAAATGATGAACATTTCGACGAATTCTGATTTTCACAGAAAACCCAAGTTGGAAATCTAGCGTTTTCATTGATAAGGTTGAATACCACTTATGGTCGTAACAAATTAAGTCCTGTACCAGAATCGATCGGTTGTTACACTATTTTTCAATATAAGATCAGATAATTAGAAAATAGGTCAGTACAAGCATATCCTAATAAATTAACTTATCAGCGACAATATTGGTAGGTAAAATACCTAAACACAAATCTTCAAAAAATCAATCCGTTAGTCTGAAAAAATGAAGTTCGGCAAAACGTCACAATAGTTTCGTAAATGTTAATGCTAGGCGCGACACGAAAATTCCTACTTTTATTTGTTGGCTTCGGCTTGACATACTTCATAATAAGCTATTATTATTTGACATTTCGACCAAATTCGTATAGATATCGATATTCGGCCACCAAACATAACGCCTAGCCTTTTATTTGATTCTGAGCATTCCAAGAATTACGAATAAAGGAAACGATAAAGAAAACTTGCGACTGGTATATTGGGAAAAAGTACTTGGCTCAGATGATAATATGTTCGGGCCACTTGCTGTAACTGCTGCGAGCTATTGACGCTGTTGGTAATAGGTTTAAACTTCATCGTGTACAATGAACATATATGCTTGTACCGCTGGGATTGGAACAGGTCGTCGAAATAATCTTAGATTAACCTGGAATGACATCCTAAGTCATAATTCGATATGAATTATTAATCTCTAAACAACTCAAATATTCTGGTAATCCAAAAATCTCTAACAATCTGGGAAATAAATTGAATAATTTTGAAAATATTGAATTATCTTTAGCATATTGCAATAATTAGCGAATAATCTTGAAAGTTTTAGAAATCTGAACAAAGAACTCAGCGCGAAAATCACATAATCTAACGCCACAGTCAGAAAAATTGATGATCGGATGAGGAAATTTCGTGAGTCGTGGGTGTCTCGAAGAGAAACCATGGTTTGAAGAACTGTTTCGGTTGTATTTGCTGTCTGAGTCCCTTTGGGGCCAGTACCAGTACCACTTAGACATTGGAGTAAATTAAAAATTTCCTCGTCTTCGGTGCCAAGCGAACCCTGATTTAGTTCTCAAAGTACCCAATCCCTTGCTTAACAAATTAATTCGTGCACGAACAATTTTTCGTAAATCGAAGTTTCGTGAAATGATATTTTGATTTACCTAAATTAAATTAAATTGCGTTTAATTTTTCTCGGTAAAACTGTTTGTAGCAATCGATAGCTTCACTGATGCCTCGGGAAATTTTTGAAGCTTTGACGAATGATCTCCATTCCATCTTCGAAATGTGACCGCATCAGACGAGTATTAAGTTAGCGGGCAAAATTTTCGATAATTTTTTCATTCTGCTGCTCCTCGATCTCGGGTGGCCGATTTTATTCCAGGTGAAGCAAATCTTAATCGGAAATACTACTGCCATGAGTTTTTATTAAGTCTAAAGCATCGGAATCTTCGAAATCGTCGAAACCAAGTTGATTGCCAAATAGCAAAACTCTCAATGTTTTAAAGAATTTCTGGTAGAACTTCAGCAGTTGCTTCGTCTGCATTGACTGCGAGTTCGCGACAATATTCTGCTGAAAAATTTTCAGCAGGCACCCAATCAATGTAGTCTATTTCGTAAACAAATTTCCTCTTCCGAATAAAATATTTTTAAATCGCATGCAATCCTGCTGAAAATTTTTCAGCAGAATATTGTCGCAAACTCGGACTGACATTATCCGGCCAAATATTTTTCCAAACATTTTTCATTGTGAATTGCTTCATTTTTGCCCAAGCTTCTTCGATATTTTTCAAACCAACCTTTAAGTTGAATACTTTCCCATACTCCCTAATAGATCCACGATCTGGCTCATCGGTAGCAGCTATTAATTTCTTAAATGTTTTTCGTAAATAATACGCTTTGAACGTTGAAGCCGCTCCCTGCCCCATCGGCTGAATCAGAACTGGGCTATTTTTGGGCAAATGCTCGATTGGGACAACACCAGATAAGTCTAATAAGTTGATGGTCCAGCAATAATAATGCTTTATTGCTAAAGTGTTTGCTTTTTTAAATATAATTTTACCGACGGGCAAAAATCTTCTTAAACCGTTCCTCGAATATGGACGACGCTTTTTTATTTTATCTTCAAATACCTGGCAGGCGGGATTTATCTGTTCCTTTCAGTGCTATCGGGTTTTGAGAGAGATATATTAGAAGAGGTTAAATTTTAAATTCCCCAGTAGCATTGCCCCCAAGAAGAAGAGTTAAATGCTCATTCGATACTCTAAATCCTTTAAAACATGCTTTATTCATGAGAAATAAATGTCCAGTCAGGCATTCGTTTCCGGTCTCGTTTACGTTGAAGATCTGCTCTGGATGATAATTACCATTCTCTACAATATTTTTGAATATATATTTGAATATTTCTTTGCAGCTATTATATCAATACCGGTGGCTTCACCCTTCATCTTCACGTTGCTAAGGTTCTGATGGTTTTTAAGTTTCTCGAACTCTTTGCTTGCACTGAAAGATTCGTCTGAAACGTTCCACCAGAATAACTATTTTTTAAATTTCTAAAAAGAGACTTGGCTTTTTCTTGAATCGTCATTGTACTACATAGGGATATTATGCTGGTTGTTGTTTTCGATTCATAAGGCTAAAAGCTTTTCATTTTTTTCATAATCGTATTCTTTTGTTGCGTTTGTTTTAATTTTGCGGCACTTCATGGGGCTGCTGATTCCGAGGTGCTTTAATTTTTGATTAATTTTCAAAAAAATTAATTCAAAACGATAAAGTAACGAAAAAAAATTCGTAAATCGAAATTTTATTACGTAAACCAAGACTTTGACTTAATTTTGAAATTACATTATAGCGAAATTTCATAAAAAGAGTGTAGTCTCATCTGCTCTCTTAAAATTAAGCAGCCATTTAAGCGATGTGTGACTTGCGTTCTTCCCTGAATTTCGCAATGTTCGGAAGTCGTGTTCAATAACCTGCTCTACTCCATCGACCTTTTACGTTATAGGACCACTCCGATACCAAGGAGGCCGGCGTAGGTTTCAACTATGACCTACAATTACATGCCTCTGTTCGATCATGTTATTTGAGTATGAGTCCAACTTACCGATATCACGATTCGAGGTAGAGCAAATCATCAGTTCATGACGCGCCATTTATTGCTTCCGCACGTTAGGTGGAATGGCAATATATAACATTCTAGACGAGGGATGAAATTTCTTGAAACAACTTCCTGATTTCTTTATGCTTTTCTCCCACGACATCAATCTCGTGTTTTGCCAGTGGATTTTTCATATTCCCTGTTTTCCTTGCGAAGGAACCGCTCGACCAATTCCTGATGAGTTTTTGGTGGATTAGAGTCAACGGCGACTACCATTTCATTCGCTGAAGTTATAAAATGGGACGGTGATGCATGCGGTGAAGTGTGTAATAAAAAGTAAAGGCTTTTACTTAATTTCTTGTTAGCAAACGAATTAAATCAGTTATTTTATTGTAAGATAAGCATTACCTTAACCTTCAAATGTTTTCTTATCTAACAAGTAAATACTTGCAGATATTGATTAGTTATGAAGTAAAAATTTTGAAAAATTCAAGTAAAAGCATTTACTTTTTGCAAGATGTGTTTGTTTGTCTTAATGTAAAGGCACACGATCAATGTTGCTAACTGAACGATTAGGGCTATTGCAGATTCGCTGAAACTTTTTGTTCAGCAAACTAACCTAAGGCGCTGTATCACTTCTCAAGAAGTTTTAAAAATTTAACGAGTTTTAATTATTTAATTAATTTACACGTTCTAAGAAAATTAAGATTTTTCTTTCAGAATTTAGACATTTTCAAGAATTTCGGTATGTGTTAAACATTTTACGAATTTCATTAAATTTGTCAAAATGTTCAAAATGGATGGTGCTGGTTTGATTTTCAGTGATTACCCAATTAATTTGACTATACATATATTGTATAAATTAAATGCTTTCACTTTAATTTTTCAAAATTTTTACTTGATAATTAAACAATGCCTTAGCCGGCCAGTTATTTACTTGTTGGATATGAAAATTTTTGAAGGTCATGAAGAAAATGAAAAAATTTCAAATTTTCATTCATTATTCAGACGAATTCGATTTTCAGTGAATAAAATATGAACACAATTTAACTAAACAACAAAGGAGGAACAACACTTTTTATACGTATCGATGGAGATTCGCCTATCTATAGTCAATGATCATAATTGTTTACGGGGCAGACAAAGAAAATCTTTGAAGTCGTTCCATGCGATCATCATACAAACGTGTCCATTTTGACAGATTATGATTTATGCAATTATAATTTTGCTTATTAACATAAAATAATGAATGGGGTTCAAGTCAAACGGGACACAAATTAAACTACTGATCGTGATCAATTAATTAAATGCAAATTGTTATATGAGAACTCATTATTATTCATCATATAAAAATAAGATCATGATCGATTAAGGCACGATCCGGTATGTGGTAGATCGCGTCCACGATTTATCTCGCCGTAGATAAACACACACGCCCGATTTTATCTATTTAATTATATACAATAAAGCTGTGATATTAATAAATTTTAAAACCGCGAGTCTATAATGAAAAATTGGTATCGCATAATATCTGTGATCATATTATCTGATTATTAACCTCGCTTCTATATAATCTTTAGGTCATCAACATCTTATTTCTCTTATCAATTTTTTTAATTTTTGTAAAATAAAAACAAACCACGCTTGCCATATTATATCACAAGACGAACGAACGAACGAACGATTACGCGATATAATATATTCTTGCTTCATGTGGTTTTACCTAATTATTCTGAATACAACTGTTCTAATTATTGTGTATTAAGCGATTACGTACAATAAAGTTTACTATTACCATACACTTATTTTGAAATAGGGTATGTATAGAGTAATCATAGAACAACTACTTTCCAGTTCAATTGCTCGTTTTTATCGTTAAACAAACTTCATTATAAACTATACAATATAATGAATATAATTTCTGTTTGCCATTAGTTTTTATTTTTTACGTTGTGTATACTGTTTTTGTGTTATCAACACAATACACAATTCCCCACAGTATTATTTAATTTAGCTTAATTTAGTTTATCGTAAAAATTGATTTAATTGGGTTATGTTTATAGTATTCCAACTATATACACACTATCATGTCATTGTTTTCCATATTTTCACACAATTATGCTGTTCGTCTATAAAAAAAATTCGTTTTCGTTGGCATAAATCAATTAAAAATAATAAATAAATTACTAAATAGTTTAATTTTTTTGTGCCGCAAGCGATTATTAACAACAATTACGTTACAATAACAACAAAACATAATAAGTAATAAAGCGAAGACAGCTAAACGTAGTTGTAATGATGTCGCTACTGTTGCGTACTTTGTATGTGTAAAGTAAATTGCAAAAAAAAATATCTGTGTGTGTGTGTGTGTTCGCCTGTGCACACCATTTCTTCGTCTATATAATTTATAATAACTAAACACGTGTCAAGATCGTTATTTATTTTTTCATATATTTTCCGGTATATAAACGTCTTATATGTAAGTACTTCACATATTTCTCATGTGCAATTGTTACACACGCATTACACAGTAAGTGTTTTAAGAGTAATTGATAAATTTAATAATATCGCATCGTTTTTCTTACACACTTTCGTTCTTCGACGTGCAATGGTATAAATAAGATGTTTGACGTGTAATTAAATTGCGAGAGGAGGTAAATCGATAAAACCTTGGCAACGTATTATAAGAAATATATAAAAATAACAACAACCAATACATTAATTATTTATGTGTGAAAATCATGTAATTTAATCGCGTATTGTGATTCACATATGTTTTATTTTTTTTCATGTCGTTACTTGTATTATTATTGTGTAGTGTGTATGTACATCGCGATGTTAGTTAATTTCAATGATAAATTAAATAACTAAAAAGGTTAAGAAAATCTATTAACACTTGGTATTTAATTAACATCGAACGATCGATCTATCTGTTTATTATAAATCAATATTGTAGATGTGTAACGGTTAGTAAATAAACCTAATGTTGGACTAAATATAAAGGTCACTATTCGTGTCATTGCCGAATGTCGAAGGACCTCCTGAAAAACGAAAAACTTCCCTAAGAAAAGCTCATAATGGAATTATATATTCTTGCATTGTAATTGTGAATTTCTCTCCGCCACAAAAACGCTTATTATTTCATTTACACCTTGTCATCATCTTCTAGAAATAAATGACTGAAGAATGTTTGGAATTCTGAGTATGAACAAATTACTGAGTGTGAACTTTATAAACAGAGTTACAAAATAGGTTGATTGCTAGTTCTAGTCAAATTGGAATTATAAACAGGTTTTACTTAATTACCTTAAGAATCACTTGATCAAGCCGAAATAATTTAGAAACTACGGTTATAAACATTTCAGCTGTTTTATTTCGAGATAGGCCTGGAACGAAGCCAACTAGTTAGTTAAGAATCTTCAAAAGTCACAGTGGGGCATATTCGTGTAAAAAACCATTTTTTACATTTTACAAATAAAAAATGTAAAATGTACGTAAATTACATTAAAATATAAGTTATATGTAAATAAATTTACATTTTAAAAATAACAAATATTAATAATTAATTAACTTAAAATTTAAGATAAAATTTATAGATATTACAGATAGTTTTTAGTTTTCTACATTTAAAATTAATTTTTTACATAGGTAATATCATAATGCGATATCCTATCTGTTTGATATAGTTAAAAATTCTACTATTCGTTAAAACTAACCACCGTTACGTTTTTGACAAATCTTCAAACAAATAAAAAGTGAAGACGTTTTACGATATCAAATAGAGCCGTTTGATACCTAAAGTACGCAAAACAATTTTCTATTTATTACTGATAATAAATCATTTTTTAAAAAGTGCTTACATTTTAGATCAAATTTAAATGTGAAAAATGCAGCATTCTAAAACTCGCTCTTTAAAATTTATTATTCGCTCTTCACTGATCGAATAATCATTATCACATATCTGTACCTTGAGCTGTTCTATTTCCGACAGTAATGCTAATTGTTTTCAAATAGATAGGATTTCCGATTTTAGAAACTTAGGTTTATTTTGAACCGAAAATTGAAGATATTCCAGAACTTCATCTAAATTCATAATATGAGAATCGCATTTCCATCGGCTATATGCCATAGCTTCACTTTAATTCATTTTAGACCATTTTCGTCGAAATACCCAGTTTTATACCTTATGTCATTTTGGAACGTGACATTTCAGTTATAAAATGGCTGCGATGATTTTTTCGCCATACAATTTCTTTTTCTTATTTTTTTTTTCGAATATAGCTACCGTAAATGAAAACGCTTCATATCAATACATCTTTAATTTTCTATAAAATTTAGAGAGGTTTGTCAACAAAAATCTTCGTATAACCCGACACCCTAAAATGATAAACGTTCAAATCAATAGAGTTCTTTCCCTTGGATTGATTGGCTAAACGTTTAATGTAAAAATTAAGTTGATATATCCATCCACGGCTGCGGCCACAAAACCAACAGAAATTAACTGGCAGTTATATCAAGATAAACCCAATGAGTTATTAAGTATCCAAGCTACTACAATTCAATAAATTATGTCAGAAATCGCCATATCATATCAAAATTCCAAGTATTATGCCACGCCAGAATTAGAATCTTTGGTGTCAAAATTCGATATCTCATGTCAGAATTCCATACTTCATGTCACAATTAGATATACAATATCTGTATTTGCATTTATGATATCAGAGTTCTATATTTTATGTCAGAATTCGATATATCACGCCAGAATGTGCCATGGCACATATTCGAGATACTATGCCAGAATCGCAGTCATGTCAGAATTTGAATTTTTGATGCCAGAATTCGATATCTGAATTTGATATGTCATGTCCGAATTTGAGTTTTTGATGTTAGAATTTGGTACATCATGCCAGAATTCGATGTATCATGCCAAAATTCATATCAGGATTCAGAAAATCATAAGCGAATTCGATATCTCATATCAGAATTTAAATTTTTGATGCCATAGTTTGAGTTATCATAAAGAATTCTATACTTTATGTCAGAATTAGATATGCAATATCAGAATTTGTCAGAATTCTATGTACTATACTAATCGACATGTCACATATTCGAGATATTATACCAGAATCCGATACGTCATGTTCATGTCATAAATTAAATATCAGATGTCAAAATTCGATATATCACGATATCAAGTCAGAATTTAAATACATGATGTCAAAATTGAAATAGTCATGTCAGAATTAACATTTTTGTTGTAGGAATTTATGTGTTAAATGTGTCAATCATGGTATAGTTCAATATGTTAAGTCGGGAATTGAATGTATGATGTCAGAGTTGGATATATCATGCCAAAACTTGGTAAATCGTATCAGAATTCGATATGTAATGTTCTGATATAGTAAGTACCAAGGACACACCAAGGGAAAACTCAATAAATAATTTTTTTAATAATTTATTTCTGAAATCAGAATTAGAATTTTTCGTGTCAAAATTCTATATATCAGAATTCCACATACTACGTTAAAATTCGGTATGACATGTCAGAATATGAATTTATAATGTCAGAATTTTATATTTATACCGTAGGCAGATACAAAACGAATAATCGCGAATTCTAGATTATTAAAGGATTTTTGCCTCTCAAAATAGGATTATTTTGTTTTCAGAACGCGATTTTTAACAATCGGGATAAATTAAAATCGCGCTCAATTTTGTGTCTGTCTAAGGTATTATGTCAAAATTAGATAAATGATGACAGAATTCGATATGTCAAGCCAGAATTTGAGTTATTTAAATCCAACTTCAATACAATCAGAATTTGTTATGTCATTCCAGAATTTGAAAGGTTGTCACAATTTGATAAATCTGTCATGAAGTTTTCCGAATTCCGTAAATCACCTCAGAATTCGACAGTTTATATCAGAATTTCAATTTTTGGTTTTAGAATTCGTTATCACATGTCAAATTTTATATGTCAATTCGATATTTTAACTTTTTCCGTATTGGACATATTTCGTCAAAATTCGACAAGTTTTATCAGAATTCGAAAAGTCTTTTCAGAATTTGATATGTCATCCCATGACTACAGAATTCGATACATCATCTCAAAATTCGAGATGTCATATGAGAATTGGAAATATCAAGTAATATTCTGACATAACATGGACATCTGGATGATATATCGAATTCTGAAGTCTTGAGATGAAATATCCATATCTATTCAAAATTCGATAAATTTCTTCAGTGCTTGACTTTATGATGTCAGAATTCAATAATTCATGTAAGAACTTGAGTATGTATGTCAAAATTCGAAATATAATGCCGGTATTCGATAATCATACCAGTATTCGAATATTAGAATTCGATAAGTCGTGGCAGAAATAACTTTTGTGACATCAGAATTCGAGTTATTGGTGCCAAAATTCGATATGTCGTATCTGAAATCGATATGTATTCCAGAATTTGTATTTTTATGATAGAATATGTTCGATAAGTCATTAGATAATTCATAACCGAATTTGCACTTACGATGTCAGAATCATTTTCTTAGAATTGTAAAAATTAAAGTTTTGTTTACATTTCTTAATAGTAATTTTGATATACAATACCACCTTTCTACAGATAAGTGGCGTTTGTACTCATTAGGATATAATTAAGCATGGCGCTAAGTATTTTAAGACGAGTAGCTATACATAAAATAAAAAAGAATTCTTTTGTATGTATTTCGTACGAAGTTTTCACAATTATTCAATAAAAATCCAAAATACACACTCTGACAAGAATTCTGACATGAGATATCGAATTCTTTGATATAATCGTCTCAAGACTTCAGAATTTGAAATGTCATTCCACAATTAGAGATCGTAAATATATCAGAATTCGATACACCGTACCAAAATTTATTAAATTGTTGTCAATTCTGATATGACATCTCGAATTTTGAGATGATATACTGAATTCTGAAGTCATAAGATGATATATTAAATTCTGATAAGACCTTTCGAATTCTGACAAGACATGTCGAATTTTGGCCGAATATGTCGAATACGAAAAAAGTTAAAATATCGACGTGACGTATAAAATTTTACTTCTGTTATCGAATTCTTACATCGTATTTAGAATTCTAAAGCCAACAATTGAAATTCTGATATAACATCGAATTTTGAGATGATATATGAAATTCTGAAGGCTTCATGACAGATTTATCAAATTGTGACAAGACCTTTCGAATTCTAACATCGAATTCTGCCATCATTTATCTAATTATGATATAAGGCGATTTTTGCATTATAAATTGATATTCTTACATGGTCATATCGAATTTTAACGACGTATGTAGAATTTGAATCCAAAACATACCGAATTTAAACAGCATTAACTCTAATTTTAACAGGACAAATCGAATTCTTTCTTGATATATCGAATTCTGATTTAGCATACATCGAACATACATAAATTTGAATTCTGATTCGTATAACGTATCGAATTCTTAAATTATTTATTGAGTTTTGCCTTGGTATGTCAAATTCTGACGTGCCATATCGAATTTTCACATACTACTGTTAAATCTGTTAGGATAATGTCGATTTCTGACATAATTTATTGAGCTTGGGCACATACACATTGGGTTGATATAGCTGGCAGTTAATTTTTGTTGGTTTGGGGACGCAGTCGCGCATGGTGTTTAATTTCGAATGCGATTTTAATTGCTGTTCAACACGTTTCAGTTGTAAATAATGTGAGTCTGTGACTTGGCGGATTGAGAGCAGAAGATTTATATTGTTACGACCAATTGTGAAGTATTCTCAAAATTTAAGAACACCTGTGGCATATTTTAAGGTTCTTGCTCGAAATAGCGGAAAAACCTTGGTAAAATGTAAATGGTTGATTTGGTGATTTATGTTTGTGGACAAAGTGTCGTCCGAGGACTAATCTTCAATTAGCATATCTGCTAAACATAATTTGGATACAAACCACTATTAATCACTTACAAAATTCTTTTTTAAAATTAAATAAATTTTATAAACTCTTCAAATTCAATAAATTTTATAAATTCTTTAAATTTTATAGATCCCATGGGTTTTAAAAATAGTTTCAGGTATATCAATTCTATAAATTCTACAAACTCAAATTTCCCTTATTTTCAAAATTCCAGAATTATTAAAAATTATTTCAATGCTACAAATTTTACAAATTCAATAAATCCAATAAATTTTGTACATTCTTTAGATTCTACAATATTATTTCTATGAATTCTATATAAAGCCTAAAAATTCAAGAAGATCTTTATATTCTAAAAATCCTATAAATTCTGTAAACACGACAAATTCTATAAATTTTACAAATTTTAATAAGACTTCATACTCTATGAGTTCAATGATTGACAAAATTTAAATACTGATCCTGGATATTCGTTAAATTTTTGATCTTTCTAAAGTTCATAAAATTTGACGAAATCGTTTCTTTTTTCCAAAAATTTTAGGTCTAAACTACTTAAAATTTTTGGTATTTTAAAATGTTCTAAGTTTATTTACTTCTTAAATTTCTTGAAGATTTTTTAAATTCTTTTAACGTTGAAAAACTGTTAAACGACCGAAATTTAGAAATTGTTGATATTCTTGAAATTTTTAGTGCCGTGAAATTAATTAAATTCTTAAATTCTGTCTCATTCTTAAATTGTTTAAAATTTGTATTTTTAAAACTATTTAGATGTTTTTAAGACATTTTGAAAAATTCCAAATTCATGGAAATTCTTTAAAATTGTTAATTGATTCTTAAATTTTAAATTCTAAAATTCTATTTATTAACATCTTAAATCTCGAGAAATATTTGAAATTCTTTCAAAACAATTTAAAAATTTCTAAACTTCTAAAAATCCTAAATATTTTTAGAATGTTAACATTATTTAAATCTTTAAGTTTGTTGAATGTTAAATCCGTTAAAGAATTTGAAATCTTGAAATAATTTAGGAAAATATTTTTTTGAGCTACAACTGCAATAAAAAAAATTCAATTTTGTTTAGCTATAATTCAGTTTCAACATATTTTGCTGTAAATTATCAATTTTAATGGGATAAGGTTTGGCATACCATGCTGAACAGCATGTTTGCCTAGGTTTTAGGGTTGTTTTGAATAACTCACTAAGTGAGTGGTAGGCTCTTGCTTTTAATTTTGCTGTAATTACTCGAAGCATGGCACAAATTTAGTTATTAATTTCGACGCCGCATACATACATATTTATGACACTTCGTAAATGAGTACGTAACACCGATTTCCAAATTGCTCTCTAGTGCAATCACCGATTTGCACGGTATTGAAATTAAATTATAAACGCATAATGTAAGCGTGGTAAAATAAAAAATTCAAATCGTCAAAATGATTACGCACAAATATATAAACACCACAAGTATGTACATAGGGGTAAAAAGAAAATGTTTACAACAAGACAGCGATTTTACAAAAATTCTCTGCTTCTTCTTCTTACAATATTCTTTTTATATTTTATTTCAGTTACTGTGTGCTTAATGTCTATACAAGAAAATTTACTTAGAGAAATATTTTGTTGTTATTTTACTTGTAAATAAACAAATTAAGTTTTTTAGAAATAATTTTATAATTATATCAGTATTTAGATTCAAAGTGATAATAAAACTTTGTATTGTATATAGAAAAGTTTTTAGATTTGGTTTTTATTATAAATAAATTAATTAAGTAATTTTTATTTTCTGTGATTAAATTAAATAAATCTCATAAAAGAAAAAGTTCTTGTGTTTAGTTTAAAAATTTATTAGTAAAATTAAAATAAAATAAAAGTGAAAATGTTTCGTGCTTACGGTTCAATGCCGGGTAATATAATGGAATCGCAGCCCGTTGTCCAAGATCCATATGATCATGTATCTTGGACAATACACCCAATTGGTACACCATCGTTGCGGCAACCACCGACGGGTCCACCACCACCATTACCACATCCGTCACCCAATCAAGGTGTTGTACTGCAACAAAATCATAATATGGTGGGAAATATGATAAACAACAGTAACAATAGTGTTAATAATCGTCTTAACCATAATAATCATGTGCAACATAATAACAACAACAATAGTAATAATAACAATAATAATTCTAATATAAATAATAATAATTTATATAAAGGTGATAATTTAAAAGGTAACAATTGTTTTTTTTTACATTTTATTGATAATAAAATTATTTGTGTTTCCGCTCACTCTTGGTCGAGTACATATACATATATGTTTGCACTTATAAAGTAAGATAGTTGGCAAAAAATAAATTTGAAAAAACAAAACAATTTTTGTTGATAGTGTTGATAGTGCAATAATCGTAAATTTTATAATTTAATATCGCTAAAAAAATGTTTAAAGCTGTGACGCATCTTAGTCATACCACTTAATGGTCAGTACACAAATTCAGTTAAATTATGAATGCATTGCACATTATCGTTACGTTTAATTAACTCATTTCCGACAATTAACACTTTAATTAAGATGGCCTTCACACCATGCCTGAGATTATTCATATTTTTTGCAATTTTTTCTTTTTTGTTTATAATTGTAATTATAACTATTTATGCAAATTTTTCTAATTATTACACTCGAATATTTTATAATATATATTGTACATAAATGTTATGTTTTTCTTATATACAAACAAATACATATTTGTAACTAGTTTAATTTTAGATCTGCACTGTGCAATTTAAAAGGCGCATTTTTATTTGTTATATATGTATGCATTTTTACTCACGGGCGTCACATTTGAACTGTATTCATAGATAATAGCGCGTCTAATGTGACGATGTGTCATTATTGTTCTTGTTAGCACATTTTATTACTTTTGTTTTTATCTGTTATGTGTAAAAAGGTGCAGTATATTTCATGCTCGATATTGTTCGAATTTTTGTTTAGTATCTGCCGTTACCGTCTGGGTTACCAACTGAAACATATTACTCTGAAGTGTGTTCGGATTTGATCATGCATCTTTGTGTGTTTACCTTTTTGCATTACAATAAAAAAGATGAAGGAAGAAAATTATGAGTTCCTTACATCAGATAATTTTGAAACTTGGCCAACAGGTTTATAAAATTTTCCTTTTAGCATCCGTTTGTTGAGTAAACTTTATGTGCAGATAGCCATAAAGGTCGTTTCACTTGCAAAAATGTGTACAGACTGCATCCGAAATGAAAATGGTGACCCCGTGGGTGACCCTACAAGATTTTACGAAATCTACAAAGACACTCCTTTGAGCCTATTCGCTTATTTTCCACCATTGTCTAAGAGCGTAATGCTTAGGATGCATGCAATTAGCTTAGAAAGTGTCCCTTCTTTGAAGGAGTTTAAGAAATATTCCATCAAGGACAGATCTTTCATAGAGGTGGATACATCCCTCATTTCCCGTACTGGACACTTGGGTCTTTTTGAGTCTTCGTATAGAACTTCCGTAGTTTCCCTAAATGTTGCAGAGAGTTTCAAAACCGTTTGACCTACGTATTGTTAGATCCTTCTGTACCCCGAGAATGTCATGAAGGTATCTTCCGTCGATTAGTATGTTAAATTCCCTATATAGTTCTCGGTTCTTTCTTCTAACTTGTGTTACACTGGGCAAATGTTTTGATTAAGGACTATCACCACCGCGTCCCTATGCCTGTTTTTATCTATTGAACATTTATGGGACATCCTTTCTCGAAAATTATGTAAGAATAGGAAACAGTTTCAATCAGTGATTGCATTAAAAAATCGGGTACGGGAAGTATGGATCGAAATCCGAGAAAAAGTCCTCCGGAAATTAGTTTCAAGCATGCCCGATAGGTTATTCGAGGCAATTAAGAATCAAGGTGGACACACAAAGTATTAAACAATAAAAGAAGTCAACAATCCAGGTTAATTTCTAATAATTCTAATGGCCTTTGAGTTGAGGCTAATTCAATTTCGCACATTTTTATATGTTTTAATTAAATGAAATTAATACTGTTCGCTATTTTTGACAAAACATATATTTTTTTCTTTTGAAATACTTAAAATAATTGAAATAAATTTAATATATTTTTTTATTTTAAATAATTTGTGATTTTTTTTAAGAAAATGGTATGAGGCTAATTTAACTTCGCTCACTGTAAATAGAGAAAAATTTACTGAGATGTCATCTTTTGAAGTTTGTAACACACATAAGTATGTATATCAAAATTCCCTGTTAATACCGTATATGTTCATAATAGCTCTAGGGCCGGCGGAAATTTTTTTTTAAATCATCCCAAATTTCAAAATTCTATTAAATATAATATATTGGCGAAGCGGTCCGAAAATTGGGGCAAAGTAAAATTTAAAATTTTAAGAATGAGTATTTCTATGGATGTAACAAAGCCGGGTCGAGACTTCTGAGTGCCCTGCGTGAAGTTTGTTGAACCTCCCCTATTTTTTTAATTTTTATTTTTAACAAGGAGAGGAATATTGAAGTAGGCTGCGAATTAGCAAAACAGGTCTACTGAATTATTCGTGTTTAGTCTCAATTATGTTCTCATCAGTTTTACCATAGTTAACAGTGTAACGTATTTTATTATATATAAAGTACCTGTAGCTGATCATGTTTAGCTAAACTCGTTTTACCACACCGCAGTATTCTGAATCTTGACGGAAATTTATACTGTAGTTGGTTCTTTGCGCTTTGCATAGTGTCCCAAACTGACCGACTAATGCAAAGAAGTAGGTAAGTATTCAAATTAGCATTAGAATAGTAATTTATAGCGAATTGGTTAAAAAATGAGATTAAAATAGATTTGAGGAAGGGATTGCAAGTTTAGCTTAAATTAAAAATTTTATTTATCGAAACTATTTTTTTTTTTTTTTTGGCAAACCTAAGTTTTTAATTTATGACTTGTATTTATGAAAGAAAGTATCATTAGAGCTGATCTACAATATTGTTGAATTTTATTTCACCAGAAACTCTATTTCTGCACCAAATGGAACTTATGCGATTTGGCAACAATTCCATTGAAATTTAGTATCTTTAGTAAGTAGTGATAGCACATCGAAATGATGTATCAAGGTAGCGTTTTCCAAACTTTCCTAGAAGAGATTTCACCACACATCTATTTTGTAACCGCTATACAATCTTTTTACGTTTATGACCAACATTAACTATTACTATTTTACACTTTCCACCGTACAATTTATGTTAGGGTCGGTCATTATTTCTATAAAAACCAACCTCATTTTTTTTGTTTACAACTCTTTGGCGCCTACCTCGAATCCTACTTTACGTTAGTCTCCAATACAAAATGCATAAAAAACTCTTGATCAAAACGCGTATAAATCATCTTACATTTACCTTTCGCATTTCAACTGTAATGTAAAAAATTGCCGCTTCGACTTGGGCTTACCCCCATATCCATAATATAAATCACAAAAATTAAACACATCGTGTACACATATGTGAGCGCAAATATATCGCGCGACAAATATGCAAATTTACAAATAAAACGCGCAAACAAGTATATATGGTATGTACATATGTATAAGACATTTCAACATTATTCATAATAATTTAATTTTAATTGTGAAATATCAATTACGCGTTTTGTTATTATATTCTTACAATTTTTTATTTTTTATTTTTGTATACCATCAACCTTCTTACATTTATATACATTACAACTTGATTATTTATTATCTTGATAGAAATAAGCGCGCATAAAAACGTAAGAAATTGAGTTATGCAAATAAGACATGAAATTATTGTATATCTCGCTTATATGAGTTAAGATATGTGTGTGTGTGTGTGTGTGTATCGTGTTGTAGGTGGGTTTCTCTATATAGATACAGGTGGTTTGACTTTTTGTTTATATACACATCTTTAAATAAGATAACATCTATCAACAACAAATCATTCTATTGTTTTATGTGTTATAATATCGATCTCATTGTAGAGTATATTGACAACAAGAATAAGAAGGTGTTAATTTATTAATTTCATTTCTGAAACATTTAAAATCTAACACTTTCGTAATAAATCAATTTTGTTGGTCTATTGTTGTGTTGTACATATTGTGTATTTCCAGACAGAAGAATACGATTTGTTTGAAATAGAGTGCATTAGAAAAAATTAGGTTAATTTAAAAAAAGCCATAAATATCTTCTCCAATTGGTTGGACGTTAGCATTATTATAAAGTTAAGGTTTTTTTTTTTTATATAGACAGTCACATGTTTTTTGTATAAACTCGAATATGTGTACATGTATTTATGTATTGTCAGGTGAATATTATAGGGGTTAAGAAAAAAAAAATTGATAAACGGTTTATCCCAACAACGACTAAATTTTTATTTCTTATCAAATGCAAACACAATACATGTTCGTAGACAGTAGAATGTTTGCGTTACACCAAATTAGGTGTTAAGTATGTGTGTGATAATCCCATGTTTCAAACATTTTGATTTACTAATTTTATCATAGAGAGAATTGGAATTTTTATCTTTGTGAACGTCTACGAATTAGTGGATTACCTATTTCAACTCGCTGGCAATTTGTCGTTTATAAATATTGTTAGTAAGGAAACTTAAAAGCTTTAAATTTTATTGAGCAATCCAATTTAAAATTTGAAAGTCGATTTTTGTAGGTAGTTTAAGCTAATACCAGGGCCTTCTAGATTAATAGAGCCGAATAATACGTCATAGTTTTTCAGTAGAATTTTTTTGTTTTATTCCAAAAATTACATCAAAGTGGACTCTGATTTCGTAAAATAAAACATTAATACGTTTTTTCTGTTTTCTCTGCTCCTACTTGTTTTACCAATATAGAAAATTACTCGGTAGTACGAGGGTGGTGCAAATCGGTGCGTTATTGGAGTTTAGGTTATTGCACATACCACCAATTGGCCGATTCGATGTTGAATGCGTTAACTGAAAATTTATAAAAAAAATTGCCAACGGCGGGTTTTATCGTGCTTTCTGCATATTTTATATAGTGCGTGTAAAATTACTCACTAAAATCAATAATGGTAGTGCATTTTTAATGGCACCGTAATGCGGAGCTGAATTGGAATCGTCTACTGAATTGCCTAGTATACTCAAATATATTTCAAGATTTGGGGCCACATTGTTAACTCACAACAGTATTCTGGTGATATAGTCGCGTTGATTAGTTAATCAAATAACTGAAACCAAAAAAAAAAATTGGTTTCTGTCCTGACTCAGCATGATTGGAGCTTTGTAATTCCACTGTCAGCTTAGTTGATTTTGTTTCATAAAGTAATTCGTTTTGAGTCGGGCTGTAAGTGGTATGGGATGTAATTTTATATTTATTTTGCAAAATAGGAACGCATTTCACGAATCCAATAAAAAGTTTGAAATTTCAACATTTCCGATTTTCTGAACCAAAACTTTAGAATACTGAATTTGATATTTCACCTCTAATTAAAAAAATTCTGAACGATTTATGGAATTTGAATTTTAATTTCGTGGTTCATTAAATAATCCGAATTTTAACAGGTAGATAAAATTTAATTTCGATATAATCCGTAATCTGTTCATTTTTGAAATCGAATTTCAAAAGGAGAAATTCTAAACTTAAAACTAAATTATCGAATATTCTGGTTAGCTAAATTCGTCGTTTAAAATTTATCGAATATTATGGAATTTTAAAAATCAGATTTCAATACTAATTGTCGGATCCATTCTGAATATTAAAAAATATTAAACCTCAATGCAACTTCATTTTAACCATGAAATACCTTGAAAATCAGAAACTACGTAGTTCCGGAATGAAAAATCTTTGTCAAATCCATTCAATTTTAATTTTGCTATGTACGTGAGAGAGAACACTCCACACCTTTATATGTTCACAAAAAACCAAAATATGACGAACCCCAATATTCTTTGAACTTTAAGATGCTAGTGGTGCCACGCAGACACCGTGACCTCGTCTTCTATTATTAATAAAACACAATAATACTGCACCCTTATGAGTAACTTAAATTAATTTGTAAAATGGTGGTAAGTGGCAATAAACTATTATACGAACTATCTCTCTGAAAGACGTTGTTTACTTTGTTTTGTAAAAGTGCATCAGTGACACAGCAAATATCAAAAGTCGTGTACACAGTTAAAACAATAATAACTGTACATTTTGTGTACGGTTTGCAACCCTCGTATGTGGATGGGATTTGCAAGTTTAGATAAAAATAAATGTAAAAGCCGTATACAATTCTTCGAGGACAGTAATAAAGCGGCACAAAATTAATTGGAGATAAAACGGATTGAGGACGCACAGCAGACTGTGAAAGACTCTAGAATACTATGAAATTGGTTGAGATGCTTATGCTAATTTGAGCGTGGAAGTGATACATAGCTGCGGCTTAATGATGGTAAGAGAAAAGAAATTATCGTCAAGAAACTAGAGCGATCAAGAAAAAGCGTACAAAGTAGAGACTGAGCTGAAAGATACCCCAATCAAACTCTAACTTTTCATATGATGGATTGCCAGTGCACAGTAAAACTGGATTTCTGAGGTTGGATGTGAGTACATATATCTCACATTTCCAGTCAACTCAATCTAACCTCTAACTCAACTCTCAAATGAATCCTTAACTAAACCCTTACTCAATCTCCAGCTTATCTTACAACTCAATATCCAACTAAACCTACAACTCATCCGCAACGTAATCACCAAATCAACTCCAACCCAACCCTCAACTCAATTACCAATTCAAATCCAAATCAACTTGCAAATAATACCTTGACTAAACCAATGCCTAACTCGATCCAAGAATCAACCACCAAATAATTCCCCAACAAAACCCCTTATTCTACTACAGGGATACTCAATCACCAACTCACCTTGAACTCAAACACAGCTCGAACAAAATCTCAACAGTTTATTTAACTCCTCCAAATTCAACGGCAAACCCAATCCCGAAGTCAACTTGACCTTGAACGTAAAATAATCCTCAACCGAACCCTTACTCGAATCCAACTCAATTTTAACTGAAACCCTATTCAACCCCAAATGATCTCCCAACAACTAAATTCTTTAACCAACACGGTTGGAAAACTGAACGCATACATGAACACAACTTAATCTAATCTCCAAATAAATCCCCAAATGAATCCCATCACTTAACTCCAACTTAACATCATACTAGACACCAATTTAACCATTAAAGCAGCCATAACTCAATGCCCAACTCAATACTCAAATCAACACGGTCTGAAGGACTACATTAGTTCATGAGCTTAATTGAGACCAACTCAAGGTATCTTCCAACTCAAATCTCAATTCAAGTTTTAAATAAATACCCAGGCAAACGGCTGTATGAACCTCAAATCAAGATTAATCCAATTCTAACTAAACACCACCAGTATTCAGCTCTCAATTCAATATTAAGCTCCACGTTCCATTTAATCCTCAATTCATCATGGTCTGATAAAATACATCCGTACATGAACTCAACTCAAGCTGACGTCCAACTCAACCAGAATCCGTTACTCTACCATAAGTGAACCCCTACTGAACCCCCAACGCAACCCTCATCTCAACTTTAAACTTAATGATTAACTTAACCCCTAAAAACTACATTCGTACAAGAACTCAAAAAGTTTTAAGCTAACTTTTAACACAACCCCAAATAAATTCATATCTTAACCGCTGATTCAACCCCAACTCAACCCTAACTCATCCCAAGCCCAGCCTCAACTAAATCTCTATATCACCTGCAATAGGCTAACTATAGATCAACCGACAAAAATCCCCAGCTGCACTGCTCACTCAATTCTTGCCCTGCCCCAACTCAACCGGCAAATGGAACCCAATTCAACCGCAAACTTAACGCCCAACTCGCTCTTCAAACCGGTTTATATATAAAAGTGGTCAACTGCTCACTAAAACCTAACCCAACCCTAATTGACCCAACCCAACCCGAAAATTGACCCCAACTCAACCTTTAACTCAAATCCAAACTATTGGGCTAGCATGGCAGATTCTCAACCCTATTCCCGTAGAGATTCCAAAAGCTTTTTAATTCTCCGCCTTGACCATACAAATACAGAGTGGCGAGAAAAAAAAATCTAAATCGGATAAACCGTTCTTGAGTTACCGTGGACACAGACAGACAAAGGAAAGGACATCATTTTGTTTTTCGGACTTAGGGACCTTCAAAAAATCCAGAAAAGTGGTTTTGGACAAATAAACATTTTTTGTTTGCCATCCACACCGAGAGCCTAATATTGGTGCACACGTTTATTGTACATCCATGATCAATTTTTTGAAGTAATGGTCAATCAGTCCGGAGGAATTTTAGAAACACTTTTGATTGGATGCTGGGATATAAGTGACATGATTGTGGGGCATAAAATCCCCCACAATGGACTTCCCGTACGTAAGAATGTAAAATTATGATGCTTGTGGAGACTTGTGGCTGAATTCGTTCTGGAAAGGCGGAAGGCCACCAAAAACGGCAACTGTGAGGGCCAGGGCCGATGCAGTAGAAATTATGCTATTGTCACTTGGGTAAAGTAAATGATATTAATAAACTTAAGTACAAGACAGAGGAAGTAAATGACATGTGCACTATGCAAATAAGGGCGAATGAAATTGAAATGAATGGATGGTGGAACAATGATATTCGGAATTGATATGAAAGGTGATCTTTGCTTGAGTTCAAAAGCTGCATTTGTAGGTAATGCAACAGGTTAAGGCAAAAGTTGGCAAAACTATGAGACAACTAAGGATTTATCGGATATATGCGAATGCATGCGGAAAAGTTTATCTGAGAAGTTCGAGAGAAAGCGAAGAAAATTGTGGCGGTATTTTTAGATATTCCGTGAACATTTGTAAATTGGGTTAAAATTTTCGTTGGAATCTTTCTGTTTAATGGAGGAAAATTCTATTAAATAAATAAATTTCATCGTAAACGATGTAATCCAATGCCCTTTATAACCTTAAGCTACTCTAATGTTGTATAAATCACGAAAGAGTGAATACGTACCTCGATGACTAAATGGTAACTCAATGGTTAGTATAACAAAAATGATCGATGTCTATGTCCAAACTATAGGTCAAATACTGCTAGTAGTCACCACAAGAAAAAACAACCAATCGAGAAAATGTCTGCAATTATTTTGCTGGCGGTGCTTTCTCCGCTAACGAAGAGATGGCGAAAAGGTATTGTTTTGGTGATCCAAAATTTACGATATCGTGTAAATTTATTTCATGACGGAAATAACGATGAGGGCCCATGTGAATGACTTCACCCAAGCTGTACAAAATCGTATAAGGTTTCTTCTTCCCTAATGTCTGCTGTTGCAGATTAAATATTTTTTTCTAATTTAAAAGTTTTAACTTTAACCGGCAAATAAATCAAACTATTTTTAGAAATTAAAATAAACCTTTGCCAATTTAAATTAAGCTATGCAAATATATAAACATTTTAAATCATAATTACCTATGCTGTGTCCAATTGAATTTAACTATTTTCCAAACAAACAGGTTAGTATTCATTTAATTCTGATTGAACAAAGTTTAATTTGCGATCACCAATAGTTAACTTGGAGAAGCGATAAATACGATATAATACTGGGTGGTCAAATCAAGAAACAATTGGCCAAACTTCATCTTAGACAATTTCGTTTAATCCGCTCACACTAAATTAAAGTAACACCCAATAAATTTAAATGGTAAGGGTAAAACATTTCGCCTCACAGAATAATATTCGAAATATTGCGTGAGCATTCAATAGTACTTCGTTTATTACGATGAATAATGCCTATACCGATTTTAGTGCATCACGACGCTTGAAGTGCATTGGCTTGTCCACAAAATTTGGTTATTTACACTGAAAATCAATTTCACTATTTATTCTTGGTATATTTTGTCCATTGATGTGTTTGTGGTCCTCGTAGGATACGAGCTTCTAGCTTTATTTGCAGTAGTATTGTGATTTGGCTTTTAAGAAATTCACGAATCACGAATAATGTGAAATTTGATATACACACAATATATTTTGGTAAGATCTTAGCTTAGTCGAATTAATTATGGTTATAGAGACGACACCATTGTCGGAATAAGAAATTGAATAAATGTTTACTGTAATCTGCTAATTGGCTGTCAGTCTTATCGAATAATAAACTTTCTAATCCATAATATATTAATTCTGTCTTATACACTTGTCTGGTTTTATTTGGCTACAACATACGCGCTAGATACGAGCGGTTAAAGAATTAAGTTTTGTATTTAGGAACTAATTAATTAATCGGTGACGATCACATGCAAAGTAATTAAAACTTTTTTTTTTGTTATGACAATCACTAAACCCAAAACACGCCAGCGGTTTTGTTACACTAAGTTTCGCAAAATATTTGCACGACAAATTATTTATACATATGTTTGTCGAAAAATATCTCGAACTGTCAAAACATAAAATTGTACACAAACTTAAAACATTTTATAATGTGACATAAAAAAATGTTCAGTTTTTTGTATATAAACACAAAATTGTGTGACGCCAAAAATCTATTTTTGTATTTACAAGAATTTTCCAAATTATGTACATTATACGATTACGACGTGTCAGTTAATATGTTAATTGTTATTTATAAACATTTATTTGTTATAAATGCAAATTTTCTTTTATGTCATATATACACAGACAGACATACTACGAGTACATAACACAAATATGGAAAATATTATAAAAATTATTTCAACTATAAATTTATAAATAATGATGAGTTGCCGCGCGGTTGCATAATGCAGCAACAACAAAACGAAAATTGTTTATCGTTCTGTTATTAAATTTATTGTTACTATAAATTGTGTATGTACATATATACAATATATGCAATATTTTTAGCTGAGTTCGTCATTATCAAATAGAAAATTTCACTGTTAAGTACATAAAATATGATTGAATGTGATTTGTGTATAGCTACATAAAATATAAATCCGATTGCAATTAGATTTTTTTATTGCTCTCGGAGGTTATGTACATCCATTCACACACGGCCTGGAGATGATAAGTGTTGAATTAAATTTTTTTGTATTTTTGTATGTGTGCGCACGCATCAAAATGTTTTTTTTTTGTGTTAAATGTTTAATTATTTATTTAGCGTCGATTAACACCCTATCGAAATTCGACCGATATTCGATCTAAACCACTCTATTTAATTTTCACATCAAAAATATTTTTTGCCGACACGCTGGATGTGTTTTTACGAAATGTGTAGAAATTCATCCATTAAACTGCGATGTTCAAACTGAACGGTCCTGCGTATTAACGGTTTAAACTTATTAGTAATATAATAAAATAACGGGCGCAAATTAGGCGAGAAGTTACTAATAAAATCCATTACGGGACAGGGCCGGCTCGAGGTGTGATCGAAGTGCGCGGCCGCGCAGGGCGCAATACTTTGATAACTCACTCAAATAGAACTTACTAAATGTTGAATATAAAATAAGAACATTTATTCTCATCCTGTATTTCTCAGGTACACAAACATTTTTTATGTGTCCGTGTGTTTTTTGGTCATATGTAGTTTAATAATGGTAGTGGTAGGGCTAGTTAGAGAAGAAAAATTAGTTTCCCCTCTGAACGGTTATCTCTTATCTGTAGGAGCATATTTTTAACAAGCCATCTCATGTTACATTTCTCAGAAAAAATTGGTACTTTCTAAAAGTTAATAAAAACAAAAATCTTAGGATTGTGGGGCTGCAGTATGTATGAATAGCTGTTTGTGGAATTTGTCAAAAGTTCCTTCGATCGAAAATTTTAGTGGAAGCCCTTTAATAGTAGATCACTCGACCAATTGAATGTTGACAATTTCGCATTTTCTTAATAAATATTTCCGATCCAGCTTGATGGCCAAAACCCTTAACCATAAAATTACTGATTACTTGGTCGTTCAAGGTTCCACGCAAGTTCAACTTACACGACATCTCCAAGATGCAAACAACCGTCATTTCGCCAATAATCATTTCTTCCGTGAACTTGCTAATAACGAATGCGTACCGCAACGAGGGATAATATATTCTGATACTGCTGACCGCGCATTTTGGTTCTGTTGTAATTCGAAATCGAGTTTAGCAAATATTGGTTACAATAGTTGAATCCATACACCCAAACAGCTTCTACAGAAGTCATTTGCCTCTAAACCAAGCCTTCTTGCATTCTCTCCAAAAATGCAGCTTAATGTTCTGGAGCGCCCCCAAGTCTAGTTTTGGCTAAACTTGTTTGCTTCACTACAAGTGAGACTTGCTACAGACTTGCTCTTTCTGGTTTCAGCAGATTTATTTTGATTATTTAAATTTTGTAGATTCTATTGGTTGTTGAAAAAACTTTTCCGTAATTTGTAATCTGGACCAAGGGACAACATTATTGAATTCATCAATAATGTCATCGCCGCTCGAGCTTGAATTGCCCTCATCAAATTTATATGGAATTAGAAGACGACAAGAAAGTTTCTGAATTTATTTGTTTGAGTCCGAAACCAAGCCTATATACAAGGCTGTGTAGTTATTATGTTCTAAGTATCTTTCTCAGTTTAAAAATTAAGAAACAACACAACACGTATTTGGCAGGGGTATTTTAGAGACGGATAAAATTAAATATGTAAAGGCATAAGGTAATTTTTAGGAACGAGCATTTATTGTTTCGTAATTCATTTTTGTGTGTCATGTCATGGTGAACGCAAAATAGAAAAACTGTAAAACTTCCAAAAGTAGTCACCCCTTTAATTTCAACAGCTCTCTGAATTGATCATTTTTTGTCAGTCTCTCAAATATTGCTTATATATTTTTGTTACAATTGAAGAAAATTTGTCTTTTTAGCCTGACTTTGAATTGTCAAATTAATAGACCTCCATAGATTGACCAACATTATTCCGGGATTAGTGGTTTCATTTCCGGAATAAGCGAAACCAAAATATGCGCCGGTATTCCGGAATACCAAAATTTCGAATTCCGGAATTGGATGCCCTATAACTTACATACATATATACCAAGAACAAGGGAAAATATTTAGGCCTAATTGAATTCTGGTCAAATTCTACCTCGTCATGCAGGAACACGTTCGTCGAATCCTAATAATTATTGTGGAAAAAATATTGTAAACTAAATTATTGAATTGATGGCTGGAAGTCACTGAAAAAATAATTTCATGTGACTGTACTCCGGACATCCGGGTGTAATGCAATTATCTCTCAGTTATTAACTAAAAGCAACAAAATAAAATTATTTTGTAATCTCAAATTTATTTAACTTCCTTCTAACCAATTCCCTACTTTAACATCCTTACATTAGGTACACCCTCTTTTCAGCCTATGCAGTTTTAATACTACATAGTTCAACTTCATAATTCATCTCTCTATCAATTTAAAAAAAAAAACAGGGCCGCTCCAACAATTCTCGCGCAGAGCGCTCAAAGGCCTGGAGCTGACGCTCTACTATTGAGATTAGAGTTGTTAATTTTGGAAATTGTTTAATGAAATATAAAGAATTGTGGTAACTATCATATACCCAAATTTAATTCGGTTTCATCTCGAGTAATTTTAAATTTTAGTTTGATTAAAGAGAATGACGTTTCATTCAAATTTATACTGATTACCAAGGCAGTTCACGAACGCAGTGTGTTACAGTAGTTTTCGGATGATTTCACACAATTCTGTTGCAGCATCAAAATATAGGAGCAATTTGTTCCTATTTCCAATATGTACAATAATTTGTTTA
Organism: Tipula helvola; assembly: GCA_963556165.1. NCBI lineage: Eukaryota > Metazoa > Arthropoda > Insecta > Diptera > Tipulidae > Tipula > Tipula helvola. Next base: position 386,319,040 of record OY744482.1, on the reverse strand, counting down.
CAATTTTTATTTTATATAAAATACTATCATCTTTTACATATTGATGCACCGTTATTCCATGTTCGTTAAAATAAACTCATACATCTTCTTTTGTTCAGATTCCTTGCACTCATCAGGATATCAAATAATCCTTTGGTTCAGTTTGGAAAGAGTTACCACTAATATTCGAAATCCTCTGCAATCATACATTTTTTCCAATTATCATGATTCAATCCTATTTACAAATTTCGAGAAATATCGAGAAACTTGCTTATTCAGTCGGCTAAATTAGAGAAATATTGAGAAACTCGAATTATCTCGAATCATCTTAAAATTTGTAGAATAATCTCGATATTCTCAAAAAATCTCGAATATTCTCGAAAATCTCGAATAATCTTAACATCTTGTAGAATAATCTTTATAAATCTCAATGACATTAAAAACTATATTTCTGCTAAAAATAACTGAATTATCTCGGATTATCTCGAAAATATTAAATAATGTTGTTAATTTACTTATATGGAAAAACTCGGATTTCGAGAATCTCCTAACTACGCTTAATCAATTTGCCATTCCAACTCGCATGACCTCTAAGACATTTACAATGTATAAAATTCTTTATTTTAAAAAATTATTTAAAACTACGAAATTCAAAAATTAGGACGCCTAGTGGAAAATTTTGGAAGCAATGTAAGATATGTAAGTACATATATGTAAGAAATTTCGAGTTCTCGATTTCACCTAATAGGTGAAATTGAAATATGGATTGACTACAACAACTGTGTATATAACTTGTTGTTTGAAGTGCATCAGAGAAAAGTTTGAATTTGCTATGCCACTGATTATAAGCGAGCTATTTAAAATAATCAAATGACTTGTTTGTATAACTATTTTATAATAGCGGGATTCCCCGGAACTTTCTTTGGTTTTTGAAATAAAATAAAACAAGAATTTGTTTTTCTCCCCCAAGTCAATTTGTTTATAAACAAATTACTTTGATTTACTGAATGCGGGAAAATAAGCAGATAAGTTAGAAAATACCTTTTTTCAAATTGTCCGTGTTGAAAAAGCGATGTCAGGCGATTTGAACAAATTTGATCGTTTGCAAAAATTGTAACGAAACCCGGAGAAATGTTAGCAACTCTGGAGCTCCGGAGATATACCTCCAAACTCGAAGGCTCCTGAGTTAAAGGTTCGAGTTGGTATCCCTAGTATTAACCTCAGTCCTTTAATTTGTTGGGTTAATTTTTTTTTGAAGGCGAGGGAGAAGAGGGCCACAAAACTTGAGCCGTTTCCAAACTAGATTTGATTAATAAAATTCGAATGACAATAAATCCATTGTATATTGCTGCACAAAGTCGTGACACAAACACATTTGCCAACAAATATTATTCTGAAATATTCCTTTTCCAATAATTTTACAAGCGCACATTATAAGTTATACGATCCAGTTTTAAATGTTGTCACATTAAAATCTGTAGGTGTACCCATTTCATAATCACAATGCTGCTGAATATTTTTATTTTTTATTTTTTGTTCACAAGTAAAAAGAAATATGAATAAATATTTTATCATAAAAATTAAAATAAATTAGCATATCAATAGCGTCTTACTTAGCACGAGAGCTATCACCGTTATTATAATATTTCGATTGTCACAAACGTATGAACGACCTTAGGATGAAAGTGAAATTTTGATTCTAAATTCCTAAAATTATTACATAAATAATAAAATATCGCCCGCACACACACACACAGATATGTAGGTATATACAAAAACGAAACGAACATCAAATCTAAATTTATATAAAATTTCCTGGTTCATTAAAAATATTTTATAAATAAATAAAAATAATTCAACAGAAATATTTTGAATAAATTATTTTTTTGGTTTATTAACAATTCAGTGAAAGTAAAATAAAATTCTCACTATGTCGGTAGCTATATAGTACCAAGTTCTTTTGTTAGTATGACAATATTACCGATACTCAAAATGACTGATTTATTTATTTACATTTTGATATTTTGTGTACACATTTGATTTACAATGAACGTATGGTCAATCAATCAAAAAAAAAATTTATTTAGAATTATTAATAAATGATGCGATCGATACGATTTAGAATATTTATAACATCGTAAATTATTTTAATTAACACTCATACCTCACACTAAATTGACCAAGGGGTTATGATTAAATGAATGAATGAAAAAAAAAAAACAAATCTCATTAATTAATTTAATTAAATTCTATATAATTAATTAAAACTTTTTTTGTTTTTCGTTTATTTATTTGCAGGTAAATAGATACATTAAAATAATGGCAACAAATTTATTTTTAATTAAATTCATCGATGAGTAAGTAGCAAAAAAAAAAAATTATAAATACAAATCTCTATTTATTTAATTAAATTTAATTGTTTTTTTTTTGTTTTGTATTTACGTTAAATTTAATTTAATTTAATCCTATTACACGTGTTTGTAAATTACATATCCCCATTTTGTGTTATTTATCGATTTGTATTTTTGTTTAATTAAAATGTAATATTTTATCAAAATAATTATGGTGATTTCTTTGAAATTAGTTGATTTTGATTTGTGGTTGTTTGATATAATTTTTTTGAAAAATAATTAACTTATTTCCAAGAAAATTGCTGTTGGGTAATAAAATAATTATGTTAAGGGATGTTCGTTGTTATATAATTAGCATTTTTGTTGTTTTTTTTTTGTTAATTAAATTTTGTGGGATGATTGGGGCGGTTGTGGTGATTTCTTCAAAAAAATTGTGCGGGCAAACACGTGTCATCAAATTGTTGAGGCTTGTGGTATACATTGTGTTTTCATTTGAAATTAATCGGATTTTGGCTGATATTCCAATCTGCATGACAAAATTTCCTAATTAATTCTCCATTTTCCAGAATTCGGCGAAAAATTCTGTTTCTCTGATCTGTGAAATTTGTTTGTTGGTTACTACCAGCTTTTGTGTACACCTCTAGCCTTCTGTTTCACGTCAAATGAATCTCGAAAAATCGGTTTGTTACAGGTGCGTAATTCTCTAAATAACGTTTTGGGGTGTGGTAAATAGTGAACTGATTTGAATACTACTTTTAAGAAATCAATTGGTATATTGGAGTTTTGCCAACGGAAGTATCACAATATAATAATTTGGCTGAATTCAGTTACTGTTTCCCGAAACTTGTTAATTTCTCTCAAGTCATCGGAGATCACAATGCTATTAATTTACGATATCGTATCCAAAGTGTTCGTAGTTAATTGGCCAATAATGGCATCAAGTGACACGTTAGGTATGCTGTGTTCAATTTATTTCCCAACGGTATTTGTCGTTTATTCAAAAAATTCCCTTCAGCATTTAGAATGCTGCTTATATTATGAGTTGCAGAAAACACCTCACGTTATCAATGTTGTTTGTAGTTTTTCAATCTGCGTTTTCTTTGGTTGTACTCCCTTTTCTGGTGTTGCTTCTCTATCTGTGATCGGGATGCCTGGTTAAACTGGGATTTAAAGAAAAAAGAACCTTCCTCCCTCAATAAACATCTAGGTTTCATCAAGTGTCCATGACTTTTGATGATGTTGAGTGAACCATAGTGATTGTTAATTGTGTTCTAAATTCATCAGCAATGGCGGAATCTTGGTGTTTCACAGTCTAAAACTCCAAAGCAATAGTTAATCGCAACATATTGGTGCAAATGGGTCCGAATATTGCCCTATGTCCCTTTCTTGAATATAGACTCTGTGTCTTTAGTTCTGACATTGAATACATTTGTTAGTCGATAAGCCGCTCCTCACCTGCAAAACAGACGCTAAAGGCGCTCTCGGGACAATGTGAGTCCTTGTTGTAGTTATACGTAAATACCATACATGAAGCGAATCTTGCATTAATTCGGCTGCGTACAAAACAATATCACAATATATAGAGACATTTGGCAATAATGTATATTTCTTATCATGTAGCTGATAAAACTAAATTGCTTCATTGTTGTTTCAATTAAAAAAAACAAAAATATTAATTTGAAACGGAAATAAAACATTGACATTGACAACTTTGAAAAAATTTGTTACAAAAACTATTTTGATCTATTATACGAGAACTTGTAAACGATATTCACAATAATTAGAATCATAGATTATTAAACACCTTAATACGATTATGGATAACTATAAAAACTTTGATATTTCGCATGGTGGCTCACTTGGATTGTGGCGCAAGCTGGATTACTTGGGCGTTTGTTGGTTCTAGAGGAAATATCGCTATTATTGATGACCGAAAGAAAAAATGAAAACACCCGTAACTGGTTGGGTACAGAACATATAATTTTTGTGCAGACTCAAGTTAGTTATATTTTGAGTTGCCACATTCACTCACCCCGCAGTAAAAGCATTATCAAATTAAATAATGCCTTTATCTTAAGATTTGCTGTCCTCTTTAAGTTTGGTACAAGTGGATCGTTATTTTCACTTAAGGAGTCCATCATGTATGCTGGTTTAAGTTGTTCTAAGGATATAGAAACGTTCTTTCCCTTAATTTCTATAACAAAATACTTACGAAGTCTTTTCACTACTTTATATGGAGGAGTTAAGCCGATCTTAACTCTGTCCACTCTGACGAAAACTTGGTCAGAGTCCGTTAAGTCCTTAGGTATAAAAATACTGGTATGAGGGGGACTTCGAGTATTTTGAGTTACGACGTTGCGCATCAACTGTCGCAGGCGATCGACCAGTGAAGTGGGATCTGTCGGTGTCGCGGAGGAGGGATGCATTAAAAGTTCACCAGGGACTTTTAGTGACTGTCCGTGGACAAGATCTGCTGGAGTGCATTCGAGGTCATGCATGACTAAAGTTCTAATTCCAAGGAGAATAAATGGTAGCTCAGTATGCTCCAGTTCAGGGTATTGTTCAGGGTGATAAGTCGCAGTCCGTATTCTGTGCGAACCTAATATTTGGTTAAATTCCTGAAAGTGATTACTTCCAAACTGACTGCTTTGGTCAGTCGTTATCTCGAGTGGTACACCACCGTTGTTGTTTGCATATTTATCAAAAAAATTGCTTCCGGCCACCGCGTAAATCGATGAATTATGGTCAGTATGTAAATATAACCATTTGACGGAGGTAGTGGTACAACCAAATCGATATGAATATGTTCAGACCTGTCAAAAAAAACATCGAAACAACCGCATTCAGGGGCGTGTGCCGATTGACCTTTGACTTCTGGCAGGCCAGGCAAATCTTGAACCAATATCCCGTGTCTAAACTCATACTAGGCCAGAAGTATTTTGACGATACCCGTTTACGTGATGACCGTATTCCGGGGTGAGATAAACCGTGCAGTTACTAGAATTCTTCCAGACGTGGTTCTGGCGGTATACACGGACGATTATTGTCTGTCGATGTCTCACACTATACTGTTAGTTCGGAGGCAGAATGACGAATCTTTCGGAGTTTTAATTTAGAACCGGGTTGACTGGTGCTTAGAAGCGTTGTTAACTTGTTGTCTGATTCCTGAAGTGAGACGAGTCTTTCCATATCTAAAGTAGTGTGACTTATAGGAGATAGTTAGTTTTCGTCGTTTCTTGATAACGTTGCTGCTACCACATTACATATACCTTTGATAAACTGTATATCGGACGTAACTTGAGATATATAGTCTAACTGACGAGTCTGGCATGGACTTCGCTCTGACTTTGAGGACATGGCAGTAATCAGCGGTTTATGGTCGGTAAGGATAGTAAATACTTTACCTTCGACAAAGCATCTGAAATGCTTAATAGCGTAATATATTGCAAGCAACTTACGGTCGAAGGCAGAATACTTACGTTCGAGTGGAGAGAGATTTTTGGAGAAAAATCTTAATGGTTCCCAACATCCTTTGTTGTACTGCTCCAATACAGCCCCGAGCGCCGTATTGGAAGCGTTCGTGGTTATACGAAATTTTTCACGCTCCAGGTGATGGGCAAGAAGTGTTACCTGAGCCAGAGCAGCTTAGATTTTTTCCATAGCTGCCTGACAATCAGGTGGCCAAATAAAATTTTTCTTTGTGTCTTGTTGAATGAATCGGTGATAGTAGTTAACCATTCTGAAAAAACGCTGCACTTGCCTTATCGATGTGGGTTAGGAGAAAATGTTTATAGCCACGATTCTCTCTGAAGATGGTCGTATTCCATCTTTAGAGATCTCGTGACTAATAAAATTTAGCGAAGCTGCACCGAACACACACTTCGAGGGTTTTAAGATAATGCTGAAATTTGGAAGGCGTTGGAAGAGGATGCGAAGGTGCTCTAAGTGTTCGGACTCTGACCGGCTAGCCACCAAAATATCGTCGATGTACCTAAGTATATACGAAATTCAACCATTCTGTGACGTTATCCATGAAACGCTGAAAACTCTGGCGCAGCGCTGCGTAGACCATACGGCATTTTCATAAACTCAAAAAGTCCAAAATGCGTTGTGATAGTAATTGTCTTATTACATCTTCCATTGCTACTGGTATCTGGTGGTAAGCTCGAATTAGGACTACATTTGAGGAAATAGTACAATCCTGCAAGTTCAGTGAAAAATTCTGGACATAGGGAAGGGAAAACCTGTCTGGTACTGTTACTTCGTTATGTCTCCGATAATCTCCACAAGATCGCTAATCGTTACTGTCGTGTTTAGGAACCAGGTGCAAAGGTGAAGAGACGGATGATTTTGATCGTCTACATAGGCCTAGTGAATTCATTAGTCGAACTCGCTTTTCGCTATCCTGTGTTTTTCGGCGTCTAAACGACGTGCGCGTGAAAATGGGAGTTGTCGATACCGAATAATCTTACTCCATAAATTACTACAGGAGGACCGGTGGCAGCGAAAATTTTACTATCTCTACACAAGATTTTATAGATTTAGTGAGATTATTCAAGATTTTCGGTATCACTCGAGTTTATTTGTATTGATTTAAGGGTAGCATTGATTTATACGTTTTCTTGTTTTTGAATCGCTTAACATCGAGATTATTGAAGATTATCTATTCTACAACTCTATGTGTATTCGAGATTTTCGGGTATATTCGATATTTTTTTTCCAGAATCTCGAGATTATTCTAGAATTTTAAAATGATTCGAGTTTTTCGAATTAATCCGAGACTTTTCGAGTTTTTCGATATTACTCTAAATTTGTATAGCCCAAATCAGATTTACTTGGTGTTCAGTATTATGTGATAGAAATTGTTTGAGATTGTACTGAGTGAAACCATATCGAAAATCGAGATTTGAGGTTTCTCGATTAATCTAAGTTTCCCGAAGTAGTCCAGTAAAAATAGGGGTTTCAAAATTAGAAAAATGGTACAGTTCTAAAACCTTGCAAACATAATCTTTAACTCTTCAGTAGAATATAAACAAAGTTAAATATCCAATCTTTGTCCAGGCACCCCGGAAGGCGGTAAAACGTGTGTTTTGCTGTGTTTTGTCGAACACATTGAATACTAGATTTTTTCTGTGTCTTTTTTTATCACATGAACTATACAGTCTAAACTCTAAAATACATTAAAATGTAATATTCACAGCTCTGACAATTTTAATATTAAAAAAATAACCAAATATTCAAAATTTCAACAGCTACAACTTCTACTCGATCCTTAAGACTTTTCTGAAGGCTATTTTATGTTTTGAGTTTTATTAAAATTAATATTTTTTACCACCTTCAGCGCACTCATGAAGGGTCTCGAAGAGAGCTTTTATAAACGTTTTGGTTGAAGAAATGCAACTGAGATCATTTCCTCTCATATAAAATTCCCGTTTGCATGCACAATTCGAATTGCTTTTTTCGCCGTTGAATACGTTTTGCATGTGTGGTTGTATGGAAATGCGAACGAAAAATGTAAATTGACTAAACATTTTTAGGGATTGTTGTAACTGAAAGATGAATGAAAAGATGTGAAGAGCTGATTGGCTTGAGATCCACTCAAGCTGTTGATAGGGAAATAAACAAAATACAATTTTTATTTGTCTGTATATTTTGTATTGGAAAAATCGAATTTCTTCACGCATGCTATTCTTTCATTGCATTAATCGAGTAGGCTGAAAAGACATTCATCGATATCAACCGCAATTTCGAAGTAAGATAAATTAAGATAAGTTCAGGATTTTCTACAGAAGCACCAAATGGAGGTTATTCGATTTCAAAATCGATTACTAAACTAAGACAGAAAAAACTTTAAAATTTAAGCCTGATTGACTAATACTCTACACTAAGCTTAATTAATTACAAATATTTGTTAGCTAAAGATTAACAAAGAATCCAAATCAGGAGAAGTTCAATGAAAAATTCCACAAAATTGATTAGAAAACTAAAATCTTTAATATTACAGAGCTAAGTTTAGTACATTTTATAAGTTTAGTATATTTTATAGTAGCTGATTTATAATGTATCTAGCCAAGATCATCGCAGCCGCTATACACTTCGGTTATCCATTCACCTTGGATCACAGTATTGAATGCGCACACAAGTCCTTATAGTTTAATACATTTTGCATTTCAGACTATTTGCATATTTATTAATACAAAAAAATGTAACTCACTGGCTCTAAACTCAAAGCCTATAATTTTCTATTACAAAAGCCATTGAAAAACTTAATCTTATGACAATAATGATAAATGTCCACCAGTTTCTTATAAAAGCCTAAGGAAATTGAAAATAAATCTATATCCCGAAATGATGAAATACGAATCGTTCAAGTCAATCGAGCGGTTTCCATTTTCCATCGTTTTCTTGAATGAAAATTCTCCAAATTTGTAATTTTGTGCCTAACCCAACCTTTTGCAATATTTGAACTACCCTGATGTTACCTGCAAATAGGGGCTAATTTTGTGTTTTTTACAGTCTTCCCGGTGTAATTTAATTTTTTTTTTCATTTTCTCTGTTGCTGGAATTATAGTAGTAATTTTGCCCGGAAGGGAGAATTTGTTCTTAAATCTAAAAGTTTCCAGTTACGGATGAGCACACATCACATCTTGCTGCAACCAATATAATACGCTTAGTTTAAGAGTATAAACAAACTTCGTCAACCTATATGAATGCAAATGATTTTAAGGCCGTTAATAAAACGCAAAACGATAGTTCAGTAAAGGTGGATTTACCGCTTACAAAGATAACGATTAAAGTCGCTTATTTATCTGTTTTGTTTGTGATAAACATTACAAAAATTTGGACAGTTTAAGCTGTTGGATGGTGTACAGTTTGGACCGTAGGTTTCCATAAGATTGTATCGATAAGTGAGCTTAAACTTGCAGAATTTCTGAATATGATTTTTGTCTATAAAAAGCTAAAAAGCATAAACCACAGTTTTTTAAACATTTGCAAATTAAAACGTATTTTGATTTAATTTGGGGGGGGGGGGGGGGGAGAGGGGTTCCTCGGAACCAAATTTATTTCCGTTGATTTGATAAACTGCCAACTACAAATGGAATAATCGGCAAACCGGCAGACATACCAATATATCGACAGACATGATTTAGATGGATAGACCTAGTTCCATTATAAATCAGACAAATTTACAAAATTTTGAATTTTCGGAATTATTGTCAGCATCGATGAATGTTGAATATTTCGTTAAATTGGATACCGAATTTTTACAAATCATGAATTTCTATTTTATTATTTAAATAATATTGCGGCAAATTTTCTAAATTTCAGTAGCACCAAATTCCGAAACAGGGCTCAACATTACTATCAAAATTTTAAGAATTTAGTTTTTAGAAATTACTCCATAGAAATTGAGTAATTCTCAGAATAAGAAATTTCAGACTAAAGGTTTCAATCTTCTAGGGCTAGACCTTTGTAAAAGAAATTTGAGTATTCTATCTTTATGTACATAGGTAAAATGTTGTCACAAAACAATAGAATAACGAAAAATGCCAATAATTTTCCACATGTTTGCAAAACATGAAGTGGTTTTTGAAAATTACAGCGAATAATGCACGATTGGCGAAACAAGCAAAAATCTTCAATTATGCACAACTCTTTTCTAGAAAAAATTCAAATCGAACATATTTCCAAAGCACTAAACGTACTCACAACATAATGAAATTGTTGTAATTGAAGAGTATAATGACGACGTTCATCATTTTATGTTTTTGCATAAAATTTATGTATGATAGATAAAAATAATATAATTGATCAATTTCAAAAATGTATAATGTATTGGATAAGAGCTGGCATGCGATTAAACAGAATAATGCGCGCGATTGATGGTATTGAAGATAGAATTTTATGTATAATTAATTGCAATGCTGCTGCATAATTAATTTGTTTATTGAAACATTTTTTTTTGTATTTGCAATTTACTCAGTACCGTATTGATTACGATCATATTATTTTTGTATGTCATGTTTTATTATGTAAGCAAATAATTAGGATGGTAATTATATGCGGCTATTGTTTTGCTATTTTGATTTTTCCTCGCGCAATTTTTTTTACATAATTCCAGCACTGGAAACAGCATAGTTTTTTTGTTTCAGTTAAATACTAAACTACATAATAGTGTACGAGTACTAGAAAAAAAAAATATTGAACGGAAGTTTTTGTCGCATGAATCTAAAATGTTGAAGAGAGCAACAACAAATTGAATATAATTACATGGTTCCGGTTGTAATCTATTTGGCCATGTCGTATTTTTTTTTGTTGTAAAATAAAAAAAGTGGAAGTTGGTTGGTTGGATAGATGACATACAGTATTTAGTACATAAATCAATATAATGTATAAATACAAATTATGTCAAGGTAATTTTATATGTTGTTGTAGGTTGTTATTACGTTGCAAGTTGTGCACACAGACAATTTGTATATAGAAATCAATTTATTTCCCATAAAACTTCCTTCTAAGTACGTACAATTCAATTAACATCAATCTACATTTCAATTGTGTAATTTATTGCTGTATTCTGAGAGATTAAAACGTCAACTTGTTTTGTACGAGTATTTAAAACAAACAATAGGAGAGAGAACAAATTTAATATGACAACGACATAGTATGTAATCATATCCATTAATTGTATAATTAAATTTAATCATCGCGTATAATTTTTTTTTTTACATTGATTAACCACGTAATTGGTGGGTACACAAACAAAAACTACACACACGCATATGAGAATACACGAGGTAAACTGTTTTCAAATAAAACAATACCTAATTGAATTTGATCATTTTGTTGGTTGATTTTTGATAAATTGTTGTTGTTTTAATTTTTCCAATTTTGGGAAAATAGTGTTGGGAAAGTTTATGCGGCGTCCGTGTGTTGTGTGCGGAACAATGGATTTGAGGTTTTGGATTATTATGGAAATTTAATTGCATTTTTGTAATATATAAAGTTATTTTAGTGGCAGGTGTACAATTTGCATATGGATAGTTGTTTAGGCACTTACCTGAATTCAAGTGGTTTGCTCATTTTATCATTTGTAGCAGGAAATGATATGCGTGCTTTTGGTTGATTAGCGCCTTGATACATAAATCAATTTAGGCACCCCCTCAAATTATGTATTAAAATGTCAATCTACATTGGTCAAACATAAAGGTTTAAATTTTTTAATTTTGTTTATTAAGAAATCAAGAGTATTGCTTGAGATTTTAAATTCTCGGTCAAATATATAATTTTTTGGCATAACTGGGAGATTGACAAAACGTGCATGGTGTTGGTCTGCATAGAGTTGATTTTTATTAGAACTTTTTCGAAATTATGTAATTGGTTAAATCAATATATTCGGAATTTTCGTAATTATTTGAGCTTATCTGATGTTTTGTATAAAACAGCGTTGGTTTATTCATAGTAAGTTATAGGATGTTTAGCCGAGTTGTTTAGCTACCAGATTATTCAAGATTATATGATATTGTTATGCTTACTAATACAAGGTTTTGTGAGATAGATTTCCCAGATTTTATTGCAATTTGTAGAGTTTAAGATTTCCAAAAGCCAATCAAATTTTTAGAGGTTCGTATAATATTAGAGACCTGATTATTCTAAATTTTCGAGATTGTTCGAGATATTCGGGTCATTCGAGATTATTTTTGAGATTATCGAGGGTTTCGATTTTGTTAGAGATTATTCGAATAAGGCGTTAATTTATGACTTACAGATCTAATTAAACATTTTTGTGATGCTGAGAATTTTTGAGATTTTTGACACTTTCGGAATTTTTTCTCTAGCGAATTTCCAGACTATATTCTAGATTTATGCTAAATGTTAAATTGGCACAAGTCGTATTTTACAGACTAATTTCCATAATTATTTATTAAGTTCGTTGTTTCATATTTTTTGAAATACATAAAAAATATTTGATGTTTTGAGGAACCTCAAGATTATATCGTTAAGGTGCTTGAATGGCTGTAGAAAAATTGTTTTTGGTGACTGCTGACCAAAAATGTTGTTTCGATTTGTAAAACTGATCATACTAAAGCCATCACTCGAATTAAATCGAGTTGGTCATCATTACTTACATTACTCGGATTGGCCGTTTTCTAATCAGGTTCCACCAAATTTTTTCTACCAAAGGGTGGGTTAGCACTAGTGCGAAAGAATTAGAAGAATTAAATTGGTTATATGGTTTAAGCGTTACCATGATAATCTCCGAATGTTTCCAAACGTCCATTTGATTTACTCACATCAATCAAATGTTCGTGTTAATTATCGAAATCGGCAACGACCAATTTTACGCTTTGCATTCTAACGAAGGTGCAAATATCGTGTCGGCCATTCCAAAATATCCTAGTCGAGTTCAATGCTACATTCAAGTCGAATAGTCAATCTCACATTAAACATTCCAGCCATCGTTATTGTTAATTCGTAACAATGGAGCGAAGATTTAAATGAGAATTTAGCAGTTTCCTCGCAATACGCGTCGAACTGTCGGGCTGTTAATACCAGACCATTATTTGTACGATGTGTTTTAGCAATTTCGGGCAATCAAACTTCCACATTTATTAATATATTTAGGTTAGTCTATTGAGCCATATGACGCAAGTTATTCGTATTTGGATTTAATCACAATCGTGAATGCAAGTAAATCATTTTCCCGTGTTTAAATTTTGTTTTTGTGTTTTTTTGGTGTTCGTGACTCACACCGCAAATATTTTTTCAAAATAGAAAATGGCGACCTAATACATTTTATAGATTTTTGAGATTATTTAAGATTTTACCTGTTAGGCAAGATTTTCCAAATTGTATCTATTCAATATTTTTGAGAATTTCGTTATTTTCAAGATATGTAGGATGAGAATTGCTTGGAATTTTTTAGAGATTTTTCGAAATGTTTAGAGATTTTCAAGTCTTTATAAGGCTAATTTTTAAAGATGTTTCGCAATTTTAAGAAACTTCTGAGATCATTCAAAAATTTCTACATCAATCAAGATTTTCGAGATACTATGTATAATCGCATAGGGGTGGTGGTTTTGAAATACATATACCGAGATTTTTCGAAATGTTAGAGATTATCGAGATTATTTAAATTATACTCAAGATTTGCAAGGAAATACGAGATATGCTTGAGAATGTTTAGAAATTTCTGATTGAAAATTTTTACGGATTTTTAGAAATTGTAGAGATTTTTTGATTGTTCAAGAGTTTCCAAATTATCTATTCAATATTTTTAAGACATTCGGTATTTTCGATATAAAATGGAATTTCCTCCTAAACGTGAAATTTTTAGAGATTTTAAAGATTATTTAAGATTTTCGACCGAATACGAGATTTGCTTGGACATTTTTAGAAATTTTCGAGAATATTCAAGATTTGCCTTATTATTCAAGAATTTCGATATAATATGAGATTTGTTTGGAAATTTTTATGATCAAAAATTTTCAAATTATAAAAGATTTCCAAGATAATATAATCTCACTTCTCCAAATTTTTAAATATTTTTCGAAATTCCCAGATATTTATGAGATTATTTGGAATTTACAAAATTATTCAGAAATTCTATTATTTATAAGTTGGAAAATTTGTAAGTGTGTTCCGAAATTTCTGAGATTATTCAAAAATTTCTAAATTTTCGAGATAATACGAGATTTTTGAGAGGAAATTTTTAAAAATTTTTAGGAATTGCTAAATTTTTTTGGTTCATATACCTACTCAGTATTTTTACAATTTTCGGTATTTTCGAGATAGTATGGGAATTCCTTTTCACTTTTCATAGATTTTTACAATTTTCAAGATTTTTGACATAATATGAGATTTGTTTGGAAATTTTTCAAAATTTTTAGAGATTTTTGAGATTATTTATGATTTTCCAAATTATTCAATATTTTGTTCGATATTATCCAAATTAATAAAGATTTTCAAAACTTTTGACTTGCCATGAGATTTTTTTCGAAATTTTCAGAGGTATTTCGAATTTTTCAAAGATTTTCTAGTTCGCTTTAGACATGTTTAGAGCCTTTTCTAAATCAATAGACATTGTTGAGACTACTTAAGTTTTCCCTTACTTATAGATTCGTCAATTTATCAAGATTTTCGATATAATGTGATTTATTTAAAAAAATTTAGAGAATTTGTGGAATTTTAAGGAATTTCTGAGATTCGAAAACCGTGAACAGTTTGAAATATTTGGAATATTTCCAAATAATTCGAGATTTTCGAGATAATATACACTCATTGGATGGCTTCGAAATTTTCAAAGATTTTCGAAATGTTTAGAGATTTTCATGATTATTTAAAATTTTACAAATTATTTAAGATCTTCTATGGTTCAAGATTTTCTAAATCATCTATTCAATATTTTTAAGAAGTTCGGTACTTACAAGACAGTATGAAAATTTCTTGCCAAAATTTTAGAGATTTTTCGAAATTTAAATACATTTTTGAAATACTATAATTCTTGATTTCCAATTTATTCAAGATTTTCGAACTGATTTTCGAAGAAATTATGAGATTTACTGGGAAATTTTCAGAGGTTATTCGCAATTTTTAGAGAAACCTTAATTTTCCAATCAGTCGAGATTTTCAAAATCATTTAAGGTTTTCGCGATTTTCGACATAATATGAGATTTGCCTGGAAAATTGTACAGACTTTTCAAAATTTTATAAAATTTCTAAGATCTCGAAAATCTTGAACATTCTGAAAATTTTTGAAAATTTCCAAATTATACAAGATTTTCGAGATGATATAATCTCATATGGCAAATGTATTGTTTCTAAATTATCAGTGATTTTTCAAAATGTTTAGAGATTTTCGAGATATAATCTCTTCGAGATTATCATCCCGACATAATACGAGATTTGTTTGGACATTTTTAGAGATTTTTTGATTGTTCAAGGTTAGCCATATTATGTTTGTATATTCAATATCTGGAGGTTTTCGGTAATCTCGAGATAGTATTGAAATTCTTTGGCACTTTTTAAAGATTTTTCAAAAATTTTAAGATTGCTCAAGATTTTCTATTATTCAAGATTTGAAATATAAAAAATATTCGTTTTTCGAAATTATTAGAGATTTTTCTAATTTTACAAAATTAATCAAGGTTTTCTAGTTAATATAAGATTTGCTTGGACATTTCTAGAGATTTTCAAGATTCGACATACCACGAGATCTGCTTGGAAATTTTTATAGCTTTTTCGAAATTTTGAGAAGATTGCAAATTTTTGAATATTTCCAAATTTCAAGAATTTCGAGATAATATGAGATATATGTACTTGAATTTTCTTACAGATTTAGTCCAGAATAATATTGATAGGTCTTTGTGGGCTTTTATCACTTTAAATATTTGTGGTGAGTACACCTATCAATAGAAGTAATATGAGCAGTACAATTCCTTTGATCTGTATCTGTGAGGATGTCGAACCAACTTTCAGGATCATCAATATTAAGAGCTTTTAATGAGAATTGTTTTGCTCTTTTAGAAATTTCTCTGAAAATTGTTTAAGAATTTTCAAAATATTCAAGATTTTCGTAATTTTTCGAGAATTTGGAGATTACGATTTTTCAAATTATTTAAGATTTCGAAGATTTTCGGGATTTTCTAGATTTTCGATGTAATATGAGATTTGCTTGGGAATGTTTAGAAATTTTTAAAAATATTTAATATTTTTCAAAGTATTTTTCGTGTATTTACATATTATTCTGGAATATTCAAGGCTGGAAAACTATGGATATATCGTAATAGCCATTTCTGAAACTGTGCAATTCGTTGCTTTCACTACAACTGGCGCATGATGGACCCTTCAAGATGCTTGATCGCTATTATTTCAGGATCGATATTAACGGTAAAATAAAGAAAGTAAATATTGATCGATATTGGTAATTTTAAATGGAAGTTTATCCAGTTTTTTAAATTAAAATTTGTTGTCATTCAAAATTGGAACTATAAATTTTAAAATGATACATTTCAAAATTTCCAACTGATTGGAAAATGAAACCTAAATGTAAAATGACGAATAAAATGTGATCATACAACAGATCAAACCCTATTAACACAGTCAGACCTATATGGAGACATGATTAATTTACGTTTTAATCGAAAAAGCGCTAAAATGCAAATAAAATTTTGTAATTTCGAACTTATACAATCACATTACGTCAATAAATATAAAATTCATACATAAAAATGTTATTACTCGACCATAAAATTGACACGTGGTGAGTTTTGGTATAATGAAAAAATATTAAAACAAACAATAAAATATTTTTTTGTTGTTACAATGAAAAATAACAAAACAATAAAAATGGAAAATTATTGAAAATTATGATTTATAATAATCGTCGCAAGAGTTATTACCGACCAAATGAAAATCATGTAACCATGAAAATTGTAAGCTGCATACAATTTGTAAGAGTGTTTTTGTAGTTTACGATTACAATTTTGTAGTTTTGTACAAACTATCATGTTCCGTCAGCAAAACAAATAAAGAAACAAAAGTCGCTTGTCTAATTCATATGCATCTAATCTAAAAAATCATCTAAGCATTAAACGGTAATTATTGTCGATTAAAAACTATAAACTATAACGAGAGTACATAGTTTTGTTACATTTCTGTGCACATATTGTGTATGTACGTATAGATACATATGTGATGCCAGTTTTTAAGTCTAAGGTTGGTGTACATACCTATAGCGATTTTGTTTTCATTGGCCTGTTGTAATGAAAAATGACCTCGACAATTGGATGAAAAATCGTTTATTCTGCGTTTATTGCGCTTTTATAGTTTTTTTTTTTTTTATTATTTCGCGATTAAAATCAAATTAGAAAAATCACAGTAATTTCCGGTAATTTAGATTTGTGTACACAGAATAAAAAAAAGAACCGTTTTTATGAATGAAAATGTAATTTGTGCGCTTTGTGTTTAGATTTTTTTTAGATTTTCGTATTTGATTTTGAGTGGGTGGTGGTGGTGTGGGCATGAATGAAATGACGTGTTTAATGTATATTGAAAACTATGTTTATATTTATATCCACAAAAGAATGACGGAATGAAAATTAAAATTTTCAACTTCGAGATTTTTGGGGGTTTATTCGTTTTGGGGTTTCATATGAGTCAGAAGAAAATAGTTTCCGAAGTGGTGACTGTCGTTTTGTCTGTCTGTCAGTTTGTGTCCTCTCTAGTACAGAGCAGATTGTTTAACTAATCAAACCAAATTTTCATATTTACACTTTTTTTTATAAATTGGGAATGTCCTAAGCATTAGCCGTAATATTGTTTTAGATTAATGCTTCTAAAATATGGATGAAATCCTAAAAATGTTTTAATTGGCGCTAAAAATTGGAAAGGAATTCGATTTATTTTCCGAATTTTTAAATTATAAACAGCATTGCATCGCATGGTATATTCGACCAAGTTTCAAAATTTGTTAGCTAAAATAAAACAAAACCATGGGGATTATCGGGTCAAAAACGAAATGCAATCGGTCTCGCAATGAACTCCTGAATAAAAAATATGTCTGCAATAAGATTTTTGTAGTCATTTAATCTGACCAGGCAAGAAAGATGAATGGATTTCTGGATTTTAAACAGTGTGATATGTGCAAAATAACAAAGATGAAAAAAGATCCAAAAATATTAAGCAATTATTAAATGTGCCTAACCACTTAAAAAATAAATGAACCAAAAAATTCAAAATCGCCAAAAATCGAAAATTAATAAACACCCACAACTTTTGTTAATCTTAATTTTTTCATAAATAAAGTGATAAGAATACGAGTAAAACGCAAACTTTGCACATTTTATTTTCAATGAACAAATACCCTATTGGCTTTATGACTCTTTTAAAGACGGACATTATCCTAACATTAGTGGTTATGGAGGGAGAAATCATCAAGAATTTTACAAATATACTTTCGATGTGAATGAGAAAACAAAAAAATTAATTTTTTTTACCGTCTCATCAGGCTATAGCGACTGCAATGCTAATTACACATTTGATTATTTCCTATATAGGAATAAACCATGTAGTTAAGTATTAGCGAATTATACGCAAACACAAATATTAAACTTAACTACATGGTTGTTTCCTCTATACATATAAGAAATAATCAAAAGTGTAATTATCATTGCAGTCGATGTAGCCTGATAGGGTTGACTAGTAAAAAAAAATTAATATTTGACGTGATAACGTTTTACACCGCATGTTCAGAAAACTAACCCGAAATTTAGCCCTTGGTTATAAGCAATTACTCATTAACTATAAGCATTACCTTTAGTTTAAAGATATGATTGCTTAGATTGGTCCTTCGGCTTTATGCCTCACGTATAATATTATCGTAATGACGTCATCAGGCGGCAAAGGAACCCGCGTCGCGAACCTCTGATTTCGACCGAATTAAATGTTTGAACCAGTGCAGCGAAAGAATGGCTCATCCGATCGGAGAACCGATGGTGTCAATTTTTGCATAAAAACCGGTAGTAGTTAATTTATGTCAAATTAAATTAATTAATCTCCACATAAATTTTAATTAAAAATTCAAACTACACAATAGCGATTAAAAATTCTTGAAAGCACTGTAGCGAGAGAACGCCTCATCTGATCAGAAAAATTCTTGTGTCAATTTGTGCGTAAAGAATCTGTGGCAGATAATTTATTGTAAATTATGTAAAATAATTAATTTTCACATACATTTTAATTAAAATTTAGATCCACAAAGTGACGATTTACAATGCTAGAGAGCACTGTAAAGGGAGAATGCCTCATCTGTTAGGAGCAAATGAGGCATTATCTAAGAGCCAGTACGTACCGCCATATATCAGTGTGGACTCCGATATCTCTTATGCTCTGCGGCGATTTCAACATCGATGTCATTACTAAAACTGAATCCGTGCGCTCCATCAAGGACACCTTAGACCCAGACTGCGTCTGCAACACACTAGCCTCGACAACTTTGGGAGGCACCTGTCTGGATCTCACATCAGTCAGGCACATCACCGCTGAGACCCTGCGCTTCATATCGTACTTCTCGTACCATCGCCCAGTACTTAATCGTTTGCAAATAACCACTGTACTCTCATTTCATGATGCTAGTAATAAATACATTTATTTTAACAAACCCATACACCGTGCCATTTCTCGCACCTCTTATAAACGTTATCAGGAAAAACACCTACCGCCGTGGAGAAGACACAGCCTACCCCGATTTTTTTTTTTGTTATCCTCACTCAGATCGAAACTGTATTTGCAAAATTCTTCATAATTTCTCGCTCCATAACAAATAACTTGGCTAGAACCGATAAACCTAATATTTCAAAATTGGTCATTATCTTTCTTTAAAAGAGACACAACCGGCTACGTCACAGTCCCCATTCCTTCATACGTCAATTCTTTAATGTTTTTTTTTATCTTTTAAGTTTTAAGCCAACAGTCGCCGAAGAAAACCCATTCATGATATTATTTAATTTTTGGGCCCCAAGTACTTTATTTCTTTTATGATTTGGAAATGAAGTTTAATAAATTTGACTTAAATTTGCACAGAATTTACACACCAATGTGAAAATTTAAGAGTGAAAAAATTAGATTTTGAGATTTTTTCTGTTCATTGGCACATTTGATAATGAAAGCGGTATTCTCAATACGTTTCGTTTGCTAAACTATAGATTGATTACTTCTAATGATGTATGCCTTAGATCGATATTATTGGCTAAATTTTTGACTTTTCTAAATAGTTTCTCGTATAGTTACTCGTATTTTAATTTAATTTCAAATTTTAAATGTCAGCTTGTCAAATTTGGCTTCAACAATTTCAATTTGATTAAATTGAACGGTTTGTGTTGAGAACTTCAAATCGAAAATTCTAGGATTCTAATGCCGAGGTTTTTGTAGGGAATCCTATACCGATTTTCGGTAAAACGGTTTATTACCGAAATGTTGGTAAATTTTTGGAATACTTACCGAAAACTTCTGTAAATATCTTCAGATAAAATGCCTCTATTAAAATGATCTACTCTCATCTACTGAGCAATCATTTTCTATATCTATACTATGGCACGATCCAATTTTTTTTTGTTTGAAAGAACTCGTCATAAATAAAATTTCGAATTTTCGATATAGAATTGTTAACAGGGCCAAAGCTGTTAAATTGGTTGATTACATTAAAAATTAGTAATTGAAAAAATTAAAAAAAAATTTGGATAACTCTGAATTTTATACAGAAAAATTTTATTCAATTTTTTAATGGTTCAAGTACTTCCAGAATTTTCAAAGTTCGATAATTCAGAAGCATATATTATATAAATTTTGGTTTAAATACCTAAGTAATAATAATTTGACACGAAAAATTATAAATCAAACGAACCAAATTCGGGTCGGGTTGCGGTTGCGGTCAAATTAAAGAAACGTGCTTTGACAAATTTAGAATAGTCGTAAGCTGAAAAATGTTTAGCTTCAACTTTAGTTTAGTCATTTCGGTATATGTTATCCTCCACTCATATGTCCAGCTAAAATATTTAGTTTCGAAGTTTTCACAGCTATATCTAATTTTTAATAGTTCCTTATGTATAATTCCCTCATGTTTTTTAAAACCAAACTTAACAATTTCCTGGAATTGAAATTCCTACAATTTCCTACAATTTTTGCGTATAGGATTTTTTTTACCTGCAACTCGCATGAAACTGAAAGAATATTTTGGGTTGGTAGAACATTTTTTTAAATTGGCGGGGGGCACGGATATGAGACATCTGAGATCGTTGAACCAGAATATCCAAAATACTTAGCTGTAAATTCATTATTATTGAATAAAACTTTTGGCAGCACTGGATTTTATTTTTTCGATTTCGGGGGCCGCAGTATGAAAAAGTTTGAGCAGCACTGGTTTAATATATGTATAGTCTGGGAAATTATTTCAATAAAAATATTTAATGGTGTTTTTCGAAGAATAAAAATTAATGAAATTTGACTTGTTCGAATTAAGATTTAGTTTACTATTGTAAAGCCAAAAAGCCAATTTAATATTTTATGAAGGTCAGATTCCATTTGATATTTAAGTTCTGAAGTGATTTTGCAACCATAAGTAATAGCTATAACATCTGCAAGAAGCTGAATCATGCCATACAGATTCAATTTGAACATGTCATTTATGTATGTATAGTAAAAACAGAATCGGACCTAAAATAGCCCCTTGTGGAACGCCACAATTAACACGTAGTTTATTTGAGTCAAAACCATCTATCCTGACATATTGTAGTCTATCAGAAAGATAGCTTTCAATTAATTTTGTAATGATGCCTTGCAGAAACCAAATTGGTTTTTATGTATTATGTTATGCGCCTCAAGGTAATTTGTTAATCTGGTTATTATAATACGTTCAAATATTTTACTAAGGATCGGTAGAACCGAGATCGGGCTACAGTTTTCTACAGAATATTTATCACCTTGAAAATCGACTTACGTCAACCCACTTATTTATAGACTTCATTAACACAGGTGAAATGGTAGTTTTCAGTTTTTTTAGAAGATTTACACTGATTTCCCATTGATATATGTGCATCAAGATTTTCGACTACATTTAGAATCTCTTCTTCATTTGTGTGCAATAACGCCTGAAAAATAGATGTAACTCTCGGTGATGACTCAAAATAAATAAAATTTTGTGGATAATTCTTCGAGATATTCTATTGAAGAAGTTGGCAATTTGATTAGCCACGATCAATGAATTACTGGTAACAACATCCTGAATTTGTAAAACAATTGGTTCTACCTTCAAGCTGCCGGAGTTAGTGATTCATTTTTATACCAATTGTGAAGGCATCAGAGACATTTTATTAAGCAGAGTTATGGTCGCAGTTACTCCAACTGTTACCAAAAACTCAAATGTTAAATGGCCATTTCATATGCCGAAAACCGTTTCTATGTTGATACGTTTTCTTCCCAGCTCGGCCAGCCCGAATGAAGAAATTTGTCGGGATAAAAACCTCTCGGTTTTTCGGGAAATCAAATTTATCGCGAGGAAACCGGTATCTCTAACCACTACCAATGGCGTAACTTACAATTTCGGCACCACTCACTCCGCAGAATTTTTCTTGTGCCCCTAAAAATGATAAAATTAAAAACTTATTTCGTTCTATTATACAGCCTCGCATTAATTAGCATTGTCTGATTTCGAGAGTAAGATTTAAGAAATTGCACTAAACGAGCGCAAAACCATCCAAGTTCCAAAACCAGAATTTTCAAACGCCCGAACACCATACAGGTTATTAGTGTCCGAAAATCTAACTGGTATGCAGTGGAAGATAGTTTATCTACCAGTAAAAATATCTACCGATAAAAATTGCGATTATCCATTTATCTCAAGTTTTTAGCGGTAACTTGCATACATTTAATACACAGATTTTTAAATTTTTTTTTTTTAAAACACTTGTTAAATTTCGCAAAATTACAAAAAGGTTTAAAAATCACTCGATCGATTTCGGCTTGTTAGGCCATCATCAGGAGTATCTACTAAACTTTCGGCCAAGCCGAAATGGATCGAGTGATTTTTTAAACCTTTTGTAATTTTGCGAAATATTTAACAAGTTTTTTTAAAAAAAATTTAAAAATGTGTGCATTAAGTGTGTTTCGCCAAGTGCCTACGGCAGAAAGTGTAAAAAGTATTACATACATTTAATCAAAATTTTGCTATCGAATGGAGAATACACAATTTTACACAGCCGACCATAGCCTCAAATAAAACGAAAAATCTTGCAATCAACTCAATGCTACGATGACTTCTAAATACTTCGATAAAGCGTTACAAACTTCGCATATAATTTGAAAAATATCAAAAATGCCAAATTTTCAAAGTATTTTAAATATTCTGGAAAGTTTTGAACTGTCGAATTATTCATAGTAAGTATGTAAAATCAAAGGAAATCTTATAAGCGCTAATCATCAATAACCTGTCAAATAACCTGGACATTCTTGAATAATTTAATATTGAAATTTTGGCATAATCTCGAAAAATCTACAAACTATTACTATTCAGATTTATTATATGTGTAACTCTGTAAGTTACCATAACTCAGAGCTAAGCGGTGAACATTGCCATACAAAATTCGAAATAGTTTGAAAACCCGAATAATCCTAAGAATGTCGAAAAAATCTAGAAAATCCACGAAAAATTCGGAAAATTCTTAGAAATATCGAATTATTTGTTAAGTAACTAAAATTGGTACTAATACTACTAAGCAACAAGTTATAGCTAAGCTGAACAAAACGATATGCAATATTCGAATGAAATTTTAACCCTTAAATAGAATCGGATAGTTTCTAAAATATCGAACAATTAAATACACTCGACAATGTCAAACCTACTGAAATAATTTCCATTTACCGATAATCAAAAAGATCCGGTAAATGAGAAATTAATATTAAGTTGAATGATGATTTCAAACAAGTTTAGTGAATTTTCTTCTAAATCTAAATATGTGTCAGAACCTAAAGGCATTTTTATCTATGAAGTCAGATTACGTATACCTCAGACATTTCACCTTCAGCAGCCGAAAGAAATTGTTGAACGCAGACCTAATTGCGACAAGAACGATTTATTCTTTCTCTAAAAATTAGTCCACCGAGTGAGGAACCTTTATGGTTCCAACCAATTTCAATTCCAATATACTTACTGTCCTAAATTTTTTTTGGAGAAATTTTGGCATTGTGCACACATTGCATTTCAGTATTTGAAAAATCCTATTAGTATATTGCATTTCATGTTTATTCTCTTTAAAAACGTCACACAACGAACAAAAGAATATTGAAAGCTGAAAACAGCAGTTATTGAAAATAGGCTACCAGCTATGCATGTAGCAGCGTTATCGAACGGTGCTACCATACTATTCCGGTACTATTTAGTGAGCTGCTCCTACCCGTTTTTAGCCGAAGTGGAATCTTAAAGATTTAATTGCTTTAACGTGGGACACCCATCGTACAGATATTTATTGCAAAACAGAGCAATTTGGTTTCATAATTAAACTAATTTTAGTAACAAATGTGCAGAATACGGAAGAAGAAACCTCTGTAGGTCAAAAAGGAGTTATTTGAGCTACACGTTCGCCTCTGGTATTTTGTCGATATTGACCTCTTTTGACTTTACACCAATTATATTTAGTCAGTCCGAATCAGATATACTGTGCCTCTCTTTTTAAATTTTTCTAAATTTCAACTTTTCGGCTCCTCATAGTAGAGAACGTCCTTGCATATTCTGTTTAAGTCCTTGAATATTCTTGCATAAGTGCGCATATTGTGGAAGGTCTGAGATACCTGTTCAATGTTCAACAACTACCTACTTCAGAAATTTTATTGTAAATTTTTATACTTCGAGGATTTTCATTTCAAGGTATTTACAAGACCGTAATGCACTTCACAAAAACTAGACATCCAGGGTTTTCTCTTATCTGTAGAGGTTAAACGAGTACCGAAATTATCTTGCAGTCCTGTTTTGATACTCTGAGGATTTCGTTATCTGAGCCAATCCAAAGCTGATTTGGGCTGTCTCCCAAACACAATAGTGATTTTTTAATTTAACTAATAACTTTGAAACTTCAAAAGACATTGTTGTTTAAGCTCTAATGTTATTATTGGCTGTTGCAATGACGTAGCAGAGTCTAATAAGCAAATTTGCCTATTAAACATCACCTGAGTAATATAAACGTTTTTTTGAGGTTTAAAAACAAAAGTGACTAAGAAAGCGGTGGAATCCCATTTGCTGAATTCAGCTGAAAATTTGTAACACAATTTAACTTTATCTCGTTCAAAATTAGAATTGATGCCGCTACTAATAATTGTGGCCAACATAGTTTTAAAATACTTGTCTTAAGGTTGGTGGTGTGCTTATTGCTATTCATATTTTCGTAGAGATTTCAGCTTTTCGGAATTGATTATGAAGCTTGAGTATAAAATGAACTGGAACCAATTAATCCAAAATTCTACTTTTAAATAAAATTTCTAGATTCTGAAAGGATCTAGAGCATTTATGTAATTTTTTAGAATTTAAAATTCCGAATTTGACATCTAGTGTTAGGAAAAATTATTAGGACTTGTGAAACTTAAACACTCCACTTCTTCTTCGTGTATACATTTGAAATATAGAGTTTTTTTATATCAAATTAGATCAAATTTAGAATCTGTAAAAAATTGTTGTTTAACAAACATTGTGTGTATCGCTTCAATCACTTCATTTATGTACACCAACAGTTTGGAGTAAAGTTTAATGTCGGGGGGGAAAATATATAAAAATTGCATTAAGCTAAATTTAAAAACAACAACGACAACGAAATCCACCAAGTTAGGTGATGACACAAAATTTGTGAACGTTTTTATTTTTGTACAAAAAAAAACGAAAAAATAAAAAACTTAAGCTTTTTTTATTATAAAATCGTGATTTAAGTTAATCAGGTGTATATATCTACATATGTGTTATATTTAGCGAGCAAGGGATTGTGTAATGCCCACCTTCTATTTTGTGAATATTTTATACGAAATCAAAACTAAACATTCACTTTACAATATTAGCGCGCGAAGACGATGCAATTGAGACGTGATGAGTATAAAAAAAAATGTTGGCTAATTACTTGTATATATACTCATAGATAGCTATTTATTCGAATGAATTGGAATGTCCGATTTGATAACGTAATAAGAAAAGATGAATTGTTTTTTTTTTGGTTCATTAATTATATTCCAATGGTGATTAACTGATTTTACGAGTTTGTTAAGGTGAAATGACAAAATTATGTAAACAAAAAAATTAAAATTGCATTTCCTTAAGCAATTTGATGATACAATCACAATAAATTACAACTTTGTACTACACATAGCTGTACAGACAATTATATGTGTAAACCTTATCTAATTTAATTAATGCAAACAGCACAATTATGTGTAATGGTTATGTTGTACAACCACGCATTTCGGTATATAAATTGTCGATATCACACTTAATTGACATACCCTTATGCATGCGTATGTACGCAACATATCTCGATTCCACTCAAACTCTCTATATGTAGGTATCCATATACACGATGTTTGACATAATTATGTTACGATATGTTCACGCTATTGTCATACAGTGTACAATATAATAATTATATTTACTTATGATAACAATAATAATCGTAGAGTAATAATGATAGTAATAAAATTATAATATACAAGTGTACTACACAAATGAGTATACGAATATGTGTAGATACTACAAAAAAAAATGTTGTTGAGAGAGAAAAATTATTTTGTGTGTAGTATAAGTAGTATAACACACATTGTGTATAAAATGTATAATTTTGTAGTTTAATGTTATTTGGTCGGAAGGTAATACTATATACAAACCGAGGTGTACCCATGGGCATTCTGAGAACAATAATTTTGATATAAACAAAAAAACACTGTTAAAGCAGTCGTAATCATTTTTCATACACCAATAACTCTTTTTATACGGTTTTGTGCTGATTAAACACAAAAATTACCGCAAACTGTTTCAACATTTTTTTTTGTATGTAGGTATGTACACAATTCTGAGTACATTTTGTATTTTCAAATTGATTAAAAATTAATTTCCTTGTTCTGTTTGTTATACTGTACAATAAATGCTACATTGTTCTTGGTTTTTATTGTTCGCTAAAATTTAAATATTAGCAAACAATTATTGTAAAAAATGTTTATGATTTTTGTGTGTCAATCGATTTTGCTATGATCATTGTGAAATATATTTCCTGAATAATTTTGTGAAATTTCTTTTATTGAGGTCATGTATACGTACCTGTTTGGGTTTGTTTTAACTTTTTAAATCCTAATTCAGAATCACCATTTGCTAAAGCAGGAGAATCAAGAAGATCAGTACGATCAACGTGAAATCGAGAGCCAAAAGATTCCTCTAATTAGTTGGCTTCGGTAATTATATTACCAGATCTAATTTCTTACGTACGTCTTAATTATAAAATTATTAATTGAGATAAACTGGGTATGATTGCTTAAAAGTAGTGTTAAAAATTAAGTTGTTAACCAAAATTTTATAACCTCCAATAATATCGGGCAAAAATTCTAAGAATAAAGAAATCTTCGCGAATCGAATGGCAATGGAGGGAAGGTGAGTCGCTTTTCTACCAGAAAACCGAATTTTTTATTGACGATTGTAAAAGTGGAATAAGCAGTGAATACCGAATGAACGAAACAAATTTTAAAGATTATCCATTCATTATTCACATAATTCATTCATTAATAACCTATGAATTAATCCCGTTTCATCCGAATGATTGTGAGACAAAAGTGAATAATCAATGAATAATGAGAGCGTACCTAATGATTAATGTGTGCACAATTGGTGAATATTAAGTTTAAAAATCATCATTTATCAGTGTATAAAGAGTGTATAATGATGAAACAGGGAATAATGAATGAGTAATATGTGAATATGAATGAATTGAGTGAATTATGAGAGAGCACTGTGTGAATAATAATTTAAAAATAATTTTAATAATTGTCGCCAAGGCTATGATCACAAAACCGGACGTTTAAATCCAAAATCTGCATTTACATTTTCGCTGATGACGTCCAAATTTATAAAAATAGTCGTTTAGATCAGGATTCTATTGATAGGAATATTTCTCTGATAAATGAAGACTTAAGTAATATCGCTAGTTGGTCGGTCTCTAATAGGCTCGTTTTAAATGCGAATAAATCTCAGTCGATCATAATTTATAAAAAATTGTTAGACACGCTAATTAGGTATTCAAATACTGTTAGAGATTTAGGCTTAGTTATTAATAAAATTCTTTCTTGGGGTGACCATTTAGTTAGTATTAGTAAGAGGGTCTTTGGTATGCTTAGTTGTTTGTATAAAGTAGTAGGATTTTCTGATAGTCAGTTTAGGAAAAAAATGTTTTTGTCTTATCTTCTTCCTCATTCTATTTATGGTGACGTAGTTTTATTCGTTATGCTTCAGGAAAATATGAACGTTCTCCAAAGATGTTTCAATGCCTGCACTAGGTTTATTTTTGGTATTAGGAAATTCGATCATATTTCTGCCTACTCTAGCCTTGTTTTAGGATGTAGTTTATCTACCTTTTACCAATTTCGCGTTTGTCTTTTTATTTTTAAACTTCTCAAAGCTAAGAAGCCTTGTTATCTTTATAGGAAGTTACTTTTTAGCAGGTCTCATTCCTCAAACTTCCGCCTGATTCCGGCCAAAAATTGTTGTAGGTCGCTAAACAAATACTTTTACGTTAGGGGAGTTTCTCTTTGGAATTCAATTCCATTGGATATTAAGAGTTTAGGATCGGCCAAATTATGTAAGTCAAAATTTTTGGAGTGGCGTGATTGATGGGCAATACGTAGTTTATTAAATTTAATTTAATATTATTGTTACTGTTATTATTGTTAATTTTTAATATTATTTCACCTCTTGCTGTACATTTTATTGTAAATGAGCTATTGCTCAAAATAGAATGTGTATGCATGAGGTGGAAATTGTTTGAAAAAATTTAAAAGGTTTTTCTGCCTAATGGAAGCAGCTTCATTATTTTTTTTTTTTGTTCTTTTGTTCCGTTTACTCTGTTTCCATCTGTGCTTTTCCTTTTAATACTAAATTATTGATAAAGTACAATAAATAAATAAATAAATAAGTTATTAAAAAAAAATTTCAGTCCAACTACACGGCCTCCTTGTTAATAATAAAAATTTATTTTCATCCCCAAGTTCAAGGCCCCCAGGTTAATAAAAAAAACTAGTTTCATCCACAAGTACAAAGCCCCCCCCCCCCCGTTAATAACAAATATTGTTTTACCCCCAAGTACAAGGCTCCCCTTGTTAATAAAGAAATATTTTGTCATCCCCAAGTACAAGGCCCCCTTGTTAATAAAATAATATTTTTTCACCCCCAAGTACAAGGCCCCCAGGTTAATAAAAGAAATTAGTTTCACCCCAATTACAAGGCCCCCCGTGTTAATAACAAATATTGTTTTACCCCCCAGTACAAGGCTCCCCTTGTTAATAAAGAAATATTTTGTCACCCCCAAGTACAATGCCTCCCTTGTTAATAAAACAATATTTTTCACCACCAAGTAAAAGGCCCCCCTTGTTAATAAAAATATTTTTCAACCCAAGTACAAGGCCTAAGTTAATAAAAAAAAATTGTCAGTCGAACTACAAGGCCTCCTTGTTAATAAAAAAATAAATTTTCACCCCCAAGTACAAGGCCCCCAGGTTAATAAAAAAAAATAGTTTCATCCCCAAGTACAAGGCCCTCCCCTGTTAATAACAAATATTGTTTTGCCCCCCAAGTACAAGGCTCCCCTTGTTAATAAAGAAATATTTTATCATCCCCAAGTACAAGCCCCCTTGTTAATAAAAAAATATTTTTCACCACCAAGTGCAAGGCCCCCCTTGTTTATAACAAATATTGTTTTCCCCCTGTGCTCCGATTTCAATGATTCGTACCTCTTCGTAATAGGTTTTGGAACCAGTAATAGTTGATTTAACAGGCGTTAGGATCGGCCGATTAGTTTGAACAATTTCATAGACAATTTAATTTTTGAGGAATTGGCCAAGGGTGAATAATATGTGGATTAATCAAATAATAAAGAGCGAGTAATGAGTGAAAAATCAGAGTGATAATTTGTGAGTAATAAATGATTTCATCATTTCACCTATTAGTCACCATTATCCAAGTTAACGAGTTTTATACTAGTTTACTCAAAAAATAACTTTATTTCTCAAGATACAACTTAAAACTAAAAAACTACAAAAATATTTTATCTTTTTATACAATAAAAATAGTTGACATTGCATAAATGCATGGAAAATTACTTAAAAATGATGTTATAAAAAATATATCATCTTTCAACCGGACACAACACACGTTGTGTTGATTCGACACATAAATGCATGGAAAATTACTTAAAAATGATGTTATAAAAAATATATCATCTTTCAACCGGACACAACACACGTTGTGTTGATTCGACAAGTTTGCGCGTGTCTCATAGGCACGTTGTGTTGACTCGACATTAATGGTGGTGTTAACTTCTCCCTCCTTAAAGACCTGCGTCTCGTGGGTCAGAAACTCAATTTCCTGGGTTGAATTCCTGGCTGATCATTGGAAATTTTGTCTTGATACATCGGCTTGTTGATAAACAGCATTCTTCTTTGACGTCTCACTCTAGCTTTGTTGGCGAGAAAAATGACAACTAAGCAGATGAAATTATTGTGTTATATTTTTAATATGGGCTTTATGAATTCGTTTCCCGGTTGTTGTTGTAATGGTAACATTATTGTCTCTTGCTACTGTTTCTTTTTTGAATTTCGGTTTATCCTTTGCTTGAATTTGTTTAACCGAGGTGAATATTGTTTCCCCAGGCGTGTATGTCTTCGGTTTTTCTCTCTTTGTCTTCTCTCTTTCAATTTTGTTTTCTTGGCTTCTCTTGATCCTTTCGATTATATCTTCGTTTATTCTATTTTTGAAGTCAGACAGATTTTGATAGTTTATTCTTTGACTCCTGCCAAAAAATATGTCGCTTGGTTTTTGTTGAATGACTGAGTGTACTGAATTATTATAGCGGTCTGCTGCTATATTGATTAATTCTTTTACCGTTAGTTCTTTGTATTCGTTTTGGATGCATCTAACGATTTCAATTATCGTAGAATGGACTCTCTCGACAGTCCCATTTGTCTCACTCCTTTGTGATGGTGTCAGGTAAATCTTAACTCCCAAAGTTTTTAGATAGTCCGTAACTATGGGACTTATAAAGCTTCTTTCATTGTCCATCACAAGTATCTTGGGTACAGAGAAGAAATGCATTGCTTTAATTATTTTATCCCTCACATGTGGAATAGATTTAGTTTTGATTCGAAAAAATTTCACAAATTTTGTGAATTTGTCCACACATGAAATGAACTTCTCGTCTTTGATTTCCATTATATCGATGTGGAGTATCTCCGTCGGATACGTCGGAATGGGTGTCTCTTGGATTTCCACGCGACTAGGGTGTCTATCATATTTGTTGATGTTACAGGTGTCGCAAGTTTGTGTATATTTCTTTATTAGACTGGCCATCCGAGGGAAGTAGTATTTTTCTAATATTTGTTTTTTATTTTCTATTTGATTTCGATGTGCCCGTTTGTGTTCTTCTCTTATGATGGCAAGCTGGTTTTCTTCGTTGCGTATATCTGTCACCACTCTTTGTGTTAGCCGTATTTTGTAACCCGAGAAATTTTCCTTAACGGCCTCCTGGAGGATTTGAATATATTCTTCCGGCATTTTTACTCCATTGATTGTGTTCGGATTTAGTTTCTCTCGTAGAATTTTCTTTAAGGTTTCTTTACTTAGTTCAGGCAGGCTAATGTGATGCCTGTGGTAAGATGGGTGTGGTTCTTCCTGAGCATAAATCTCTTTCCCTTTTTTGAATATAAGTTGATTTCTAAATGCGTTGATTGGTGCTTCGCAGTATCGTATTAGATCCGTGGAATCTTCCTCAGCACTGTGAATCGTTCCATTTGTAGATAGGGTGTTTGCTTCCGTTTCTAGTCTTGATAGTGCATCCGCGACTTTGTTAGTGCACCCCGGTTTGTAGATAATTTCGTAATTGTACTCTTCTAAACGTGCTTTCCATCTTTTTAATTTGGCATTGTTGTTTTTATTGCCTATTGCAAACGTTAGTGGTTGATGATCCGTCATAATCTTAATTTGTTTTGCTCCGTATAGGTAGTTCCGGAGATTATCTAGGGCCCAAACTATGGCCAACATCTCCTTCTCATTGGCAGCATAATTTTCTTCAGTTTTGTTTAGTGATCTAGAAATATAGGTGATGGGCCTGTCCTTGCCGATATCGCCCTGGGATAATACTGCGCCGATTGCGAATGATGAAGCATCTGTTGTCAGAAGGAATGGTTTGTTGAAGTCCGGGAAGATTAATATCTCCGTGGAAGATAGTAGTTCCTTGATATGTAAAAATGCTTCGATTTCATCCCTGTTCATGCTGATTTGTACCTTTTTGGATTGGGTTGCTTTTGTTTGCTCTTGTCCTCTTGTAAGGTTGGTCAGTGGCTTAGCTATCTTTGCGAAGTCTTGTATAAAACGCCTGTAATATGACGCTAATCCAAGGAATGATTTTAGGTCCTTTAGATTTTGGGGCCTCTTGATGTTTTTAATGGCTGCAACTTTTTTTTGGATCAGGTTTGATACCTTTATTAGTAATGAGGTAGCCTAAGAATTCCGTTTCCTGTCTCAAGAACTCTGTCTTGTCTAGGTTAACTCTTAGGTTGGCTTTCTCCAATTTTGAGAAGATTTTCTCGATATTCAATAAGTGCTCTTCTTCTGTTTTTCCACCAAAGATTATGATGTCATCTATGTATACGTAACATATCTCGCCGATGAATTCTTTTAACACGTCGTCAATTGTTCTTTGAAAGATGGCTGGGGCGTTCTTTAAGCCAAAGGGAAGTCGTAGAAACTCGTACTTCCCATTCATTGTAGAGAACGAGGTTTTTTGTATATCCGTTTCTTTCATTTTGATCTGGTGGAACCCCGATGTTAGGTCTATGGTTGTGAAAAATTGAGAGTCTCCGAGATTTGCTAATGTACTGGATATATCCGGAATCGGATATGAATCTGCTATTGTGACAGCATTCAGCCTTTTAAAGTCTATGACCATCCTATATTTCTTTACTTGTGAGGCGTCCATCTTCTTGTCGACAACCCAAATGGGGGAGTTATATGGGCTTTTCGAGGGTCTAATGATCCCGTCTTTTAAGAGTTGGCTTATTTGTTTTTCTACCTCTTGTCTCATACTGTACGGATAGGGATAGGATTTGGTATATATAGGTTCGTCCGTGTTTGTTCTGATTTCCGCTCTTACCCCGGTATCGATTGTTTCTATATTGTTTACGGGTCCGAATAAATCTTTAAATTTTGATATTACTGTTTGGAGTTGCTTCTTTGTTTCTGATGAAAGATGTTTATCTCGGATTTCTATACTGTTGACTTGGAGTGATGGTTTTTCTTTTAATGGAATTTTAATATTTGGTGTTATTATTAGAAGATTATTTTTCCTATCAATTATTGCTCCTAGTTCTTTTAACGTGTCGTCCCCTATTATTCCATCAAATGATTTTAATCCCGGTAGAATGAAGAATTCAATATTATTGTTGATGCCAATACTTTTAAAAAATTTACCGCTAATTTTCTTACTAATTTCGATGTCGCCTCCAGCTGATCTGATTTTAAATTGAACCTTAGTTGGGATGGCGTTATTGGCTAATTGTGGTTTTATAAAATTTTTATTTGCTCCTGTATCGATCAGGAACTTGAGGATATCGCCATTTTTTAGCTTATACTCTAGGTATGGTACGCTAGAGAGGCTTCCGTCATAAAATTTACCTCAGAATCATCTTCGGTATATTGGTCATCATTGGTTATTTCGCCTTCCATGTTGTCGTTAACCAATTGGTTGTAATAGTCTTCTTCTAGTTGTGTTTCTATGTGGTTGATCCTCTGTTGTCTACTTGGTTCGTAACGGTGAGAATAATCTCGTTTTGTCACTGGATTATCTTGATTGGTTGGACGGTTAATATAGTTCACCTGTCTTGTTTGTATTGATGGGTCGATATCCATTGGTATTGGTGGCTTCGGGTTGTTTGGTCTTGGTGGTGGTAAATTGTTTTGATTTTGGTTACCGCTTTGATTTTGGTTCACATATGGTATTCGGTGATTCTGGTGTTGTATATTGTAGGCCATGTTTCTCTGCTGTATTGGTATCATGCCATCATTTGTTCGCAGATTTGGTGAGTTGCTATGTGTAATTTGATTTATTGGAGCTGTTACCATGTTGTTGACATTTTTTTTGTGTATTGGTAAGTTTCTAAAATTCAGGTTTTGAATTTCCAGACAGGACGCGTATGCTTCTGGTAGCGTGGTTGGTTTTTGAATTATAAGCATCTTAGATAAGTCTCCATTCAGCCCCCGGACGAAAATGTCTAATGCTCTATTTCTGTATGTGTCAACCAAAACATTGATTGTTTCGGCTGAATAATCCTCCGTTTTGATTTTGTTGACTATTAGTGAGAATTGGTGATTAATAGTAGCATAAAATTCATCCACTGTCATATTCTTTTGTGTTATATTGCTGAGCTGGTATTCTAGCGTACGGAGGTCCCTTTTATCCGCATAGTGAAGGGACAGACATTTCTTTATTGACGTCCATTCTTCATCAAAAATATTATAGGATATTAGAGCGGAGTCGGCGTTGCCTCGAATTTTTTGTCTTATTTGTTGAAGTATAGCTCTGTAAATCGGTTTATCTCGCATAATGTTGTAATCGCGTAGTATAGTTTCTACATTATGTACCCATGAGATGTACTGCGTTGGATTCCCATCGAATATCTGCAGTTCTCTTACACAATCAGGTAGCCTGCTAATATCTTTCAGGTCTTGTTCATTTCTTGGTGTTACCAATGTCGTTGTTGTTACGGGGATAACAGGGTTTTCTAATTTTTCGAGTCGTCTCTCGATTTTTTTTGTTAGTTCGATTTGGGCGTTCAGGGCCCCAGTTAATTGTTGCAAGGCGGTTTGAATTTGAATTAATTGTTCCGTCATTTTATTAAATTGGTTTGTTTAATATTCAGATTTTAGTTATTATAATTGTATTAACTTTTTATTATTTTTATTAAAATTTGTTATTGTTGCTTTTTTACTTTTACTTTTATTATTAAAACTTACATTAAAATGAGTTGGATTTTCATTGCCAATAAAATGTGGTTCAATGTTTCCAACAATTTTTTTGTGTGTACTCCGGGTGATTGTACACTTGAGACCAGTCGATTGTGCTCTGGACGGTACGTAGTCTTCCTTTTTGGCTGTTAGTGTTAATATTTACTATCGGCTTACTGCGGTACGTTTTAACTGTCACTTGCACTATATTTGTTGCTATAGTTTAGTATTTGCTATAGACTTTCACTTTTTTGTTAAGCACTGTAGTTTAATTTTTGCTACACCCTTAACCTGTTAAATACTGTGGTAAAACTATAGTATAATATTTGCTATAGGTTTTCACTTTTTTGTTAAGCACTGTAGTTTAATATTTGCTACACCCTTAAACTTGTTAAATACTGTGGTAAAACTATAGTATAATATTTGCTATAGGTTTTCACTTTTTTGTTAAGCACTGTAGTTTAATATTTGCTACACCCTTAAACTTGTTAAATACTGTGGTAAAACTATAGTATAATATTTGCTATAGGTTTTCACTTTTTTTTTTAAGCACTGTAGTATAGTATTTGCTACACTCTTAAAAAAATTTTCACAATAATAACTTTACCGACTGGTCCCTGTTTCGGCGCCAGTTAACGAGTTTTATACTAGTTTACTCAAAAAATAACTTTATTTCTCAAGATACAACTTAAAACTAAAAAACTACAAAAATATTTTATCTTTTTATACAATAAAAATAGTTGACATTGCATAAATGCATGGAAAATTACTTAAAAATGATGTTATAAAAAATATATCATCTTTCAACCGGACACAACACACGTTGTGTTGATTCGACACATAAATGCATGGAAAATTACTTAAAAATGATGTTATAAAAAATATATCATCTTTCAACCGGACACAACACACGTTGTGTTGATTCGACAAGTTTGCGCGTGTCTCATAGGCACGTTGTGTTGACTCGACATTAATGGTGGTGTTAACTTCCACATATTATTCATTCATGAGTAATGAGTGAATTTATATTATAATATGTGGATAATGGTGACTAATAAGTGAATAATCACGAATAATCAGTGATAAACCTTCTCATGTGAAAACAGAATTAAATGTGTGCAAATGTTGTAAACGCCATTCTTATTGTTTTATTTCATTATCATTTAACATCATTTCAACTTAACTACAAGCCTATACCAAGCGTGCGATGCAGAGTGCTAAAGCTATCGATTTTTTTTTGAAATCTAGTCAAGCGTTTTCAATACCAGAATTTTTTTTTTTTAATTCGGCTTTTGTATTTCTTTGCATCGAGAAAAATCATTGTACATACAATTTATGTACAAATTTGGAGCGTATCAGAACTATCAAAAAAAATTATTTGTTTTTGTTTGCTTCATGCAAGCAAAGGCTGCGGCTTTACCCAATCGATCTAAATGTTATTTGATGCCACATTTTATTAAAACGTCATCATTAGAGTTATTTCCGTTCTCTTTTAAAACAATATTAAAACTGAAAGTTTTATTCGAAATTTATTAGTGAAATTTGTTGATAGTCACTGACGAATAAAAAGCCGCAGGGTTTCATAACGCCAAAATGTTGAACCCCCAATGAGAATAATGGAAACAAAACTCGTTCCTGTTTTATAAAATAAAAAATTTTAATTTATTCGTCTATTTACGAATATTTATTCGAATAACTAATACTGCAAAATTGACCAATTAAGCGAATTTTCGATTGCAAGTTCAAAGAGCTACAGAAGGGCAATATATGCACTGCTGCAGAATGATTTCACATCTCTCTTGACTAACTAATAAAACCGATAGCCGATTACCATTACAAATGTTCTACAATGGTGCAATGATTTTAAATTTAGAAAACGAAAAAAGAATGGCTTCAATAACCAGTGAATAAAGAAAGAATGAATGAATATAATATTTCAAATTATCATTCATCAGAGAGTGAGTAATGAAAAAATACTGAGTGAGTAACGTGTGACTAATGGTGAGTACAACTGGATAATTATGAATAAGGAGTGATAAACCACCTCTTTTGATAAATATGAAAACTGAATGCACGCAAATGTGCTAACAGCAATTCCTATCCTTTATTTCATTATCATTTAACTTCATTCCTGCGTAAAATTTTGCGGCTGTGCCACGAACCCAGCCTACCGAGTTTTTTTTTTAATAAAATCAAGCACTTTGCAATACCAGAGTATCGGCCTCTTTTTAATTTCCTGACATCAAGAAAATTCATTGTACGATTAATGTCCAAATTTGGAGCAAATCTAAAAAATCAAAAATCTTTTTATAGCTTGCATACGTTATTTCTGCATGCATGTGCGAATATTCAATGAATAATGACTGAATAGAGCATAGATTTAAAATTGAAACATGAAAAAAGAGCGAATTTAATATTCAGTGAATAAAAGATGAATAATGAGGTATTACTGAGCGAATAATGTATTAATAAAGTGTGAATAATGAGTGAATCCGTGAATTCAAAGGCCATAGCCTCAAAACGATATGGTAGCTCTTCTGATTTTCTGCTGTGCTTAACTGTTTCAGGCACTGAATTATTATTGTTAATTATAATGGCATTGAATGAAGAAAATTAATTAATTTAGGTGGAAGGATTTAAAAATTTATTTGTGTGAAAAGGGTATTAGAAAGCCAGGTAACTCAATTAATGTAAATTATGGTGCAAAACTAAGCTAATCACGAACAGGAAGTTTTCTTGGAAGCAGTGCAAATCCGAATGATGTTGTTGTCATCAACGATAATGACTGAAAAGCAACGGTCGGTGGGGGCCTTGCAAATTAGATAAGAACACATCTCATAATTATTCACCCTGAAGTAAATATTTTGCATAATACAATTTAGGAAATAGTTCATAAGATTCAATTGATTCGTCGTATGCGCATCGTATGGGCAAGTACCAACAGCAAGTATATCTTGATGTACCTAGATTGCAGGAAACACTAAAAAAGTGACACTTATGGTACCTAATGGCAATACGCACTCGTTTTTGCAATAATTTATTCCGAAAGGTTTTCTTGACATACCCAAATGTCTCAGAATAATTCGCATGAAAATAGTTGACTGTGCGAGTACACGACAGTCTTCCATCGGACAAATATATTGTAGTGCTATAATCAAAACTTGATGTTTTTAGTTTTCTCTTGACGCTGTCAATCTTAGTATAAAGTATATTTTACACTACCTGGGGCAGTCAGTGTTCCACAGCAGTTGGTGTTTCAGTAATCAAATCGGTTGATATTTTTTAACTCCGGCTACATTTGTGGTGAATTATGGGGAACGACTGTCAAATCTTACAAACATCATTTATGTCGAATGATTGCTAAAATGCAGTTCGTCTAAGAGGAAGTTGTAGAGGTTCAAAATAACTATTGTAACCTATTAAGACCTATTGAACTATTTTGGATTAAAGAAATCGTGGCGAAAAATTCTCATGGCATACCAAATTAACACATGTAATTATTTGTTGTGGTGTTAGCATACATTGAGGCGTATTGAGTTTCTTAAAAGAGTATGTAGGTGACATTTTTAGTCAATAACACGGGCGTGATTATTATTTATTTAGCGGGGTTAAGATAATACCTTCCGTTATGATACAGCTTTAAATTACAAATAGATTGTATTCAAAGATCAAGTAGAAAAGCTCGAAAAGTTTTAATATCTTAATATGTCAGGATTTTAGAAAGTGTATCCGTGTGTTTTAAAGCGTAGCCACTTACATTGAAATTGGATCGAGTTTTATGCGATTATTTAGTGAATTGATCGTACTAGAATGTAGTTGATTTAACAACGGATTACGCTAACATGTAATTGGACGTGAGAAAAACATTCTTTCTTCAAATCTACTCCTACATATTTGTAGGTTTGTCCTTATGACTTATTATTTGTAATTGCAAATGAAATTTTTCAAAATTGTAATCGTTTAAAGGAAAAAGGTAAATCTATGGATATCATGGGAATGCGAGGTATGTAAGCCATTTGACTTGCAGTCTTGTACTATTTCTTGGTGAAAAAAAAACATTTAGAGGCAATTTGAACAATATTTTGCCTTTGTTATTTCTCACGCTATTTATAATTTTATTATGTGTATGTCGCTGGTCAGGTACGAATTTTGTAACATTATTTGACATAGTATGGGCGTTTCAGTGTTGCTTCTAAAGGATCAATTGATTGACCGTCCCGATTCGGCGAGGGAAGACCTAAATCTACCAGATTTTTCCCACATAGCTCAAATAATACTTAAATTTTAAATTTTTATGAGGCCCTCATTTAAAACACTGTCTTAGCAAAGTAAAGTGATATTATTACTTGGTTGCCGCTCCCTATGACGAATGTCTTCACAAAGGTCTTTTCGGAAAGCTTGCCATAATTGAACAGGATCAGACGGCTGGCAAAATGGCAAAATGATCACAAATAATTCTCTTAATTGTAAAGGTGATTTGGAAACAACTGCACCTGCTAACGTATGGTTCCATTGTTTGTCATCTTAAAGAAGACCAAGTTCTTTGCAAGCTGCTTGATAATTAGACATTACTAAATTGGCGGTCTTCAAATGAAGTTGGCCCACGGACATATTGCAGCAGCATCCTTAGGTGAAAACATTCCGATTGGTTAGGATGGATACTGTACGTTCTGTCAAGCGCAGTTTCTTTTTTAATGCTGGGGTGTCCTTCGACGTCTTGCCCACGTTTCTTTCGCGAGAACTTGTTATTAGCCCAGGTGTAGTATTGTGGCGCTTCATTATATAATATGGTTCTCGCGAAGTAATCATTTCTGCATAATTTAAAAAATGCCGTAAGTGTTGCTGAGGATGGATTTTCGAATCTTTGTTAGAGATTGTGTGCTGTAAAATATACCCTCTTGCCAAATATATAACCGTTGGATATCTTTGGTGGATATGAAATTCTAAAAGCCTCCAAACAGCATCTGATGTATTAATATATCGGCCGTTCAAATAATTTTCGATCTCACTGTGATTGTTTTCTACTGAAGCAATGGCTTGTATATTTTATTGCCTGAACCGAATGACAATATTCCACATTGATATGGGCATTAAAGCTGCTATACAGGAGAATAAGAAGCAATCTATCTGTTATCTATTACAGTTTGATAACCATTATTAGGGATGATGATCATTATTAGGGTTTCTACGACGGTGTGCTGGATAACCATCGTCTCCAGTTTGTGTTTCTGCAATTAAATTGCGAGGATACTTTTTATAGCAAACGCCGTTGACCATGCAAAGAGCAGCCAGGTTATATTCTCCACACGGAACGTGTACCATATTTTTAAGAACTATGTCATGGAGAATAGGTTCCACATCTCGGTTTGGTAGTTCAGCTGATATTAGAAAGTCTACAACTTCTGGTTATATTTTCGTTTATAACCATAGGAGAACACGTGCATGAGGTAACCCTCTTTGTTGCCACTCAATGCTGTATTATAAAAGTCTCTGTGCCATGTAATCTGGTCTGCCAAAATTTCTGGCATAGGTCATAGCGTCTTGAGTTTTCTCGTGCATGTATCTTGATGATTTGTGCGGATGTAATCTAACCTTTTCGAAATCATTTTTGCCATCATATCGGCCAAATATTGGTTAAATAAATTCTAGTAATTATGAATCGTATTAAAGCTACCATTTTCACCTTATTAGCCTAAATGCATAAAACTGCATATAGGTAATTGTTTTCATCTTCTCTTCTAGCAAACATCAACGGATTCTGTAAAGCATCATACGACCGATGTAATACTGATATACGTGATAATTGTCCGTAACGGTACTGCAACACAATATCCCTTGGTCCTTTATCTTCATCAACTAAAAGCATAGCGACTTCATTAGTAGTTGCAGCATTGTAGCAACCATTTGTCGGCCGTCGTTCTGCAAGTATTATGAGTTTTAAGTTTATCTGCTCTTGGATTTCTTTCAAGGTTGTACTTGAAACTTTGAACGTAACGATTATGTTCATGTAGTGTTTTTTGTGGTTGTGCGATCAATCTTTATTTTACTTTTGTGTTTGATTCTCAGAGAGGTAAGTAAGGCTGTTTCCCAAATCTCGTACCGATGTGTATTCTTTTTGTTTAGATTTACTAATTTGAATAAGCATTGCGGATAATTTTTGTTCTAGCTGTTGTTTCTTGCAATACAATCTATAGAGATTGTTCGTTTATCTTGGAAAATATTTCTAGAGTGATGCAAAAAACCTAAATTCAAAATACATAATTCCAGTTTGTTCAACACTGAAAAGAAATTTATAGAAAGAAATAATAGAAAATAAATGAAAATAAGTTATTTTGTGTCTTTCACATCTACAGTAATTTTTAGCCTTCCAACTTTATTTTAGAGCAGCTTCGGAAGTAGTCTAAAAATATCAAAAATAATTAAAAAAAAAAAATTATTGTTCAAGAATCGAACTCGAGACCTTCAGCACATGAAGCAGACATTCTACAGTTTACGGTATTTTTTTTCTTGATTCAATACTTTTCCACAAACAAAACGTATTCCACAAATTAGTGTCTTAATTCCAACTCATTTATTAAAATATTATTGAAAATGTTAATTTACATAGGTCAAACATATTGTTTCCTTTGTAAATTTGGTGTATTGTATAAGCAATGCTGGGTTTTACTTATGAGTTATGTCGCCTCTTTTTAAACGAGCCTGGTTCCTTCCATCGTTTGTATCTACTGCAGAGCCATCAATATTGGAAGTTTCTGGGTCTTGATAATCTCTAGCTTCCATGTATTTCTGTCCACCTCTTAAAATACTGTCGAGGCACCCCATAACTTAATCATAGTGTTCTATAATCTAGTTACACTTTTTCATTCAATGATAAGAACATTTACAAAAAAAAACAAAAACTGTCAAAATGACACAAAAATAAAATTTTCAACAATAAAATTTATTAAAACAAATCGTTCGAACATGTACTTACAAACGAATCTAAAATAGAGCGCACGGTTTAGTTAAACAAGACACATCCCTATAATTCGAAATTTATTATTCGTCTTGTGTGTGGGAATTATATTTTCCATTATTATTTCGTCTCGACAATGTGCAGTACAAAAAACAAAAAAAAAAATATTCATGCGAGAGACGAAATACAAAAAGTTATTATCAAAATCACGCGATTTGTACAACAAACACAAAAATGCATCAAACACGATTTTTTGTGTTGTATGAATAAAATTCATTGAACTTGAATTATAAATTACGAAGTCTCGCACGCTTTATGAGTTATGAAGTATGTGTATATAGCTTAGATCCAAATCAATTAGTAATCAATATATGAAGCGCGTATTTACAGAATTAATTAAATTGTGATGTTGGCATATTCTAATTTTAGATTCGAGAATATAAAATCAGTTCTGGTGACGTCTGTATTGCTGTACCCGACTGATGTTATTTTAATTACAAATGTTTTTAATGTTTTCATATCCTAACAAATCAATATCGATATCCTAATAGAATTTTTTTTTTTATAAAACAATCATAGAGTTGTAAAAAAATCGATATATAGTAGATATTGGATACAGCGATGGCTGTAACAAAAAACTCGTCGACTGCGATAAATATATAAAAGAAACTGTTTTCAATGGATAAAATGGAAATTGAATTCATCATCATCATCATCATATCTTGTTGCATCTTTGTATGTATCTCGGTGTTGCTATAAAAATTGTTTTATAATAAGAAAATGATAACACTATGAAAATTCAAGAATAATTTACACAGGTAACGAACTTCTTTAAGAAATTTAATTCAGTTTTTTTTGCTTCGTCTGTTGTGAAAATCAATATCAGTTACTTTTTATCTTTAAATATATCATCATCGAGTTATGATAATGATTTAAGATGAATTTATAATTTAATTGGAAATACAGAATCAGTCTTTTGAATCACACAAATTATTCATTTAAATATCTTTTTATAAAAAAAAGGAAGAAGACGAAGAAACCGAAGTGTAGTTAGTTATGGGTCATTAACGTTTTTCTTATTTATAAATTAAATTAAATCATGAATACTTTGTACTCTTGTATCTACTACGGAATAAACCAAAAATTACCATAACCAAAAAGTTTTTTTTTTGTGCAGAAATGTATATTCGAACGACAAAGTTTTCACCATTTTCTTTTGGCATATCTCTATATATATATACTATGTTATAAGATGATCATGGCTATTTAACAAACAGCACAAGACTAGAGCAACACAAAAAAATAAATCCATGAATAATTTTTATACATATTATGAATATGGTGTGCTATCAACAACTCCAACAACATATAGTACACCATAACATTTTATGTACAATACATTTACAGTGCACAAATAAAATTTGCATGCGGCCACCATCCAACCACTTTCTTTGTATACTATTATTACACCCCCGAGTCAAATGACATGCAAATATTGAAATTTTTTGTATACTGTACGGTTGTACGGTATCGCACTCTAAATTCTACGAAATCGAATCAATTAAATACGTTACTAAAATAAAATCCGTATATCGATACATTCCCCAAACTATGGCTTAAGCAAATTTTTGGTTGTATAGTTGGATAAAGCTTCTTGTATTAAGGCGTGCATATCTGTATTATTTATAGATGAAAACACAAAAGGGTTTGATCAGCAAACAACACAAAAAATAAAATAAAACTTTTAAACTTTAATTAGATAGGTTTGAGCTTTTTTGTCGCTAGCTGTGAAATGACATTTGGATAACAATCCCAATAGAATAAAAATTCTCGTATTATATGTAATCTATATGCAAGCGTTGTTTGTGTTATTAGTGTCGGATATGCGGTGTAAAAAATTTATAACGCACGAATTTTTTTGTAGGTAGGTATATACGTGAATGAGATTATGGGGCTTTGCGTTCGATTGAAGATTTTTGGTTTAAAATTGTTGTTCAAATGTTTATTCGTGTTGTTGCTATACGGTAATACGATTTTTGCGGCGTTATGTTTTACATAAAATATTTGGTAAAAAAAAGTTTCTTCAGTTATAGCATACACATACTCATTCAACAAAATGAGTTTATTTTGTAATACAACCAAAGAAACCTTGATTTTACAAAACCATAATGTGAAAAATCGAGCTTTGATAAAAGAATGAGAAATGAGAAAATAATTGGTTGTAATAATTGGTTTATTTAAATTGAAATTTATAAAATTTTCATAACTTCAAACCGTATTGTCACTAAGTCAATAAACAACATACAGATGGCAGCACAAGTTTGTTAAAATCAAACCAAAAATTATCAGCTGGAAAAATTTAATTTTTCGCAGAAGTGGCATCCGTCTGTCATACATAGGCCTATTTTCTAAGGTGATACCTTAAGTACCTTAAGCGGGACGTTACCTGTGACTCCTGTAAGGGAGCCAGGTAGCAGCTTCATTTCAAGCTTCCTAAGTTCAAGACACTAATTTAGTCTGACTGACGAAGGTGATTTAAATCTCTTCTCCTGTCGCGAGATAGGTACATACATCCAATTTTTTTAAAAAAATCTACGCGAATAGCCATTTTTTGTCTAGAGTACCAGTGGTCGCAATTGTTAGTGTAACGACTAAACCTGAATGACAGAAGAAGAACCCAACTCTGACAATTGTAATAATGAGAGTCTAGGTATGTAATTCATTTAAAATATATTCTTGTCGAGTTAAACACTTCATTCCCCAACAACTGTAATAATCAGGTCAAAAAGGGATATAGTTTTGATTACTGTTATTTCATCAGAACCCATCAATTTCG
This sequence comes from Tipula helvola, assembly GCA_963556165.1. Classification (NCBI taxonomy): domain Eukaryota; kingdom Metazoa; phylum Arthropoda; class Insecta; order Diptera; family Tipulidae; genus Tipula; species Tipula helvola. The sequence goes on along the minus strand of OY744482.1, from coordinate 386,274,143 downwards.
ATTTTAGATTTATTAAGAGAATTATTTCACCAACTTTAAATTCAGCACTATTAATGGTCTTATCATAATATATTTTGGACTTTTCTTTAGTTGCTATCAAAACGGGTCTTACCATCTTATACGTGTTTGTTTTTATTTCAGCTTAAAGATCGATTTAAGCTATCGTTACGTCTAATAAAATAATGATTTGTATGTACGAGCTACAAAATGTTTAAGTACCCGAAGTGGAATGAAAATCTGAGTTATTCAACCAAAATAAGAATAGAATTACCCAGAAGTTAAGGAACGTTTAGAACATTCTATTTTTATTGTGGTTGAATAACTCAGATTTTCATTCAACTTTGGGTACTTATATCCCATTTTGTAGAAAATTGTAAGGAGACCTATATGAAAGATTATTTTATAAAAATCCAGACAGTAGATCATATGTTAGCAACAACTGAAGTAGAACGAGAAGAATAACAGGAACAAAATTTAGAGTCTGGTGTATTCTTATAGCGTACAATTTTGAATATCGTGCACAAATTCCAAGAAACTGGATCGGTAGCAGATGTGAAATCATCAATGCGTGTTCGTACAGGCCATTTAGCCGAAACATTACGTCAAATTTTAACAAAATATTTGCACGCTTACAAGATTCATTTAACGCCGGAATTGAAATCTCCAGACCATTTGAAGCGCCGTAGCTTTGCCGATTTAATACAGGAGCAAGCACAAGGAGTTACTGTTTAATATGGATTTTGGGCTACACGGCCGTTTTTTTTTTTTTCGAAAATGATGCCGGAAATTCTGTTACTGTGAATGGTGATCGCTATCGTACCATGATAACTAACAATTTATGGCCCGAGTTAGATGATATTGATGTGGACGATATTTAGTTTCAACAAGACGGTGCCACATGCTTCCCAGCGAATGCAACAAGCAATTATGCCAGGATGTCTTCATAAATTTAGACAAACGGTTTAATATGTGTCGGCCGAAACCGTGGTGGACATTTAGCGGATATTGCGGTTCAATAAAAAGTCAAAATCATTTCAATTAAATCATTTTTATTTACTATTCATATTTTGAAACTCTTATTGGGCCACCCTTTATGATGGTGTGATGGTACTATAATATGATGGTGAGATGGTATGGTGGTATCATGATAAGATGATATGATGATATGAAGATATGACGATATGATGATATGATGATATGATGATATGATGATATGATGATATAATGATATGATGATATGATGATATGATGATATGATGATATGATGATATGATGATATAATGATATGACGATATGATGATTTGATGTGTAAAATGTTTTCGGTTTTTTATAGACAACATACTATTTGAACTAGATCCTAAAATATCTACCCAGCAAAAGTAGAAAATATTAATCCCTTCCCCTTTTCTTTCCCGCAGAGTCAATACAAAGTGTATCAACTCTCAAAAATGAGAAATCTCTTTGAGATTTTGTGTTGGTAATTCGGTTTCGTACAGAAAAGTAAGGTCTATATAGTGTATATAATTCGCTAACTCTATACCCTCTAGCTAAATACTTAATGTATTTGGCGAGAGTTGAATTTTTGTAGTTCAGTCGTAGGTCGTAGCTACCTGATGAGTAGACCTTACTTTTCTGTACTAAACCGAATTACCAACACAAAATCTCAAAGAGATTTCTCATTTTTGAGAGTTGATACACTTTGTATTGACTCTGCGGGAAAGAAAAGGGGAAAGGGATTAATATTTTCTACTTTTGCTGGGTAGATATGTTAGGAGTGTGACTCCATTATTTTTCTGATTTGCCAAATCGAAAATAATGAGTATGTCATTACAAATAGTATGTTGTCTATAAAAATCCGAAAACATTTTATATTAAATCAGACAATTTTTAACTTCGTAGATGATATGATGATATAATGATATGATTATATGATGATATGATGATATGATGATATGATGATATGATGATATGATGATATGATGATATGATGACATGATGATATGATGATATGATGATATGATGATATGATGATATGATGATATGATGATATGATGATATGATGATATGATGATATGATAATATGATGATATGATGATATGATGATATGATATGATGATATGATGATATGATGATATGATGATCTGATGATCTGATGATCTGATGATCTGATGATATGATGATATGATGATATGATGATATGATGATATGCTAAATGATAATTTTTTGGTATGATATACATATGATGATATAATGATATGATGATTTGATGATATAATGATATGATGATATGCTGATATTATGGTTTGATGTTATGGTGGTATGATGAATGATTATATGATAAAATTATGATTTAATATATGACGATACGCTAATTTTATGCTATGCTAATATGATGATATGATAATATTATGATCTGATGATATAATGATTTGATAATATGCTGATATGATTATATGATGATATGATCGTATTATAGTAAGATGATAGAATGATATGACGACATAATGATATGGTGATATGATGATATGTTGATTTGATTATATGCTGATTATATCTTGATATGCTGATATTATTATATGATGTTATGGTGATATGATTTTATGATGATATCTGATATGATGATTTGATGATATGATATATGATGATATGATGATATTATGATGTGATGTTATTATGTTATGATGATATGATCTTATTATGGTAAGATGATATTATGATATGACGATATAATGATATGGTGATATGATGATATGGTGATGTGATGATCTAATCATTTGATTATTTGTTGATATGCTGATACGATGATACGATCATATGTTGTTATGACGATATGATGATAAAACTAATTTTATTGGAGAATGAACGTTTCTCCTTCAAAAGGTCGAACATTATTTATCAGAGTTGACAAAATTAAGATCCACCTCTTCATACTATCTAAGTATGAAAGACTTATTTGATGGCACCCTTACTTCAACTGCAGAAATTCGTATCCGTTTTATGCAACGTGCAATGTGTGGCGGAAGTTTATAGTCAATTAGGGACGTCAATTAAATCATTTTCGTGACGATCCACACATACACATACAAATTCATTTGTGAAAGAAGGCGGCAATTTTGTTTATACATATTTTGGGAGATTCATTTTTGATCAAAGCCAATATTACTAAAGCTTTTAATTTTTTTTTTTCTTGCTATAGCAGACTCGATCTTTGGTAAACAGAAGAACAATTTCGTCTAAATTTGAATTCCATTTAAAATAGTTCGACTGTCTCATCTTCCATTGTGGATACTTGAGGGCTTCCCTTTTGATGATAGTAGGTTGGTTTCTTACAGACCGTAAGGCTGTTAGCAGCCCATTTTCAAACCCAAACATTCTAAATTTCAACTATCACCTGAAATACTGCTAGCTAAACTAACAATATTCGAACTAAATATCTAAATCCCTTAAAATTTTATATTTGATTCGATAATTCCCCTTAATTTCTAAGTTCAATAATACATTTCCTAATTCTTGATCTCCTTTGAATTTTAAAAATTTTCAAATTTTCTAAATTTAACGAAAAATTTATGAAATTTAATTTTTTTAATAATTTCAAAACTTGCTAATTCTAATTTTATATTTTAATAAATTTAACAAATTTCTTACTTTATTCTTAGCATACCAAAAATTTGTAATTTTTAAATTTTTAAATATATAATGTCTGACCTCCTAATTCCTGAGACCTAAAGTGTTTAAATGTTTTAAATATCTGAATTTCAGAATTCCTAAACTTCCATATTCCCGAAATTTTAAAATTTGACCTTTGTATTTTTCGTACAAAGAATCACAGATTTATCTGAAAAATTTATCGCTCCAACTCATCTACAAATTAAATTTATCGACGATAAATGCCTTTGTTTGTATCCAGCTATCTAATTTATGTAGCATCAAAATTTTAAAATCTATTTTCAAAAATTCAGAATTATTTAAAATTTTTAACAATTTTCCAATCAAAATATTAATCCAAATTATTCTATTCGAGTTTCACAATAGCGGTAAATAAAATAAAAGCTTCAAACATTAATTAAAAAAATATCATCAAAGGAACAAAAAAAAAATTGGAAAGAATAACTCACCCACAATTCCTTCACTCAATTTGTTTCAGCTGTATCATTCGACATAATTTTATGCACGCAACCCTTGACGTGAAAATCCCTTTATCTATATCTACATCATGTTTTTGTTATTATTGTATATATTTAACATATACATACATAGCGGTTACCCTCCTATTAATAACAACCGTGATCCGTTTTGCCTCCAAAACAATAACAACGCAACAAAATTTATACAACCCTTCCTGTCTCTCAATAATATAATTATTTATCAATTTGCCACAACAAAAATGGAAATTTTTCTTTTGTTTTTCCTCCGAATAAATTATTATTTATTTAGTATCGGGTGTGTGTGTGTGTGTGTGTGGGTTTAGTATATTATTGATTTTCAGTTTGTTTTCATTCCTCAACCTTAGAAGAATTTTTTTTTATCGTAGTCCGTCCTGCCCGTTTGAAAATATTTGTTCCCTGCACAAACATTTTGTAAACTGATAATCACAGTGATAATGCTTTGTGCGTGTGTCTCTCATTTTTACAACCCTCTGGTATATCATTAATAAATTTACCTACTAAACTATATATTTAACCCTTGGTTGTAGTATTTTCTGTTTTTGGTCATAATAAATTTAAAACGCCCAACATAATTTATAATATTGTCTTAGAAAGTTATCATTCTCAAGTACATATCATAAAATGCTTTCCCCTTCTACCAATCTAGACATTTTAATTCATTTTAAATAAATGAAAAAGGGTTAAAAGAAAATTCAATTCATATCCTGCTGTTGTTGTCTGGTTACATTATTCACTTTAAATATATAGGGCAAAATCATAATGAATAAATTAAAGGTTTTCTCTGGGTTTTTGTTGTTGGTAATTTTAATTTTAACATTTTGTTTTGTTAAATCAAACCCGGAATTTTTATTTTTTTGTTTTTTACTTTTATTGAAAATGTATGACAAGAGATTGGGATGAAAACTTGAAAACGTACAGCAGCTGTGTGGTTTTTCATCGATTCGAGATGGATGGATACATTAGTTGTTCACAAAAACGTAAAACATATGCAAGAGCGGGAGATGATTTTTTTTATTTGTAGCATAATTATTATGATTATTCATACATAAAGCATAAAATGTATATGTACACATTTATATGATGGCACCGCATAGAATGACATGTAAAATGGAAATTTTCTGTATGTCTGTTTATGTGAAAGCTCTAGGTTGTTTGTTGTTAGTGCGATTATTAATATTGTTGTTTTTTGAGGCGAGAACTAAGAACAACAACACGTACAAATGGAATATCTTGTACAAAAATAAAAAGTGTGATAGAAAAAGATCAAAGTGTTATGTATGTCAGTTTTAATTATAAATATTTATGTTCCCTGTATATGTTTTATGTTGTTGCATATTGTATATTATTATTGTGTGCTTAATAGAATAGAAAAATAAAGGCAACAACAATGTGTACGATGGAAAACTGTGTATATGATACACAGAAAATAGCTCTCGACGAGATCAATTATCTTAATTAATATTTTTCAATGCTAATATTGTTGTTGTTTCCACGGTGTACTATTTTCAATTTTCTCGAACGAAGGTGTCTATTTACAATAATAGAAAACAATATTATTGTTATTATTTGTTGTATCTTCTGCCTGCTAACAACGTCTTTAGAATATTCTTGTTATTTATTTGCATATTTCATTGGGTTTTAATAATGAGTGTTTTCGTTTTAATTACCTAGATAAAATGAAGCTTGCGAAAGTTAAGGTGTTGAAAATTTTCATAACGATAAAGTTATTGAGAAGATAGTACGTAGATATACAATTAGTTATCGCTTCAGCTTTAGGAGATTGAATCGATATGCTTACTTTATATGTAGATCAGTTTAAGAACTGAGTCGGTGTCTATTCATAGCCGAGTTCCTAAAATGGAAAAAAAATCAAACACCACGGACTCCGAAGCTACATATTAGATTTTGATCTTTTGTTAAAGTTTACTAAATCAGTTATTTTTCAATTTAAAGCGGCCATATTGGATCCGCCATTTTGAATTTATTTCTTTTGATATTAGATTCGTAATCATCGACCCCATTGTTTTGTTCTTTTTGGTTTTGTAAATGTTTTGAATAGTTATGAAATAGTTCTTAACTGATGTTACCACGACCTCTGAAAAAATTCCTACATACCGAGATTCATTACTCAATATTAAGTATTGGGTGAATGCAAATTTTGTCACTTCAAAAATCAGTAATTTTGGGGTCTAGGATAAAACGCAGAAACTTGTGCTCGATGTAAAGGTGCATTTTCTTCATTTTGGAGAGCGACGCGGTTTTTGTCGCTATCGATTCATCGGCAACCTATATTCTTTAAGAGTTCTAAGATTCATTCTGTTTAAAAAAAAAAACAAACAATGATTTTTTTTTTTCTTTTTATCCTTGACTAAAATACGTGCCACTCCTATATCATGGAAAAGTAGTTTCCAAAACCGTCCTAATGGTAGGATTCTAACACGAAACAGCAAAATCGTGATTTTGATAAGTTGTTAAGACTCTATTGCTCTAATATATTATGTGTACTTGAATAGTACAAATACGAAGAATTACCTTTACCTTTATCTTTACACCTTTACTTATACTTTATACCTTTATATCTTTATACATTTACCTTAATACCTTTGTAACTTTATACCTTATACCTTTTTAATTTTATACCTTTACACCCTTACACATTTATATCTTTATACCTCTATACCTTTATACGTTTACATCCTTACAGCTTTATATCTTTATACCTAAATACCTTTATATCTTGTTACCTTTAAACCTGTATAAAGGTACCCTTACACCCTTACACCATTACACCTTTATATACATTTATAACATTTCACTGATTGCCTGTAAAGATGATGAATACTCTAATTTAATGTTAGCTTTATTTAGGTGCTCCTTGAATTGTATCGATTGGAAAGTTGTCTCGAGACGCTGGTATTGGAAATTCCAAAAAATTAGAAATATCTCATAAGTGCCTCTGTTACGTTTATTAGGTTTTAGTATTAATAGGAATCACTTAAAGGTATTTTGGAAACTAACTAGTTGATTATCGACAAAAAAACTGATTCTGCTTGGTCTTGGTGAAATCTTAATGTTATTTGACCTTATAACTTTTGACCTTACTTGGTTTATTAGGGAAAAAATACGATCATCTGTTGTTCTAATTCTTTCACCTCTTTTATTGACTACCTTGAACAATTTTAGTGTAAAAACAAAATGGGCTTTTTATGAAAAGTTTAGCCTAAACAACTGCTGAATCTAGGCGATGCTTAATATAGTGAACTTTGAGAAAATCATTTCCGAAATGACATCATTTACCTTTGTAAATAAATTGATTTCTATAATAGTTTATGGGGAGAGAGAATTCTAGATTTCTTTTCATAGGATTTTATAAAAATGAGTGGTTGTTTGTGATCCCTTATCAGTGTATATGTATAACCATACTTTTCCACTATCAGTACTACTACGACTTTATGTTTCTCATTGGTGGCGTTGTATGTCTCTTTTTTATTTAGGATTTTCGACGGTTTTGCATTTGGGAAAGAACTACGCCCAAACCATATTCTGATGCTTTAGTTGCTAAATTGGATGGGTTTCCCAAGTTCGGATAAGTAGGAATCTCTCAACCGTATTTTGTTCTATAAGATCCGAACGATACATCATTTTTGAAATAATTCGTCATGTGGTTGGCTATCTTTGAATAACTTACCCCCGAGTTTGCTTTCATCACCGAAAATAAGCTGGTATCGTTAATCAAGAAGTTTTCTAAAATAAAATAACTAATTTAAGTTACCGCTACTGTTAAACTTCTTGTCACTAAGGTTTGATTTCAATGAAGTGATGGAACTTTGAACTCGGGACAATTTGATAGTGAATACCGATGAACAGGTCCTTACACTGCTTCAATAAGGGCATATTGCTTATTTTATTTACATAAATTTTCAATTTATTTGATTATGTTTTGTCATAAACAATTTTTCAAGCCAAGCAAAGCAACAGAAAATTTAAACAATGTGTGATAGCGATATTTCATTAAATAAATTTGATAAACTGATAAGAGATGTGTGTTGTTAAAATATTAAATTTTGGTTTTTTACATTTTATACATACATAATAATGTATAAAATGATCTTTTGTAAATTACAGATTTTTAATTATGTTTAGATTGTTGGATTTATGTTCATAGATTTTTACACCATTATGAGAATTATAGGATTAACGATGAAAAATTAATGAATATTTGTGTCATCGGTTTTAACGTCTGTGAAGTTCAACAGAAGTTTTCCGAAATATAAAGCGTTATTAAACGACAATCGGTAACATTTAAAAATTGATAAAATAATTTAGTTGTCCGGTGCATTACATCTTGTGCTGGCACTATCTTAAGAATTTTTAAATTTTTCAGAAATTATCGAATTTTAAGAGTTTACTGAATTGTTAGATTTTATTGAATTTGTGGGATTTATAGAATTTAAAGATTTTAAAGAAGGTTCAGAATATATAAAACTTTAGACATCTTGGAATTTTTAGAATCAGAAAATTTGAGTTTGTTAAAGTCTTAGAATCTATAAAATATATTTTTTTTTTTTAATTTATGAAATATATAGAATTTCTAGAATTAGTAGAATGTACAGAACTTAAAAGTTTGTAAGAATTTTAAGCATCTATAGAATTTATAAAGCTTAATGTATTTATAGAATTTCAAGAAAAAAGTAAAAATTCAAAATTTGTTGAATTTATTATAGAATTTTTTAAAAATATACAATTTATAGAGTTAGCCGAATTGATAAAATTTAAGAAATTTATTTAAGAAGAAATTTAAGAAAAATAAACAGTTTATAATTTATTGTGGATTTTACGGAGTTTATTAAAGTTTAATTTATAAAATTAAAAAAAAATTAAAAATGTATGGACATTAACGAATGTTTATAGAACTGCCAGAGTTGAAATAATTTTTAGAACTAATAGAATCTACAAAATTTATTGAATTTATAAAATCCATAAAATGTATTCTACTTTTATAGAGTTGGTGAAATTTTAGGATCTATAGCATTTATGGAATTGATAGAGTTTTACAATTTTAAGAATTCATAAATTTATAGAAATTATGGAGTTTTAAAACTCATAAGAATTTACAAAATTTATAGGATTTCGAATTCACAAAATTTATCAAATTTACAAAATTTAAAACATTTATAGAATATGTAAAATTTGCAGAATTTATGGTGTTTATAAAATGTATAGAAATCGTGGAATCTACAAAATTTAAAGAATTTATAAAATTCATAAAATTTATAGAATAGAAAAATTTGTAAAATCCTTCGTCTAAATTTTTAGACATTATAGAATTTGCAGAATATAAAGGATTTAGAGAATTTATAAAATATTTAACTAACAGAATCTATAGAATTTATTAAATTTACAGAATTTATATAAAATTTGTAGATTTTATTGAATTTAGAAAATTCATAAAAATTACCAATTGAATTGCCAGAGTAGAAACAATTTATAGAACTAATAGAATCTAAAAAATTTAAACAATTTAATGAATTTATTTAAAAAAAAATGATTTTACATTTTTAGAATTTGTAGAGTTATAGGGTCCTATTAATAGAATTTGTGGGACTTGTAGAATTTATAGATATTATAAAGGGTCGCAATATTTTCTGGGTTGTTCTGATTTGTTTAAAGAACTGTCTCATTTGCAATTACTCAATATGGAATGCTACACCAAATAACAACGCATTATTTACCAAAGTAATGAAAGTTTTGCTGAGTTAGTTCGAAATCTCGGTTCAATTTTTGGTCGGCGAAGTGTACCGAACCATGCTACAGGAGTTTTTGGCACCTAATGGATGATATCGACCTCGCTTATCTGTGAATCCAACAAGGTGGTGCCACATGTTAAACAGCCGGAGAAACAATGGCTTTACTTGCAGGGTAGCTTCCAAAGCGTTTAATTTAAACACAATATATCTTGCAATTTGACGCTCTGTGATTTATTTTTTGGGGGATATCACAAAGCGCAGATCTATGCCATCAAGCCGAATTCAACTGCTGAACTGAAACAAAATCCGGCATAATGGTCAAACTAAAGGTCATTGAAATAGAAACTGCACAAATAGAACCTGTAGCCTTAGCATTGATGGTCATTTTGCCGACATCATTTTCCATTTTTCACCGCACAATCTCTTAATATTGTATTTAACTGGGAAACCCTTTAGTAATTAAAACTATTTATAGAAACTCACAGAATCTAAAAATTTTAAGAAATTATTTTAGAATTTAGTAAGATTTATAGAAGTTAAAAAAATTTTAAAAATTTGTAGAGTTTATATTCTTATTAGAAATTATATAAAATTTATTGAATTTACAGAACTTCAGAAATTATAGAATTTACAGAATTTATAAAATATATAGAATTCACAGGAATTGTGAAATAGAGTTTAATAGAACTGACAGAGTTCAAACAATTTATAGAACTGAATCTACAAAATTTAAAAATTCATAAAACGTATTTTAAATTTTTATAATTTTTGGAATTATAGAATTTATAGACTTTGTAGAATTTATAGAGAATTGGTGGGATTTGTAGAATTTAAAAGATTTACATAATATATCGAATTTATAGAAATTATGGAGTTTATTTAAAAGGAATTTTTAAAACAAGGCATATTTGAGCTGGTAGAATTTATAGAACTAATAGGGTTATTTATAAAATTCATAAAATTTATAGAATCTACAGAATATACAGAGTTTGTAGGATTTTTAGAATTTAATGAATTTATGAAATTTATATAACTTATAGAATTTATAGAATTATTACAATTTAGAAAATTTATTAAATTTACAGATTTTACATAAATTAAGGATTTATTAAATTATAACGAAATTTTAACGATTTTATTAAATTATAACGAAGAAACCCCAGTGTGACGACTGATGAGGGGAGTAATTTCCTTATAACATTTCATTGAGCTCTGTTGGTAAATTCTTAAAAATACATACATATCGCATATCGTCATCTCAGTATTTAAATGATATAAACGCATGTTAATAATTTTGGAGTTAGAACTTTCACCTTACGTAAAAATGCATACTGTATCTTTGAACTAGAATCCAAAGTCTTTATTGTACCACACCAACACTCTAGTTTTAAGTCACATAACTGAATTTAAGTCAATTGGGAGCTAGGATCATCACAGTACATAATGGCAAACATAACACCAAAATCATTAAAATGAGTTTGCAAGACTTAAATACTGAGGTGACGATATTATGTGTTTGATCAAAAAATATTTTTCAAAACTTTGGGGAAACATTAAAAGGTTGTATTGAGTTGTGCAACTTTCCGAATACATATGCGATATATAATAGACTGCGGCGCAGCGCCACAGTTTTTAGCCACGAAAGCAGTCACCACAAACCAATACTCTAACTAGGCCACAAATGAGAAAATTTCACTCTGCTGAGTGCCAATGATAAAATATTTTTTGCAGGATTTATGGGACCATCTTCCCAAACAATAAGTTTATTTACCGTGTGGATATTTGCTCATAGATCTCCAAATTTGTTCGTTTTGGAATCATTACTATAATTAGAAAACAATAGAATTCAAAATGTTTGAATGACAAACATCACCATGTCAGGGTTAGCAGATAGTACGGTAGTCCATTGTATCATGGATTCGAGCTTCAAATGGTTGGAATGAAAATTTGGGATAGTGAGTAGTGGTACCAACCTCAACTGAACCCCTACGCTTTCCCAATTCGACGCCGAACTCAATCTTCAACCCAACCCTAAGCCTAACCCTAACTTAGCCTTCAATCAACCTCAAACTCAACGCCCAATTTAATTATTAAACCAGCTTGTAAATGGCGTAATTAACAATGACATTTGTAAAATTATGAGCAAATTCGCAAACCAATATTTTTTTGTCATTAATCCTTTTAAAGTTGGTCGTATACAACTTAATGTGGAATGCGATATATTGTGATTCAAGGTACAACAATAGTACGAACAGAAAGATCCAGTACATTGGGTTCTGTATTTTAGCATCAAAACGTTATTTTTGGAAAAAATGTGACTCAGGGAAGAGTCGATGTTAATTAGGCTATCGGTATATGCGCCTTGATCATAGCACAGATTGACACAAACAAAATCCAAATCACACAAGCCATTCTCGAGATTCCTCGAGATTTTCCTCGTATATTATAGTTCTGTTTAGAGCTGACTTGGTATCAGATATTCAGGAGTTTTTATTAATTTAGTTTATTTTGACAGTTACGGAATCAAAACAAATTTTTTATCATCTAGAAAGATAACGAAGGAGGTTCGATGGTTTTAACTAACAGCTTTTCTAAAGCTTATACCAATATTTACTCCAGCGAACACGAATAAACAAAAGTAAAATTAATTTATTTGATTAACCTGTAATCTGTAAATTCGTAATATAAAGCACACAAAGACATCAAAAATATCGCGTTTATTTTATATTTAAATTTCGAAAAGTAATTTTCTCATTCGAATACGCGCGTATAGTATATTCGAACCCGTGGTATGGCGGGCGTACTCCATATAAAAATTCTTATTTGGCTTCAATTTAATTTACTTTTGCGTTTTATGTTGTTGTTGTTGCCGTTTTGTATTGTGTATTCGAGATAATTTTTTTTTATTTTTTTTTTTCAAAAAAAAGAAATCTAATAAATAATTTTCATTTACTTTTCTTATTGTTTTGCCATTCGGAAAATTTGTCTTTACGCTAAAAAACGTTTTATCTTTACAATTCGCTTTCTCTATCTTGTGCGCTATTTTTAAATAACTGCGAGCAGCAGAACCATAATGAAAAATTAATTAACTCAAATTTTAATGATTGTTTGTTTTGCTGGATTTCGCCATTTAGTGTATATAGTACATAGAGAAACGTCATGTACAAAAGATGAAAGCTTTTATATTATGAAGACAATAGAAAACTTTGAAGTTTTTGTGAATTATAAGGATGAAAGGAACAGGATTGTTTTAAGGTTTCATTTAATTTTAATTTATTTAAATTTGTGCTGTGTGCGCGAGGTATTATGTAATCAAATGGGTTTGCTATTTTGACAGTTCGTCTTGTACGTACATATTATGAACTCTTCTTTCTATCTACTATATACATTTATATAAACATAAATATGTGATTAACATTTTCATGCTCAAAATCATGTGCAGAATAGCAAAATATTTCGAGAGATGAACATTTTGGAAAAAATAAAAAATTAAATTGAATGTGCTTTTGTTCACAGACAACAACGACGATGAAATCATTGACATTAAAATATGCTAAAATAGATTTATGTCACAACAACAAAAACAAATCTAATATTATACGACAGACAGACATATTATTGTACTGTTTATATTATTATTTGTGTATGTATGTTTGTATGTATAGTCGTATTCTATAGATATAAGTCTTTAATCGTCGTAACAACAAAGAACCAAAGAGACATTCATATGAATTCTGTTTCAATAAACATGCCATACGTATTTACCGAGTATTTAAAGAGGGGAAAAAACCCTGCACCATCTCAATCGTGGAGTTTGTCTTTTATCTGCAGCAAAAAAAAAAAAATATTATTATTTATCTAAATATTGTATAATTCGGTTTTCCATTTTACTTCATTCAGTTTCCCGTCGCAGTATGGGAAAATTAAATTTTCAATTTATGTTAGATGAACTGAAAATTTATGAAATTTTTATTTTTCTTATAATCGATGGATTGGATGAATGTATTTTTTTGATGGAAATTAAATTATTTTTTTGTGTACATATGTATGTATGTATGTTCATACATGTTGTGGTATATAATTGATTATTGGAATTTGAGATTTTGTTTGATAAATTAGACATCATGTAGCGAGAAATGAGAAGAAAACGAAGATGATGTTGTAGGATTTACCTATATCTAATATTATGTCTATATGCTAATACTTTTATTTTTTGTTTATGTATTCACATGAATAATGTAATCATTATTACTTCTATGTAATTGATAACGTATTCAATAAATATTTGGTTTTGTTGCGAGATGACATTTATTTGCTAAATTAAATAATAAATGGTTCATGATTTTCAGATTTCCTAGCAAGTCTACTTTTGTGTAATACATACTAAAATTTTTATTTTTATTTATTTCATTTCAGGTGAGAGAGGACGAACGGATACAATGAAGATCGTATGTATAAATTGTTCACGTATATTCGCCGTAAAATGTTTAATTTTTGGAAATAAATAAAACTATGATATTCGCATCTAGATGGCAGTTAAAATCAGTTTTTTCCACACAAAACCATTATATGTTATCACAAATTGTATGGGAGCGAACGTGTTATATGTAACTAAAAGTCATGTTTTAATTTTATGATTTTTCTATTTTATGATTTTTAAGTTATTTTAAGGAACATGATTTTTTCTTATTGTTATTTTTAAGGATGTCGAAAACTCAAATTTCTCGATGGAAATTAGCGTCAACATGTTTTATTAACATCGTTTTTAATTGGTGCTACATATTCAAAACATAAAAATCATAAAATTAAAACATGACTTCCAGAAATTTTTGATTTGATCTGAAATATCGTACGATTCCCGACGTTTCAATCCTTAGGCAATTTAAAACTCGAGCCTCATTAAGAAATCGCCTGGCTTAAGGGTGAAAGTTAACAACAATATCTTGAAAATTCTGGACCTGACCTTAGATATGTCTCCTAAAATGGCATATTGTTTCACCTTCTTAACTTCTTAAGACTTAGGCAAGCGGGGATTAAGGGTAAAAATTAACCACAACGTCTTTCATAATACTTAAAACTAAACATTGTCATTCAAGGAGATTTCTCTGAGGTCAGTGGTTAATTTTTATCTTTAGGCCCCGTGATTTCTTAATGAGGCTTGTGTTTTGAATTGCCTTAGTGTTAAGAACTCGGGTATGACACGCCATTTCCGGGAGATACCTTTGAGCGCAGCGCAAACTAGATTGAACTTGGTCGTGTTTTGTTTTAAATATTATGTAAGACGTTGTGGTTAATTTTTACCTATAACCTCATGATTTCTCAGTGAAGTTCTGGATTTTATTTTCCTTGAGGTTAAGAAGTCGAGTATTCTTTATCCTGTGGAGCTATCTATAAATTTTTTACTGAAATGTAGTTACATATCAATCATTTTTTGGTCTGGTTTTTGCTGGCCGAAGAAAAAAGCCTTTTCGGGATGAACATTTCGTGCTGACTTCTCTTACGTATGAATCTGTAAGGTCGATTTACCAAATTTAGTAAATTTAATAAAGATAATATGCTTCTGCAGAGCCGTCTGTTGTCCGGTTTAATGAAGTTTTCGATTAAACCCAAGTTACATTTCATAGTTTCAAAACCGTTGAAAAATACTTTCGCAACTATTATTTCCCCGATCAAAAAGTTTATATTTAAATTTACGTATTAACTTATTTCTCGACAATTCTTAACGTTTTACGGTACATTCACACCAAGCACTATAATATTGAATTGCAAGTAAATTATTTTTAATATAAAACGTCACTTATGTATATTTAAAGTGCTACCAATTTAAAGAGGAGCAGTTCGGGAGGTGGTTGGTCATCAAAAATCTAAGATCCAAACCTAAGCGACGTTTTTCTCAGTTCGGCTTAGTTTTGGAGCAAACTTCAAAATAAACAATTAAACGCATTTTACCGACACCTGTTACGTAGTATTACCATTATCTTATATGAGGTTGTAGGAATCTAATAACCACGTTAACCCGTTTTCAAATAAATAGCCAGAAACCTACAGCCATATTCATCGTAAATCTACCGTCTTGTATCATTCATCAATTTTGTTGTTTGGATTCATCAACAAATTTTTTATTAATTTGGCAAAAAAAATTTCTTCAAGTTAGCGCACCATAAAAATAAATCGAATAGGTATTTCTACCATATTTTGATAGGAAATCGGCCATCCAACTTTTCAAAGCCATTCTCCCTTATTAATTTATGGTTCTCGAGCACGACAGACTTTGGCTACTTCACAATTATGATTGTGAAACATACTTATTGTTGATAAAAACACGTTCTTTAAATTTCGTCAATTCCGTTCAACGTACCTAATGTGTAAGGATTTATAATCGGATTTCTCGCTAAATAATTTTAGTCAGTAAAGGCGTGGGCTCTAGATAAATTGCTGCGAGTTCACCTTCTTTCATGAACCGATGAACAAATTTCGATTAAATGATATGAGTTGGTCTCAATTGGAATCCCGCGAGTATTCGTTCGTAAAAGGTAAGCTATACCGACCAAATATTATATAAAACACATAGAAATGATTGTTTTCCTTGAGTTTTTGATGTAGTGAATATAATTCGCTAGGTCAGTACGTTCTTGCCTCATACTTAGTGTATGAAGTGAGAATTGTATTGTATTTTGTAGTTTGGCCGTGTAGACGTCTTTCTACGTTCGAACTTTTCAGTACGAAACTAAACTACCACATAGAGATGTCAAGGAAAGGTCTCATTTTTCTTCAGGGTTGATACATTTTGTATGACTCTTGGGTTAAAGTACGGGGGAATTTTGATATTTCTACTTTTTTGGTAGATACATACATATATTATAAATGATTGGCCTTTTCATTTTGTCTGATCAACAAGTCTTAAAATGTTGTGAATGCCATTATTGCTAAAGTGTTTTGTCTATAAAAAGCTGAAAGAATCTTATGGATTTTAATTTTTCTATATCTTGTTCTATACCTTATGTCGTTTTGAAACTTTCCGTTGTCAAGATTTTGAATTCATATTTGGGTATTCGCCGTTATTTCATAAATCGTAAAAATATTTAATACTTCGTGTTAATCTTGAGAATTTAGGAGACTCTGATTAGGATAGCCAGTCAGCCATTATACCACTAAATTGATCTCAGTTGTGTTAGTGACATTGAAACATTTTCCACAGCCTAAAATTCAAAGTTCACATCTAGTTGACAATTAATTTTACAACCATGGTCGCACGCCATAAAAACAAATCATCACCAGTCGTCATATTACCTAACATATTCACAATTTGCTTGTTATATAATGCTACTGTACATAAAATACCAAACGAACTTTATACAAATTGAAGTTAACAAATTTATGTTCCATTTAAAAGCTGTACAAAAGTTACAACCAGATACAATTCATCACACAACACATCTCAACGTTTACCATTTCTAGAACTCTATATATGTAAAATACGTATGTATATGTTGTGTACTAACAACAAGCCATGTGAAAATACCATAAGGAAGAGCATATAACAAGACAATATAAAACCGTATAACATCGCATACAACAACAATAAGCGTACCGACATATGAAAATATGGAGAAACTATTTTCATAAATTTTCCGTTGGATTATCATTTCGAAATTTCTAAAAAAAAAAAAACTCAGAACTACATACGTACGTCTATCATGACTGCACATATAAATAAAAAAACCGTAAATTTTTGTAAAAAAAAAAAATATTCTGGTATTACAGAATGATGAATACATCAAGATGTAGAAGAGAAAATAAATGTCTAACACCTTTTTCTCCATTTTCCATATGCGATCTGTACATTTGTATTGTATACATGAATCAAGACATAAAAAGGAAAATTCTCACTTTATACACACAGACTTCATGATTTTTTTTATTTTTTGCCAACCACTTGAGACATATTTAAATGTATTACATATCTCTTTGTACGGATTTTGAGTGAAAATCCAAACGGATGAGGTTTTTTTTGTGTGCCTCTGTCGAAGACCAAAAACAACAAAAACAACAAAACTATAAACGTTTATTGGATTTAAGTATTTGGCATTTTACATAATATCTTTATAATGTTACGTGAGAGATATGTGTGTGTGTGTGTGTAGCTGGGATAAATCGTGTAATGAAATTTATTCATCTGTCGTTTATATTTGACAGATTTCGGTCACAAAATGGGATAAATCGGATAATTAAAAAGAAAACGGTCCAATTGATTTTTTTACATGTACCCAACAAGTAGGATTAAAATGTTCCTGTCTCTCTAATAATGACATACGGTATAAGACTTATTTCTTCGTATCTAAATTAAATGGTAAATTATTCCAAAGAAATTTTTCGTGTAATTTGCATATATGTAGGTTAGGAACATAATACAAATTTATATACCGAACTTAATTACGAAAAGTTAATAATTTTGCAATTTTTCTTATAAAGTTAATTTTTTTCACATAAATTTACGTAAATTAAATACGTATGTATGTACATAAAAAATGTTGGCAACATAATATAACGCATGAATATTCCCAAGATTTAACTTTTTTTTTGTGTTTTTGTATTCTGTCGTTTAGAGCTGTGCTACCTACTGTTTCTACATTTGGAATTTAATCTTTTTAAATTTGAAGCTAAACAACTAAGTTTTGTGTTACAAGAATGGTTTACGAATTTTTGTTTATAGAAAATTAGGATACGGTTTTAATTTAAACTTTCGAATCCTATGATGACACGAAGAAAACTGGCCATGTTACACGTGGACATATCACTAGAAGGAGACTTCAAATAATTTCATATGTTAGAGTCATCATGGGAAGAGCAAATTACTAATAGAAACGATTAAATAAAATAAGAGAGGTTACAAATAAAATGGGTTAAAGGGTTATGCAAAATTCACTAATTGCAAGCAATCACCATTTCGTTTCATCCTCAACACACTTATCTTTTTTAAAAGCACATTTTAGATATACGTTTCTACAACCTCAAGTAAGCAATGGCTAGACCGAAAGTTTTGTTATATTATGCCACGACAATCTTGTTATATTATGTCGCCACGAAAATCATACAAAATGATTATGGGGATATACACGATTGTTTTCATACATTTGATCAGTTCATTCGTATCAAAATTCTTCGAAAAGTTAAACCACTCTCCAAAATTTAATCTAATCCAGCTATGCCAAATTAGAAAATCATAAACCTTGTAGTTCGTTCGTCGCCATAGTTTGAAGACAAATTATGAGTTTTGTAAGGGAAACCATCAGTTGAAAAATTGCATTGAGTTCGGAAAGGCAGAAGTATCCTGTCTCCGATTTCAAGGTTTGAATTTGTAAAGAAATCCAATTTATGTACTAATTGTTTCGAATCTGGCCAACACCAAAGCTCTGTCGTGCGGTATATGTCAAAATAAGCACAACACGCATTGTTGAATTTTGGAAGCTTGTTAATCATTTGTGCTAAATCTGACAATGTACGTTTGTTCTGTCGAGCACTATTAAATAGTGGTTCGCAGTCGAACTTTGAAACGTATCGATTTATTCAGAATTTCAATTGTATATAAAATCACGATCATCCGTTTCGGTTTGTCGAATAGATTTGCAATCCAGTAAGATACAGTTTCAAACTAATATCAGCATTTCTTCCAGAATTAACGATTTTTGTGCTAAATTGATTTTTTTTTTTTTTGATATTACCTAAAATCACAAATAATTTACCAATACATGATATACATGTCGATGAGATTGAAACGTCCGAACCGGCTGAAACTGTAACATACGGAACCCCTCGGCATCATATTTGGCCACTCGAGTCCTTCAGCAATTGGCTGAGGATGAAGGCCTTGCATTGCCTTTACCAGCAGCAGTTCTCAAGCGAGACTTCTATGTTGACGTTGTCGTGAGGTATTTCAACTAAAGCCGGATTTGGTGAATTTCTTTCAGATCAATTTTGGGAATCAACTGGAATAGTTAGAAGATTGGATGAATTTAGTATAAACTTTTGCTCGTTGAATCTGAATGAATCGAAATCTTCACCAAAAAAATTTTTTGTCGGAAATCGCAAGTATCTTTGATCCGATTGGAATTTGTGGTGCGAGGTGCTTAAGCAAAAATTATGGACCGGCAAAGAATTGGATTGGGATTTTAATGTTGGGTCTGAGTTGAACCCTTAT
Organism: Tipula helvola; assembly: GCA_963556165.1. Lineage (NCBI taxonomy): Eukaryota > Metazoa > Arthropoda > Insecta > Diptera > Tipulidae > Tipula > Tipula helvola. The sequence continues at coordinate 386,254,032 of OY744482.1, read as the reverse complement.
TAGTACAATTTTAAGAAAAACTAGTAGACTATGGAAATATTAGTGTTCCTCGATACATTTTATTCAAGTCAGCATCAAGAGCAGAATTACTCAACAAGGGTTATGGTAGTGTGATATATATTAGAACGATTGATTTTGAAGGAATAATGAATGTCAAATTTGAATGTTCAAAATCTAGAGTAACCCCATTAAAGGAAGTAATAATTCCTCGGTTGAATTATGTGCCTCTAGAATTGGTAGCTCAAATAATAAATAAAGTTATATCCACAATGCAAATTCGCTTTGATGCCCTTTTGGACTGATGCCTTGATTAAATTGCTTCGCATACAAATTCCTCCAAGTCAATTTGTGATATTTGTTTCCAATAAAGTCAGCCAAATACAAGAGTTATCTGATCCTAATGATTGGTACCATGTATCATTAAATTCAAATCCCTGTGAACTGATTTCGAGAGGCTGTAGGCGCAGGATTTTCTGAGTTTGAGTACGTGGTTTGGTGGACCTGATTTCCTTTATTTGGATAAACCAGAATGGGGAAGTTCTGATGATTGTCACGGTGATAAGGGAGAACTGAAACTTAAGAAAAGTGAAGTATGTTTATTTTTCGAATTAGTTTGGATAATTCTTGAAAGGTACTCGTCTTTCACCAAACTAATAAAAATAACAGCGTTATGTCTGCGGTTTATGAATAATTGTAAAGTTAGAAAAGGTGTCGCGCTACATGAAATTCAGATTACCTAGTACGGTATTACAGGTATCATAATATACCGAAACATGAATATTAAAAACGGTTCAGTTATCAACTTATTTACATTGACGAAATATTAATTTCCTGGTGTGTTGCAAAACACCAAAAAGTTCAATCAAGCTCTAGGCTTCTGGATATTCATCCGAAAAGTGCTCCGAAGTATGGGATTTACTTATTTCAAAAGTCCAAGGCCCTATTGGCGAAATACAACTATACCATTATTAGAATTCTGCGTTTCAATATTTTTGGGCTATATAATCGTACAGAATATTATTAGTGCAATGGTAATAAGGGTACCTCAAAAAAGCTGAATATTCAAAATTATAACTACAAAACTATGTCGATTGGAGTAAAACTCTTCGTCTACAATATTTGTTAATCAGGTTCGTATTGTACGGATTTTCTGATATGGTGCAAAACGAAATGCAAGCTCATCTAACGGAAATTGGATTAAAACTAGTTCTTATTCGGAACGTAGAACCCATGATAGAAAACGGTATGATAATGATGCAATATATTTCGTCAGCTTTAAGAAAATGTCAATTTGTCATACACTTTGCAAATGTATGATCATGCCATTGTAATATGAAGCCAAAATGCAACTTCTGTTCAAATGATCAAAGAGCAGCAAACTGTAAAGGTAACCATACTGCTAATTCATATATTTGTTCGCGACGAAATAAATACTAACCAATTAGAAAGGAATTAATCTAACAAAATCTATTTGCTCCCCATATTCTAAGTCATATTATAGTCTAACCACCATAAATTCACATGTCACCAGTCCTGCGGATATTCCCTGTGGCATATCCATAAACGAAATTGAAAATATTCCTAATTCGATTCGTCCTTTAAAAGCTGTCGACATGTTAAAAATCGCCCTGACAGTGAGATACAATTTATTCGGTTCCTATTTATGAGTTGTTTACGTACTGGCTCGCTTCCGAAAACCTTTGAAGATTGCCAAAGCTATTCCTATTTTAAAGCCATGGCAAGAGCCAACATCACCGCTTCATTATCGTCCTATAAGCCTGCTTTGTCATTTGGGCCAGTTGAACATCGCATTCTCAATTTTGAAAAAAACTAAAAGATCAAGAAACGAATTTGCCGGAACGGTTCTAATAGGTCTGGTGAAAGAGCTCTTGATTTGATTTGGATTGATGGGCTACTACATGAACTGCATAAGTGTATATTTCTAATGTACCAATTATTAAATCCTATTTTGATCAGCGACATTTTTTCGTTCACATCTATACATCTACGTGTTATCTGTAAAACACATTAAAATGGTCTTAGGATTGGCTGCATATTAGAAATTACTCGAATTAATTAATTAATTCAAATTAGAGCCAAACAAAAATTATTAATTGATAAAATTTGCTTACACAGGAATAGAGCTGTGTGAATGTAACGAAGAAAAATTTGTAAGAGAGTTTTGCAGTATTAGTATAATTCGCTAATACAACCTACAAAGTACATTCTGTATATATATATAGAATGTAAATTGTGGTACAATCAGTCCAGTCGCTGCGGCCTGATGAGAAGTTTGATTTTTTTATAATCATAAGCTCATCAGTTCGAAACTAGATTAAGTTCTCTTAGAATTTTGCAGAAATAACGGGTTTTCTATTTGGGACTTGACAACTTTAAACTTTCACTGTGAACGCACCCTTAAACCAATAACCAAACTGTCAGTGCCAAAACATTCAGTAAAGATAACATTCTCATCATTGACACGTTTTCAAAAAAATTCCGAGTCGGTGACTGCAACTTTAAGAGCATTAATTCCAATTTTTGGTCGTATATATCGTCCCAGTAGACAAGTAATTCATAATCTAGTGAACAAATTTGAGTCTAGATATTCGCTATCGGATGTTCCCATGCCAGTGAGACAACGGGTTGGTCGAAGTGTCGAGAATATTGCTGCCGTTCAAGCGTCCATCGCAAACGAACCAAAACAGTCGATTCCACGGCGTTCTCAAGAATTGGCCACACTTTGGCCAATTTTGGGAAAAGATCTTGGCTTGAATCCTTATAATATAAAGTTACCACAAGAACTAAAGCCACTCGATCATATGAAGCGACATACGTTCTCGGATTGGGCTCTGGAAATATTGAAAGAAGATGACCAATTTCATCGCAAAATCATCAGTGACGTGTTATATCCAGAAATGGTCCTGTCGATTGGCCGCCTAGATCGTGTGATTTAACACCTCTAGACTTTTTTTATGGGGCTACGTTAAATCATTGGTCTATGCCAGCAAGTCGGCGTCGTTAGAGGAGCTCAGAGCCAATATTGAACGAGTGATCGAAAATTGGGTTCAAAAAATCAACGAACGATGTAGAATTCCATACACAAATGTTTTGATTGTACTTTGAGCCAATAATAAAATTTTCGAGATATCTCAAATGGTTTCCGTTTTATTTAAAAAAAATGTTGTCAAGTCCTTATTGGAAAACCCTTTATATGTGTAGTATCGTTATTATTTTGGTAAATAGCTACACCGCCAGCTCTTACATTAGAACGTTTAAATTTAACTACAATATTGAAATTAGGTACAGGAATGACTTCATCATTATTACTCTATGTTTCTGATAAGAGAAGAATGTTAGAATTATGAGCACATTATTAATGATATCATTTTTTATGGGCTCGTAAACTTTGTATATTAAATGTATATTGATAAACCTGGCCTGATCTTGATAAATTTCAGTCTTCGAGACTCAACCCATGCTGGTTAGGGTTAATTTAAAATTATTTTGGAAAAGGAAAATTAAAATGGAAATTTAGAGCAAAGAAGATTTAATATTAAAATATTCTGGAAAAATAAGATTAAATTCTAAAATTAGAAAATAATTTCTGGAATAAGAAGAATTAATTTTGAAAATAGAGATTTAATGTTAAAATTGAAATTTCTGGGAAAGGAGGATTTAACTTAATAATATTCTGGCTTGAGATAAAATTTTAAAATTAAAATGGAATGTCTAGGAAAGAAAATTGGATTTCTCACTTTTACATTTTTCGAAATTATTAACTTCAAATAAATTAATAAAATTAATTAGAATTGGAATATTTTTAGTTTTTAAATATTTTAGAAACGAGAGATATTTTTAAACTATATTGTGGAGAAATAAGATTGAATTTTAAAATTAGAATATAATTTCCGGAAAAAAAAAGAATTAGTTTTTCAAATGTTCTAGAAAAGAAAGTATTAGTTGTGCATATTCTTGAAAAGGGAGATTTAATTTTAAAATTAGAGTTGAAATACTTTTAATTTTAAAAAATTTTGGGAATGAAACAATTAATTTTAAAATTGAAATAAAATTTCTGGAATAGGTAGATTTGATTCGAAGATTATAATGGATTTTCTGAAAAAATGAATAATATGTTATCTTTAAAATATTCTTGGAGGAAGGCCATATTATACATGAGTTTGCCATTTAATCAATTCAACAGTTGCCTTGGAAGGAACGTCGCTTTAGTCAGCATACAAAGCTTCACGACAGAATATCTTTCATTCAAAAATGTCACATAATATGTTTGATGCAAAAAATTCGTTTTATTTCTATGGTCAATTTAAGGGTTATGCCACTTGAGAATTAAGTACATACTATGGATATTCCATATAAATTTTTATCGACATTCGAGCATGTAATTTGTTTTACCAATACCATCATTTGTTTGTTGCACCTATCTCACCTAGAAACGTTCATCAGAGATTAAACTTTCACTACGTAAGAAATGATGACTTTATTGTATTGAGATTGACAGGTCCTGTAAGCCGCCTACTGCCCAAGAAGGTACATATCAGACATCTCACTCGTTCCTGTTTCTTAATTGGGCACCTGCACCAAACTGGCAGAATATGACCACACTAATCTGTAACTTAAAGAAGACAACTTACCAGTTAATAAATGACTCCAAATTTTACTCAGCTTTACCACGTCCAAAAGTTAATGGAAATAAAAAGCTAGCTATCTTCCAGATTAAGGGGATATAAGATTTATGTAGAAATAAATGATTCCACAAATCTTTCAAAGGTTTCTATCTTAAACCACTAACCCAAATATTAAGTGTAAAAAATTTAAAATTCCATTCCTGCGGCCATTATTGTGTCCATATTACAAAACCTTAAATCATTCATAATAATGAAAAATTATTTATTAAATATCCGACCGTCTTTCCACATCCATATCATGCCGCACACATACATAATTACTAAATATTGCTATTGGGATTGAACCAATTAATTATTTACCAAAAAAAAAAAAAAAAAAAACGAACATTATCCTACAAAAAATTTACATCCATCTCACATGACCAATTTAATTTCTTTCCATTCGCCGAACTTTCCCAAATTTTACATTTCCTTCCTGTTTAGATTTGGCCAACCGAATAATAATAAAAAAAACATTCAAAAAGTATAAACTTTACGCAAAAAATCATCCACCGCCTAAAAAAAAACCAGAATTTGTTTGTTTTTGTGAATAAGATTAATCTTTTATTCCGACACATAAAAAAAGGGTTTATCCAGGACTTCGATGGTATATAGATATAGAGAGGGAAGAACCACTGAAATATTTTATTTTTATTTTTTTTTATAATTAATGTTCATTGTAATTGACTTCAGTGACCGAAAATTAAGAGACAGATAATAATTATGATTATACGAATGAGTATAACAACAATTATGTGGATAATGGATAAGAAAAGCTAATTTTCTATCAGAGACAATTATTTTTGGTCCTATTCAGTCGCCGCATCCATTCAGCCTATATTTTTGTTATGCTTACTTCGTATTTTATCATTTTATGTATAAAAGAAAATTAATTTGATTTGAGATAATTTTCTTATTTAGAATTTTTTTTTTTGATAACAACAATATAATTATAATACCAGCAATAACAATACCAACAAAAATATATAAAAGAAAAATTATGATTATAAATAAGCACTTAAAGATAAATAATTTCCATTTAATTCATGTTTTGAAAGACAGAATATTTAATTAGGTTTAATATGACCGGGAGAGATGAATGAGTTCAATTCTCATGAATATATGCTAATTCAATCAAATGTTGAACAAATTACTTAACGTTATGGTTTTTTTATGGGGAGTGGCAGTAGCACATGTGAAACGCTCATCTTAAATATATTTTGTATTGTGTTAGGTCAGTTATGCACATCTGTATATATTCGGATGAGGTGGATAAAATTAGATTCGCGCGATAATTATATTTAGATTTTTTGCATAAATACCACATGAGTATGTTGCACTCGGTAATTGTTTTTCAATTATATTTTTTGTGTAATCGAATCAACATTACATTGCCAAAGGCATTTGTGTGTGTTTCAAAAATAAAAATTTCAAATTAAAATTTAACTGGGATATATATTTATGAAAGTAAAAGAGCAACCGAACCACACCCGCACATTCATCAATAAATAATTTATGCGCCCAATGGCAAAACCATCATCAACCATTTTGATAAAACCCAAATAAAAAATCCATTATAAAATATTTAAAAATGAATTGCAATTATTATAACATTAAAAGCATAAAAATAAAAATTTTCCCGAAATGAAATAAATTTTCCGAATTTGCGTTGATGATATCGAAATATAGATGAAAACAGAGCACCGTATTGATAATATTTAAATAATAGTTTTAAGGTTATTAATTATTTATTTTGGTTTTTTTATTCTAGGCTTTTATGATAAATTAAATTATTGTTTATTATTTTGTAGAGAATATTGGCATTATATTGGGGTTTAATTTAAAAAAATCTGTTGGTGGACACAATATGAAATTTAGTGTGACATTTCGTTCATTTCATTATTATATCACAAAATATATGTGCATACCTGAACCTAATAAATTCTTTTCAAATTATTTTCCATGAAAAATATATTCTCTCAACATTTTACAGGCGACATCTAACAAATTAGTTCTTCTCTTTCGCACCATATCTTGTGTCACATGACTACACCCTACACACGAGTAGAACAACAACAATACTTGTATACTCAGTGTAAATTCCACAGTGTATGCAACCAACAAAACAAAAATTAAAACAAAAGCAAAATATGTAACAATAAAAATGTTTCTGACATTTTGAAGTTTGGTTCAGCAAAATTTTACCGCTTTTTCAAGAATAGTCTGTGCTTCTTGGTTTCAATAGAAAAAAAATTGTACGCGTAGAAAAACCGGTATGCGTTGGATCTAACGTCGTCACCTTTATTTTGTTTAAGTGATGAAAGTTCTAATTTCAAATGCCCTACGGAACGCGATTCTGTAAACTCATCTTGCAATATAGTTTTTAATTCTGCCCAATTCACTATGTTTTATAAAATCGTATGATTTGCCATCTAATTTTAATTTCATAAACTCTGGGAATTGAATTTTAACATATTCACCCAACATTTTAAAAATAAAGTCAACACACGAAATAAATTTATGAATTTCACTAAAAGGTCTTGTTAGTTCTATCCATAACGGGTTCCATCCCGAAAAATGTTTTAGAAAGCTTATTCTGACTCATATTTTGGAGAAAAAAATCTCTTCGTGATGAAACTTCTCATATTCCTTCTTATAGGACGATTTAATCGTGCGTTTACTTAGATAGATACTCTCACAATACCGCCAAAATGAGTATAACACTCTCGGCATGTATGCTTTTTTACTCATTTTTGACATAAGTTTTAACCAAAAACTGATTTTAGATAGAACAGAAGTACAGAATTTTCGATCGGTTTATTAAAGTGACCTCTCTAAACAGTTGATTTCAATTTTAAGAAACTCGAAATTGGTATTCGGAATCCGGAGAAAGTTTTGTATTTTTTAGCATATTCTGAATTTAAAATTTGATTTTTTATTATATGAAATTTTGCAAAGGTGAAAATTTAATTTCTCACATTTTTGGTTACTTGAAATTTTGTTGAAGAATTTTAACGAATTTCAGGATATAATATTGCGTGATGTTTCTTAGCACACTGTGTGCATTTTGATTCCACTAAACACCTGTATACTCCATGATTTTGGTTGAGACAATTCCAATTCTACCATCTGTCTTAATACATTGTCTTCGCTCGCCAACGATCATTGCCTTAAACTTACTGCACTCGACAATGAAATGGGTTATCCTTCAGAAGGGGCAAAGTTGATCTGTTCTTATGATTCTAATGATTCTGATTTTCTACTCTTTCTCTTTTTACAGTTTTAACTCTTTCTCACCGTTCTTAATGGCTCGAAGGACCATATGATTTACTGGATTTTGTACTGCTAATCCAGAATTAACAATGAGTAGGTTCCAGAAACGTCTAATTGAAAAAAACACACAGCGAGTACAATCTTGTCTCAACTACTGTATTTGTGATTTTTTCCCAAAAAGGTAACTAGAATTTAACGAATTCCACTTAACAACTTAACGAACTTAACACAACGAACCCTACCTAAAGCCAATTTTATTTGGTACATATAATTCGTATCATCGTCAAGACAATATTTCACATCCTCATCATACTACAACACTAAGTCACTGGTTAATTTAACTTGGCTATGGTGAATTAATAAAAATCAAATAAATTTACCAAATTATGGGTCGTAGTATTATGAGTTTTTTCTTCCGGATATCAAACAAAAGGCAGCTTATGCAATGACATCAAAAATCTGAGGCAAGGAACACACCCTCGACTATCAAATTCATATACCAATAGGAATGGCCGTGCGAAGATTTCTCAAACATATTAGTATTTAATATATAAAATACCTTGTTGGAAAATACCCCCTAAATAAAGTTTGAACGCGGAAAAGAAAATTAAAAAATTGCCAACACACGACTTTCTTTTACGTACAGCGAATTTTGAGGAATTTAGTATGCAAATTTCTTACAAAGTTCTTTCTGTAAATTGTATATTTTTGAAATATTTGCAAAATAAATTTGCTGGCCCAAGAGAATGGCCACTTCCGGTTGGCCGATTTGCACTAAAATTCAGTGGTACCTCCCAATTTATGAAAAACCCGTAAATATGAAGTTTCAGTTCGATTGTGTAAACTATCTAACAGAATGACTGACTGACAGACCATTTTTAAACCCACTTTTTCGGAGAACTTTTACTTACGTAAAAGAAAGTAAGAAAATTTTGTAAATTGAAATTTATAAAAATATGCAAAATAAAGATTAAATTTGGAAAATATGCAAATTGTTTTTTGTAAAATACGCCAAAGTAAATGTTGCTCCCAATAAGCAACATATACTCATATTAAGCAGCATATGCTCATATTAAGCAAAATATGCTCATATTAAACAAAATAAGTACTTTTGGGTAAACCGTACGAAAATCTGTATTTTAGATGAAACACTTGCTCTTTTCACAATAAGAACACAGAAAAAAAATTTGATTCATTTCATTTTAATCATATAAAGTCGAACATCAAAATTTTAACCAAAAAAATATGCTTAATACTACCCCAATTTTCAATTACCGGCCTAATTACACAATTCCGCAAATCGTCAATCTTTTTTCTTATATAAATTTAATGATCAATTATTCTCAAAATAAGAACGAACAAATACGCCATTTCAAACCGTCTTTCAAATTTCTTTATCATATCCATACCGTACTACTTTTTTACTTGTGTAGTTTTCTACAATCAACAAAATATTTTTATTGTTAACAGACACCCGAAATGATGCTCCTTATACTCAGTATGATGTTCATCATCAGTGTACTCCGTTTCAAACGTTTTCTTGTATGTACATAAATTCAAATGTTTTTGGATGTGTATACATTTTAACAAACTAACGAAACTACGTACAGTAGTTTTTTTGCGCTTTATGTACGTACAATATTACATACTCAACATAAATAACATATATGTAATATGTGTATATTATAAACGTAGATTTTTTTTTATATACTCTTAGTGATAAGTGGATACATCTTCAAAGATTGTATAAGATGCAGGATGAATAAAAATCTCTTCGTGTTTTTTTTTTGACAAGGAAAAGTGTACAGCGAGATATACGAGTACATGTAAGATATTTGAATAATTTTTTTTTTTTTGGTATTGTTTTGTTCTTTCTTTTTTTAAAAATAAAAGGATATTATTTTACATTGTGTGTAAGGATATTTTTCCGAAGGAATTTGATTGATAATTTAGATGTGCTCGTCGTATTTTTGGCATTCAATCAAATGTTCCAAACCCAAAATGAAAAAAAATATGAGAACCTACGGAATATATGAATTTTGATTGATATTTTGTTGTTGTTCGAGGATTCCGTAATCAATTCGGATTTGATATACAAGGAAGAAGATATACTGTCATATATTGTTATTGTGTTGGATGTACGAACATAAAAATAAATAAAAGGGATGACAACAAGAAATTGATTTTTTTCTCTGTTTTCAGATGATTGAATTGGGAATTTTTGTAAATAACGATCCTTTTTTTTTTTTATTTTTCGTTTCAGGATTTTTAACATGCAACTCAAATACTCTACAATCATTAGCACAATTACACGGTATGTACATGATTTTGTATTTTAGATACATGTAGATAAATGAAATATATGATCGATATGCGGATGGGTGTACGAGTAAATCATTGTTTATTGATAAGAAAGGAAGAGGAAAATTTCAATGTTTTTATTTTAAATGAAAATCATATACCCATAATAGCTGTAATAAAGTAGCGAGATGGTTGGTATACTAGAGTACTCTCGTACAGAATACAAGTATCATCAAAAATTGATTTTCTTTCGTAATGAATTTTCTGTTCTTCTTTTTTTTCCATCATTATATTTACGATTTTCGTTTTTTTTTTTCGTATAAGACTAGTGAGATGATTTATGAAGCATAAATTTGGTACAGACTACATAATTTAGCTTGGTTAAGGAAACTGGGAAAAATATTTTAAATTACTTTAAAAAAAATGGAAATAAATGATTGTAAATATATTTAAAATTAATGACGACGACGGGAACCCCTGTGTATAAATAAATTGTGAAGTGTACGGTATTTGCATGATAAATGGAAATATTGAAATATTACTATTCTTTTTAATATTTTGAAATCATTTTATTTCGTTGGAAAGCTGTGTTACGAAATACATTTTTATATGGATGTCGGCCCAAGGATTGTGCCAAAATGGGCAAAGTGTTTTTGAGCAGTTGGAACCGGCATATATAGGAGAGAACATGGGTCTTACAATAAATGTTTTGTTTAATTTTACCTAAGGATTGCACCCACTCTAAGGATTGTACTCGTCTGATATTGTAAAGTTTTAAATTATCTTTAAATTTGAGACGTACTTATGTTATTAAAAGTGTCTTTCATCGATGGTATATAAAAAGACTACGTATAGAGGTTTACAAAAGTTGACTCAGTTTTTGTTTGCCTATTTGCTGCATATTCCAGATGGTGGCACCTTAAACATTGATGACGCATTACAAATCATCTTTGTGAGTCGACTTCCATTTAGTTTAGGCAAAACACAGTAGAGAGTAGGTATTTCTTATAAAGTTTCCAAACGATCTTGTCCTTGAATATGTAAACTATGAAACTTTTAAAAAATCCTAATTTAAACATTTTGTTGAACAGTTCATGTTCATTGTAGAATCCTCTTCAATATGGAATTCATATTGTATACAAACATATTTCAAAAACCATTGACCGTGGGTAATTTAAGATATTAGTACAGAGTACCTAAAAGTGTAGTACAGAGGCCTCCTAAAATCTAATACGTAACAATAGGATAGTACCAAATTGAGAAATTAAATATTAAAGTTTAGTTGACAGCTATTAATAAAATTTAAGTTTATTTTACTAAAGTGGTTTCTGTTGTAAAATAGCGTCAAAATCGGCATGAATTAATATGCTTTGGATTGTTTGCAGATATTGCGTTAAATTCTAAGACGGCAAAATAGTGTTCTTTGATATTAAATAGATGGAGAATGGTGTATTGCGGGGAATTTTTGCTGTTTAGACTGTGTCCGAAACCTGTGATAAATACATTGTTTTACTACAAATTTGTGACATTTATTTGAAAAAATTTCCCTACATTCACAATTTTTTTTTGTAACTTCCCCACCTATCATGACTATTCTTTCAGTTTATTGCAGTAAGTTCCAAGAAATTGGTGAATTTTGGAGAGAAATTGTGATGGATGGTACCCACAAGTAAACTTTTTGGGTTTCTTATCACGGCTTGGCATTGGCACAGGATACAGATTTACAGTACAGAAGGACCTATTTATGTGTAAGCTTGTGGCCACCGTTAATATTATTCTGGAAAGTTATAGATTAGTAGAAAAGCCACATGCAATGCAATACATGCCATTTAATGAAATTTGTTAGACATAATACTGAAATGCTGAAACATTTCAGTAACTAACTACATTGCCCGAGAGAGGCATACATTGCAATATTTTTTGAAAATTGTGCTTTTGTACAGAATACATAAAAGTGTATCGCAAACAAAACATGGATATCAGATGTAAACATCCACAAGTTGGCCGAATCAGTGAAGGTGATCTACATTCAAAATTAATATAAAGCAGATATTACATTCTTTCATGCCAAGCGATATGACCGTAATTCCCGATTTGTAAATGTATTTACGGATAATCAGATTTTTCATGCTCCTCATAAACAAAGCCCCATTTTCAAAATTTGTCGAATCAGGAAAACCTGTTATTTTTAAATAAAACGTAAAGCGACTACGTGAACTACAATAAAATTATTTTGTATCTGTCAAAAATTATCATAGGAATTTACTGTGGTAATTTGGGCGTGTTCGGTTTTTTCAAATAAATGTCAAACACTTGTACTAAAAATTAGTTATCACAGGTTTAGGCACAGTCTTAGACGAAACCTGTGATAAACATTTTTTAGTACTAAGTTTTGACATTTATTGAAAAAACAGCAGACACCCAAATTATCACAGTCAAATTACGTGAATAGTTCAATTTCTGGGTTTTATGAATATTGATCGTGAAGATCTTCTATTCTCTTTACAAACACATATTCAGTACCACAGCCTGTTAATTTTCACTTCGTAAATTTGGACAAGCAATAAATTACAATATTAATGCAGCGAAAGAACTTACCAGTGTAGGGGAACTTTAGCTGAGAATAAATCAAAACGTTTGATTGCTCAATTTTAACTCGATTTATTGCCCAAAATGTAAGTGTTTATATACAAAAATAAAAATGATATTTTTGCCGAAATAGCAAAAATTATATGAAACAATTTGTCTGAATCAGAATTGGATTCTATATCTCGATGCCTTAATGTGAATAGGGCGTAAGTCGCATTTTCAAAATTTTATAGGAGCACGAAAAAACTTAATATTTTGGTAAAAGTGAGACGTACAAATAATAAATGATGTTGATATAAATAAAAATAGGTGTTATTTGGAAAAACTAATTAATTTTAATGTTATTCTTTATTGTGTAAATCAACCTGAGGCGTCGTAGAAAAACAAAAACCCAATTTTAAAAATTTTGATGTTACGCCTTATTCATATTAAGCCATCGAATTCTGTAAATAACAATTTTACTTAACCCGTAAAGTGCGTCGTGGAAAAAGTTGCATGGAAAGAGTGGTGTGTTCCAGCGGACCGCAATTTTATATTAATTATTTTTTATTTAATTAGAACGATACTAAAAGTTTCGATTAGGAAGATACCAAAAATTTCAGAAAACAATTAAACGGAGTGGGGATAATTTTTGTTTTTTGAAAAGTACAGCGGTCCCATGGACCGCACAACGCTCTTTACGGGTTAAAGACACTTAGTTGACAATTATTGCATCGATAGTTGTTGCAGTTGTAACGTACCATGATTAATGCAATGTATTTAGTTTGCATGATAAGCGTAATTTATGTTTAAATCTGTAATTGAACACAGCCCACAGCTATGTATAGTAATAATTAGCCAGAATGTCTTTGTTCCACTGAATTGGTGAACAAAACATATTGACATTTTAGAGTTATTCAACATTTCATTAATTTGAAGAATCTGGTTTTGTCACACTTTAATAAAATTCTTGCACACATAATAAGTTTTATTAATTTATTTGTTACAATTTTATTTTTGTCTTATCACCACCATTTTATGTTTTATATTTTTTTAAATGAGTCGCTCAGAAGCCAATGCGGTTAAGTCCATTTTTTTAAATTTTCTGATTTTTGTAAATTTTAATTGAATAAATTTTATTCAATTAAAATTTACAAAAATCAGAAAATTTCAAAAAATGGACTTAACCGCATTGGCTTCTGAGCGACTTAATGTTAATGTAAGCGCGCATGAGTTCTGCACAAAATCTGAGACGAGACTAATTTTTGATTTTGATTTTATTTAAATTATTTTGTTTTGTCTGTAGTGTGTGTGCGTTGTGATGTTATTGGTCCAGCTAAGCATGAAGGGGAAGTCAACCCAATAAGAATTCAATGTAGAATGTGTGTCGTCAAGTTTGTAGTGGTTAATTGCGTGAACCGCTACAAATGTTTCCTATTTTTTTATAAAAATAAAGAATCCCTATTATTCTGTAAAAATGCACCAGCCACAATCAAAGGCGGTTACTCCTTTAAAGCAATGCACGCATTGCATGAGTAAAGAAATTCGATTTTTTCAATACAAACTAAGCACGAAATTCAACATGGTTTTTTGTTCTATTTATCCATCAACCCTTTGAGCAAGCCATAACTAATCAGCAATCAGCCTCCCATATCTTTCTTTCATCCAACTTTCAAGATTCCTCAACAAATTTTAGGCAACACACATGTTTCGTTATTTAAATGGAAAAAAAGCAATTTGAAATATATGCGTCCAAGCAAGATCAATATTTAAACTAATCACTGTAGTTTAAACATTTTAGGTACTATGCATAAAAATGGTTGAAATAAAAGTTAATGCGTTTTCCAGAAGGGCCTGAAAAATATCTAAATGGCCTCACCTGCATTGCAAATTTCGAGTAATATGACAAATGTAGAATTAGAATTAGGGTTGTAGCGCCAAGTGGGCGTTTAGCCCCCATTAAGCCCTGCTCAATTATCCGTCCAGTCAATATTCAGGCTCTTAATGAACCTGACAATACTGCCGGCCGGTACGTGATACATACTATCTGGGCTCATTGATCTCCCTCCTAGATGTAATAACATTTACTTCTGCTAGAAAAGCGGTAGCATTGGGACTCAAGGACTTCGAGAGGGCAGTCCCACTCACGTTTGATTTTACTCTTGCGAGTTGCTGGAAATAGAAAGTCGTCTGTAGGTCACTCAGCTTTACTACAGGAAGGCTAAATAATACCGGAGGGTGCCTGGTATCCAGAGTCCGCATATATGGACTGATTAACCTATCAGCCATTCATCCTTCGGCATATGCTGTTCCACCTTAGATTAGGGTTTTTTGTCAAAGTCTTCTCCTTTAGCGCCTGTCCGAAAAGGCCACATTCTGCCTAATGGTTCCAGTTACCAGTGGTTGCCGCGAGGAGTTAGTACGTATACTTGCGTCTACTGGAAGGTTACGGAGGTGGTAGATTAACCTACCAACTTTGGTCCCCCCCTCCAATAGACGCCAAACCACCTATGAAAAATGTAATATTTACTACAAATTTCGAATATACACAAAAAATACTTAAAATCCTACAATAATCTGAAAAAATTAAGAAATTACTAAGAATTTCGAATAGCTTCATACCAGAACTTCGATGCCAAAGTTTAATTCCAAAAGTCTAGATTAATCTAAAATTTGGAATTTCGAAAAACTCATTTCTGAAGGTCATTTAACTGAATGCTGGGCATAATTCAACCCCAAGCCAAACTCCAATAATCTCAAAAAATAATAAAATCTCATACAATTTTTATTACAAAATACTCAACGCCGAAATCTGAAATCAGAAATAAGCTTAAAACTTCAAAATGCCTTAAGATATTAAATATCTCGATGCATCACAATACTTCTGTAAAATTGTATCTCATTTAGAACACTTTACAAATTTAGAGGAATATCTAAAAACTCGTAGAGATCCGAAAGAATTCGAAAATCTTGAAAAATTTCGATATTCAAAATTTGGAATATTGTCGAACAAACTTAGAATTGTAGAATAATCTTCAAAAATTTAAAAGGTAAACGCATGAGCATTCCATAAGTTTCTAAATTTTTTTGAAAACGCAGCAAATTATGTGATGCTTGCGTTTTCTTACAATTGAGACTTTTTGAATTACGACCGCTCGACACCCCTAATTTGAAATTCGAGAGACACATAACCAAAACACTTATAGAGGCCAAAGAGTAACCCTAACGTGTGAACTTGAAATTTAAGTTTTTTTTTTGAGTTATTTCTGGATATATTATAGTTACGTAATACGTACATGCATACATATACATACAATTGCTTTACTTCATGATTTAGGCCGTGAGTGAATATGTTAAAAATATTTGTTTAAAAAGTTGGTGAAAATCAAATTATCGTGGTGAAATATTTTTATCTACCAAATTTAATATTACTGTGTGAATTAGTTAAAAATTAAAATTGTGACAACTGAACAACAACATGAAGCGCATTTATAACAATCATTTTCCTAGTTTGTTATCTATTTTATATATAGGCTTTGACTTTCATGTCAGATGGTCAAACTTATTTTTTTTTTATTTTTTCTTGAAATATTTTTTGTCATTTTTATTTTGTATTATTATGTTAATTTGATAATTTAAGTTCACTTATAATTATTTAACTGGCTAAAATGGCCCAACTACACCCATAATTTCATCGGTTATCCAAGATTTCCATCCAAGCCGAATAATCGGGCGATTCATTTACATACAGTGTATGTTGAAGGAAAACTTGCGTTGTATCAACGCTTTTGCTCAAAATGCGAACATGCACGAAGCGTTGTAGTGTGTAAATAATGCCATACACCCATCTATAAGTTGAAACATCTAATGTTCCAAGCGATAAATGTACCAGTTTACCAGACGAATTATATGAGTTGAGCAGTTACTATTACAACTACGACTTCGAAGATTTTATTTTTATGTTAATTATCCCCTCGTCTTGCAGAATCTGCTACGAATGAGCTTTAGCTCAAAGCGGATTGTGTAAGTGAGATTAATGTACAATTATACAATTTTTGTAAAGAAGTGAATAAATGAAATGAAATAAATAAATAAAAAATAAAATATTTTATTACTTTATAAGAAGCGTAATTTATCGAATGAAGCTGTTTTAAGAAGAAACAGAAAGAAACACGTCGTGCTTATGTATCAACTGAACCAATATTAAAAAAACGAGGTAATGTTTTTTTAACTCGCTTGTCAAATTTTATATACGGTGCCTACCATGATACATTTTTTATTTATTTTTGGTGGTGAGTAAATTTTTTAATTTTAACTTTTATGTCAAAATTTTAATTTTTAACTGGTTTTTAACTACTTCACACACGGCCTTAGATTTAAAATTTATTCGATGTTTTCGAATTAAGGTTATTCAAATTTTACGCAGTCGCTAGGGGATAGGATGGAGAATCTTTAGGTTATGATAGTACAAACAGAGTCTCAAACCGGAACCGAAACGAAAACCAGAAAAAACAAAATGCTTTATGAACCGAAGCGAAACAATATGCTGAAGTGCAATCGTAATGGTATTATCATTCTGTTTATTTTGTTCTTTCTGTTTTGGGAATAGTTTTTGTTTTGATTTTAGATCTAATCATAAGAACATTTTGAAATCCAGATCAGGTATTCCGCAGGAATTTATTAAATTTAAACTATGTTAATGATTTTTTATTTCTAACATCAAAGCATCTGCAACGTAGAACTCGAAATGTTCTTGCACTGAATTTCAAGTTTACTGGTAAACGGAACTATAGTTAATATGAAATATGTACCTACTAAAATCCAAGACAGACTGAGGTGGATCAGAAGTGAAAGACAAACTGTGGTGAATCATGCATCCTCCATAGGGATTCGCGCTGGCACCCTAAAACTCCGTAAATGGTACATACAAATCTTCGCTAAAATAACGACTGCGGTGATATGCATAGTTCAAGTGTATCAAGAATAGATGCTAAGTCAGATGGCAAGATGATCAAAATTTAGTGGTGCATTTTGCTTATAAGTTGAATGAAACCGGACAATAAATATGGTTGAATTACCAGGTCATATTCTAATCATTTATACAGGTAATTTTCCAGAACTGGGTCATGGCGGTCCCGAAGGTATTATAACGTTTTTTCTGATCGATTTTTCTGGGTTCTGGCACAAATATTATGGATTTTCCGGTTAAGCTAATTGTTGTTTCTGAGATGTCTGTTTCGTCGTACTGTTTTCAATCTCCCACATTTTTTTCCATTACGTAGTGTCGGTTTTAATGTGGCTGTTGTTAGATAGCTGCGAGATAGTGAGGTCTGTTTGATTCCATTTCTAACATTAAAATGTACTTTTTCTTGATTTAATTCAAGAAAATGTACTTTTTTTTGATTTAAAAGTCTGTTTTCTTAGCTGAGTACCAGTTAATTATTTTCCGTGCGGTGAATAATGGCAGATAATTTATAATTTTGATAATAAGAGTAATCTTACAAACCCCGATAGAATCTCGAAAATGTATGAATAATCTTGAAAATGTTTGAAAACAAATATCTTCAAGAAATCTGCAAATTTTAAATGTTTTTCAATAATCTTACATAATTTTCAATAATCCCCAGGAATCTCGAGTAATTTCGAAAAATTCAAACAATTCAATACCAGAACCAACGCAAATGCTAGTAGGTATGTATTGAAAATCTCGACAGAATGTTCAATGATTTCGAATACCTCAGAATATCCTTGAATATTTTTTGACAGTGTAGAATAATCTCGAAAAATGGGAAAATTTTGCGTATAAACAAATAATTTCTGTAATCTCGAATATTCTTAATAATAGAATAATTTCAAATAAAAATGAACATCCTGAAATTCTCTCGAAAATTTTAATTCTGGAATAACATTGCACTAATCTGGAATAATCTTGAACGCTCAACCTAATGCTGAGCAAGTCACGAATAATAGCGCAACATTTCAAAAATTTCGATTAATCTGATTTCTCAAAATTAATTTAAACAAAAAACCAAAGGATTTAATCTAAGACAGTACACATACACACAGGATAACTAAATATAATTAGCGCAAATTCTGTTCAATACGATGAAATGAAAAAATGAAAATTAATGATTTAATTTAAAGATTCTAATAGTTTTAAAAATTCGGAATTGCTCCTACTAATAGAAATTTTAACTAATGAAAACAAATGTTAAAAATTCTTTGTTTTTGAACAGGTTCTAAGAATTTTAGTATTTCAATAGATTTAGAAATAACTACATGATTTTATGCCTTTTAAGATACATGAGAAGAATTTAAGTGCGCGAGTTACAAATTTTACAAATTTAAAGAATTTCATAAAATTTAACAAAATTCAAGAAATTTTCAGAATTTTAAAAAATTTAGGAAAACAAAATTTCAATAATTTTACGAATACAAATTTCAAGACAAAGGTTTAATTAATTTGACAAATTCCATGACATTTATAAATTTTGAATTTATTTTACGAATTTCAAAAACTTCCGGGGAACATTTCAAGAATTTAATGAAATTAGGGTAATTTAAGGGATTACAAATTATTCAAGATTCTAGGAAATTTTGGAATTTCAAAATTTTAAAAGATTTAAATAACCATTTAAGATATTTTGAATTAATAAAATAGTAAAAAATTTACGTTATAATTGGAAAATTTTCAGAATTTCATAAGTTTATAAATTTTGATTTTTTTTTAGGAATAGGAATTTTCAAAATTTCAGGAGAATATTTCACTCCAACATATTTAGGCAATTTAATTGTTAAAACAGTTTACTGTTCCATGGCGTTGTGAGCATTCCAATGTCAGGAATGATCAAAATCTTTTTAGAACATTGAAATATTTTTAGAACATTGAAATATTATTCGATGTCTTCGAGATTATTCGATTCTATTCGAATTTTTTTGATATTGTTTGAAATTTGCAAGTCGTTAACTTGTATCATGTTAAAAAATTAGTGATAAATGAAGATTTACCATATTGTTAGAGAATTAATTTTTTATTTTAGAGATATTACTAGAAATTTTATACATTTTCGAGATAATTCAATATTATCAAGCCTGACTGATATAAATATATTACTGATTAATCGAGATTCTTAGAATTTCTTGATTTTTCAAGATTATTCTATATTCAAAGTTTATTTGAGTTGTTAGGTTGACGTTGATGTTGGTTGTATTATATTACAGATTATTGAAAATTGTCGAAGAGGTGTATACATAGGAAAATTGTGCCAACTTAGTTTGATGGTTTAATAAAATATCGTTGATTTGCTTTCTTTAAATATCGTGCCAACATACCGCGATATTTTTTTTTTGTGTTCAATATAAAACTCCTTATTTGTAACTTGAGTAAAGTAAAGCTCGTTTTGGTCGCTATATTAATCTCTCTTTACAATTATTGAACTCGTTTTATTTAAACAAACTTAAAATAAATCATCGTTTTTATTTTAATTGTAAACCAATAGTCAAAAAAAGCTTCTATATCTATTTTGAATATTGTTACTCGTACATTAAAGTTTTGGTCGAAGAGGTGGTTTTGTAATTTTTAAAACGTTTTTTATTTTTTTTTTTAAAATTGTTGAAACCTTTAAGCACCTTTTTCCAATTGTATGAGTCCGTGGCCAGCAATAGTGGCTCTAACGAAATAAATATTTATCCAAATATTGAAAACAGCGATTTATTCGAATTCAAAATATCAACACGATTATTAATTATGGAAACGCATTAAATCGTGGCGCCGCAAAATATTCTAAATGTTTAGCATCCTACCCTATCATCTATACAGATTGATGAAATTAAGTTATAACAAACCTAAAATAATAATAAAAGCTTTTGACTGGAACAAAAAAAAAAATTTTAATTTTCAATTTTCTGTAAATTTGTTCACAAAATGTTTGTATGTGTATGTGTGTGCCACTCTTCGTTTTGGTTTTCTTCTCGTTACACAAGCTTACATGTTTTTGTGGTGTGCGGCAAATTCTGAAAAAAAATTCAGTTGGGAATATTGCGCTTCAATATTAGTTTTTCGATTCTTATGAAATTCTACTCGTTGCTACTGTGCATATATATACAGTATACAGTTTTATTATATTTACCGATGATGGTTGTTGTTGTTGTCAAAATTTAAACAAAATACGAAATAATGAAACATTTCAATTGAAATTGAACTGGGAATTTACCTTGCTAGTGTATATGTACTATACGTATATAAGTTTATGTACATGATGTTTTGTAAATATGATGCAGCAGCAAAACAATTTTTTATTTTATTTTATATTATATGGAGGTTCGGTGTACTGTATAATATTATTGATATATAAATAAATATGTACATGATTGTACAATATACCTATACACACCAATATGTAAATTTATAATCATATTAGTTTAACAAATTATTTATTTGTGCATCGAAAACCAACACCAACAATTTGCGCGCGATATAACACTTTCCAATTTGACAGCGCGCAGTATGCACATAAAAAAAAATCTACTTTGCAATTTAATTAAAATTCAATTGGCAGACTGTTTTATTTTTGCATGCAAAATAAAAAATGTTAAATTTTAATTTGGTTTGCATTTATGTGATGGAGGTACATATTTTGTTCATCCATTGCACTTCGCGTAATATACATATAAATATATATATATGGAATTAAATGAGAATGAAAAGGTCATTATTACCATGTGACATATAATATCACAGTATAAGGTGTGTTTCTAATCGTTTCAATTTCAGTCCTTAGAGCACATAATTTATAGCCCAGCCGCAGCACATAGAGTGTAGAAAATCGTGATTTTATACAATAAAAATACGATCCATCTACATTCATTTTCATTTCCTGGTGTATAAGGAATAAGGAAAAATAATCGGAAGTTAAAATAAATTCAATAAATAGTAATAAAAACCATACACAGCCACATACATATATACATACGTACAACATTTAGCCATAAATTAAAATGTTGAATAGTTTTATCGCATAGTATATAGTTTGGTTTTTGCTTTTCCTCATTTTCACCGGTATTTGGTCACATCACAAGGTGTGTCACAATTCGCATTGATTTTTCCGCACTCAAAATATAAAAAAAAAAAATACGAAGTACACCAGCAACAAAGCTAGAAACCAGAAATCTGAAATCAAATGACGTCAAATAAATATAAATTGGTGTGGTTTTAATTGGTTGTTATTATAGCACTTTTGGTTTATGTATAAGTGTGTGTGTTTGGTGTTTGTGTATATATATACGTATATAGATTCGAGATCGTGATAATTTATTGGTACTAAACACATTAGCATTTTATTCTAAATAAAGATTACGGCCAAGATTGTGAATTGAGATATGTCAAGCAATAGCAATTAATGTCAAATCTGTATCTTGTTGTATCTCTTTCCAATTATATTGAAAGCTCATCGTTTTTTTTTTTTTGGTTCTGCCGTGCATTGCAAATTGCAGCCACACTCAAAATCATTCAACTATCACTTTGTAGAGTTTTAAAAAATTCTGATATATTGAGCTTCTAATTAGATCGAGTGAAAAGCTTGGCTGACACCTAGTATTATTAAGGGTACTGGATACCTGATAAAATTTCATTTATAGCTAATAATTTAGAGCCAAAGAACCCGATGGTAATGTCAAACCATTTTAAATTAATTTTGAAAAATTTCGAAAAAATTTAAGGAAATTTAGCGTCACACAAATTGTGATTAATATAAAATATCATGAATACCTCGAATAATCTTAAAAAAACACTTAAAAAAATCTAAATATTCTCGAAAGTTTGAAAACTTGTAATTTTCTAATATCGAAAATCTTTACAAAAGCTGTAATAATTTCGAAGAATCTCGATAATTTCGAAAATTCTGAATTTTCTTGAATAATCTACAACATTCGAATAATTGCGAGAATTGAAACCTGGAAAAATTTTAAACAAACAGGAAAATTTCGAACAATCTCGAAATTCGGAGGCCTAATCTGGAATAATTTCAAAACATTCAAATAATCTCGAGAAACTCGAATTATTTGTTTTTAGGAGTCTTGTGGAAACCCTGTTCCATAAAAACTTGAGGTATGATTTAAAATATTGGGTGTTAGCCAGTCATATACAAAAATTTTGTATGGAAGCCCTTCACTTTAGCCATGCGACCCACATCATCTTGAAATTTTAACAGGGAAAATGCTGTAACCCGGATCTTTCCAAGTAATATTTCCAAAATTTCATAGGACACTTCAAGAATTTGATTAAATTCAGAAAATTTTAGAAATTGTGGTTTTAAACAGTTCAGTATTCTACAAATCTTTCATTGTTCTAAGAATTTCAAATATTTCAAGAAATTAACAAATTTAAAGAATTTTGCCAAGCCTTTAAATTTTCAATTTCTTCAATTTTTAGAGTTTCATCAATTTTAAGCAAGACAACCGGTATTTTGATAAATTAAAGAATACAAATTTCGCTAATTTTAGAGATATTCTAGAAAATTATTGAATTTTTAAAATTTACGCAGATAATCAGAATCTCAAATAATTTTAAAATTTGAAATGACCGATCGTCTTTCGAAAGTTCTTAGCAAACGTAACGTACCATATTTGATTCATTACAGAAGGGAATACTTATCGATTTAACCTTTTTAACCTTTACCATGATTGAAAAAAAATTAAGAATTTAAATCAATCCAGAGAATCGAATTAGTTTAGTAAACCAAACTGTTAAGTAACATTTTTTTTCAAGCTTTTAGAATTTCAAAACCGAGTGAAATATAACTCAGGAGCGTGATTTACTTGAAAAATTTTAACCAATTAAAATAAACGCTAAAAATTGCATGTTCTTAAAAATGGTTATAAGAAATTTTAGAATTTCAACAGATTTGGACTAGTTACATTATTTTATGTTATTTTAAGTTACCAATTGTTTTCGAATAACAAATTTTAAAAATAAAGAGTTTCGTCAAATTTTAATAAGTTCAAGAAATTTTCAGAATTTAAAAAATTTGAGAGAATTTCATGACAAAACATTTTATATATTTTAAGAATTTCAAAAATGTAAGCGAAACATTTCAAGAATTTAATTAAATTTAGGAAATTTAAGGGTTTACGCTTTTAAACCGTTCAATGTTTTAAAAATCTTAAAAATTAATAAATTTAAAAAATTTTGCCATACTTTTAAAATTTCCAATTTCTTATAAATTAAAAAATATAAATTTCACTAATTTTAAAGATATTCTAGAAAATTAAATTTTTCAATTTTTACAATTTACACAGTTAATCAGAATCTTGAATGATTTTAAAAATTTTAATTTTCCTGAATTTCGAATTAATTTAAAGCTACACCTTAACTTAACACCTTACCAAACATGACATTTTTTCCTATACTCCGATTAAGAATCAGCTTAAAATCTATAGCATCAGTCAAAATAAATTCAAAAATAAGAAAAATTTTACAAAACAATTTAAAAATTATAGAATTCAAGTCAATCCATGGCCAAAGAATTAGTCTTTCTAGAAGTTGCGAGGTTCAAACGGAAAAAAATGGCAAACTGCTAATCAAATTAGTACATTTAAAAAAAATCTTCAGGGCCAGTTTTAAAAATTTCAAACTTCAAATTTTCTTCAAGGTAGTTAAAATGTTCACCCTTAGCTTTTGTATTCAATTACCAAAAATATTCATAGATTTATGCATTGTTTTATACATACAATGACACGGTTTTTTTTTATAAAATGGTTGGGATGCAAGAAAGTTCCACTCTCAAAGCCATAATGGGCCCATGGTGCAGACCCATGACTTTTTCTTAAGGGCCGGAAGAGAATCAAACGAATGCAAATGAAATGAATACAACATCCTCGTCTAAGCAGCCCTCGCATGTTGATAGGGAGGAAATTTCATTTGCTATTTTGTTCTTAAACAAATTATAAAGGAAGTATAGGAATCGGGAAAATTGGAAAACTCGAAATTGAACGGAAATGGTTTTCTTCAAAACAAAGAGGAGCCTAAATTGACGAAATTGATCCTTTTTTGGTTACGATTGGACAAGGATATTTTGGGAATCCCAGATTAAACAATGTGGGCAGCCCATAACGCGACGATATTGGACGATAATTTCTTACACTTTTAATCAAATAAATGTTGCCCAGTGGTCACTTTAAATAATTTATAAAAATTTATCATTTCAACGGTTTTAAATAATTACAGTAACTTTTAAGAAATATAGTCTCACTTTAAGAATTTAAAATTTTCGGAGCAGAAAATATTGAAACTAAAAAATTTTAGGATTTCTTACAGTAATCAAAATTTTAAGAGTTAACTAATATTGTCTTTTAATTTTGTTGTAACGGTTGGTGAGTAATTTACCTTTATTGGTATATAAATGCAAGTGGTTTGGTATTTTCCCAATATTCCAATTTAGTCATTATGTCGTGAATGAATTGAAGCGCAAAATAGAAATTCAAGAATTCAATCGCGTTATTCACCATTATTCTATTTTGCAATTTGATTTTGTGAATTATGACGCGTTATTTTATTGGAAAAATTCCATTTCGTCAAAATAATCTAAATGGAAAATAGATGCGATAAATGAGCGTGACAGCTAAAGATGTAATAAAAAAAGATGGATGGATAGATACATTTCGATGGATGCGGCTAAAATCGATCGATAAAGAAATATTGTGTAGATGATGAGTTAGGCGGCGGAGGCGGCATCTAGAGATATAGAATTTACAACAATATACAAAAGATAGATGATAGATTTTCAATTTTTATTTCGAACCAGGAACACAAGAGTGAAAAACGATTCGTCATTTTTTGACGTCAATATACAATACATTTTTCTTTGCAGTGTGGCGCCTCTCTCTCTCTCGTTCCATTAAAATATTCTCGTTTATTTTAAAAGAAAATATTTCTCTTAATATGATTTGCTTTTTTTTTTACTTTTGACACATATTCATATTATACCACCCCAAATACATCAAACCCCCAAAAAAAATAAATACAATTTTCGTACTTGCTTTTCTTCCTTGCGTGGAATGTATATGACTGTAGCATTCAATGGAATAAGACAGCGCGAAACGGTGTGGCGGCGGTATAAAATAAAGGGGAGATGAAGTTGATTGTTTTTAATATTTCAAGAATTGGTTTTGTTGTTTTATTGTATAAGGTTATTATTGTATATGTAAAATATTATATTGAATATTGCGGTATATTGTACTATTGTATTGGTCATACGGTGTTTTTAGGTAAACACAGTATTACGAAATGAATATAATAAAGTTAGAGAGTTAGTGAACGTTGAACCAGCAAGTCGTTTTATTTATATTTATGTTATAACAAAAACATAACAAATTGGCGACGAGAATGGGATCCTAGTTTTCTATTAATTAATTTTCGTTTAAAGTGATTGATATTGCAAAAGAAAACGGATACTTGAATATAAAAAAAAAATTTTTTGTACGAAAACACGTGGTAAAAAAAGAAAGTGATATTGAGTAGTGAGGTGCAGTATGTAAAAAAAAAATAAAATGGTTGGATTGATTGGAAATCTTGAGCCATTTGTTCCAGGCGGTAATTTTAAGGCATATGAAGACCGGTTAAATCAATTGTTTCTGGTTAATGATGTTAAGGAAGAAGCCAAAACGCCATTATTGATCACCATCATTGGCGCTGAGATATATGACGTCCTGTTATCATTAACCGTTCCGGAACTACCGTCAGCAAAAAGTTTTGAGTTTTTAATTAAAAAATTAAAAGAACACTTCGCACCAGTACAAAATAAAAGAGCCGAGCGTTACAAATTCAACAAAGCATCGCAGGAGGAGGGTGAGTCAATTACCGAATTCATAATTAGAATAAAAAGTCTATCGCAAACATGTCAATTTGGCGATTTTATGGAGAGAACGGCAATTCAAGACTCTCTTGCCGGGGTAAAGTCATCGACCGGTACTACTAGTACAGCTGCAACTGCTTCAGTAGTGGCTAGTATAAAAAATCATATTTTGGAAGATGCGCTTACTGATCGTTTCATCATGGGTCTCAGAAACGATAAAATACAGCAGATGCTTTTAAATGATGATAGTTTAACGTTCACCAATTGTTGTACCAAGGCATTAAATGTTGAAATGGCCGAGAAAGCATCTCAATTCATACAACCGGGTGGTCAATTTGCGGTGCAGTCAAATCAGTCCGGTCAAAATCAGCATTTTCGTCGTCGTAGAAATAAGCATTGGAACAAGAACAACAATAAAAGTCAAAATCAATCAAATTCGAATACAGTCAATCAAAATAATTCGAATAAGAAATCTTCAAGTGGTCAAGAATGTCGTCGTTGTGGAAGGTTCCATGACGAGAATCAGTGTCCGGCAAAAAATTGGACGTGCTTCACGTGCAATAAAATGGGTCATACGTCAAAGGTATGTCGTAAAAAACCCGTCAACACTATAAACAGTTTGGAAGCACCAGTCGAGTCCGTTATTGTCAATTGTGAAGTCGAAGGGCGTCAAATGGATTTCGAGGTGGACACAGGAGCATGTGCTACTGTGATGTCAAGAGAAGAATACTTAAATAAATTTAATAACCTTAAATTAGTCAAAAAACCCAATAATTTAATTACTGTTACAGGTGAAGGTATTAAAGAGTGTGGACACATTGAAGTACGAGTGGGTTTCCGTGGGTTCCAGCATCAATTATGCATCGTGGTGATCGACAGTGACAGGTCATTCCGGGCATTAATGGGACGAAATTGGTTGGACGTACTATTTCGAACATGGAGAGGTAGATTTTTAAATTTTTCTATTGATTTTTTCGAACAGTCTAAAGTAGCTACGTTAAATGTCAATCAATTGAATTCGGAAATAAAAAGTAAATTTCCGAGAATTTTGGAATCGTCTCTAAGTTATCCGATTGAGGGGTATACGGCGGATATTGTCTTAAAACCGAACCAGACACCAATATTTCACTGTGCTTATACGGTTCCATATAAATTAGTCGATAGAGTAAATGTTGAATTGGACCGCTTATGTGAACAGGGAATTTTAAAAACAGTGAGGCATAGTAGATGGGCGAGTCCGATAGTGATCGTACCTAAAGCCGATGGTAGTCTACGTATCTGCGTCGATTGTAAGGTCACAATCAATCAGTGTATACAAATGGAGCACTACCCACTACCTCGTCCAGACGACATCTTTGCTAGGTTGGCAGGTTGTCGATATTTTTGTGTCATAGATCTAACGGGTGCCTACCAACAGTTAGCCATCTCACAGGAGTCTCAAGAGCTTCTTACAATCAATACCCACCGGGGTCTATTTTGTTATAATAGATTAGCATTTGGTGTCGCCAGTGCGCCGTCCATTTTCCAGTCGATAATGGATCGGATAATAGTCGGGTTGGATGGCGTGTTTGCTTATCTCGACGATATTTTAATCGGAGCTGCAAACATGGATGACTGTAAGGCAAAGCTATTTTCAGTTTTAGAAAGACTGAATAAGCACCGAATTCGGGTAAATCTGGACAAATGTAAATTTCTCAAAACATCGGTAAAATATCTAGGTCACACAATTACTGAAGATAGAATAAGTCCTAATTTGGAAAAAGTAAAAGCCTTAGTTGATGCCCCTAAACCTGAGAATGTAACTCAACTTCAAGCATATCTAGGACTTTTAAATTACTATGGACGATTTATTCCAAATTTATCGTCGGAGCTTGGCATTTTGTATAAATTATTGCGAGAAGACGTAAAATTTGAGTGGGGGCCGGAATGTCAAGAGGTTTTTGAAAAAAGTAAAAAGTTAGTTTTAAATAATGACGTTTTGGAACTGTACGACCCAAAAAAACCAATAATAGTTGCCACGGATGCGAGTCCATACGGTGTAGGGGCGGTGCTATCACACCTGGTAAATGGTGTGGAAAAACCGGTTTTGTTTGCTTCAAGCACTTTATCGCCGGCAGAAAAAAATTACTCGCAGCTACATCGTGAGGCATTAGCAATTATTTTTGCAATGAAAAAATTTCATAAATATCTGTATGGTCAAAGCTTCGAGATCAACACTGATGCTCAAGCACTTAGAGAAATTTTTGGACCAAGCAAAAGAAATTCGGCAGTGGCATGTGCGAGGTTACAGCGCTGGGCCATCATATTGTCGACTTATGATTATAAAATCAAATTCAAAAAAGGTTCAAAAATGGGTCATGCCGATGGGTTATCTAGATTACCATTGTCAAATGGAACAGATGTACAGTCCGGATCGATAAACTATTTCAATTTTTCCAACGATTCATTGATAGATGAAAAAGTCATTCGTCAAAGTCTAGGCGACGATCCAATCCTTGGTAAAGTTCGTGAATATGTCCATAAGGGTTGGCCAAATCAGCTATCGGATGAAATGGTACCATTCTTTAAAAAAAGAAATAGTTTAGCAATTGAAAATGGGAATTTGTTTTACGGGCATCGAATAGTTATTCCCACTAGCAAGAGAAAAGCAGTACTTAAGCTGCTACATGAAAATCATACGGGGGTAGTTCGAATGAAACAAATCATTCGATCATATGCGTGGTGGCCAAATTGCGATTTGGACATTGAGAAGGTATCAAACAGTTGTGACATATGCCAAAAAACACAAAATGTACCAAAAGAAATCGTCAATACGTCGTGGCCAGGAGCTACGGTTCCGATGGAACGAATTCATATCGATTTTTTTTACTGTTTTGGCAAAACATTTTTATTAATAGTTGATGCTTATAGTCGATACGTAGATATAGTGG
Source organism: Tipula helvola (assembly GCA_963556165.1). Taxonomy (NCBI): domain Eukaryota; kingdom Metazoa; phylum Arthropoda; class Insecta; order Diptera; family Tipulidae; genus Tipula; species Tipula helvola. The sequence continues at coordinate 386,224,425 of OY744482.1, read as the reverse complement.
TCATGCCATCAACAAATTGTAAGACAGTTGTGAATAAGTTAATGGATTTTTTTTGTCTTTTTGGGTTACCCTCAGAAGTGGTGTCAGATAACGGTCCACCTTTCGCGTCATATGACTTTAAAATGTTTTGTAAAAAACATGGGATAAAATGTACTAAGACGCCGCCCTATCACCCTCAGTCAAATGGTTTGGCGGAGAGAAACGTCCAATCGGTAAAAAAAATATTCAAAAGATATTGTGTCGAAAAAAATGATATGTCATTGGACGATAAAATTAGAAAATTTTTAATTTATCAACGCAATTCACCGTCAGCTGATTCCGCGGAAACGCCCTCAGAAAAAATGTTTAAATTTAAACCAAAAACATTATTAGATTATTTAAATGAAAAAAAGAAAACAAATTTTGATTTGGCAGAGAAAAATAAACATGAAATACCAGTATCTGACAAACAAAATTTAACCAAAAATGAAAAGACGCGTTATCAAAATAAATTTGAAGAAAAAGAAGTAGTAATGTATCGAAGTCATTTTAAAAATTTTGTTCGTTGGATACCGGCTAAAATTATGAAAATTATAAGTCCATTAACATATTTAATTAAAATTAATGATTATATAAGATATGTTCACGAAAATCAAATAAGGAAATCTAAACTACAAAAAAGATTTGTAAATTTGAATGTAGGTAGCTCGAATGATAAGAGTGACATTGTGGATGAAACTGGTGAGGAAAGTAGTCATGATGAACAATCAGGAGTTTCAGACTCACAAGCGAGTCCCGAATCAGTTTCTTTACGCAAATCAAAACGATCACGAAAGGCTCCGAAACGGTTTACATTTTCCGAATTTGATTAATTTTTTTTATATATTTACATACATTGTTAAATTTAGAATACATACCTAGTCTTACTAATTGAATTGTAAATTTGAAATATAAAAATTGGGGTATGAGAATTAGAATAAGAGGAGATGTAGTCATTTTTTTTAAAAGGGGGAAGTTATTGTATATGTAAAATATTATATTGAATATTGCGGTATATTGTACTATTGTATTGGTCATACGGTGTTTTTAGGTAAACACAGTATTACGAAATGAATATAATAAAGTTAGAGAGTTAGTGAACGTTGAACCAGCAAGTCGTTTTATTTATATTTATGTTATAACAAAAACATAACAGTTATGTACATATATACGCAACCGGGTACAAAACGTAAAAGGAAATCGGGAAACGGAAAAATTTCAGTAACAATTTGCGGTTATAAATTTTCATTTTGTGTACAAATTAGTAATTTTAAAAAAACGAGAAAGTAAGGACAAGAACGTACTTTGGCTTTAGTCATTTCATTAGTATGTACTAACCCTATAAATTTTACCGCAATAAACCGAATTTATGTTTATAACCCATTTTCCCTCGAATATTTCGATTTATTTCAAAGTACGCAGTTCAATGAACGACACTTAAAGAAAATCAATTTGTACAACAGACCCCCGAAAAAAATATCAAGGGTGGAGAGTGGTGGAAGAATAATTGCAAAAAATCCGGTTAGCATAAAAGAAAACATCGCGGGGGTTACGAGATTCAACAAAATCACCTAATTAAATTTGCAAATACAATTTAGATATGACAGCAAATCGTGTTCATCCCGACTTGATATTTGTGCGACAATCGTAAGTGATTTTGTAATTAGCACCAACCAAGTTATATAAGGCACATAAGTTAGTGTTACGGCAAAGAAAGTTTACACACAGTACCCTAATACATAAGACATACAAAAATAAAAATTTAATTAAATCATTTTAATTGAGTTAAAATATGTTCCATACGATGTTATGATAATGTGCTTGCATGAGAAAGCTAAAAAAATGTTTTTTTTTGGCTTTTAAATTAAATTTCCAAACAATTTAACGTTCATTCACATATTTGTGTAACATCGTGTAGAATACACAAAGTATATAGTGTAAGAAACTGTATCGTAAACGAAAAAGTTTTCAGAAAGCATTTTAATGTCACGAAAATTGATAATCAATTTTTATAGATTTTTTATGAGTTTTTACTCTTTTTGGGGAAAGCTTTTTTTATGAATGAATGTTGTTTTGTATAAGGAATGGATGTTTTGTGTTTAGAAAAACATAAAAAACATGAAATTTGTACAAAGCTTATTTCTACCTATGTATATACACAGAACGATATACATATGTATTTGGGATTAACAACCGCACGTATTTTTCTGAAACGTACTTAAAGAGCTTTTATACTTTTTGGTTGTAATTTTTAAAGTGTTTGTTGCAGAATATTGAACTATGATTATACGACTATATATGTACATGAGTGTTTCCCTTTTAACAAAATAGGCTTGGATGCAGACAAATTATTCCGTCGAATAAGATATAGTACATAAACAGACATAATTATAAAGAACGATGAGACGTCTGATTTCGTAACTCCAACACACATCAGGTTTCATTTCGCGATATTGTCCCAGTAATAAAAATGCAAAAGGTTGTTGCATTATGCTAGTTTTGTGGTTAAGCGAAATTGAAGAAGACATCAGACAAACATTGCCTTCAATCATAAACGCGCCACGTGTTTTGATCGATCCAAAACCTTGTATCGGTTTTTGGATCGATCAGAATACCTAATAAACGAAATTCAGTTTTAACGAACATCACCATTGATATTGAGAAATTTACCATTGTCCTTCAAAATGGATTTTTTTCTCCTTTCTTGTTCCGCTATAGTCCAGACACCTAGTCGAAAAAAATCAAAATCACATTGTCCCCATTAATAAGGATATTCTAGTAGACCTATCAGTTGCTAGTTCTCTGATTTTTTTTTTAAATTTGTTTGTTTTGGCCGCAAAGTCTCGTGAGTTGTTTAATTAGGATTTGGCAATTCAACAGAATATTTTCTCAAGTCCTGTATTGTTGGCACCAATCAACCGATAATTTGCTGTTAGACATATTGAGATTGGTTCACTTTTAAGATTGGTTATTTTTTTTATGAAATTTGACAATTATAGCCCCAATAAAAATTGGGTTTTCTTCCTCTTCGTCCTCATCATCTTCGTTATCATCATCTGAGAGTGCATCATGGAGTGCGGGAAATAGCTCATCTTCTGCGTCTTGTTCGTTGTTTTCGTCTTCATGTTCGTAGCCTTCCGGATTAATTTGCACATTTCTGATAATCTCGTCAATTTCCATTTCGATAATCTCTTGATTGATGATGTCGACCAAATCAGGATCAATTCCCGATAGAATCTGGTTGTTGAGATATTCCACGGGAAAGTTGAGTCGGTCGTTTGCATCATCAGAAATGATTTCATCAGCACTCAAGTAACGAACTGCGTTATCGTTGAGTGTGGCAATCATGTGATTGTTGACTTTCATCACTTCCTTCAGATTTGTTGTGAGGATCGTTCTCGACGTCAATTGTTCACGTGTCAGAGTGTTGAGGCATGTTGTCATTGTTGGCTGCTCCTGGTGCTGGTGGTGGAACTTGATGAAGCATTTCTTGTGGAATCTCTACGATGTTTCGATCTCCTGGTATCACAGGAGGCAGAGATCCGCTTATTCCGCATATTCTGGGACAGGGTGATGACTTCAAAGTGTCTCCAGAGATTGCTACCAAGAACACTTTCGGCGATGATTTGTGGTCTTGAACCGCCGGGCACAACAGGTAAAAGTTGACGGAAATCTCTACCGGAAACGATCACTTTGCCTCCAAACGATTCGTTCTTGTCCATGATGCTTCGCAAGAAATGATCGGTGATGTTGATGCCATGTTTAACCATCATCGTGATTTCGTCGATAAGAAAGATGTTGGTTTCTCTGAGATTTTGGCATGCAGCTGATGCTAGGTTTCGCGCGAAGTTCGATTGTGACTGCGCGTTCATATTGAATGGCAGTCCGAAACCTCGATAAGCTGTCAATCCTCTGGGCATTAGAGTTGCTGCGGTGCCAGTTGTTGCAAAAACCTTTGATTTCAGGTTCTGTTTCTGACATGCATCGATGATGTGTCCGCTGGTTGAGTGCATGCAATGCCAAGTTGTGGAGCTCTGCAAGGGTATTGTTTACAAATTGTGCCATTCTTCGGAAATCTTCGATCAGTTCGTCTTTGTATCGATTCCAGAAGTCGAGTCCGGCACTGATGGTGTACGTTAGAAGCATGTTTGCAAATGCTTCACGGAGTTGTTATGGCATTCTCATTGTCACAAAGTTGTCGAACGTCTGGAGAAAAACGTCATCGTTGCGAACCAAATTCAATGCTTGAGCTGCTGCATGGAAAGTGGTGTGCAAATTTCGACAAAGCTTCGTGCTCCTCGCACGTACAGAAGCAGCATTCGAAATGCAAATCGCTCTCGACTATTAATGCTGACATCACGAATTCTGCCTATCAATCTGTCTCCTCGCTGTTGACGCTCATTCCATCGTCTTTGAGCTCCATTAAAGACGTAATGCTGTGGAATTTTGGCGGAAAGATGAGCTCGAGCATTCTCATTTGTCATGTTGAATTCGAAGTATGCTTCGAGCATGGTTATCGCTGTTCTCTCTTCGCGTTCTGGTGCGATCTCCAATCCTCCATCGAACTCCAGATTCGCCAAATGGCTTCTGGTGCGCTGACATATCTGCAACTGATATAGTTCTTGAGTCCATCACAAATCATTTGTCCATCAGCGGTGAATTTGAGTGATGCCACGTCGAAACCTTTGAAGACGTATTTGTAGATGTACTTGATTACTGATCTCATTCCTTTGACTACTTCGACGTTGATGTGGGCTTTGTATTTCATCGTCAAGTATGGATTGCTGGTGAATTGTCCATCGCGTGGTTGCTCAGCCACAGAGTGTAAAGCACCCCAATGTTTAGAAATGTTGGCGTTCGGTGCGATGGCATTTGCATAATATTGTTGCAAATTCTCAGCATTGTTGATGGCTTGCTGCTGTCGGTTTTTTTCGTTCAGTTTTTGTCGCATTTGTTCAGCATGCTGCAGTCTGATCTCTTCTGCTCGCATTGCTGTTTGTCGTGCGCAATAATTTCTCATTCGCTCTGCTGCAAACATCGCCTTTGCTTTTGGAATCGTCAATTATTCGGTTTTTTTGACGTCTGAGCTGATCTGCCTCTCTTGCTTCCATACGTCGCCAGAAATCATGACTTTCTGCAGATGTCAAAGATGTTGATGGTAACGGCCATGGTGGTGAATTGTCAATTCTCAATGCTCCTGCTGATCGACTTTGTCGGGGTTTTGTCGGCCTCACGTTCCTCTTGATGTTGTTATACTCTTGTGCGATGAGATGTACTGGTGGTGGTGGGACATTTTCCGGTGAGCTGTCGAAAATCACCATTCAGCAACCGGTGCAACTGCTCGTTTGATGGTCGGCCACATCCTCGACTTGAAGGCCGTTCATGTTCTCGCCCTCGTTGTGTAGTTGTTGTTGGTGTTGTGTCATCGCTTTGCTGTCTTCGGTCCTGATGATGTTGCTGTCAGAGCGATACCTGTAGAGGGTGGAAGAGATGGAAAGTTTTCGTCGTAGAACTGACGCAATAGGGATGGGTTAATGGTGTCGAATGTTTCTCGCTTACTTCGCTCGTAAAAGTTACTTGCTTCAGTATTAAATTGCTGTTTTTACAATATTTATTTTCGTAACGCACAGACACACAACACGTACATATAGATTTTGATTCCTGTATGGTTAGCATACTAATCTCATGATGATTTTCTATTAGTCCACATCTGTTTCATACTGACACTTGATCGGCCTAACAGAAAATCATCGTTTGATTGGTTCCAACAATGTATACAACCGACTCTTTTAATTTGAGAATGTACTTTTAGAATAGAGTTGAGCATTTCTCAACTCTTCCAAATCGCGAGTTCTCCTGAAATTAAGAAAGAATATATTGAAGGCATCAAATCGTCCTATTTAATGTCAAATATTCAACGGATATTCCTCAATATGAGAAGTTTCATCCCAAAAAGGCTTTTCTTTCCAAAATATGAGTCTACATGCTTTCTAAAACTTTTTAAAAGATAAAACGCTTTTTGTTTAATGTTTCAAATATTTTTTTCTGGATAGAACAACATTTCCTTAGATTTAAGCCGAGACACATATTTTGTAAAAAGGCCTTTTCAGGATGAACTTTTATTGTAACGTTTCATAAATCTAAATAAGAATATGATATTTAACTTATGAGGTAAATTTCTTTAATGATTCAAGGTGATTACGCTTGCTACAATTCAAATCAGTTATTCAACACCTTAAAACCACCTGATCTTTACAAGCCAAGACTATTTCTCGAAGTGAAAGCACTTATGACATTGTTGACAAGTCTCAGCCGAATCAAATACTACGCTCCGTAATGACTTCATATTATAAGTGAAAGCTCGCCACAGTATTTTTAAGCTAGCTAGGTCAAGACGTCTAGTATGAAATGAGAACACTTAGTTTTGGCAAATTTGTTTATCCAAAACCACTTTACTCAACGTTTTGAAGGTAGCTGCGTCTGAAAAAGAAAAAAAAAAATCGTTCGGCTTTTTGGATGCCTGGACGGCCCCGTTATCTCAAGAACGGCTTGTTCAATTTGGAATTTTTTTCGCCATTCTGTTTCTGTGGTCAAGGCGGAGATTTAAGAATCTTTCGGAACCTGTACCTCACGAGGATCGGAAAACCACTTGTTTAGTAACACGGGCATTCAATTAACTTTGATTAATTTTTTACATATGCTGGTTTAAATAGTGAGCTGGGTGTTGAATTTGAGATTGAATTGAAAGTTGCGGTTGAAGTCGATTTGCGAGTTGAGTTGAGGTTGAGTTGGGCATTTCAGTTCGGGATTTATTAGGGGATTGAAATGAGGGTTTATTAGAATTAGGTTTGCCCCCTGCATTAGGAATGCGTTCTGAGTTAAGCACCTGAACGCTGTTACGTTTTGATTTCAGGATTGAGTTGTGCATTAAGTTTGGGACTGAATTGAGGGTTAAACTGTGCTTGAGTAGGGTATTGAGATGGAGCTGAGGAAGGGGTTAAGTTTAGGATTTATTTGGGGGTTGAGTCAAGTGTTGAGTTGGTAGTTAGATTAAGTTGATTACATTTAAGCATGCCGTTTTCGCACAGTCTTGATTTAGTTGAAGGTTGACTTGGAGTTGAGTTTAGGGGTCTGTAGAGGGTTGAATTGAAGGTCGAGTTCTGTTTGAGGAAGAGTTGCCTTGAATTTGAAATGGGCGTGATGGGAGGGGGGGGGGGGTTTGGTTAAGGAATAATTTGGGATTCGATTTAAGTGTCTAGTTTGAGGTTTTATTGGATTGTGTTCGTATACGCACGTAGTTTTTTGAAACATGTTGATTTCGGATTTAGCTGGCTGGCTGTTGACCTTGGCGTCAAGGAGAGAATGGACAAAGCTGGGGTTTAGTTAAAGTTTTGATTTTGTTGATTTGAGTTCAGTTTTACGCATGTAGTGTAATGTTGGGGGTTTAGACTTGGGCGTAGTATCGGTTGAGTTAGGTTGAATGAAGGTTAACTGCGGATTCAGCTGTGGATTTATTTGGGGTTTAGTGGCAGGTTCGATTGAGTTTATTTGAGTTATATTTAGTTATTGAGTTCAGAACTGAATTTCACCGAAAATCTGATAGGTCCAACCTTTAATATTTTTATTTATTTCTGTATATGTAAAAATTGATCACTAAAACATTGAACACAATTTAAATTAATCTTAACTGACTAATTCCAGAAAAATCTGATGCACTTCAAATATAGCCTATTTCTAGGACTGAACACATAAATTCTGAATCTGAGTGGAGTAGCCAAAAAAAGTTATGACACCTCGATCAAATAACTGAGGGTACATAGTTCGCATAAATTTAACCTCGTCGACAATAAAATGTCACCTACACATCTAAAACCACCACCACTAAAAATAAAAAAATTATGGTATAAAATCTGACCTTTATGCGATAATATGAATCACTTTGCTAAATATGCAATCTCGTGCTTTTACAGCCAATTTTTTATTTATTTTTTGGTTTCGTTCCTCCAGCTAACATAAAAAAAAATCGTAGAACGATATGAAATGTAAAAAAAAACACTTTGCTATATTAAATTTATACTCAGCTCTATACATATGGATGGATGTACAGCAAGCAGCTAGCTGTATAGTTAAAGAAAAAATAAAGCACAAAAGCACACAGAATACCAAAACAAAAAAAGCAAATTGTTAAATTAAAATAATAAAATTTTATTAAGTTCATGAATTTATTTTATTAGAGCTTTTTTTATCGGTTGTATAAAATGTTTGCATGTTTTGAGTTTGAGTGTGTATTGAGTGTGTGTGTGTGTGCGCGCTTTTTTATTTTATGATATTCAGCTTATTAGAATAAAAAACGTAAATTTGATTATAAGTAAAATAATATTTAATACAAATTATTTGTATTTTAATTTATGAGCTCTAATATGTTGTATTTTGATTATGTTTTATGATTTAAAATGTAAATTTTTGTGTACACTAAAAAAAACTTTGTGTAAAGTAGGTGTTAGAGTGTGGTACAATTTGCATAAATAAGTTGTCACGGTACAAAAAAATTACAGAATTTACCACACTTGAAATTCAAGAAAACCTTTTAAACCACAAACAAATCAAAATTCTCATAAAAATCGTTCATTTCAATTAAACTTTATGTTTGTGTGTGTGTGTGTTAGTGTGTGTGGTTAAATAAAAATCATAATGCATAAAAAATTAAAAATGTTTCAAAATGTTAATAAATCACTAAAACATAATTATACCAGAAACTAACTACTTTTATATAGTTATAGTTGTGAGTTGTATGACATAAATTGAGTCATGTTGTTGGTACTTGTTACATAGTTCTAAGTTCTAACTATTAATGTTTTATGCTTATGACTGCAACGAGGAAAAATTATGATGAATTTTTTTTTTTTTTTGATCACATGCAAAGTAACTTATGTACATTATTGGTTTATGGTTATTATAGTTTCATTCATCATGGTCATTTTATATATACATTTTTTTATGGGAAAGGAAGTAAAAGCTCTTTACTTTGATTGATGTGTATATAAAAAACAAAATATTAATTTTCAGAAAAACATGATTATGCTATTATAGAATCAGAACATTTTAAAGTGTTTTTCGTAGAAATGAGTAGAGAAGAAAAAAACGTTCGTTACGTGGCAACGCGCTCTTAAGAATCACTGTTTTCCATGTACACTTAAAATAATAATTGATTTATTATTAAAGTACGTAAGACGACAAAGGAACAACAACAACAAAAAAAAAATCTTCTCACGTGTCGATTATATCGATATCGCATAACAATAACAATTTACCTCGTATCAAGATTATATTATGTCGAGAAAGACTCATCAACATGAATATCATCATCGTGTACATACTCGAGTTTAATTTTATCATACACCACGGTAACGACGATGAATATTTGTTCGATATAATTTTTTTTCTTATAAACTCACGTGAAAATGACTTAAAAATTATTAGAACGTGGATGTATAAACGTACGAGTACATACAATAAGTACTCATAAAGTTGTAGACGATTATCCGTGACTGATTTTGTGAATATTACCCAATATTATATACATAATATACAACAACTTTCAATTAACCTCATTACAATAAAAAAAAACTGAAATAATTTTAAATTAAACTACAAACTACTAATAATTGCATTACGATTACAATACAATACAATAAATAAATAAATAAACAAACAAAAAAAAAATAGAAGACGTTTTACAAATACGAAGATGACGGTAATGAAATACATACAGTAAAAAAACAAAATCATTTTCATGTCACGTAATGTTGAAAGTATTCTCCTTTTAATGATCACAACAATATTTACAATCAATGTACATAAAATTAAATTAAATAATTGCTTATTTATTAACTCGTCGTAATTCATAAATAAAAAAAAAATCGTCTTAAAGACGTTGTCTCTTTACCGATTTACAATGTATTAGAGTTATGCATACATATGAGTGTACCTGTATGGAAGACAGTGTACTTGAAACTGTGCTATTAACTGATACTCGTAATTAAGATTTTATATAGTATTACAAGACCTTGACCAAGTAAGAGGAATATAATGATGACGTTAAAGTAGATATTATATGTCATGATATTTAGTTGAAGATGTCATGCAGTGGAATAAATTTAATCGATTTGTATTGAACAAATTTCTAAGCGAGGTTGTTACGGTTGTACGACACTAGGTACTATTATTTTGAACTCTACACTATTTGGTACCTGGAACACTTTTAAATTCTTGGTATCATTTTAACTGAAACATTTCGAAAAGGTTCAATTACCTTATAATGGTCGGTTTGACCCATATACAATATTTAAAATTATTATTGATGTTATGCTCCAACAGATTCGGTAGTGCGCCCTCAAAAAATTTTAGTTGCTTTAGGAATCTTGAATTTGTGTGGGCGCAATTAACGTTAAGATTTTTAGTTTTAAAAAAAAATTCGTTTGGTCATTCCCTCTCTGGCTGTCAAAGTGTCAAAATCTAATAAATTATTAAATATTTGGAAAGAAACATTTAAACATATTATTTAAATATATTAGTAAATTTAAAATTAAGAGATGATAATTTAATAAAAATGGTTTATGGTGTGAAAAAAGTCGCTAGTCATTAATAGACGGCGGCAATGATAATTTCAACACCCCAATAATTTTGCCAAGTTTACTTGACGTTATTTATTATATTATGTAGTCATTACCAAATAAAAAAATAACATTTTAGTTCTTTTTACGGTTATCGTTCTATACAGCTCACGTTTTTTAGAATATAACCTATTCGGAGTTTAAGGGCTAATTTTGATACTTTTAAGCTTATGTAGAGAGTATTAAAACAATTCCTGATTTGATTTTTGTATCAGAAACTTGGATTTATGCACATCAATGTTCTGAGTTTACCATAAATAACCGATCTGGAGGGGTCGGTGTTTTTATACGGAAACATTTTATGAATTTCTCAATACATTCTTGTAATTGGATACCAGCTGATCTTCTGGTTTTCGATAACTAGCAAAACAAAATTGTACATTTCTTTGTATCTATTGAAATTCGATTGTCGAATTGCAATCGATCGAATTTCAATCCATTGAATATCAAATGATTTCTGTAAAGTTGTATGGTTCATTTGTCGAATTTTAATTTATCAAGCTGAATGGATTTCAATCTGTCGAATTAGCCAATCAACAGAAATAAATGACCAATCAATCGATTCGACAACTTATCGAATTTCAATGCTCGAGCCACTTAGCATTCAACCGCCTAGCGCTGGAATGTTACGAAAATAGTCCTCATTCGTCATATTTGGAAAGAAAATTAGAAATTTCTTCAAAAACGGAAGTTTTTATGTTTCACGTAGGGCCCAAAGCGGCTCAGCATAGGAACAAATTGAATATTATTGAATGACAAATAATTCTCAAAACAAGTTTCAACTGCTTTCTCGAAAATTTTGGAAAACACTGGCAAAATAGAAATTGGGCGATAGTTTGCCTCTGATAATTTATTGCCACTTTTATATATAGGTATAACTTTGGCAATTTTGAGACACTCTGGGAATTTCCCCTTCGCAAAACAATCATTAATCAATTTTGAAAGGATGAGAATTTTTATTTCGCACTAACACACTTTTTAAATAACTTTTTAATTTTCTTTTTAATCTTCACTTCATGCTCCTTAAATACTCAAACCAAAACTTTTCGAAATTTCATGATTGTTCCGGTAAGAGCATTTTATAAACATTTAGAACAGTTTTATCATGGAAAATCCCATTTTAGTACAGTAGAACTTTGCGCTATCAATTAACTTATTCTATTCTATCCTAGGTGTCACCGTAACAGTATTTTTGAATTTAAAGTGAGTCGCATTTTAAATGAACGTCAAATGGACATTGAGACTATTAAATTTTAAAATTAAGTTTCTCTGTAAATTTGTAATCTCTTGTTGCTAATTAGCAATAATTTTTGATGCAGAATTGCTACGCATAAAGCTTAATACGTAACTTGTTAATGTAAATCCAATGAAATTTATTCTGTCGAATTATTCAATTTCGCCAATTTTTCGATTATCAGCTTATCGAACTGCAATCGAATGCAGGATCGTTTTATTAATTTTTGGGGCATTAAACCAACGATACTGATCAGAGTTTCATTTAAAATCACAAAAATATTGGAATGGAAGAAAAACAGTCGAAATATTTCGTAAGGCACCTATGGTCTATCAGACGTGTGATATTGCACCTTAAAAGCCGAATGCTTTCAAAAACAGCCGAATAATTTAATAAATACTTACATAACATTATACCAAGCTGAATTTAAACAGGAAATAAAATTTTCCCTCTATACCAAAAATCCACTTGCCACTGAATATTTATTTTTCCCATTAACAAAGTACAGTACATAGTAATTTTCTCGTAATCACTTGTTTTTTGTTAAATATTATTTCTATAATTAAATAATACTTAATAATTTTAATTGAATAATTATAATATCTATACATAAACGGATTTGCTATTAAATATCTAATAACGCGTTTGTTCAAAAGTCGAGGTGATGTTTGATTAATTATTGTTCCGATCGATGGATGGGAGGTTGCACGCTTCAATTATTTATATACCGCTAGTAAAATTTAATTGTTATGAATTTTTTTTTTTATACTCGTAAGTAGATTATAGATTAGTATTTAATAATTATAATGTTCATTAGATTTGTGTGTCTGTGTATAATTGAAGGCGAGCAATTATTCTTCATTTTGTTTCATGCTAAATATATTGTTACAAATTTGTTATATTATTACACCCACTATAAATTTCCTTCCGGTTTAACTTTTGAAATAAATAACAGCAACAAAAAAAGGTGCCCTCCTAAATTCTTGTGTACGTAGTATATAAGCTCGTATACTGGTTATAAATTTATAGTGAACGAATTTGACTTTTCAACTTTTTTTTGTTAAGCATAAATCATATTTATTGACCCATAGATTAATTTTTTATTTTTATAAACGAACCGAATATATATTATTATGTTGCTACATAGTACATATGTGCTGTATAGGAAGAAAATTTAAAATGTCACTGTTTAAAATTGATAACGAAAAGGTCAATCCATAAATATATATCCTTTTCTATACATAAATATCACTTGTATGTATGTATATGTATAAGCACGTATAAAATATTGGTTTCAAGCATATACATACATACGTTTAACGATTAAAATCAAATTTAACCTATTTACCTTCAATTACCCTTTTAAAAAATTTTAACCATCGCCTTATCTTCCTACGCCCCTCTCGCATGGATATAATGTCAATTTTGTGTAAAATATATAAAAATAGAATGAATCCCAATTTGTTTCCGTTTGACTGCGCATTTTAAGCCTAAATAATGTATTTGCACCAGCAAACAAATAAAAAAAAATACAAAAGCTCAACTGTGTATTAAAAAGCTCAATCGTAATAATATGATAAAGTCGCAGCAATGTGCGGTCAAAACGTTACAATTTTAATGTGTTTGTCATACACTAAACTACCGCGTGCTGTATGAATATTTCGATTACAACTATTTTAGGATAACATACATACCAAACTATATTACATAGGGAACACTGTATAATATAAAAAAAGGAATAAAGTGTGGGATAAAATCGTTTGTCTTCTAGATCTAGACATTTTTTTTTGTCGTGTGGGTGTATAATGTGGTGTTGTTGTTTGATTTATTAGAATTTCTGTAACATTTTCATACATAGGGATGTGGTTTGCCACATGCATTGTGATTTTTTGTTTCTATAGTTTTAGTGTTGGGATTGGATTTTTTTTTTTGTAAACTATACGAGAAGCTATAAGGGAACAAAGGACATATTATTGTAATGGAAATTAAAATGTTTCATATATTAAGGATTTTTGGTATGCGGATTATGTCATTGGGATATTTGAAATATTTCTATTAAATTGGGATTTTTTTTTTTTTTGAGACATTTGATCTGGGTGCTTTCTGTTTCATGAACTTAAATTGATGACATTATTTTTGTTAGGCTATTATTGTATGGTTGGTAATATAATTTGTCGAATTTGATGGTAAACATAATTACATAAAATTTTAGAATGATTATTTTTCAACTACATGTGTTGAATTTTATTTTAGAGGAGTAAATCAATAAATATCTCGTTATTTTGAATTTTTAAGTAAAAAAAATTGTCAATTAGATAAATTTGACTACCGTATATTTTAAATTTACAAAAAACATCTTAATAAAAAATATTTTTCTTATCTGCAATGAAACAAGTTCACAAAATCTACATGAAACGTGACTTAGGACAGGTGAGTTCAATATGTACGAGGGGTCTAATAAAAGTTCGCAAAGTTGCTTGGAAAAAAAAAACGAAAAACTTGTTTACCTCAAATTTATTTATTCTTTTTCATTTTGTAATTTTTCGACGAAATTGCCATTTGTTTTTAATCAAATTATTTTTTCGGCTTTATTATAGACAATATATTAGTAGTAATGACATTCACAGTATTTTCGATTTGGCAAATCAGAAAAATACAGAAGCCAATCACTCATAATATATCTACTGGCAAAAGTAGAAATGTCATTAACCCCATATCCTTTACTTTACCACGGAGTCCATACAGATGTATCGACTCTCAAAAATGAGAACCCTCCTTTAGTTCAGTTATTTTGGCAGTTCGGTTTTGTACTGAAAAGTAAGGTCTACATCAGGTAGCTACGACCAAACTATAAAATACAATTCTCGCTTAATGCCTTAAGTTTCAAGCAGAACGTACTAACTTAGCGAATTATATTCACTTAAATCAAAAAAAAAATCGAGAAGAAACCTCATTTGTGTGTGTATTTATGTCCACACGAATGAATAAGAAGTTAGTGAATATAATTCGCTAAGTCAGTGCGTTCTGCTTGATACTTAATGTATTAAGCGAGAATTGTATTTTTGTAGTTTGGTCGTAGTTACCTGATTAGTAGACCTTATGGGACAACCAGCGAATCAATAACAACTTTAAGTAAGAACGTGAGTTACGGAAAGTGCATGTTACCAGCGAACCTTTAAGAACTGTTCACTTAACTTAGAATCTGTCACTTAACAGTGCGAAAATTAACGCACAAATTGAAAGATATGTCAGAATACATCAAAATTTTCACAGCACGCTTTTCCAAAAGATTATATATTTTGCTATTCACATTACAATTTGAATACTGTATTTGTCAGTTTCTACAGATTCGGTGGCCGATATGTCAAATATTCTGTAAGGAAATAATTTCGTCAAATTTTTTTAGGATTCTTACTGATTTGCTGGTTGGTGCTTTTCAGTACGAAACCAAACTAACAACATAATGGAACTCAAGGAGGGTTCTCATTTTTGAGAGTCGATACATTTGTATTGACCCTGGGGTAAGTAAAGGGGGAAGGGGAGGGGGGGGGGGTATGACGATTGGCCTCTGTACTTTTCTGATTTGCTAAATCGAAAATACTGTGAATGTCATTACTACTAATATATTGTCTACAATAAAGCCGAAAAATCAATTTGATTAACAGACAATTTTTTAACTTCTTGTTTTTAATCATTTTTTAAACCATACCACGCCCTTTTAAAATCCTCATCAAAATCGTGTTTTTGGAGAGTTTCAATTTCAACATTGACTTTTTATAATCTCCTCATTTGAGCCGAAGACTCTGCCCTTCAATTTTTATTTTGTGATTCTTGATTTTCATTGGTGTCTGACTGCGCTAGAAAGTGATTTGCTTTTTCGGCAGTGTGAATACTGTGATGTAATAAGTAGCGACGATTGTGTTTGAAAACTTGTGGTAGACAAGTGGCTGTATACCAAATTGCAGTTACCGTTTTACCAGCTTGTATGCTATTCCAAGCAGTCATTAATTTCGACCTGATGAAGTAAATCGGCATCATCACTTTTATTGTCGTGCTTTAGTTGGGTGGATTTGCACGTAGAACCAGGATTCATTGCCTGTTACAATTTTATTAAAACAGCTAGAATATAATAAATTATAAATTTTTCTAGGAGAGAAAAACTTGCAACGTTTGTGGAACCCACATCGCGCAGGTTTCTTCGTGTAGTTCATCACCTATCATTTCCTGAATCATTCTTGGATTTTCTTCAATTTGTGCCTACACGAGGGCCACATTTGTGCCGTCAGTCGAACAATTCGGGCGAGCTTCACAAGGTTCGTCCTCTACAGAATAAGAGACAGTCTGGATTTTTGACGTAGACGGATGATATTTTACCTAAATTTTGTTTTTGTAATTATAGGACAAGTTTTGAGAAAAAGCGACAGTGCTTGATTGAATTTTTATTCTCAAGTCACTTCCTAGATGGTTAACCAATAAAATTGCAGTTTGTCCCTATTTTCCTCTCGTTACTTAAATCGATGCCCTCCTAGCTGTACATTTACGAAAATGATCTCTCACTTAACACTGAAGAGTCTTTCCCTCAATGTCATTGAATTTCGATTTGGATCTCAACTGATTTCTGTGAGGTTTGGGTTCCAAGCAGAATGTTTTTTGTTGTTTCTTGTTTATTTTTTCATTAGATTTGATCAGCCGTTTTGGGAGTTGCCTTTTCTCTCGGGCTTCAAAAAATTCCCAAAATATGAACAGTCATACGAATAACGGAATTAATTTTAGGGGAATCTAAACATCATTGCGACGCTTGAATTCGCTGTAAAGTTATGTGACCACATCCTCTGCTGTGACCCATTCTAAAACCGCGCTGTTAGCTTCGAAGGTTTTTGCGTGTCAAGTAATGTTATCATATTTTCGTCTGCACATGTATTTTTCGCTTTCATGTCTGTTAACGGATTTAGTAAAAAGGAGTAAAACATTTAAATATACCGCAAATAGATTTGGATGCACTAAAACCAACATTAATCTACACACCCATCTGGGAACGCCAAGTTGCAGCATTTTATTTTCGATGCTAGTTCGAAGAATTCATTGAATGTCCTACAGAAGCAGGTCGTTTTACTCATTGGAATCTGCTGCTCGTTTTCCCAACCAAAAATGCCTAATGGAAAATAATGTTTGCCTTAATGGTGGATGAACCTCCGCTGATGATGTAACACTCAAAATCTGCAAATAGGAAATGATGGTGTAATCATCTTGAACATAGAATGCTTGAGGGATAAATTAATTCATCATCCGACTATTGAGCCTTAGACACATTTTTAAAAATTAACTTTGAAATTTGTTTGGCAGAGTCTCGATGACCACCACGCTCAGGTAGATTAATTGTCTACCTTCTATAAAATATATAAAACTTTTAATAGCTAAGGAAAACAAAAATCTATGTGAAAATAACCCTAAACGTTGCCGACATTTCAAAAAGGCAGTCGATTCATTAAAGATTAAAGATGTAAACGTTTTCAAAATTTCACCTTATCCATCTTTAGCTGTCTTAACGGTAGGTGTAAAAGCTTTGAACGTAGTTGTTGTTTAACTAAATTTGTCATGGGAATAGCAAGTCGCCCTCCACGTTGATCGCCGGGAAGATCTCCTTTGATTAAGTAACTTCCAACTGAGCCCTTTACACAACCCAAAATAAATGAACGCAACTAAAGCTAAACGCTAAAAATCCCTACCCTGTCCCAAATTGTGGAAAATTTATTCTACCTTTTTATTACGCGGGAACAACGGGTGACTATAACATTGACATGGTATAAAAAATTAGTCATCGTGAATCGAATCATGATAATGCCACTTTTAGATAACTACCTGGATTTGGGTGAATTAATATTACAGGAAGGTTACCATAGAAACAAATTGGCGACAAAAATGCCAAACCAGCCAAGCCGTTCTAGAGATTCTGTGGGTACAGGCATTCAAACGGACGAACAAACTTTTGTGGTTGCTTTTACACTCTCTCAAAACAGCAAGAGCTAAAACATAAAATTCTCATGTTGCTTTTCCACACATACAACTTTCGAGAATTGTGAGAGGAATTGTTGGTACTAATCCCTTTAAGATTCACATTGACAATTTTGCGTTTGATCGTAGTATTATGTAAATGGATGCAACATCTGGTATAACGCCCTTATTCACAACAATACTTGCTTTTAACCAAATTGCCTTCCGAAAGTTTAATTTTGATGTTCTTATTGGTTTCACAATTTTAACGACCGCCTCGTCCTGCAGCTTTGCTGCAGTCTTGGCTATCTCAGTCGAAAGTTATCGACCGATATATGTCAGCTGAAGCATATTTTACATAAAATGAAAAGTTAATAAAACAACCTATAAACTGGTATTTCCATGAAGAGACTTTACGGCTGGAAGCTGGAAGTGATTTATAGGTTCATTTTGGTTTGTCACTGCTTACCATAGGAATTATACGTTAAGTTTATTGAGAAGGCCTAAATATAAAATTTAAAACATTAAATCCAACCCTTAAAGCGTCATGTCTGGAGAGTGGTTCAATAGGAGCGCTTAGCTAATAGTTATCCCATAAAGCTTTGAAAGTGTAAATCTTTCAATCAAACGAATTTTCCCGGCTCCTCGCATAAAAATTGACCTGATAATTTTTCGAATTACAAATGGTGGCTAGGCACACTACTTGAAATACTTTCCAGACAAGACAGTTTGAATATTGAATTTATACAAATTTTCAAATTTTCTATGCTCCTTTCATGCAAACAAATCTTTCTGTGTTCCCCACATGAAACTTATCCTGATAATTTTTCTAGAGATAACTGTTGGCGAGGCACACTAATTGGTATACTTTAAAGACATGATACTTTAAAGGTTAAAGTTATACCAATTTTTAAATTATATAAGGGCCTTTCAATCAAATGAATTTTCTCGGGCTTCCCACATGAAACTTGACCTGGTAATTTTTCTATGGCGAACTACTAGCTCGACAAATTACTGAGCCACTTTCCAGACCTGACAGTTTAAAAGTTGAATTTATAAAAATTTTTAAATTTCATAAAATGCCCCTCTCATGAAACTTAAATTGTAATCCCTACCGTTAGCAATAACAAACCAAAATGAACTTGTATTTAGCCATACAATCACTATATTTTGACAATTTTTCATTTTATACGAATAATGTTTTGGCTAAAACATATCGGCTAAGATAGCCAAAAAACTATAAGCATTACACAACTTTCGGTTAACTTTAACATGGTATCACCACTTCCGCTTTCTTCTGCAGTATTCCATAGTAATTCTCGGTGAGGTATTTGATGTTTTGATCTTCTCCCTCAACTTCTAGTATGTATGTTCTATGTAGCTGATCAATTTTAACCGTTAACCAGATAAAACTACAGTGTGAAACGGAACAAGAATAACACGTCGCACTGTATAAAACTAGCATAATAATAATTTGTTTGGATAAGATTGCGAGAACCTGTCTATAATTATAAAAAAAATATTTCTGTTCTAATTTTAAAATTAAATCTTACTTTTACAAATACATTTGAATACATTTTCCATTGTGGAACTTCACTATTTTTGTCGTGTGCCATTTTACGGAGGACACCGCTGCTCGACTTATTCCATCCTAATTGATATCGGAATCTGCGTCTGTTACATTAAGGCGTGAGGTGTTGATTTCGATCTGCAACATTTGTCTCCAGCTATGGTCGCCCTCAGTGTCTTTGCAATTTGACAATCCTGGGTCGTGGCAAGAAGAAATTTCTCACTTAATCCACTGGAAGAGTAACATTACATTAAAAAAAAATAAAAATTGGATGATGGTGAATCAGTTTGATATTTTCTTTTTGGGTTGTATTAATAAGTAACTGTGTTACTGTGTACTGTATGTACTTAGTTGTTATATTCTTCAAACGCATTTACCATATACCAATCTTATGATAATCATTATAAAGAACTTCAAAGGTCACATAACATATTTTCTCGTAAAATTTCGTTGAACTTGTGTTTGGAACCCGTCGAAATTTGCTTTGCAAACTTATTGAGGGCGAATTACATCGGTAAAAGTTTTTTCTAAATTCCATTTAAGACAACATCAAACAAACAATTCGACCTCGGTAATGCTAAATGTACTACTTCCGTATATACATTCACACATAATTGTTACCAATGCTTATACTCGTATACCTTCCATACACACAAAAACAAACGAAAATTGGAAAACCACAGTTCAAAAGTAAAAAAAAAACTTTCTCTTCTCCCTGACTCGATTGGTGTGGTTTTTCAACAATTTTCGTTTTTTTATTTTATTTAATTTCAAAGTATTTTATTTAATTTTCACATAAAAAGTTAGAAAAATTTTAACTTCTTGATTAAAACAACAAATTTTTTTATTTTTCATATTGTTTTGTTTCTTTACAGGTAAGTTCACATATTGGTAAACATGCTTACAATAAAAACAAAAAAAAAAAAAAAGAAGGAGAGGAACGCACACCGTACGATAGAAAAAAGACTTTGTGATGTAAGGTTTTTCCGATTTGGTTTTTGTTGTGTTTTGTGATGATGATTGGGTTCGCTTCGGGTGTGCGCACAGAAGAGAAAAATGAGACATACGTATAAAACATGTGAGTTCAAGAAATTAATTAAAATCATATTTTTTTAATTAAAAAATCACGTTTCACAAAATTTAGTTATAAATTTAATAAAAATTGACATTTTTATGTTTTATCCAGATTTTTTTTTTTTTTTTGCTTTTTTGTATTTTAAGCACCGTAAATCATCACACAACTTTTCAACAATTTTTGTTGTACTTTTCTGTGTGATTGATGGCGAGGACATAAAAGTTTTTAATTAAATGTAATGTTTCTGTTTTTTTTTGTTGCTGTCGCATTAAATAAATGTTTATTGTGGTTTTGTCTCTTTGTATTGTGGTGATTGTTGTTAAATTTGTATTTTGCTTCATACAATCCTACAGATTTTTTTGGTTTGTTCAACTGAGCGGCATCCAAACATTTCCTAATTGTCTAGCTGCAGTTTTACGCTGTAACGGCCAAAAACCCTAATTTCTGAGTTTGCTTTTCAGAAATTTCAATTTGTTACAAATAGCCGGTTCTAAAACCCTACACTTTGAAAGTATTCGAAACAACGTGAAAATATTTCAGTCTTATTTGAAATTAATCTGAATTAGTTCAGGTGATTGTAGAGCAAATTTTGAATAGAAAATGTGTTACTAGAACTTATTGTAAGTTAGAAAGCCTTTTAAATCATTAATTGGCATTAGGGAACAATTTTGATCCTCTTTTGATCCTCGACCAGTGAGGTTGGATCTGTCGATAACGCGCTGTTGAGATGCAATAATAATTCTCCTGGGACCTCCAGCGGTTGTCCGTAGACAAGATCAGCAGAAGCGCATCCGAGATCAGTCTTGATCGAAATTCTTATACCAAAGAGAATAAATGGGAACTCATCACTCCAAATAAGGGTATTCGATCCAGCATAAAGAGAAGCTTTTAAATAACGTTGTAGTTGCTCTACCATGCTATTTGCCTAATGGTGATATGTCGTCGTTCGTATTCTATGAGAACCTAACAGTTTTGTAAATTCTTTGAATAGTCCGTCTTCTGGCCATCGAGTGAATCGATCTATTATTGTTAGTATCTAGAAATTTCTATTAGACGAGGGTAATGGTCCGACGAGATCGATATGTATTTGTTCGAACCTGCTAGAAGGAATATAAAAACGTCCCTGTTCCGAACGTCTATGTCGGTTGACCTTTGACTTCTGGCAAGGAACGCAAGTCTTGGATCAATACTCCGTATCAACATTCACACTAGCCCAGAAATATTTTAACGCAATTAATTTACGTGTTGCACGTATTTCTTGATGAGATAGGTTGTGAAGCTATTCAAATCTAGTATGCCGAATTTCTTTTGGGATGTATGGATGTTTGATACCGATTGAAGTTTCGCGCCAAATTGAGAGCTTCGATGCAAAATCCGTAAACAATTCCAGCTTGCGTTTTGAACTAGAGGACTTTGTACAGTTCCTGACTAGTGCTTTTCGACGGAACTAGTCAGTAACTTGGAGAGAAATTAATTTGTTCATATCCAAACCTGTATGGCAAATAGCTGCTACTAGGATTTTTTCCGACCGTGACAAAATATCTGCCACAACGTTGCTTTCACCTTTAACATAACTTATATCCATAGTAAATTATGAAATACAGTCGAGTCGGCGACTCTGACGTGGACTATCTTCCGACTTGAATGCGATTGCAGTAGTCAGAGGCTTGTGATCGGTATTAATGTGAAATATTCTACTTTCGATAAAACACCGGAAGTTCTTGATAGAACAGTAAATGGTCAATAGTTCTCTGTCGAAATCGGTATATTTTTGGTCAGGAGGGGACAACTTTTTGGAAAAGAAAGCTAAAGCAGCGCTGGAAGGACTCTGTCTACATAAGCTCAGTTGTAACATATGTTCAAACTCGTTTTTGGCTATCTTATGTTTTTCCAAATCTAATCTCGGTCTTGAAAAAGGTAAGAGACCCTCGGTGACGATTATGTACACTACGTTATGTTTCGCGGGGAGACCATAACGAACCTCTAATCGGAGTATCATATCAGTTGGAATGTTAGCATATACTGTGTTTACTGACAAAACCGTAATTGTATCCACAAGACGTTTGTGCTTGAGGTCTACGACCAATCCAAATTTAGCCAAAAAATCAGCACGAATTATTGGTCTTGTTGCTGATGCGGACAAAAGGATGCCGAAAGTCGCGAGGCAAGCCTATATTTACGTCTAATAGACATTTGCCAAAAGTGATTATGTTAGTGCCGTTAGCTACCACCAAGGGACTCTCCGGATCGTTTACAAGATTACTAAAATATGTTTTTAGTACGACGGAAACATCTGCACCTGTTTCGATGAAAAAATTAAGTTTTGTTATGAAACATTTAATATTTAAGCGTCCCATCGGTTGTCGCATTGAACTTGGGACAATTTAGTTTTCCTTTTGAAAATTGGAATTTGAGGTAGGTTTTTGTCCAAAAGAACAACCTCATATTTTTGGCGTTATCTTTAAATTTGCGGTGGTACCAGCATAGCTAATAACCACTGCATCGACGTGAATTGCTGCGAGATTGCGTTTGGTTTCTTGAACTCGACCGTTATCTTGAGCGATTCCGACTACTAAATTCAAGTTTAGATTTTACATTAAGTTGTTCGATGGATCTCTGAAGACTCGCTAGTGAAATTTCTGATCGATTAGAATCAGATTTAGGTGCGCTTAATAATTTAGGTTCCATAGTGTTACAAACGTAATTGGCACGATTAATTTAATATGCCATTTTTGAAAAACCCTATAAGCCCTCTAAAGTGCTACCACTCAACATACTGAACTAGTCGGGTCCATTCTATGAGAAAACCAGGGCTGTAAGGAAAACCCCAATATATAGGGAAGTTAAAAGGGCTAGAAATCTTGCGACATTATAAGCAAAAAGGAAGCGTGAAAGTAAAATTAAAGGTGGGACGTAAGTAATTCTAAATTCGACAAATAGCAGCTGTAATTTTTGGTCTTTTTTATTTATTTGGCATTTCACCAAATTTTTTGGAACAGGAACTGAATCGAAACATTAAATCATAATTAGCCGGAACATTGCAAACTTCAATCCAAATTCTAACCAATTTAATGGTTAGAATTTGGATTGAACCTACTCCCTAATCTCATACGATAATTATTAGAGTTGCGAAAGCTTAAATTTGTACTGATATGAAACTGAATGAGAAACTAAATGTGAACTTCTTATTTCGTCTCCCCGACTAATGCAGCATTTTTTAGGCTGAATTAATTGCGATAATGGAGGTCTTGGATTGGTTGAGGTATCTGTAAGGGATATTCGCATTTTTACGGACAGTCAGGCCGCTATTAAAACGCTACGAGGTTTTTTCCTTACGTCGAATGTAGCCCAGAGCCGTCGCTCATATATTAACGAGATAAATCAATTCAACATCCACCTAACGTGGGTGCCAGGGCACTTCAGTTTTGCAGAGAATAAAAAGGCAGATGAGCTCGCTGGGGAGGGTACAAATTGCCTCACTTTACCAAGTAACGTAAATGATGAAATTTCGCTCTCTACATGCAAACCCTTACTTCAGGAAGAAGCTAGGAGAGTAGCGAACTATAGATGGTCCAATGGTACCCTGTGTGTCATAACTAGATCAGGCAAGTAATGGACAGCGGTTAACCCTTCAGCGTCGCCATATTTGTATGGACATTTTTAGGAGCTCCTCTCCTTAGCAACCTGCCGGATCTCAATGAGATGTACCTCAGTTGCATTCAACGCTTCGTTTTAAGCACTAGATGATTCAATGAGTAGAGTTGAGAAAATGTTTATCTGGTATGGCTACGGACCATTTTTGTATCTACATCTGTCCTTAGGACAGCTACCCTAACCTAACCTAAGGTCGAATTAGCAGATCTTGCAAAAATTGTTTTAACCGTTGAACGTAAATCATTAGCATTGAAGTTTGCCTGACTTACAAATGTACATCATTTTGTAAGTTCTTCAGATGGTTTAATTAATTTAATTTTTTAATAAACCATTTTTTCCCAGCACTAAACTGGAACGAAAAATATTTTCTCTAATTGGAGCAGAAAATCGGAATAAAAGAAATTTTGAAACTGAATCCAAAACCGAAACGATAAAAAATATCGGTTGATGCTTTGCTTTCGACAAACATAAACTATTTTTTGACTCATTCGCAGTAGATTGTATTAAAACAGGATAGGTTAGCAAAATAATAGATTGAAGCTTTCATGAATAGTCGAATGTCTCTAGATGTAGTTCTGTTTAAAGGACTCACACAAGCATCCGTGTTTTCTACAATTTTTTTTATTTATAAAACGATATTTTAAACTCAACTTTCAATCTAATTAGTTCCTAAATTCGTCGGATTAATTCCTAGATGCTTTTTGGCTATGTACCAAGATTTCTACTCATTAAATTCGTCCATCGGCATGAAAAAAAAATTGTTGAACTCAATGCTACAATTCGACTCAGGGTGCTTACCTCGAATACGATGCACGCGTTCACAATATACGCATGAGAAAATCCAAATTTATGTGGTGGAATTAGTTGTCGGTCCTCAATTATTGGTTTAAGGCTCTTTAGTAATAATTTTTCAAAGAGTTTTGGCATAACTGGCAGCAAAGAAATTGACCTGTATGATTTTTTATCGTTAGGTGGTTTATCAGGCTTTGGTATCGTGATTACTTGTGCTACTTTCCATTGATGCAGAAGATATTTTAATCGAGGAGTCGCATTGATTATGTGTAGTATCTTGCGAAATCCTTGTCATACCCTAGGGCTTTTTTAACATTCATGTTACTTTTCACATCTTCTTTTAATTCTTTGAGAGTTACTGGCCTTATGTCAAACTCATCCAGCTTGTGAATTGACTTGCACTTGAATTTTAGATCTTTTGAGTCTCTTGGTCGCCTTCCACAGTGAGTAATCAGAATTTTTTTCATCAGTTAGTCTAAATAGATATCTGTATAAGACTTGATGAGCAAAAATCTCGTAGGAAGTTTTATACGCTCAGTTTAGCTTAGTTTCTCGTTCCTGATATGGCTGCTCACGATAATTTAGTTCAAAAGATCAGTTTACAATACAACCGATTTAATTTTTATTTAATTTTTCTTCAAATACAATTTTTATTAGATGTTGACGCCGCTGTGTTTTCGAAGGTAAGGGAATGGACAACTTTTTTAATTTTAATATTTGCTCGAACACAAAGCTTTTTCATTTGTGAATCAAATGCCACGAGATGTCGTGTCGAGCTCAAATTCAAAGACAAATTTATCGTTTAAGTATCAGAATTCGACTACGATTGTCAAAATGAGTTGCGCAAGACGTCAACAAATAGCAATAATCAAATCTAAGATTGGTTAACATTTTTTTACTCTATTAACGATTTAATGTTGATTGATTCATTTTTAACTTCTTTAAGAAGGGATTTGAGACTGTTACATAACTTGTTAAGAATTGTTTTGTTCTCCCGTGTTCGATTAATTTGCCAGGTTTTACGAGCCCGACGTTTGTATCTTACCATCTCCCTAACTTCCATTGGATAGGATATTTTAGGTGTCTTCTATTTTGTAAAATGGAGAACGCAGCATAGTGCCAATGAAGCATAGTGAATTGCTTCATTGAGTTGTTCCAATTCGTTTTCCAACTATTGAGAATTTCTTATCAGTATCTGGAGATTGATTTTTTCCTCCATTAATTCACGAAAAAGTTCCCAGTTTGTTTTTGAATTTGTTAATCTGAGTGCACTTTCCTTTTGTATCACCATTTCACTGACTGTCATCCGATACTAGAGAATTGCTGCTTTCAATGTGATCAATATAGTTCTGAGATATACCTCTTGATTTGATGTTTGAATCCTTCGAATATCTTGATTTTGCGTTTGATTTCGTGTTTTATCTCTTAATTTTTGTAGTTGTTTAGGAGCCTCAAGCCTCGACAATTGGCCGGATGTTGGCCCTTACAATTTATACACTTAGCTGGCACATCCCTCTCTAAGGTACATGCCCTCGTAATATATTTACCTGAGCATTTTATACATCTCGGATCCCAGCTGCAATATCTTTGAGAGTGATTAAATCCTTGGCATTTCTTGCATTGGGGTATGCGTGTAGTGGTTGTAGTGGACAGGGTCAGTATTTTACACCTTTTATTTTGTAAGTCTTCCATTATTTCTGTTCTTGAGCAAGTGTGATGCAATCTTCTTGCCATAACTTTTATAGGTCGAGCCTGTTTATCCTCATAGGTAAACCAGTGATACTTTTAGCATTCAGCTTCATAGGTTGGGTTCTATACAGGAATCTGAGTCCGGTGTATTAATTTTCCAAACATCGTTGTTTAGCGCTGTTATTCTTTGTGAGTAATCGACCGTAACTGGTTACACCCACAATATTTATTGGTGGGGGTGGTTTTTCTTTCGGTTGCACCAGCTTTGATGCAATGTTCTTGGTAGATTTGCTACCTTTTCGTTGATTGACCTCGGGTTGGACAACTTGCGGTTCGGTACTTGTAGTTCCACTACCATTTCGTTGTTCAACCTCAGGTGACGATTCAGCTTTTTTTTCTTACCATTCCTGGACTGTTTTTTCTTCTTTAGGATACAGATCGACTCTCTTTTTAATTCATCCTCATCCGTGAAATAGTTAATTTTTTTTGGTTCAATACTCTCTAATTCGCTATGTTCTTTAGAAGTTCATTTACTCGCTTTAGATACTCAATTTCTTCGCTTAGCTTGGTAAATGATTGCTCAATTTTCTGTAGCCTCCCCGAGAGATCCATATTTTCCTTTTCTAGGTCAATAGCTCTTTCACTGGATGGAGCTGCTCGCAATGTAAAATTTTTGCTGGCATTACTTCTGTCATGCAACAAAGAAGATGGATTGTCCAGTCGGCTGACTCGGGTAATAAATTTCTCTGATTTGTTCTTTGCATAAAGTTTTGTTGGTGATCTCGACATTATGGAACTTCTTACGAATGGGCTTTCAGAGTTCATCACCTCTGAAGTATTGCGATCACTGGATGTCGACGACTGGGAGCCCATTTACTCACCCCTCAAAGTCGCCGGCACTGGGTACCCGTTTCCCTGCGTCGTAATGTTTTCTCGGTTAGAGTGCTCCATAGTGGTTATTATATTCAGGGAACCATCGTTAGCTAGTTTTGGTCTGCGAATAATATTTTATTACCCATCTACCCGCCGACCAGTCGGTTAAAGTTTCCCCTATCCACCACCTGGGGACGCGCCCGATGGGAGTCGAGCAACTCCGCATTCCAATGTACATGATTATAATATTCAAGACTAACTGTTCCACCAAAAAATTATACTGGTCTTGAGAAAAGCCACTTACTTACCTTCTAGAATTTACAGAAAATTATTAACATTTTTAACCCAAATTATTTAAAGACTGCTTCCTGCAATGAAAAAGTCGTTTTCGTAAGAATAGAGTAAATCTGTCTTTTAATGCGAGTAAGTTTGCTAATCACACTAATCACAAGAATAGTAAGACTAAGCTTTGGTCTGGTATGGGGTCTTTCATAAAGTCCTCCTAGAGAATATAAATCTTGGAATATTATTTAGCGAAATAACCTTGAAATATTCTACCAATTCTCTTCATTATAAATTAGTTTGTTAATTCGAAATATAGTTTTAAGTGTTCTAGAATTTTCCAATTAAATTCACAATAATTGTGGTTCGTTATCTATCTCCCAAAAATACATAATAATACAAATTAAAATATGCACACAGCAAACTATCACCAACTTAATAATACAATTTCATACAACAATTAATGAAATTAACACAATAGAAAACATCATAACGTATAGAATAGATCCAAACAAGAATAAGAACATCAGGAAAGACTATCATGTACTATCGTTGCTGGCAAAACGACAAAACTACAGCAAACTTTTTTACTTTTTTTTATAAATTTCGTTATCAAACTTTTCGGTTTTTTTTTATTGTTTTTAATTTCTCAAAACTATGATAATTTTATTAAAAAATATTAAAAGTTTATTTTTTATAACTAACAGAAAAAGTTCCAATTTTCTTCTATTGTTTGCCATGATTGGTATAACATTGGCAAAGACAAGCGATTCTACATATTAAACACAAAAGTATTGTTCGCTTGTTACATTTTCGTCTGACAATTAAAAAAAAATCGCTTGAATAAAGAAAATGTTAGAGTTTCAAAGTTATTTTGCTGAAATAAGTTTGAGGAGGTAAAACCGAAAAATTAGTGGAAAGAACGTTGGTTAATATTAACAGAGTAACACAATTTGATCGATTGGAAGTCGACCTAAATAAACCTAGAATAGTTGTAAAGAGAATACCGGTTGATATTTTATATTAAATTTTCATTTTATGAACTACATAAAATAACAATAAAGGGATATAAATAAAAGGGTTTGGATTTTTTATTTTGTGTCTTGAGGAATATAAACCGAAAATGGTATAATTGGTTGTTTCAGTATTAAAATTTAATTTTATATCAAACCAATTAAGCAAATCATATTTCTATTTAGACTTTTACCCTAAAGCTGGTCAAAGCTTTCATTAAATTAAATGTTATTTCTTTTTAAAATTAATTTGTAAGGTTAACCCTCAATGGTTTGAAAATTTCAATAATATCGAATAAAATATTCGAGAAACTCGAAAATTCTATTGACGCTATATCACTGTCCTTGTCCTTGCTAAATAAAACATCAGCCGCTATTAATAATAACGTGGAAAGTTTGTTGAAACCAATACCAGTGGTCGTCTGCAAAATTAAAAAAAAAAAAAAAAAAAAAATCAATCTAATACGGAATCAGCTTTACCAATCCATATAAGATCTAAGAGAAATGATAGTAATACAATAACAACGGCTACAAGTGCTCAAATGTTAGGCAATAATACAGAATCGCCTAAAATTAAACTCTACTCTGAGTACTGTAGAGCCACTACGGTGGATTTTTATTTCTCGACTATGCAAGGACGTTACTGAAAAAATAAATTTGTAGTCGACAAACCTGTAATGATGATCGTGATTATGTATCATTTAAAATCAGCATTCCTTTAAGCAAATTTGACCAAATGCTGGATACATCTTTGATTAAACAATTTTTAAATTCACGTCGGAAATTAATGAATAATAATTTTTTAGTCCCGCGTTCAGCGCTAAAGGAGTGAATTTGGAATCTAAAGACTTTAGCACAATTTATTATCAAAATGTTGGTTGTATGTGCTCTAAATCATCGCTATTTTCTAAATTTTCATCATCGTCTTGTTTTCATATTTGCGTATTATGTGACACTTGGTTTCATTCAGGAGTTCTAAGTTTCGAATTCTTTACGGATAATTATGTAGTACACAAATGGGACCGACCAACTCTAACTATACCTTTACAACTTTAAATTGGGACTAAACAACTTCAAATTGAGACTAAACAATTTCAGATTGGAACTAAACAATTTAAAATTATGGGACTAAACAATTTCAAATTGAGACTAAACAATTTCAAATTGGACCTAAACAACTTCAAATTGGGGCTAAACAACTTGAAATTGGGACTAAACAATTTCAAATTGGGACCAAACAATTTCAAATTGGGACTAAACAGTTTCAAATTTGGACTGAACTACTTCAAATTGGGATTGAACAATTTCAAATTGGGACTAAACAATTTCAAAATTGGACTAAAAAGTTTCAAATTGGGACTAAACAATTTCAAATTGGGACTAAACAATTTCAAAATGGGACTACACAACTTCAAATTGGGACTAGACAATTTCAAAATTGTACTAAACGGTTTCAAATTGGGACTAAACAATTTCAAATTGGGACTAAACAATTTCAAAATGGACTAAACAATTTCAAATTGAGACTAAATAATTTCAAATTGAGACTAAACAATTTCAAATTGGGACTAAACAATTTCAAAATGGACTAAACAATTTCAAATTGAGACTAAATAATTTCAAATTGAGACTAAACAATTTCAAATTGGGACTAAACAATTTCAAAATGGGACTACACAACTTCAAATTGGGACTAAACAATTTCAAAATTGGACTAAACAGTTTCAAATTGGGACTAAACAATTTCAAATTTGGACTAAACAACTGCAAATTGGGTCTAAACAACTTGAAATTGGGACTAAACAATTTCAAATTGGGATTAAACAACTTCAAATTGGGACTAAACAACTTCAAATTGAGACTAAACAATTTCAAATTGGTACTAAACAATTTCAAAATGGGACTACACAACTTCAAATTGGGACTAGACAATTTCAAAATTGTACTAAACGGTTTCAAATTGGGACTAAACAATTTCAAATTGGGACTAAACAATTTCAAAATGGACTAAACAATTTCAAATTGAGACTAAATAATTTCAAATTGAGACTAAACAATTTCAAATTGGGACTAAACAATTTCAAAATGGACTAAACAATTTCAAATTGAGACTAAATAATTTCAAATTGAGACTAAACAATTTCAAATTGGGACTAAACAATTTCAAAATGGGACTACACAACTTCAAATTGGGACTAAACAATTTCAAAATTGGACTAAACAGTTTCAAATTGGGACTAAACAATTTCAAATTTGGACTAAACAACTGCAAATTGGGGCTAAACAACTTGAAATTGGGACTAAACAATCTCGAATTGGAACTAAACAATTTCAAATTGGGACTAAACAACTTCAAATTGGGACTAAACAGTTTCAAAGTGAGGCTAAACAATCTCGAATTGGAACTAAACAACTTCAAATTGGGGCTAAACAACTTGAAATTGGAACAAAACAATTTCAAAATTGTCCTTTGGTCGTGGGCAATTACTTATCAATTGTAAACATTACCTTTAATTTAAATGTATGATTTCTTAGCTTGATCCTAAGGCGTCATGCGCCATGTATAATATGAATTTCCATATATATTCCAATGTACATGCTGAATTTTATGAAAATCGGATAAGAAATGGCCACGTTCCTTCCTAATCTATATATGAATCGAGTGAAATCATAGGTTCGCGATGCGGCTTGCCTAGCCACCGGATGGCGTCATTATGCTAATATTATGCATGAGGCATGAAGCCTAATGACCAACCTAAGAAATCATACATTTAAATTAAAGGTAATGTTTACAGTTGATGAGTAATTGCCCACGACCAAAGGTAAATTTTGAAATTATTTAGTTCCAATTTGGAGTTGTTTAGTCTCAATTTGAAATTGTTTAGTCTCACTTTGAAATTGCTTGCCCAATTTGAAGTTGTTTAGGTATAGTGCTAAATCTAGTGGTGGTGGTGTGCTGGTGTCTGTGCATAACTCAATTTTGAACAGTAAAGTAATATCTCTGAATTGGAACATTGGATTTGTTGCTTTGAAGTTGTCATCGATTGTTAAATCATTATATTTATATGTGGCGTACATTCTACCTCATAGTGCTGCCGAGATTTATAATTTACACTGTGACAACATTCACCGTTTTGTTTCGGATTATAATATGAATGAAATAGTTTTTGTTTTAGGAGATTTCAATACTCCTGGCATAATATGGTGCACCGATGAATATAATCCGTATCACGTCTTCCCGACCAATATTTTTAATGGTGATGAACACATGTTTATTACTCTATGTCATTGTAAATGATCCTAATTATTGTTCGATTACAAAGTCAATAATGACATTTGTTCCTTAGAGATTACACCATTATGGATTGGAAATTATTTTGACTGTTTGGAGATATTTTGTAAATTCAATAATCATAAAAACCTACGATGAATTATAACATTAAAAGTGCGGGTATGGATTGCATGTGTTTTTTTCAAAATCTGGACTGGAATGAAATTTGTAATCATAAATGGAGCGATGTTGATGCTTTAGTTCACGAAATGTACTGTGTTCTATTTAAGGCTTTTGATAAATTTGTGCCTAAAAATTATAATCGGATAAATAACTATCCATTGTGGTTTAATAATAACTTGATCAATTTAAGAAATAGGAAGAATAAAGCTCACAAGCTTGCTAAGTGAAATAGTGTTAATATACTTTATATTAATTCATTCCGGCAGTTATGCCAAGATTTTGATAATCAGCATCGGCTCACTTACAGAAGGTATATCTCAAATCTTGAAAATAATTTGACGTTGGATCCTAAGATGTTTTGGATATTCGTTGATGCTAAACAGAAATGTTTCGAGTATCCTCAGATGATATCTCTGAATGATGCTACTGCTAACAATGTCAACGATATATGTAAACTATTTGCGGATTTTTTCCAAGCTACATCTCACTCGGGACAATAACATCAAAATCTAAGAGGATTGCCATTTATTTCTGACACTGATGTAATTGATGGTACCTATATCCAAAATGAAATATGGATGTCGTTTTGATAATTTACCCACAAGTATTCTTTAAGGTCTCAGTAAGTCATTATTATTGCCTTTATCTTTGGTTTTCAATGCTTCTCTGAAGAGTGCCATTGAAGTAAATCATTATCCCAATCTTCAAATCTGGTAAACGTTAAGACATCAAAAATTATCGGGGATATCCATACATACCTAAATTATTTCAACTGATTATAAATAATTATCTGTATTTTAATGTGAAATCTTCATTAGTAATTCAATAACATGAATTCAAGTCTAATAGTTTACTGGGCTTCGTTCGTCGTGGCACAAAGGATTTTCATAATCCACTTTCCGTTAAAAGTTTGTACTGTTCTCTTTGGAGTACGCGTCGATTATTTAATTGAACGAGTACAAAATCAATTAATTCTATACTTGATGTGAAAGAAATTTACCGTCTTATGCCAAACGCTGTAAAATTGTAAAGTTGAAATCACTGAAGGACAGGCGTATTGTTGCGGCTTCTATGTTGATCGATGATGTTTTAAATGGTGCAGTTGATTACACTGAATTTCCTGCCAATATTGATATTCATGTGCCCTGTAAACCAGTTTGGCTATGTGTCGGCAATTTAATGCTAATTATAATGAGTTCGATTTCAATTTATCCAAATGTTTATTTAAAAACCAAATTAAATCTAAATTATAGCTATTTTGATGTCCATGTTATTATCAAAGTGTATGTCTGATCTATCTCCACTTTCAAGTTTTTATTTTGGCCTCACAGCATTTTGAAGCCTGAAGCCTTCGAGTTACTTGCTGAGTATTATTTTTGCCTATAGGTGGTTTTTGAACGGACAGTTACATTCCAGCGTTTACGCAACTTGCTAAATGTACGCTGTATGTTCTATACTGCTTGTTCTTCCCACTAAAATATTGTCAAGAATTCTTTGACAAATTCCATTTGTTGTTATTGCTCTTATATTGTAGCTCAGTACTTCCTGTTTATGTCTTAGTGGCCATATATTGCATACGCAAAGTTTTTAAACCAAAAATTCAATGAATCAGATTTTACTGATCAGATTGACGGTGTAACTTTCGACTACCATGATTTAAACACCAAATGTTCCACTCTTTTCAATAGTGGGCTACCTTTCACCCTAAGTAAGTAATAATCGTTTATATTCTGGCTATAGATTTTTAAATTGTGCTCTATTCCCTTAATTCCCTCTTAAACTGACAGAGAGAGTTCATATGCATCAAAATTTCAAGGTTATCTGAATTGAAAACAAATGTAGCCAGATGTCTAGTTTATTTAAGAAGCATATTAGATAGGATCTAAAACTGAGCTTTTTGACCCATAGTACATATTAGAGCAAAGCAACCTTGATTATACAAGCCATAATCTAAAAATCGAAGCTTTTATAAGGGAATTAGAACAGAGCCTTCTAGAGTATAGAGCCATAATCATTATGACGTATTTTTTTGAAGCTTTTTTAGTGGTATAACTTTTCATTGATTTCCATAGGAATCCATAGTAAAAATGGTGTTTTTTAGCTTCAAGTTTTACAGTGAAAAAAGCAAAAATGTTACAAAATGTTTATACAAAAGTGTTCTACATATCTTTAGCAGCAATATACAAGAAGGGTATATTGGTATTAAGTAAACATTAATTGCAGAAATTTTAAAATTAAATTATTTCTAAAATATATTTTTCGAACTTTCATTTTGAAAATACATCAAAGTTGGCTCTGACGAATTAAAATAATACTTGCTAAATTTATCTTTACTTTTACTAGTGTACGTTAGATGTCTATTATTGTTGGCAGAGAAATACAAAAAAAATTATTTAATCACACAATTATGACTCGTTCTTAATATTTTGTGAATTTGTTTTGCTTTTCCTTCAATTTTTGAACTCAAATTTCCCCAGGTGGCAATTTTTGATATAATTTTCAAAATGTTTACTGCCCACTGCCATCTATGTATATTGACTTAATGCACACGATTTGTAGTAAGCTTTTCTTTTTAATTTGACCAGAATGCTGTTGTTATGAACTTTTTTTTATATTTTGGTTTAAATAAATCAATTATTACAAGAAATTGAAAACGATTTACTTAAACGAGATTTATATATGTTGAAATTCAAACATTTATGAAAATATTTCAGAAATCATAATTAAGAATTTGTAACGTTTTCATTGACAAATTTGTCTTAAGAAAAAAAGTGATTTCCCATATGTTTTGTGTGTTTTACTATGAAAAGTTTGGTTTTTTTCTCGTTTCTAATTCCCTTATAAAAGCTTCGATTTTTAGATTATGGCTTGTATAATCAAGGTTGCTTTGATTAGAAACGAGGAAAAAATCAAAATTTCCATAGTAAAACACATAAAACATATGGGAAATCACTTTTTCCCCTAAGACAAATTTGTAAATGAAAACGTTGCAGATTCTTAATTATGATTTCTGAAATATTTTCATAAATGTTTGAGTTTCAATATATATAAATCTCGTTTAAGTAAATCGTTTTCATTTTCTTGTAATAATTGATTTATTTAAACCAAAATATAAAAAAAAGTTCATAACAACAGCATTCTGGTCAAATAAAAAAGAAAAGCTTACTACAAATTGTGTGCATTAAGTCAATATACATTACATAGATGGCAGTGATGGCAGTACAAATTTTTTAAAAATCGTACCAAAAATTGCAACCTGGGGAAATTTTAAGTTCAAAAATTGTAGGAAAAGCAAAACAAATTCTCAAAATATTAAGCACGTGTGATAATTTTGTGATTAAACAATTTTTTTTCGTATTTTTCTGTATAAATCTGAGACATCTAACGTACACTAGTAAAACTAAAGATAAATGTAGCAAGTATTATTTTAATTCGTCAGAGTCAACTTTGATGTATTTTTCAAAATGAAAGTTCGAAAAATATATTTTAGAAATAATTTAATTTTAATATTTCTGCAATTAATATTTACTTAATACCAATAAACCCTGCATGTATATTGCTGCTAAAGGTATGTAGAACACTTTTGTATACAAATTTTGTAACATTTTTGCTTTTCTCAATGAAAAACTTGAAGCTAAAAAGCACCATTTTTACTATGGATTCCTATGGAAACTAGTGAAGAGTTATACCACTAAAAAAGCTTCTAAAAAATACGTCATAATGATTATGGCTCTATACTCTAGAAGGCTCTGCTCTATACTCTAGAAGGCTCTGATTATAGTCATCAAAGCTTTTAAGCGACAATTTTAATGGGGTTACGTAATTTTTACAATTTTAATGTTCCAATTCGAAATAATTTTTCATAAGTCATAATGGCACAAGTCGAGTTATGCCCTTTTCAGGCATCAAGGTTCATCAACAACCGTAATGGTTATTTCGAGAAATTCTACCTGAAATCGTTTCCAAAGCCCCCTAAAAAACTTACCCTTCGTAAAATATACTATACTGAACCAGCATTGAGGAATTTCGGAATACTTTATACGATACAATATCCCAAAAAAAAAATTTGCAGAGATAACAATTTAGGTGGTTCCTAAATTATTTTAAATTATATACGTACTGTATATATTATACACATATGTGAATTGTATTTTTATCTAAATTACCTGATAAATAGAGAATCAACTACAATTTTTTTTTTAACACAACAATCTCATTATACCTGACTTAGTATCAATTTAACCGAAAGGAATAAACAATTCAAGTTAAAATCTTTTTATGTCGTTCAGAAATTTCGTTTGTTTCGTTTTATCTACTTCATTTTTCATACAAACCACCAACCCCGTATATCCCCATACCCAACAACTGTGTTTATTAACCATGCTAGTTGAAAAAAGGGCTCAAAATAAAATCATATTTCTCTAACTAAATGATCAAACAACATACACATACCGAACCAAAAAAAAAAAAAGGGTTGCTGGTTTATGTTGTTCATTTTTTTTCTGTAGATATCGAACTAAACGTACAAAAAAAAATGTGTGTGTTTATAAATAAGCTTTTGTAATATTACCTCTGTCTAAGCACACAAACACATAACATTTTTTTTTTGTGTTGTTTTGTTGTTCCGTCGTCGACGAGTAACGAAATAAAATATGTTTGTTACCGTAAGGTACGAAATAATGTAAAGGGGTTAACGACAGTTACAGCTTTTTTTTTATATTTAGGTATGTCTCTTAGTACAAAAAAAAAAATTAAGCTTTATTGTTAAGTCAGTGATGTCAACAATTTAATGATAAAAAATTGAAAAACGAGACGGACCAAATACAAAAAAAATCGAGTCGTATTTATATTTATTTACCACATACACATCTTCTTAACACAAAATAAGATAAGTAGCAGTAAATAAGTTTTAAGTATTTCGTTTGTGCTTTTTTTTTATTGTTGGTCGTATATTCAATTGGTCGGGTTATTTCACGCAGTAAAACTATTAAAATGGATGACCGTAATTTAAGATAAATGTTTGATATTATTTACGGGTAGTATAACGGGTGCAAAGAAAAGCTAACCAGAAATAAGTTCGAGGGCGCAATGTCTAATTTTTAATTTTACTTAACAAATATGTACGTCTAAATCGTTAAGACCCTTTTCAAAAGAAAAATTTTAGTCATTTCAAAAGTTGTCATTTCTTCCAAAATACTAAAATTTTGACAAATTTTTAAGATTCCTTAACTAAATATGAAAGCTTAAAATTTAGAAATTGTTAAAGGATTCTCCGCAAAAATTTTAAAAATATTTGCATTCTTCCTAAAGTTTTCAAGTATTTGATAACCTCCAGTACCTAAAAAATAATTTAAATATATTTACGAGTATTAGCAAAATGTTTTTATTTTTAATGTTCGAACGAAAAGAATGATCGACTCTGAGTAAGCAAATAAATTAAAAAAGGGCCAATTCAATGATGTGGTTTAATGCAATTAAATGATTCTGATCAACTTACGTCAGTAAACAAGTTGAATCGCTACAGACAATCTAAAAGCTCGAGAAGTACTTCCTTATATGATAAAATTTAGTAATCGACAAGTTTTTTGAATTTCAAAGCTTAATTTTTTAGATTGATAAAGTCTTTCATTTTTGAACTTTTGTTAATCAGGTCAATTTAAAAGCTATAAATAATAATTGATTAATTTGAATGCTTAATAAAAGATTTACTTTCAAATTTACATTTTTTATTAAATAAATAAATTTAACAATGAAACTAAAAATTGAAGCTTTAATAAAAAAATAAAAGTTCAAGTTTATGTATGCCTTAAAGTTTGAAATCCTTAACCAAGTCGAATTAAAAATTGCGAAATATTCTTCCAGCTTTTTATCTAACTATGATAATACCGTTTTTTCTTGCATATTTTGTAAATTTCATTCTAAAAGCTCTGAATTATACAAATAAAATAAAACCTGGCTTACAAATTTCTCATGTTTAATCAAAAATGTTTCGATCACAACTGCTATAAATTTAAATTTATTCAAGTTTCGAAAGTGCTCCGCTTAAAATTCTAAAATGCGTGAAGGAATCATGAAGATAAGTATGTGATAAATACGAAAGCTGATTAAAGTAAAAAAACGCATAAAAATGTAAAAAGCTTTAGAGGTTCTATATAAGGAAATAATAATTACAACTATGTATTACAACAATTAAAAAAGCTCGACAATTGTTCATTAAATATAAAAGCTTTAACTAATAAATAGTAACTGTACCTGGCAAAACAAGTTGTTTGCGTTTAATTTTTGTGTACTATGATAATAATAAAACTCTAAATTTATAAAAAAATCTAAGCTTTTGTTAAATGAAATTAAACGTAATTCTAATTTTCAATTATAACTCAACAGGTTTTTATAGTAATATACTAATATTAAAATTAAAAATTAAAAATACAGATTCACTCAAGAAATTCGGCTAATTAGCAGTTTCCTATAAATCTAAGTAAAATGCTGTTTACGAGTACGGCTCCAATCGAAATTCCACTGGCATCTCTAAAAATAAACTTAATATAATTGTTTCATAACGAAAAATTTTATTACTTAATTAGCATGACCCAACTCATAACATTTGTTCTTGATCATGCTGATAGCTTCAAGCTTCTTGTTTATCCTTGGGAGATGATTCATGTTATAATTCTATTCTAAAAATCAAGCTTAAAAAAATTACTTATTTCACTTCTACTTACTTATTTCTTAATCTATTTCACACTAAAATACAAAAATGAAAATCAAATTAAAAATCCATTTAAAATAACACTTAACTAGAAATTTGATTCAATAATATAAATTGATCACAATAAAAATAAATAAATTACACTAAAACTTTTATTTCACGACCCCTAAAAACTGTCAAAATGTCGATCTTTTCCACAAAGCCAATGAAATTATTATTGCAAAAATACAAGCCATACACGTGGAAGGGTAAAGAGAGAGAAAAAAACATAACCTGATTTTTCATGAACAAAAACCGAAAAATTAACCGCGTATATCCATTATTTGACCTTAAATAGGTCTAAATATAAAATATTTGTAATTAAATTTCACGCACTAACTACACAAAACTTATGGACATGCATTATAACGCGAAATATCAAAAAATTGATTTGTTTCGCGATAAATTTAAAATTTAAAACATTGCCTCTCGAATGCATTTTATCCATATTAAAGTTTATTTTCCACTTAATTCAATTCACTTTTTACAATTGCATTACTTGTTTGGAAATATTTTACTACACTTTAAACTGCACTAAACTAAAAGAATAAATAAAACTAAATTAAATTAACTAAATTCACAAAGAGGACGACAAAAACACATCCATCCTCTTCGAACGTCAAAGACCGACTCCCGTCTAAGTTTTATAGTACAGTATGTGGTTAAATACGAAAGCTGCCTAAAATTCAAAACTGTTTAAGTTCAAAATAAACGCATACCAAACGTATAAAATTTTTAGAGTTTCCTAATATTACTGGATAAGGCAATAACAACTGTTTTCATCAAGTTATTTAAAGCTTTACATAAATAACTTAAAGCTTTCAGCCTAAATAAATATTAACTATATCTAACTTTCAAGATGTTATCTTAGTTAAATAATAAAAAGTTCACAAATTTTTAACATTTTTTATTAAACATAGAAGCTTTGTTAAAAAAATATAATAAAAGCTTCGTCTTAAGTAAATTTTTTAAAATTTAACTACACCAATTTTTTCTAAAGCTTTCATAATTAGACGACATAAAACTAATTCGACAAATTTAAATTCTACAAATTTCACTAAATATAGAATTCACATACTATGTGAAATCTAACTGGCATTAACATTTTGAAAAGTGTTGGGGTAAATGTTGTACAAATTACCTTTAATATAGAAACTTCCAAAGTCTAGCAGTTGAGTGTAAAAATCTAAAAACTAATAATCGATCTTCCTATATTATAAACATCAATATCTTTTCTTAAAGTTACAGATATTTCTAATGTAATGGTTCTAAAGAGTTCGAACGTGATTCGCTTTACATTAACAAATTGATAAATTATTCGAATTTAAAGAATGCAGTTAGTCAGCTTAGTCAGTTTTCTGTTGTACGAATTATTTTAGAAATATTAAAAACCAAATTTTAAATTAGATGTACTTTAAGATCGTTATTAAATATGAAAGCTCTCTAAATTGAAACATAAATTCAATTAAAACATTGTTAATTGGAGCGAATGAAATGAAATGCTGTGGTGCCTGAGAAAGAAGATAAAATACTCGTATTACAGATTATTGCTAGATGGATGAAAATTAAAAGCTTGTTAAATAAATAGCTTAGATGAATACAATAATATATTAAAATGAATGTGAAAAAAGCTTAAATTAATCAACAAAAAAAAAATTGTAATCTATTACAACTGATTTAAACGTAAATGTATAGATATTTAAGCTCCGAAGGTGCTACCCTTAAAATTCAATAATCTGAAGGCTGGTTGAATTTAATTATTTAAATGAGAATTTTAAAAGCTCTCACTTAATTAACCCTTAGCGGCCACAAGGGGTGAATATGTACCCCAGGCCAAATCACCTTAATTTAAGTTATCAAAAACTACGAAAATCATACTTGTCGCGACATAATATAGGTTGTCGAGGAATGTAGGTTGCTTGCTTGGTACATAGAAGGAAGAAAAAAGTATTAGTAGCGCTATAAACGATGAATTTCGGAAGGAGTAATGATTTTTCAATAGTAATGATTTTTTTTCTGAAAAACGTAATTTTTCCGGACTTTGCGCTTATATAATTTTTTTTTGTCAAATTATCTTGATATTGGCTCTTGTAAACCATATTAGAAATTGAAAAACATGTTATAGAACGTCCATGAATTTTTTGGAGTCTCAATATTTTAAATTTGTCTTTCTAGACCGATTTTTTGACTGGGGTGAAAAATCACCCCAGTGTGGCCGCTATGTTACGGGAGCCAAGTGTGGCCGCTAAGGGTTAACTATTTTAATACTAATACCATTATAAAACAATTTTTAAAGCATATCATATCATAATTTGATCGATAAAAATGCTCTAAAAAAAGCTATTGAAAAAAATACAAGATTTGTAGGAACGTGATTAAATACGAAAGCTGCCTAAAGTAAAAAAATGTATAAACTCAAATTAAATTTGTACTGAGATAAGGAATTAAAAATCACATTAAAACTATTAGACTAATTAAAAAGCTCTACAATTGTTCACAAATTATAAAAAAGCCTCGAATAAATGAAAGCTTCAAGCTTAAATGTTAAAAATAAATAGTTTTCAAGATGTTATCTCAGCTACATAATAAAAATTAGACAAATCTTGAAAATGTTTAAATCTAATTATTTGTATAGCTTTAATATTAAGGTTCGTTAAAAAATTATTTGAAACCGCTTTTAAAAATTATAGTTTCTTCTTAAGAAAACTTTTAAATTTGAACTGAACCAGTTTCAACGATATAAAACTTAAACTGTCCATATCGTATTTGCAATTTGTTCTGCTTTCGTAATTAATTCTAAATTCATTAAATGTAAAATTCACATATTTTGTTTATTCCAACCATACAAATTATTATTTTGAGAATTGTTGTAAAGCTCGTTATTACACAAATATATTTAAAAAATGCACTTTCCAAGCTTATTTTTGGAACTAGAATCCAAACGTGTTTTGCTTTAAATTAAAAAAAGAACAAGTTGTTTAAATTTCATTTTTATAATATGAAAGCTTCAAACTAATCGAATTGTTAAAAGGTTTAATTTGACGAGTAATTTTAGAAACATTACGTAACAAATTTTAAATTAAATGTATTTTAAGATTTGTATTAAATATGAAAGCTCCGTAAGTAAAAATAAAACTTTAATTAGAAATACATTAGTTTGAGGGAATGAAAGCATTTTATAGCAGGAAAAGGCGTAAAATAACTTCCATGCCTTAGAAAGAATAGAAGCAAACTTTTGTTGGATGTAATTGTTGAATGGATGTAAATTAAAAGTATTTGTTTAAAAACACATAAAAGCTAAGATGAATTCAAAATAATAATGCAATAAAATGAACTTCAAATAGGTCTCTTACCATTTAAATAATAAAAATTTGACAAGGTTAAAAGGATTTTTGTTGTTTAAATATGAAAGCTTTGAACACATACGTCATTCAAGTTTAAATAGTTTTAAACAATTTATTAAATACATCACATACAAGTCATAAAAGTACATTATTAAAAATAAAAGCTTTCTTATTCAAGTGTATTGACACTCTTATGGCACAGCATTTGCTTAAAAAACGTTTTTTTTTTTATTCCTAACGTAAGGAAACTTTTATATTCGACCTTAACCAATTGTTATAGGTTAGAGGCCATTTTTTAAAGGGTTTCCTAATTTTATGTCCTCTAAGCTATAATTTGGAAATATTTTGTTTCGTACTTTTACCATACTTTCGGATGCCACCAAATTGTATCACGTATTTCAACGAAGTTAGAGCTCTTTCAGTCACATAAGGTTTGCTGCAGTAAAGAGATTCAAATATTTTGAAATTTATTATTTTACTGAATAATTAGGACAAAGATTCCTAATAAAAATGGTTTTGTATAAAATAAAATAAGTGAAAGCTTAGATAAATAAAATTAAAATACAGATTACATATGACCGCAACAAAAACCGTAAATGATTGAATAAAGAAACTTAAAGTGCATCAAATTGTGCTTACTAAAGTTTGGTGCGTATTTAAGAACTAATTAAACCAAGCAAGTTTGATATAAAAATAGTTCAAACAGTTACCTCTTTTTAAATTATTTAAAATTAATTATTTAATACCAAAAGCTTTCAACTTATCGAAGCGTTCAAATAGTAAAGTTCATAAAAGCTCTCCACGATTTTTCATTTTAAAAATTATTAGCTAGTTACTTGTAAACGACTATATAACTTGAAATGTTCCCAAACTAAGAAAACAATTAAATTACTAAAATTAAAAGCTTGCGGTAAACGTTCTTTCATACTTAAAATTTTTCGATGTAGCTTTGTACTAATTAGAAACTTTATTGCAGCAGAAAATGTTTAAAGAATCGTATAATTGCTATTAAAAATATGTTTACGTTAAAGCTCGGAGTTATAAAAAATTAAAAATTTAAAATTGTTTCTAGTGGAAATTATTAT
Source organism: Tipula helvola (assembly GCA_963556165.1). NCBI lineage: Eukaryota > Metazoa > Arthropoda > Insecta > Diptera > Tipulidae > Tipula > Tipula helvola. The sequence goes on along the minus strand of OY744482.1, from coordinate 386,180,930 downwards.
CGTTAGACCATTTAATCCCAAATGAATGAAAATAGCTTCGATTAAATACATAAATACTATACGTTCTACAGTTAATAAATAAATTAAAGTTGAAAAAGCCAATAAGTATTGTAAGCACCATTCAATAACTAGCACATAGGTAATAAATTCTATCAACACTTTCTTCGTTCATCTTCTTCTATACTATATAATAGCATAACATTTTGAGAACCATTTTTCATTTCCGAGATGATAGTTTTATTGAATTTTTTTATAATTTTTCGATTTTCTTCTTCTTTCCAATCTAAAATATACTCAAGCGGCACCAAATCCTCCTTCTCCGCAACTTCTCCATCATAAGCGATCAAAACGATTTCATTTCTATCTACATAGTACATTACCTTACCACACTAAACACATACACACTCAAAAAAAATTATTCTGGATAAAAGGTGAAAAATTTATCGATGATTTATTAGTTTTTATGTCGGGAAAATACATTGTGGTGGTAAATAATATTCAAACGTAGGTATATCGTTGTACAGAAGTAAATTGAATTGAAAATAATTCAAATTTACAGTAAAAAAAAAATTGAGAAAAACCACTTGAATGTTTTATACTCGGTGTATATGCATATACGGAATGAGAAAAGCACAAAAGCTCAGTACGTTCATTCTCTTCGATACTATAATATGTATTCAGAAGATGTATGATGTTGCGGTGTATATCAAAACTAACAAAAAAAAATTTATTTTGTTGTTTTATATGTTCGATTTACAAACAATATCAATAAATTTCAATCTATGTTTTGAATGAGAAAATATATTTATCCAAAATAAAATGTACACATTTCCGATAGAGCTTTTTTTTACATTGTCGCTACAAAAACTCTCTTGCATTATTAGCATTGGTTATATCTACAATTTCCTATACATTTATATGTACAAGATTGTGTATATAGCGTAGCTTACCCATTCTATTGGACATTTATAGACACATCGAATAGTTTCCGGTTATGATAACAAACACAATACATAGAATGTAACAGATAACTTATAAAAAGACATATTTGAATATGTACGAGGTCATTGCGAAATAGTTGTTTAAATTCACGAATATATAGCAAAATGGGATTAGACCTAAATATAGTCCAGATTGGAAAGTTGATAGTGTTGATGTTTAGAATAAAAGAGTCAATGAAAATGTGGTTAAATAGTTCGAATAGAAGTATGAAACTTTACAATTTTTTTTGATTTTGGTTGAAAGGAGTGCAGATAAAATGTTCATGTATTCGATTAATAAAAATTATTTGTGTATACTCATATGTATGATTATTTATGTGTAGTGGATATAATATAAACTGTAAAGAGCCATTGGTTGTGGCACAGCTATTTTCCCTTTAATTCACCAAGCTAAAATAGGTTTTCCTATACTGGAAATCTCGATGGAATAATGTAAGAGGATTAAGAACGCTTTATGTTTTTTTATCAAAACCGCAAAAATGGTGAAATTTGCCGTATTAAATGCCAGAAAGGTTTGCCTATGGTTTTTGATTATATGGCTTACATTTTGACTATCATTGTAATTCATACTGTACCAAACTAAATAAATTAACATAAACAACAAAAACCAACTCGTAGCACTGTTGTTTCATTTGCAAAAACAAACTCAAAACTTCTGGGAATTATCGGAGTTCCAATAAAAAAAAAAACTCAGAATAAGCTTAACACTAATTCTCTTACAATTTTCAAAATATTTACTTCACTAAATTTAACTCTTATAAACAAAATGTGTTTTCTCTCAAATTTTAAAAAACTGTATTTAGGAAAAATCTTAACAATGGCCTAAAATACCAAAATAGGGATGAAGTGTGTACAGGAAATACGCGACTCTTTGCAAACCTTAAATTTAGATATTTCAGTGTTTGAAATGAAGCATAAACATTGAATAAATGCTGGCATTACGGTTGTAAGGTGTCTATCAAAACTCCAATAACTGAACGCTTTAAGAGTGATATGAAGAACATGGCTTGGAGAGGAGTACTGTGCGACAAAAAATTGTTGTTCTAATGAATAATAATTTTACCTAGACTTCGCCTGCGGTTAAGTCCCACATTTACATTTAGAACAAATATTCTGAATTTTTTTCCAAAACATTTGTAATATCAAATTTCTGAGTAAAAACATTTGAGTTGAAAAGCTTCGATGTGAAACCTCTTAAAGCTAAAAGTTCCTGCAATTTATTGCAAATAAACTATTTATGTTCATCAACCATTTGACTAAAAATCAGAAATAATTAAAAAGCTCAAAAATGTTAAGTTCAAACCCAAAAAGTATGAATTAATTGTCATGCTTAAAGCTTATTGAAAATAAATATTCTAAATTTATTCCTAAATCCAGTCTTCCTTTAAACTAACAAATTTCATAATAAAAAGTAAAAGATTTGGGTTAAAAATCTTCGATACGTGAAAGCTCATAAACTAAAAGTTCAACATTTTTTGCAAATACATAATTTATGTTCATAAAACATTTTAACAAAAACCTCAAATTATGAAAAGGCTAACAAATGTTAAGTTCAAACCCAAAAAGTATAAATTAATTATCAAGGTTTATGCTCAGTAGCAACAAACATTCCAATTCTAAATGTATCCCAAAATTCCGTTACAATTCGAAAGTTTCGATTAGTGAAAGCTCTCAAAGCTAAAAGCTCCTGTAACTTTTTGCAAATACATATTTTTTGCACATAACTCATTTTAACAAAAGCCTAAAATGTTAAGTTTAAACCCAAATATGTAGTATAAATTAATTATCAAGCCTAAAGCTCATTGTTAACAAATATTCTTTTTAATACCAAATTTTGGAGTAAATTAATTTGATTCAAAAAGCTACGATAAACAAAAGCTTGTATTGTAATACCAAGTTGCCTAGTAAAATGGTTTATACAACTAAGTTATCCCTAAATTCCACTACGCTTTGTAAAATCGAATTTCTGAGTAAAATGGTTTGGTTTAAAAAGCTTTTCTAATTGAAAGCTCTTGAAACTAATAATTGTTGATATTTTTTGCAAAACATAATTTTTGTTCATAAAACATTTTAACAAAAACCTGAAATTATGAAAAAGCTCATAAATGTTAAGTTCAAACCCTAAAGGTATAAAATAATTATCAAGCTTAAAGCTCATTGAACACAAATATATTAAATTTATCCTAAAATACCACCTTCCCTTAAAAAATCAAGTGTTAGAATTAAATGACTTTGGTTCGGAAACCTGTTAAAAAAAGCTTTTGATGATTGATGATTAACTTTGAGTTCAAATTTTCTAAGTTTTACCCAAAATTTCATTACGTTTTTTACTATCAAATTTCTTAGTTATATGATTTGGTTTAGAAAGCTATGATACTTTTTGCAAAGCTATTTTTTGTAAATGCATATGTTATGCTTATACAAATACGGATAATTCAATATTTTAGAACTTTCAAGAATATTCAAGATACTTTGAAAATTCGACATTTTTAGAATTATGTATTTCGAAATTTTTGAAATTTTCAATTCGAAATTTGTGATGCCTTATCGATATATTTAGAAATCGTCAGAGCATTAAAAAGCAAGGTGATTCGTGTCATCTACTCTCGAAATCAGATACTTTTAATGAATGCGAGGCTAGACAATAGAAAGAAGTAAGTTTTTCACTAAAAGCTTCACATGTTCACCGAGGGGCCCGAAATTTGTAGTTATGCCACTCGAACTACAAACTTCCTCCTTCAAAAGCAAAAAATACTTATCGCCACTTGGTACGCAAATATCTATTCGGTACCTTAGACCGATTTTGTTTATGCTAAATTAAGGTAGCATACAGATCAAATAAATTTAAAATGCATGGCATAAGTCATTTTGTCAAACACTTGCTCAAATAAAAGAAAAAAGTTAGCATTTATATTCCTGAATCAGTTGTCATATAGCACATAAAACTAAGTGTGAATGAGACGCAAAATGAATAGTGCGACGTTTAAAACAGTGAACATCAAATTAATATTTAATACGAAATCCATTAGCCTTTCTCAAGTTCAACGTCATCCAGTGTCTCACATCTAACAAACTTTTTACAAAAACAAATCTATTCGTTTTATCCACCTGTCGTAATTTTAACTCACCTAAATAACCCATTGACAGTTTGTCATATACAGTTTTATGATCTGCTCAAATATATATTAATCCACTACTATATGACTACTATTAGAACAACTAAAGAAAATTTATTTTCACTTTTAATTAATAATTCATATTGAAAGATGATTTTTCCCATCTATTTATAATCTTTTAATACCTCATAAATCTGATGTATAAACTTATAAAAAGCATAAATAATTTATTTTAAAAACAATTTGTTGGGGTAAATAAAAAAATAAGTAAACGTTCAGTTTCTAGGTACAAACAATATGCATAGCCGTCAATATACTGTCGATTTAAGTTTTCATATGGAAAAGTTTTGTTTAACACACACACAGGTAAAATAATAAACGAACTTTATTTTACTAAAGTTCAAAAAGTTTTTTTTTTTTGACTTGTTATGCCGACCCATGTATGTTGTATATGGAGAAGGGGTGGATAACTTAGAGATAAGGTAAAAACAATCGTGAATCATAATTTTTATCGAATTCACATGTTGAGTTACTGTTCATAATTAAAAAGATTATCTTGAGATTCCGAATCTTCTATTGTACTCTATATTACAAAGGCTCTTGTGTGATTTTTTTTACTAGACTTGAGGGGTTCTGTTGAGTTTGTATGATTTATTGGAGCATAAAATTGTCATATAACACAGGGGAGGGGAGGAGCATACAAAACAACAAATAAAATTTGAACAATAAAAAATGAATTTCAAGATGAAGATTTTTATTAAACAATTATTCGGCATCGTTATTAAATAGCATCGTTCATTGTTTCGTAAAGGTTTTATGTTTAAAGTCATGTTATATTGTTATAAGAAATCGCGCGTCTTTATTTATGTATAAACGCAATAAAAAAAAAATTATTTGCGCCCATATTAAATTTTATGTTGTCCTTGCGTTCGCGACAATGACAATATACACACCAACACAATAATTTTGCTCGTAAAATATTTTTTTTATTTTATGGGGGCAGAAACTGATCCCGTTCGTATCTTATATATTTTCTAATCAAAAATATTCAGTGTTTTGAATATAAGCGGCGATTAAATTTGGGGTAGCAAAATATTTTGTTTTGATTTGAATTTAGGGGTAATAATATTGGTGACCAGATGTGATATGTGACATATTTGGATATAACATATTCTATTTATCGTTATTCTATGGAAGCCGTAAACAGTTATAAAAAAAGTTTAAATGGAAGCTTTCATCATTCAAGTTGAAATTTTTATTGGAGAAGTTTATTATAAAAATCGATGAGCTTTCCAAAGTTTAGATTTTTTTTTTTAAATTTTACAGATTAAACAAAAGTTTAACGTCAAACGATTTTAATTTTAATTTAAAGGGAGAATCATATTTCTGATTAAGTATAATCATTGTTGCTTGATAAGTAATGTAACATAAATTCTGCAATCACATATTTCATCCATATTTGAATTTCACATGCTAGCGTTACCTCCGATTGTCCTCCTCGCGTAATTCGAGTTGCGAGTTTCGATATTTCATGTGATTTTTTGTTATTTTTCGAGTTTAGTATGAATTGAATTCAATGAAGCTTTAAGTTTGGTGAAATTTTCAAAATTCAAGATTTTTGGACTAAACTAAATTTCTGGGCCTGAATAGGTGAGTTGCTTGGCATCGAATTATCAAATTTTCGAGGTTTTTCGGCATGACCAAGTTATTTAGTAAATATTTTTAGTGATGTTATAAGGATATTCAAGAATTATAATTTTATTCGGGAAAATTCAAAATTTCGAGATTATTCGAGTTTTCGAGAGTACTCCAAATTTTTAGAGAATCGGATTACTCTAGAATTCTCAGATTATTCGTCTTTCTGCTTTTTAGAATTCATACAATGCAAAATGTATAAAATGACCTTATGTAAATTACAAACATTTTACGTGTAAAAAACTGTGTAAACTACATAGTGTAATTTACTCGCCCAAATGTTAGTATAATGCGAACACTTTTAGAAATAAACCATTGTTGATTGGTTTCGCAAACGAAATTCTGAGGCGGCAGGTATAAACGAAAAGATTTTAATTTTAAACTTCCTCCAATCTGTGCAAAATAATACATTGTCAACGCTATTAACTGTTTGTAAGTTTAAACAGTTTATCGGACACCTTTTAATGATCTAATCATTTACAATCAAGCCTTTTGCATGCTAGAGCGGTCAACTATTGTGGGCTAGGAATACGTTTTCAGGCGCTTTATAGCGCTTATAAAACCGGAAATATTGACAGAAGAGGGTAACTCAATCGAGAATAATTGTTTGATTAGTTTCATTTATGTATGTATATCGACAGCTTTTCAAACAATATTTTGATATGCAAAGATGCAAAGAACGCTAAATTCATTTCATATACACTTTTTGTATTCCGTTTAAAATTTAGCCGGTTACATTTGGCCAGGGTACATTTGGATTCCGAAAAGAGTAAGCTTTATCAAAGTGAACATTTCTTACTGAGAGGCTGTGTGAATATTCTGAACTGTAGCATAATTGTAACGTAGAAAGCAGTGGTGCTGGCGAAACATTTCTCGTAAATTTGAGTTTAGCAAGAGTGCGAAGTGAAGGTAAGATCTAAAATGAGAAAAAAATCCAATTAGCCCAATAACGGCTCATGACCATAATCAAAAAATCAAATTTGGTTAAGCCCTCCGGGGAAACTCACTAAAAAGACCATGTGAAATGATCTCAACAGAAATTTGAAGGTGTTTATCCAGTATATTTTATTTGGCGGTTTGTTCTATATACTGCGTCGTTTACGATTTTGAAATTGCCGGTTAGTACAAAGCAATTTAGTTTATGCTTGCATTCGTTATTATTATACACAAATTTTACGCAACATAAAAATACTGACGTAAAATGTCATTTTTTATAAATTACATAAAGCCTCTTTACCGTTCACTTTATTTTATAAAACCAATATTTCATAATTTAAACATAATCACACAAATAATCTATAAAATCTCAGATATGTACTCTAAAAAATTCTCCAAAAATTTTCGAACTTGAATATTATCAATACTGAGGTAACTGAAATCTTATATGCAATCCAACCAATAATTTCAAGGCCTCAGAAATCAGAATTTATTTGAAGCTAATATTTCCGAAAAATATAAGAGAATTCAGTTACGAACTGGAGAGCTTATGATTAGGTGACTGAATGGATTGTACCACAATTTACATTTTATATATACAAAATGTATACCGTGCAAGTTGTGTTAGCGAATTATACTTATGCAGATAAATTCCCTTACAAATGTATCTTCTTCGCATTCACACAGCTTGGTTCTCTGTGTCTATCCAGTTTGAAACTGGATTAAATTTTCTTACAATTTTCGGAAATATTAACTTCAAGTAAATTAAAAATATTGAAACCTGTCTATGGAGTGTTGAAATATTTTTTTGTAAAAATCGAATAATTTAGAGAAATTACAGAAAGTTATTTAAACATTAAATCTGGAACATCAGGGTATCAAATAAAATGTGGCAAAGCTCTGTGGAAGGCCTCCACCGATTTTAAACTAAAAGAAGCACATTCACGATATAAGGCATTCGTATTTTAATAGTTTATCCAAATAAACCGGTTGTTTGCGATTTTATTTACCGTTTGCCAGTAATCACAAAAAATCGGTAAATGAGGAACGACTGTTCTACAGCGATACTCTGAGTCGCTAATAATGCATCGGCTAATAGTAGTGAAAAAAAATCGCTCAATCAAGTTTTGATGAAGAGACTAATAAATTTGAAATACACAATTTTCCAATACACATCCAGTGGAATTTTTGAAAAAGATGTTGCGGCGAATGCTTACGGTGAGTGGTATTGGTAAGCTTTCAAAGCAGAAATACTCAATGGATCAACAAAGCAAAGAATGGAGAGTCTATATTTCCATCTTGGTGGTACCAAATTATGAATCGCTCCAATAAAGCAAAGAAGCTTGTCGCAAAATTATAGAGCTTCTGGGAGCTCAGTTACTTACGTATATCATAAGAGATTAATATCTAGGATCAAAGTAGGCAGTTTCCTGGAAGATTAGTTCTCGATTGGTTTTTTGGCTAGCCGGGAAAGAAGAAAGCATTAAGATGCCGATCGAGTTTCGATCATTTTGCGAACTACGGCAGATCCAAAATAATAAGAGAAGGTTGTCTCTTGCTCTACTGGCTCCACACTACTTGAATTTGTGGCTGATTTCTTAGGCATTGCTAACTATCTCAAGGATTTACAGGCCATACTGACCTTACCTACCTGCAGAATAATCATTTACTTTTAGAGAAGAAGGTATTAGGAATTCCAGCTCACTTTGCAATCTAAGAACTGAATAATCTTAACATTGAAAATGTTTCCTTTGGTTGTATCATTTCACACTTGAAAGCCAATATGAAGAATTTTCATATTAAACCTTTTACACTTTAAAACCAACCTTTTACAGTCCAAATCCAACCTTTCTTAAAATAAATTTCAGTCACTCTTCTGTATGCTGTACTATGGCTTGTTTCAATATCGCATTATGGCAAACGGAACGCTACAGCATATGTATTTCAAAATGGTATAAAAAAATTTTGGGAAGGAACACCCCGAACAAAAATTGTTAAGCATTTTTATAGCACACTCGGCACAAAAAAAAAAAAAATCGGCATCAGGCACAAAACGGCAAATGTGGTTCTAAAATTATGGTCATCATAGTCATAGAATTTTCCTGTACTTAATAAAATAATTTACGCAAATATGCCGTACTGCACCATATCCCATACTGAACTATGTGCCGCTTGCCATTGCTAAATGTCGAATTAGAACAGTAAAAAATTGAATTTGAAGTGTAGATTGAATTTGTAGTGTAAAGCCTTTAGTGTAAGTTCAGTAGGACAACCTTCTCAAAATACCGAGGATTTTAGATTCCCTAATTACTATCAGATTAATTTTATGTAGCTCTTTCGCATTTTAGGTGCATTTCTTTTCAGAATGCACAACAAGTGTTCTGCCGTTAAATTTGTTATATACTAGCCGTGTCTAATCGGCATTGCATATTTGTTTAGGTTGCAAATCTAGCTCGGCGATTTTATGCCGATTTAACTCTTTGCCACAAAATCTTCAAGATTCTCTTTCAAATATTCAATATACGTACAATAATTCTCCCCAAAACTTTGAATTATTTTTTTGCAACTTCAGCAAGCTTTTGATGTTGTTCAATACGTTTAAAATAGGCCATTTTTGGGTAATATTTAATTAGTTCATTTCGGGAGTTTAACAAGAAAGTTTACCTTTAGGCAATCGAGCAATTAGAGGGAATGTTTTAAAATTGATGACAGTTAATGCAAAGAAGGAAAGGGGCGGTTATTGAAAATGCCATTTAAAGGATAAGACCATTATTAAAATTTCATTGTACTTAGAATGTTTAAATGCAAAACGTGCTGTATTTGTTTTTCTGTTCCAAAATGTAAATAATTATTCTTCAATTAAGGGACAAAAAATCCAAAGTTATGTATAAAAGCAAAAAACACTAAATTGTGGCACGTGCAGCGGAGTTGAAACTTCTAATGGTTTAACGGTCCCTGAATCATTAAAATCATTTTGGAATACAATTTTAATCGCACATGTCGCATTCCATCATAATCAATTAAGTATTTGCCAAGTTTTATCCTAAGTAGCAATATTAAAGTACTCCAAATAAAAATCATAATAGAATCCCATTTTCATTAACGAACATCGGTTAAGAAACAGCTAAGTTCTATCCCATTTGGCCAAATTCCCGAAATTAATTTAAATACCATTTTAGTTCCTATTTCTATCCCACGTATCGAATTTTATTCAAAATCGGTTCCAAAATAGGCAAGTTCACTCCTAACTAATTATATTCCATCGTATAAGAAATAGCTATAAGTTCCATCATATTTGGCCACATTCCTCAAATCCATAAATTCATCTGAAAATTGTTTTAGTTCATATTTCCATGGCACATACCAAATTTTATCTAAATCGGATAAGAAATAGCCTAGTCCAACGTGACGTGGTGCGTAACTGCGTAGTGCTTATCGAATTTAATCAAACCGGCTAAGTAGCAGCTAGATTCCAGATTCCAGCATTTGGCCAGATTCCTAAAATTCATCTAAATATCATTTTAGTTCCTATTTCCACCACGCAAATCAAATTTCATCAAAATCGGCTACGAAATAGCGAAGTTTCATCCTACTTGGCCATATTCCAGACATTCATATCGAATTCATCAAAATCGGTTAAGTAGCAGTCCAGTTACCACCAAAAAAAAATTCGGGGTAGGCTGTGTCTTCTACACGGCCGTAGCTGTTTTCCATGATAACGCATCATGAAATGAGAGTACAGTGATTATTTGCAAACGATTAAGTACTGGGCGATGGTATGAGAAGTAGGATATGAAGCGCAGGGTCTCAGCGGATATGTGCCTGATGAATGTGAGTTCCGCAGACAAATGCCTCCCAAAGTCGCCGAGGCTAGTGTGGTGGATACGCAGTCTAAGTCAAATATATATATATATATGTATATATATATATATATATATATATATATATATATATATATATATATATATATATATATATATATATATATATATATATATATATATATATCAGAGTCCACACTGATATATGACCTATCAGATCACGCATTCCCCCTTTATAGTGCTCTCTACTAGCATTGTAAATCGCCACTTTGTAGATCTAAATTTATGTAAAAATTAATTATTTTAATTTACAATAAATTATCTACCACAGTTTCTTTACGCACAAATTAGCACTAGAATTGCTCCGATCAGATGAGGCATGAGGGGTTGTCTCGCTACAGTGATCTCAAGCATTGTAAATCGCTATTTTGTAGTTTGTAATTTTAATTAAAATTTATGTGGAAATTAATTATTTTAATTTAAAATAAATTATCTGCCACAGTATTATTAAGCACAAATTAATAACCGAATTGGTCCAATCTGATGAGGCATTCTCTTACTATAGTGCCCTCAATCTCTATAAATCCCTATTTTATAGTTTGAATTTTTAATTAAAATTTATGTGATGGTTAATTAATTTAATTTAAAATAAATTAACCACCACTGTTTTTTACACAAAAATTGACACCATCTGATCTCCGATCGGATGGGACATTCTCTCGTTACACTGGTTCAAGCATTTAAATCGGCCGAAATCAGAGGTTCGCGGCGCGAGTTCCTTTGTCGCCAGATGACGTCATTGCAATAATATTATGCATGACACATAAAGCCGAAGGACTAATCTAATCAATCATATTTTTAAATTAAAGGTAATGCTTATAGTTGATGAGTAATTGCCCCCGACCAAGGGCTAAATTTCGGTTTATCAATGTTACAACTAGCGGACCAGATGCTAAGGTCGAAGTATCGTCTTGATATAAAATCATAATTTACCATCTAGAAAATGACAACTTACGATACACACGGTAGATGATGTAGGAATACGAGTTATATCAAAGCAACCTTGATTATACAAGCCATAATCTAAAAAACGAAGCTTTTATAAGGGAATTAGAAACGAGGAAAAAACCAAAATTTCCATAGTAAAACACATAAAACATATGGGAAATCACTTTTTTTCCTAAGACAAATTTGTAAATGAAAACGTTGCAAATTCTTAATTATGATTTCTGAAATATTTTCATAAATGTTTGAATTTCAACATATATAAATCTCGTTTAAGTAAATCGTTTTCATTTTCTTGTAATAACTGATTTATTTAAACCAAAATATAAAAAAAAGTTCATAACAACAGCTTTCTGGTCAAATTAAAATAGAAAAGCTTACTACAAAACGTGTGCATTAAGTCAATATACATAGATGGCAGTGGGTAGCAAATATTTTGAAAAATCGTAACAAAAATTGCGAGCTGGGGAAATTTGAGTTCAAAAATTGTAGGAAAAGCAAAACAAATTCTCAAAATATTAAGAACGTGTCATAATTGAGTGATTAAATAATTTTTTTCGTATTTCTCTGCTAACAATTATAGACATCTAACGTACACTAGTAAAACTAAAGATAAATTTAGCAAGTATTATTTTAATTTGTCAGAGCCAACTTTGATATATTTTTCAAAATGAAATTTCGAAAAATATATTTTAGAAATAATTTTATTTAAATATTTCTGTAATTAATATTTACTTAATACCAATATACCCTTCTTGTACATTGCTGCTAAAGATATGTAGAACACTTTTGTATAAAAATTTTGTAACATTTTTGCTTTTTTCATTGCAAAACTTGAAGCTAAAAAACACCATTTTTACTATGAATTCCTATGGAAATCAGTGAAAAGTTATACCACTAAAAAAGCTTCAAAAAAATACGTCATAATGATTATGGCTCTATACTCTAGAAGGCTCTGGTTATATCGGTTAAAGACAACAAATCAAAATGTTTGCTCAGTTTTTGCTTAAAGTGGTATTGCGTTTGTTCATTTGTACTATTTTACAATTGAAAACCTTAAAATCTGCAGTAAATACTATCAAGCAAATTTTTAAACAAAACCCGGTGCACATCACTTCATATTGATGATTTTTGAGATCTAGGATTCGTGATGAATTCTAGATTAAAGTAAAAAAATATTTCCTCCGCTATCTTAAAACCCCTGGAAAACGATTTTGACAAAATGTCTTCATCAAAATTTGAGGTATTAGTACTCCAAAGCTTTTTAAAGCTTTTTCAAAATGACAAGCTTCATTGGAGCAATTTTTTTAAATTTTGACCTTGAATTCATCACGAGAGATCAACAAAAATTATCAAAATCGAATGCTGTGCACCTTCAGATAAAGAAGTAGTAAGAAAAATAAAAGTATTCACTTTCATTGCCGCCATTTTGGCTTCAATATTAAAATTCTCAAAATTACACATCGTCTTCTGCTTCAATGACATCAAGCAGAGCCTTCTAGAGTATAGAGCCGTAATCATTATGACGTATTTTTTAGAAGCTTTTTAGTGGTATAACTTTTCACTGATTTCCATAGGAATCCATAGTAAAAACGGTGTTTTTTAGCTTCAAGTTTTTCAATGAAAACCGCAAAAATGTTACAAAATGTTTATACAAAAGTGTTCTACATATCTTTAGCAGCAATATACAAGAAGGGTATATTGGTATTAAGTAAATATTAATTGCAGAAATTTTAAAATTAAATTATTTCTAAAATATATTTTTACAAACTTTCAGTTTGAAAAATACATCAAAGTTGGCTCTGACAAATTAAAATAATACTTGCTAAATTTATCTTTAGTTTTACTAGTGTAAGTTAGATGTCTATAATTGTTGGCAGAGAAATACGAAAAAAAATTATTTAATCACATAATTAAGACACATTCTTAATATTTTGTGAATTTGTTTTGCGTTTCCTACAATTTTTGAACTCAAATTTCCGCAGGTGGCAATTTTTGCTACGATTTTTCAAAATGTTTACTACCCACTGCCATCTATGTATATTGACTTAATGTACACGACTTGCAGTAAGCTTTTCTTTTTAATTTAACCAGGGGTGAGATGTTGTAACTTCAAATTTTCGAAATTCGAACAGAAAGTCGAAAATTGGTATGTTGTAAAATTTTCGAATCGCGATAATGATACTTTTGTATCACTCAGTTTATTTAAAGTGATGAACGAGCGATTCGTCAAAATATATTATAATAATATCCCTCATAAATTGTTGTTTTTTAATAAAATCTTTAAGAATTAATATTTATTTAACGTTTTTAATAACAACTAAATGTCAAATTAAAATTTTTGTTGTTAATTTATCTTTGAAAAATGGTTGCCGTATTGACGTATCACTTTGGAGTCGAAAATTTTACAACATGCCAACCATCACTTTTTCGAATCGACTTTTAAAGTCGATTCGAATGAAAGTGATGGTACAACATCCCAGCCCAGAAAGCTATTGTTATGAACTTTTTTTTATATTTTGGTTAAATAAATCAATTAATACAAGAAAATGGAAACGATTTACTTAAACGAGATTTAAATATGTTGAAATTCAAACATTTATGAAAATATTTCAAAAATCATAATTAAGAATTTGCAACGTTTTCATTTAAAAATTTGTCTTAGAAAAAAAGTGATTTCCCATATGTTTTATGTGTTTTACTATGGAAATTTTCGTTTTTTCCTCGTTTCTAATTCCCTTATAAAAGCTTCTTTTTTTAGATTATGGCTTGTATAATCAAGGTTGCTTTGCTTGTATAATCAAGGTTGCTTTGCATCAAGTCGTACAAAATAAAATCAGATTTAAAAATTATTTAATAACTGAGCTTTCATGTTTATAGACTCCATTCTTTCATGTTTATAGACCCCATATTGAATTATCTAAAATTGCCATCAACCGCCACAAAAAGCCCTAACAACCCCCAACAATTTGAGATGTTTAATGTTCATTTTTTTTTTTTTGAAGCTTTTACCAAATAATTTTGAAAGAAAGGACTTAAAATTTTCGTTTGTCTCGCGAAACTTCATTTGGTTAGAGTTTTTTTTTAAATATTTTAAGAATCCTGTGTATTTTAAACAGCTTATTTTGTTTAAACAAATAAACACTTTAAAATTAATTCATGAGAGCTTTTAATTATTTTTTTAAAAGCCGCGATACGCGGAATGATTTCGCGCCTAATTGACGTCTAAATTCGACTGACTAATTTTTATAATTCCAAATTATTAGTAATTCCATATAAATGAGTGTTCATTTGACCATAAAATTGATCACAACGATTTCACTAGGTGGAGAGGGTGGGGAAACCAAATGTAAATTTAATTTATAATAAATTTAATTTCCACTCTTAAATCATAAATATTTTACATATAGAAGAGAACGGGCGAGCGCTTATTTCCCACATAATAAAGTAATAATATAACAGAGTTACGAGTATTTAGCCAGAAAAGTAGGAAAAAAGCAATAAATATAATTGTTTGTAGCTAACGGTGTACAGTAAGGTGTGCTCTAAACAAAAGTGAAAAATTTATTTGTGTTTTGTACACATTTATACTCCTTGTAATGGGGAGAAATTGTATATCGTTCTATATACATAACTGTAGGTTTTATACAATATGTAGCAAATTTTCTTGTTCCGGGAACCAAAACTAATTCCGAATCCACAAAAAGGTAATTTTAATGAATGGTTAATTGGTTTTCTGTTGTTTGTCTTACTTTATGCTTATTCCATATATCCATAAAAAAAAGGGACCACCTATTAAGGATTTATTTTTACTGTTAATTGTTTTTCTCTATTAGCTAATAATTATTTTTGTCATTTATCTCGATTTTTGAACCATTTTCCGGGAGTCGGGGCTATTACCATAATACATGCTATAAAATGTCATAGATTCCATTAAAGGTGGTTGTTTTCCAACTTTATTCATTTTTGCTTCTTTCAACGATGTGGAAAAATTCTAGAAGTTGTGAAAAATAAAACAAACAAAAAAAATTTGTGTACAACAACCGAACAACTTTCGAGTGGAAGAAAAGTATTCTGTAACTACATCTGGTGTTATTTTAGTTTGTATATAAAAACTTTGATGTGCTACATAGTTTTGACCTAAATATTTTTACCAGTTTGACTGACTTTTTTACTTTTTTTAGTATGTAGTTAAAAACAAAGAACAAAAAAACTGTAGACAGCTACACAGTGTTTTTGTCTGGATATGTCATAGCTATAAACAAAAAAATTAAAAAAAAAATGATAGATGGACGTTTTGACTCTGGAGACTCTGGATATTTGAAATTTTAAAACAATTTAATAACTTTGAATATAATTGGAGGTGAGTGTTGTTTTGTTGTATACGTTCGTTATGCGATTCTAATTATTTTGTTAATAAAGGGATCGACTTTCAGGTAAATAAAATTTGTAATTCGGTATGACAGAAAATATTTTGTTTATTATACAACATAATTTAAAATCTCTTTGAGATTTAAGATGCTTTCAAGTATATAAAAGAATAATAAGTGGAAGAGTGTCCATAATTTAATAAACAATTCAATGGTTCTAATAATTCTACGAATTTGAAACTCTTCAAGGTTTCATTTCATAAATTGACAAAATTTTAGAGATACACGAGTTTCATGAATTGAAAAGCTTTAATCTGTTAATTAATTCCTAATGATAAAAAAAATATATCAAAAACTGTCAGATTGTTCATTTTGGTTGTTTTGGGTGCAAATTATGTGAATGTCGTTTGATTATGATCCATAATAAGCCAACTTGAGAGGTCGGGATGAAAAATTATAGTTTCAGTGTACTTTTCAACCTTTTCTTAAAATTTTTTAGAAATATTCAAATTCGGGGTAAAGTTATAAAAAACACAATATTTTAAGGCAGATATACGAGTTTTCTAAAAGTTTCAACTACCACGCAGTATTTTTAAACGGGAACGCCAAGCTTTCAGTAGTTTATGAGCTGGCTTCTCCTTTTTAATCAATCCGTTGTCGAATCATTACTACCCCGACTTCAAACAATGTTGACTTGGTAATTTTCGAGGATTTGTGGACCATTTCAACATGTAATATAAATGAAATTGTTATATGTATACAAATTACTTGGTCATCCGCACAAATCTTGATTGATATTACAATAACTTTTAAATGCCGTTACTGTATTGCACGCACTGTATTAAATCCTCGTTTTTATGATTTATACTATTGTATGATTTAACTGTCAATAGCAGAGAATATTCTCCACATAAAAACGGTATCGGTTGAGACACTTTAACTTATTTCTTCGCACGTATATTCGAATAAACCGCACGCAGGACGGACCCACAATATGCACCGAAACATAATTTTTTGCGCGGATCCAAGGGCTACGTACTCAGATTTTAAATTTATTTATTATAGAGCGTGATAAAAGACACTGTTGGTCCTTTGACTCGTTCAGAACATGGAAACCGGTACATTCTTACAATACAGGACGAATTACCAAAATATATAATATTATGAAGAGTTCCCAAAAGCTCAACTATTGCTAAAACATTTATTGAAAATTGTATTCTTTTATTTGATATCCCACGTAAAATTAAAACCGATATATGGGATTGGGAACTGAATATTTGAAGAGTGTGAAGTTTATGCTAGAAAAACATAATAAAAAATTACACTGTTAAATTAGTTACTTTTCCAATTGGAATTTAGATTATATTAAAATTTAAATTTTTTGTAATTTTGGATTTTTCGTACTATCAAACCCTGCATATGAAACAGGTTATTTTCATCATTTTCAGATAGCTAGACCATCTGTTTATCTCGTTGGCCAAAACCATTCAATTTTATTGAACCTTACTGTATTTCAGATAATTTAAAAGTTGACTGATTTTCGATAATTTAAATAATTGTTTTGCACCAATCCTGGAGATGTCCCGAAAGTCCCGCACATTTTTTAGAATAACTAGGCCATATATCTGTATCTGTCACCAAGCTGTGATAAACTAGCTATATTTCACAATCCAATTGTGATAAAATAGCTATATTTCACAAAATGTGGAATTTTTAATAATTTTGGATTTTAGAAGTTGTTATATCGCCGACCACAGAGATGTCCACGATGTTTTTCTCACATTCTCGAATAGCCCTTATTTTCGGATGACTTGGATATATGCCAGTATATGTAGCCAACCTGATCCAGTTATGATGTGATGAACTTTACTATACTTTACGAAATTTAGAATTTTTAATAATTTTGATGTTTTTATAAATTGTTGTATCTCCGATCACATAGATGTCCACAAGGTCTTGCCCATATTTTCGGATAACTTAGCCATAGAACGTGGCAGAGCCAGCGTGCTAGCCAGTGCAATCAAAATACGTGCATACATCAAAAACTATGCTATACATTCCGTTATTTAGGAGGCCAATCATGCATATACCATTTGCAACGGCATATACCTGCTTCCGGCATATTTTGCTTTCGATAATAAAGTAGGGCGCCGAATTATTTGTCTTCGAACCGTCGCAATACACAAATTCAAAATTAGAATATTGATGTTGAATTTGTTTAAACTCTAAGTGATATATAGAGCTATTTGTAGAAATTTTTTGGAATCTTATTAGATTTTTGATTACAAGTGGAGGTTTTAGTTCCTCATGTGGATTTTTTTTTGATTGATGGCTTATCAGTTTCAGAATTTCTAAACTATATGTTTGTGCTAAAATGGTCATGAAAACTGGATCCACTGCCACTGATCATTGAAGAGTATTAAATGCTTGATTATGTAACGGATGTCACATACAACTGGACTACTCATAAAAGCACCAATTTACAGTCTTAGTCCTTGATTATGAACAGTATCCAATGTTTTCAGATTTGCGAAGGTTGCACTCTGATATATCACTCACACTAGCGTATTATAGTCTAGATAAAATGAGGGATTTGTTTTAACCAAAGATTTCGGTCAGAAATCCCCAGTGTATATTTAACAAATCTTTTATTATGTGGTTACTGGTTTAATAGCTATGAGAAATAGGAGTCCGCTTAGGACTGATCCTCGGGGGGATCCCATTTTACTGTTCATACATCTTTGACAATTTATTATTGGTAAGGACTTTGAAGTATCTAGTTTTCAGAAAGTTTTTTAGAAACATGAATAGATTTCCATGCCAAAGTTGTCTAATGTTGCCAAGATTTGATGTTTTCATGTTTTGTCAAAAACATGTTCAACTTTTCTTTATTTCGAAAAGATATTTGAATCTCGTTAACTAAATAAGCTAGCGCATCAGTAGTGGATTTTTTTTTTTGAAATCCCATTTGAAATTTGGAAATTAAATATAACCCACGCTAAACCGTTCTGCAACGAGTTTTTTCATGACTTTACATATAGTGTATGTGAGAGCTATTGGTCTATAGCTAGAGGGTAATTTTTGATCTTTTCCGGGCTTTAAAATAGGGATGACGTCTACTATTAGCCAATCATTAGAAACGATAATTTAGAAACTTTATTTAGATTTATCAGCATTTTGTAATGAATACTATCTGCGGGCCTGGTGAGAAACCTCTACATGTTTTCATTATTCAAGTAGGCGCACCAAGATTAAATTCACTGTTGTAACTATTATAAGAGGAACACTTTTGATTCACAAATGGTATATTTTCTGAAATTTGTTTTATACTAATAAAATTTTCAGAGTATTGACCTGTTTGATAGATGGTCGAGAAATAGTTGGGTATAGCGTTTGTTATTACTTAGGGGTCAAAAGTAAATTCACCATCTGAGAAGATAGTGGAAATTTCTTTAATCCTGCTGATTCTATGAATGGATTTAATTTTCTGCCAGATATTTTGTGAATCTTCATTTTGACCGTGGAATGCTACGAAGATACTCTTTTTGAGATATGTATGTGTATGTTTCCGAGCAAAAGCTCTATATCTCCTGAACTGTTGAAGATTAATTGAAGTCGGGTGATTAATTGCATTCCTCTGTGATTTTAAAAGTTCGGATATTTCGGTTGTTCACCATGGTACTGGTGATTTATGAAAACGATTAGATGATACTGGATTAGAGATTAATGCTATTTTGATTATCTCGTCAACTATATTTTTGTGATCAACATATGGATCATGATAATGCACTTCTTCTGTAAGTTTAATGGTGGAACTGTATTTCGGGTATAATATTAATAACTAATCTGTTTTTAGTACTCATTTTTGATTCCTGTTTCGATTATCATGTTGAGTGTCTTGTCCACCGCAAAGACTGAAAATCCACCTAGGTTTTTAAGTTTTTCATCGACGCTAGTTATCAACAGAAACTTTTCATGATCAGCATTTTGATACAGACTTCCGTATCTTCTTTTTATTGATGTTAGTTCAGGTAGCTTACGAAAATCTCCATCAGATGTTTGTATGTTCAAAATTTGGCATCCAGCTACCAAGAGCCATGATGTTCGGATTTTCACTTATCAACTTTTAATAACTTCACAAAAATAATAATAAAACAAAAAATTTATAGCTTTCTAAAAACTGATTAAAACTGTTTTTTAGTACTCTTATTGATCCAATGAATACCGCAACAAGAATCCCTCTACAAATTTGTTAACAAAATTTTAAATGTATTAAAATAAAATTTGTAAAAATAGCTTTTGTTATACAAATTGTTTGCAGAACGTCAAAAAACCGAATCGGCGCGGTCAAACGTCCGTTGAGGTACAATTCATTGTGGTTGTTTTAGTATCAATGTAAATGCGATAGAAAACGGCAACAAAAACTGTTGTAAGCGTTTACTATAATTTTCTAGACATTTCCATTTTATCATTATCATTACTAAGCTTTCTACAAAAAAAAAGAAAATGAAATAATAAAATAATTTAATCATCTAATTAAATTTATTACACACACACACACACACACACACACACATATTTTAAATTGTTACAACATCTAACCATAAAATACATGGTAAAATTTTTTTAACTACATTTCTTTAATTTCCTTCAAATATATTCCGTATTGTTATTATTTTCCATAAAAAAAAAAAAAAAAAAATTAAATTATACATATTTGTTAGTATGCAAATTTTATCTTTACAGTTATAAAAAATAAGAAATTTATTCTAGGCAACAAAAAAAAAGAAAAAACTGATATCTGCGATAAGAAACACGAAAGTCGGGGAGAACATTTGCAAGCAAAAAAAAAAATATATAACGTTAAAGTAATTTTCACGATTTTATATTCATTAAAATTAACGTACAAAACAACAAAAAACAAATTATTTAAATTAAATTTTTTTTTTTCTTGCCATTCCGAAATTAAATATTATGTTTCAAATTAAATTAAAATACGAGATGATAAAAAATTTAGTAAAGAATATTCTTTCGCCAATTTTCTCGTATTTTATTCCGCCACACCCAATATGTCTGTATATGTATATGCGGGATGCAACTAGTTGCGGAAATTTAATTTTGCTTTATAATGATAAAAATCGCCTACGACCCAAAAAAATTAAAAAAAATTGTGTTACATTATTATGTGTCTCTTGGTTTTAGTCGATTAAGTGCGTACGAAATTAAAAGATTGATGGATAATTAGTTGGTTTGGTACGATTCGGGTCAATCCATCCGCTTTAATTTTAAATTATTTGCGTCGCCCTATTTTATTACTGTACAATTGGCGAAACTTTTTTTTTTTTTGGTTTGTGTTCTGTCTATGTGAAAATGACAAATTTTCCAAGAGCAAATGTTTTAATGAAAAAGTTTTTATTTAAAGTAATTTTGTGTATCGTGATTATTTACGATAAACTTTTATCGAATTGTCGATTTATTACCGAAAAAATACTCTACCCCGCATTGTACATACATTTACGTACATTAAAAGCTTATTGTGTATATTATGACTCGATACTCAACTTTATGTTGCCCCCCTCTCTCTCTCTCTTTCTCATAAACAAAATAATAAAATCGGAAAAACAAGTTTAGAATTTTTTTTTTTTTTTGTGCGGATTTCCCTCTAGATGTCTCTAATAATTCACTTTAATATCCTTTTTTTTTGTATATGGAATTTCTATACTTCTACACAACTGTTATATTTCTATCGTGGCAGAGAAGAAAAAAATAAATTCGAGGATGAGCAGCAGCACAGAAATAAATATTAATAAATTTTTCAGTTTTCTTCTTCGTTTTCTTTGGTTGGTGAAAATCTTTACCAATTTTTTATTTTATTTCTATGTTTCATTTTCATCATCCATATGAGAAGAAAATTTATATGATTTTCTTCTGTGTCTGTATGGGTGAAATATTCTGTGTAGAAACGAACGAGTAGTGTTTGCGGATTTAGGATTTAATTTGTTCCATTTTTTTTTTATTTGTTGTAGTAATGATAAGACATAAATATATCGTAAGTGATGATAGTTGAGTTGAAAATAAACATGGACGGGCTTGTAATGTGGTTGCTCAATACCAACACCAACTATTAACTGAAAATGTTCGTACATATCATCATTAGTATTTAACAAAATATGATTTGTTCGTACAAATCATTGCTGTTAGAGCAAAAAATTGTCTTCACCGTGGTTTTACTTTGGCCTTGTGACCTTCATATGTATATGCAATTAGAATAAATTACAATAAACAATTACCTAGCATTTGAAATAATTTAAAATTTTACATTAGAAACAAGTGGATGGAAATCAAATAAGAATATCACGTATTCGAAATCGTATCGCATTTGGAAATAGCCCCATTTCTGGCCGCCAAAATTTAATTAGATGTCCAATGGTAAATTTCTTGTAAAGAGAGGCTTATAAAATTTGTTTGATCAGCATATATAACAACTTATTGTATTAGGACCTCATCAAAAAAAATTCATGCCGCGGAATTAATTCATTGATAAAATGAATTAATTTCGCGTTGAAAATCTTGCGAAGTTGATTCATTTTTGTAGGCAGAATTAATTTTTGCGGGCTTAATTTATGGAGCCGTAAAATGTACTACATTTTAAGTGTCGGAATGAACCTATGTATATACGAGGGTAAGAAATAGAAAAACCAAAAAATCGATCGTAGAAAGAAAGTAAATCCCCTATCGGGATTTTTTTGCTAATAGGAATTAGTTTGGTCATAATTATATCTGACTATCTGGATAAAAAAATCTAACAAAAAATCGTTTTATGAAATCCACTGGATAATCTAGTTGTTAACTTTTTTTGATTAATGTTCACAATAAATAAATAAAACTCCTAATAGATCTAACTCGGTGAAACATCTAGCGTGGGACGTTTTTGTCTATTAACGAAAACATTCCTATTGAAAAAAGAAAGAGGCGCCGCTGAATTTTCCCCAACATTGAACATATCAACCCTCAGTGTCTCCCATACCTTTTTGGTTAAAAATCAAATAGATAGTCTCCGATCGAGCCGAAAGTGGTCTAGATTGTTAAAACATTCAACCAAATAAAAACATTCTCAAAGCCTGCTCAACAAAAGACTTTCTTAGAAGAAGTTGAAAACTGAAAAAGTTTTATCGAAGTTATGTTGCTTGATCTAAGGTGTCGTCTACATTTACGCAAAACTGTCAATTTATACTTTCCAAATATCGGTTGTCAAGGCAAACCAACGAGAACGAAATCGAAAACTGGTCGGAAACCAATATTTTGGATTGTGGGCCCCACTTTCATTGGTCAAATATGACGCGTGGCTTTGTTGTGTAGTGTTCTCGAGATTTAGAATACAACGATGATACAAAAAATTGGCAATTTCCAGTTTTTCGATTTTACTTTTAAAAAATGCTTCCAGAATTGGTACCCTCGTACGCTGAAGCCTAATTCGACGGATAAGATCTGATCTTAGCTATCTAAAAATTGTCATCGAGAGCCAGCTAATGCTTAACGATTGCAGTGAACCTCCTTTAAACGATTCTCATTTAAAAATCAATTATTAACGTCTATTAGGGTTATCCTCAGCTGTAAAACAATACAAGCAAAGATATTTCACTTTATAATCAAAAATTTGCAAACTTTGCAATTAATGTTGAGTTAACTTAATTTTATTTAATCCTGCTCCAATATTTGCTTGAAATGATATGAAAAGACATTCCCTTAGTTTTGCCAGTCGCTTCGATTTCGGAAGCATTTTCTCGATTTTAAGGTAATCCAATATTTTTGAAAATTTTCTATATTCTGTAGTATTGGAAGGTTCGAGATTTTGGCTTGTTAACTCGATGTTCCTCTGATTATTTTCTCGGTTAACGAAGTGTATTTGTTCCGCGATTGTATTACATTGAAATGGTATTGTGCAATTGTACGCAAAAAAACGTAAGAAACCTGCATGCTCGAGAATTCACAATTCAAACGTATTTGTCTCAACCAGTCCGCGGCAAGCGTGGCAAAATTATTTTTCCCAGAATACCCATTCACCCTTAGTGTGTCACAGTTTGACAAGCTGCCATATCATTTCGTAGTGTGCCTTAATAATTTTTTTTGCGGTTTGAACCATTATCACACGGACGGAGTTTTTATTTGGTGCAGCTGCCAAATGTAACTAAGTAAAAAACTTGACACCTTGATACAGAGATTTTCAATTTAATATGAGTTATTTAATCCCGATATCCATTCACAGTCGGTTGTTATGTTGTATTAGATTAGTTTTACGTTGTTCGATTGATGCAATAATTTTCTTTCTATTTGGCCCGGTTTCAACAAACAATTATTTTACCCCTTTTGGGCTCATTGCCTCAAAGTCGGTTTGTTTACTTATTTCAAAAGGGTTTTAACGGGTTTAATTCAATTATGATATTTTATCATGGTTGTCGCACCCACCAATATTTTCTTATGAATTCATTAGCTCTTTATCTCTTCTTTTTATCAACAAATTTTGATTTTTTTCGATTGGTCTTCGTTTGGTAAATTGTCATGAATTTACCTATTCTCACCAGCAAATTGAGCTAAAGGTTAATCACGTGTTATTTGTATGTATGTACATATGTAGGTCTGTGGATATCTAAACACAAATTTTTTGAAAATGTTTACTACATCACAATTTATAATAATCGATGATTGTTCCATCTTGTAAAATATCTGTATGGATAACATATTAAAATAAATCGTGTTTAATTTTCTTGAATCTTGGTTTCCTACCTTTTCGGTTGAGGTTGGTTTAACAGTTCCTAGACCGTGGTATATTTTAACCAGAATTTTGCTCATTTCGCCCGTCGACTCTTGTAGAGATTAAATTCTCTTAGGAGGAATCTGTAATCTTGGCAAGTGCTGTTAGCGTTGTTAGGATCAAATTTTTGTTTGGATTTTTGAATTGCTTCTTCTAACTTTTTGTTAAGACTTGGCTGTTGTGTTTCAGAAGTGTTATTCATTGTATCATCCGCTATGAGCGTAGTAGGTTAGTTCTTTGTGCAATTTTCCTTTAAAGCTTGAAAAAGAAACTTGAAAATGCCTTCACTTGTTAAAAGATTGCATCCAGGAATACTCAGCGCTTGTACTGCTTTTCTAATTGGGGTAAAACCATTCACTAAATCCTTTAACTTTTTAAAGTACCCTTCCTTCCAGAGATGACTTATGTTCAAGTTACGTAAAGCTTTCACTATTGATGGTTTAATTCTCAAACATTTCTGAATCATAGCTTCCGTACTACTCTACCTATAGTAGGGCAGTCTAAAATTAAATTGAGTTCCTTGTTTTCTGCTTCTTGTACGTATTTCTGAAGTACATTATTATTAATTGGCGATCTTCTAAACACTTTTATAATTTGTCTAACTTTTTGAATTGTGTCGCTATATTCTGGGATTAGTGACATATTGCTTGCTGTCTCAGTATCCGAATTACTGTCTACCTCTGAATCTGAATCAAAATGATCAGATAACTCATCGTCAGAATGATCGTTCTCGCTCAAACAATCAGACGCCAAATCAACAACGTCGCACTAAATGCAGCGCATGATTGTAGCATTAGTTGATATACAAGCCCCGAAATATGACCATATTTTCCATTATGGAAGCTGCGTCTATTGTAATATTGTAACCCTTAACACGTCATCTTTTGAAAATAATCCAAATTCATGTAGACGACAATCAACTATTTCCACAATTTTTTCTGCAGGACACTGACCGGGTGGTATTCTGTTTAGTCCCAGATTCTCGCATTTGCTACTGTTATATAGTAGAACGTTCATAAATTTTCGATGTTTTATACTAGTTAATTAAATTTATTTTTTACTTATAGTGGAATGAATCAAAATTTCAAAGTTTGAGTGTTCAAAGATCGCTATTATGTTATGCCTTTGCAAATTACTCTACTATTTGGTTATATCAAAATTTCATTGTAATAAGCCGAATCTGAAACTAAAGCTTCTAATGATGTCTTACTTGACACAAAATTCTGCATCAATGTTTGCTTGCTGGACGTTTTTAAACGTTTACTGTTGCACTTGCTATCCTCTCCTAACGTATTATCAGTTATTGGGCCAGATACTCGATACTCTGGCAATTCGCAAATCGGTAAATATGGCGGATTTGCGAATCGTAAATTTATTTGAGTAATATGATCAATAAATATTTCCACAAACATTTACGTAGATGCGCATACTTTAAAACGCTCGTAAAATTTCTACGATTTGCTTGCTTGCTAACCAAGAAAAAATATCGTGTATACCATTTTTTTGATATTCAGCAACAAATTGGGTTGCTAAATTATCGTGTATAACAATTCTAGCAAATTCGCAAAAAAAACAGCTTATCTGCTTATCTGAGTATCGAGTATGTAGCCCAATATTGAATTGATTTTTGTGTATATCCTCTAAATATTTTATTATACCTGTAGTAGACTGTCCACGATACGAAAGCTGTTTAGAACATAACGTGCACACCGCAGCATCTTTGACATTAGGGATTTTGGAAAAAAAAAATTCAAACTCCGAGATTCGTTTTTTATTATTACTCGACCGACAATATATGTACATACATAATTGTTAAAATACATTAAAATGCAGAAAAACAATTCTTCTTAATCTCTCTTTCTCTCTCTTCGCTGAATCAAGTCATGTATGTACAAATATTTTTTGACATCAGAAAAGAAATAGATAAAAAATACAATGAACATAGTAACGATTACGATGACAAAACTGAAAAATCGATTTAATGTGCTTAACAATACAGTACCTGGCCAAATTATTAGATCCACATCAATTCTGTTGGAAATTATTGACTTCTGACGACTTACATATTTCACTAATTTGTATAGCCTAGTTATACGAAAATATTATGTGTTAAGGTGCATTCAAAATACAAAGTTTTAATTTGTACTAAATAATATTTGTACTAAAAGTAGAAATACATTTTTTATCTAAATTAGAAATATCTTTAAAAAAATATTACTAGCTGAGCTATGTAGCTCAAAATATTGAGTGGATGCATGTTCAGTATTATTGACTCTACATTTCTTTCATTTGGCGTTTTGTAGTATCTAGGCTAGAAATAGCTCTCAGCGCATTATCAATTTAGATAATAATATTAAAAATTAGTACTTGTTGGTATACTATGCATTTCAAAATTATATGTGCAGCGGAAAAATTTATTGTATCACAAAATAAAATTGTTTCCCAAATTAGTTGTGGATCATATCTTGAAATATATTTTATTAAATAAACTAAAGCTTGTACTTCAAAATAAATTAAACAATTTTTATTATTTTAAATTCATACATAAATAAAACGTTAATTAAGTTCATTTCAAAATTATTTATGCACTGAGTTTCTGTTTCAAAATTATTTGTGCATTAAGAAAAAATTAAAAATAACATAAAAAATTCGCTAAAATCTGTTTGAACACATTATATAGCAGATGTAATTATTAATATGTTGTGTGCCAACAATTAGCTTTAATCACCTCGCTGAGACGCCTATGCATAGAATCTATAAGGTTTCTTATAAATTCTGAAGGAATTTCACTCTTCTTCCAAGTCATTTCTTCGGACTGTCCTACCTAGAATGGAGCTTTCCTTTTCATATAAGCCCATACATTTTTGATCACGTTCAAATCAGGGCTCTGCGCTAGCCATGGCAATGCCGTTTGATCCAAAATTTTCAAAAAAGCTGTAACGATTTTGCCGTTGTGTATAGGGCATGGTCCTGTTAAAGTACGAATTGCGGATAAATTAATTTTCTGCAGCTATCAACGCTCATTCAGCAATTATAAGTACGTTACTTGTGTGACTGTTCCCCGGACCATATTGAATTTGGTCCTACACCATTGAAGCTTATACGTCCCCATATACTATTATATGTCCACCCTAAATTGGCGTGTGGGAGTAATAACCATCCTCTTTGTTTTCTCTTTAGAGTTGGAATCATAAAATTTTCTGCCCCTTGATCTATCCAATCTGTTTGTTAATACGTTCCCGTCCAAAATTTAATCGAGCGAATTTTTTTTTTCGATGTATTGGGCTTGTTTTGGGTGACATATGTTGCAACCCCGTTTTCCTGAAGCCTACTGCATATGATGGGCTTACTAATAATCCTTTTTGAAGATGAATATACCGGTGTTGTATGTTGCTTAGCCTTACCATAGGGACAATCTTTACAGCTCGTGCAATCAAGACATCATGTTTTACGGATGTAATTCCTTTTCTCCCTCTTCCCTGCGTATTTTTAAGCACTCCTTTGATTTTTGTTTTGTTACTTTGTATAAAATCATATTTCAAAGGCACAATCGCTGTTCTTGTTTCGACGCTAAGTTCCAATTTTTTCGGCATTTTTGAATTAATTAATGTTTGCAATCAAACAAAACAATAATTTTAAACAATTGGAAAACAATTGAAGGTTAAATATAGGCAACTTAACATTCGAAAGACAGAATATATAATGCACACATAATTTTGAAACAGGAACAAAGTGCACAAATAATTTTGAAATGAACTAATTAATGTTGTCTTTATGTATGAATTTAAAATAATAAAAATTGTTTAATTTATTTTGAAGTACATAGAAGATAGTTCATCCAAAAATATGATACAGAACTAATTTTGGAAGCAATTTTATTTTGTGATGCAAAAATTTTTTCCGCTGCACATATAATTTTGAAATGCATAGTATGTACTAATTAGTACTTATCGTATTTAGTAGACGAACAAAAGTAATTTTTTAAATTGGAAAATGTAATTTTTATTTGTGTATTAAAAATTATAAGGGCTAAAATTACTTGTAGTAATAAGTACTAATTTTATTCATATTAATCTACATTTATTTAATGCCCTGAGAGCTATTTCTAGCCTAGACACCAAAAAACGCCAAATGAAAGAAATGTAGAGTCAATAATACTGAACATTTTGAGAACATTCACTGAATATTTAGAGCTAGCTCAGCTAGAAATATTTTTTTTAAAGATATTTCTAATTTAGATAAAAAATGTATTTCTACTTTTAGTACAAATATTATTTAGTACAAATTAAAACTTTGTATTTTGAATGCACCTTAACACATAATATTTTCGTTTAACTAGGCTATAAAAATGTTTAGTGAAATATGTAAGTCGCCAGAAGTCAACATTTCCAACCAGAATTGATGTGAGTCTAATAATTTGGCCAGGTACTGTATATGTCAGATGAATTTGAAATTGAAAATCAAATTTCCAAAGTTGCAGGTTTCCAAATGTTCTAAACAAAAAGCGACATTAAGCGAGGAAAAAATCCTAATTTCTGCTTTGTTGTTTACTTAAATTGAATCGTAACTAAATCACTAGGAGATATTTGACCGTTCCGTTTCTTACTAAAGTGCAAGACACGAAGCTTATACTAGATAGAGGATGGTGGAGGGAGGTTCATGTTTAAAGAAATCCGTTTGAGAGCAAAGTCTTGGATAAAGCCATTAAAGCTGGTTGAAAGGGTTTTATGTTAAATTTTCCCCAGTCTCTATATTATAACTCAACGAATGATACTAGTAAAATAGTTAACGAATCTTGAATTTAACTTCCTTTGGGAATTAATTCAGATTTTTGTTTCGTCAAAAATTCGTTTCTTGTCGTGTTGCACTAGGCACGTGTTTTCATCATAATTAAAGTGCTTTAATATTTTGATAATGAATTTTAATTTTATCATTTTGTTTTTATTTTCAGGTAAGTCGTGCCAATATACCAGATAAACAGTAAGTTAAATTTTACCAATTTACGAGTACATATATATGTACATCACAACATGTTTATCAACGTAAAGTTTTAATATTGCTGCACTATGAGTTCATCAACCTAAAATAATTGTGTGTCACTTACAAAAACAATAAAACTATCAAACAACCATTCATTCTCATTTACTAAACTGCTGCTAATATAATAGAGACGACGAACAAAATCCAATATTGTATGTAAGCGCAAAGAAGAATTTTTTTTTTTTTTTTCAAATTTTTACAAAAATTTATAATTGAAATCTAAGAAAACACACACACACACACATAAAATACAGAACGAAAACATATTTCTGAATCATTAGACAAGACGAAAAAATATACAACCGTTTGCTTACCAGCTGCACAAAATCTTAAATTAAATGTAAAATAAAAAAATAAAAAATAAAATCCAAGCACTAAGACCAACAACTACCTACTACGAGTAGTTGCAGTAACACCAAAATATTCTTGCTGCAAAAAAAAAAAAAAAAAAGAATCCGATTATTCGAATTTTGAACTTTCAACTCGATTTTTAAATTATTTTTTTATGTTTATTTTTAAGTTTCACTTTTGAATTTGTTTTATTTCTTTATAAAGTTATATTCAAAAGCTGTAAAACTAAATTAGATAAAAATAATTTTTTTTTTACAGTTTCTGCTATGCTCAAGATTAAATACTACATAAAAATAAAAAAAAGGAAAAATAAAAAATTAACTAACAATTACCTCTAATTTAATATTGACTATACGTACGTAATAAAAGTTGGTTATACACTTTAGTTAGATAGTTAATTTTATGTATATACAGTTTATAGTTTTACAACAACAAAAAAAGTCTAATTAAATTAATTGCATAAGTTAAACTAAAAAAAAAAAATTAAAACTGTAACAATATATTAAAACTATTTTTAAATAACTTAAAAAAGTTGTAAAAAATACGTCATATATCACCCCCTCACCAATATTAGTATTTAACTATTGTTATAACGATTACTAGTTTTATTATTAGTTGAGCTGTAAAATAAAATTGTCATTGCCTTTCCGTTGAATTTGATGAGATACTTTGTTTGTACGATTAGTTGTTTATTTATAAATAAAAATATTCGTTAAAACTATTGGGGTGGATAAATTGCGATGCATCGTTCCAATCTGCTGATTCATTATATTTATGTTGCTGTATGCACTTGTACAATAAACAAAACAGAAATGATGCTGGTTGTGAAAATTGTTGTATGTGGGTATTTATTAAAGAGACAACTAAAGGGTATGTTTGTGTATTATCGATTGTTATTAAAATTTTCCACCTCATTTACGATATTTTGTTTGCAAAATATCGTTGTAATTGGAGCTAATTTACAAGTTTTTTTTGTGTAATGTAGCAAATTAAAATAAAACCGTATTCAAAGATCCTTGCTAATATTAGTTGCCCAGTGGCAATGCTTCTAACTCAAGCTCTGGGAATTATGTGAGAGGTACCTTGATTAGAAAGTGCCCTAGAGACAGCGATCCCATATCTGCTTCCCATAACCTACCAAAATCTGAGCGGGCTGTAGGAATAAATTTTCAAGAAATCTGTGGGAAGTCCTCTTCGAGCAATAAATCGTTGGAGAGCGGTCAAATCCAATACGACCGCTAAATGGATTACTTTTATTATCTTATATACAAACACAGCTACATATGTACGCCCTTATAGATGTTGCTCCTCTTCATTTTATTGTGGCCACAGAAGGCTACACCAACTCGATCGAATGGCCTTGCAATGGTGAAACGATATGTTGCCCGTTGCCGCACCCACACTTGGAAATTATATGCAATTCCTCGGGTCATGCTTCTGTCGTTATTGAGGGACCAGGATGAAGGTTTTTTTGTATGGTAATAGGTGGCTATCATTTTGCTTAAGATATGATAATTTTGCAAAATTACACATGACCATAAAAAATTATTCCAATTGCCCATTTTCCTGTTACCACCCCCCTGGGGGTCGAAATTTCAATTACAATCAACAAAAAGTAAATTTGATCCCTTCATCACCCCTAGCCCCCGTTACTATCCTTTTTGGGGGGTAATAAGGCTATGCTAGAGGGTGACGGAAGGGTCAAATTTACTTTTCATTGTCATTTTCGGTTCCAGCGCCCCAAAAACATAGAAATGCACATCCATCTCAATTTTGCATGAAAATTGCAATTTTAACCACTTTTTAGGTTTAGTAAAGGGGCATTAGGGGTGATGGAAGAGACCAATTTATTGTTTGTTATCATTTTCGGTTTTAGCATGCCAAGAAATGTAGGAATGCACATCTTTCCTACTTTGCATAAAAATTGAAATTTGGACCCCAGGGGGGTGATAACGGGAAAATGGGCAATTGGATCCATTTCTTATGGTCATATTCGATTTCAACCACCTCGGAAGATAAGATGTTTGACCTCATACGCACAATCTGCATTCTGCAATCTACTGCCTTCTGAGAATGCCTTGACAATCTATAAAAGGGGCTAATGCCGACAATTTGCCGTTGGATGACGAGAACATGATTTTAGCAGACTTGCCATCTCATGTAAACGTTGTATCCATTTGTTGCTTTCTTCTTACTGCACTACTTCTTCGTTTGGTGAATATCGCCAAAATGTTGTTCCAATCCAAAGAGTTCAATGGCAAAATTAATAAAAAATAGTTCGGTATTAGTAGGAAAGCAGATGACCATTTTATACAAAAGTTATATACCGGCTGAAAATTTGTGAAAAGGTACTTTTTTTAGTTTTTTGACAACCCAGCCGGGCAGTTATGGGTTTGAGCCAGCTCTGAATTTTTCAAACATGTATAACAACATTTTACACAGTTGCAGCTGCCGAAATAAAACATTTTAAATGTATAACATTAGTGGGTGGGGTGTTTACACCCGCTCGGCAACAGGTTAGGTCCAGCTAAGCCGCCTATCAATTTAAATATGTCTAAAATAGATGTTATAAAAAATTCGATTGGTTTGCTTACTCCACTTTGTTTTAATGCAACTTTGAAAAATGTTGGGCCGAAGGTGCTCAGCACACATTTCATATTAAAAAACTTGACTTTAATTAGTTGCAGTAAGAGAGTTTATACTGTATTAGAATCTCTTTAAAAAATATTAATTTTAACAAAATTTAAATATTGTATTTGACTTAAGAAATGAAACTGCAGCCCAAATGATGTGGCCCAAAAAATTCTCCAGGCCACGATTTAGTTTATTTTAGATTACACTACCCTGCAAAATTTTAAAAATTTGGTGCCACTTGACAATGAATAGTTATTTTCGAAGTAATTTTATACGCTGAATCCGAATCTGGGCTCAGAATTGCTCTATCACGTCAGGTTTATGAGATATTCTAACCTAACAGTGCAAAAAACACTGTTTTTTGACGTATTTGAGGTTATCTAGCACCGCGATTTTTTTTTCTTGAAAAGTTCATGTGTGGGATCTTATAGTACAAGTCTTCTTCTTTCAAATGCCTTTGAGTTTGCTCAAATATGTTTTTTTTTCGCCGAGATATCGCATTTTCAAAATTGCATGTTCGTGAATTTGTCGGTATACTGTATAATACACTACCTTTTATACCTACGGTATATATGCACTTTTAGGTTCAAATATCTCATAAACCTGACGTGTTAGAGCAATTCTGAGCCCAGATTCGGATTCAGCGTAAAAAATTACTTCGGAAACAACTATTCATTGTCAAGTGGCATCAAATTTTTAAAATTTTGCAGGGTAGTATTTTTATACAGAAAAATTCAGGAATATGCAAATTTGAAAATGCGATATCTCGGCAAAAAAAATG
Organism: Tipula helvola; assembly: GCA_963556165.1. Taxonomy (NCBI): domain Eukaryota; kingdom Metazoa; phylum Arthropoda; class Insecta; order Diptera; family Tipulidae; genus Tipula; species Tipula helvola. Next base: position 386,147,368 of record OY744482.1, on the reverse strand, counting down.
ATATTTGAGCAAATTCAACGGCATTTGAAAGAGGAAGACTTGTACAATAATATCCCATACATGGCTTTTATGAAAAAGTAAAAACTGCATTGCTACATAACCTCAAATATGTCAAAAAACAGTATTTTTTGCACATTTAGGTTAGCATATCTCAAAAACCTGACGTGATAGAGCAATTCTGAGCCCGGATTCGGATCCAGTGTGAAAAATTACTTCGGAAACAACTATTCATTGTCCAGGGGCAAAATTTTGCAGGGTAGTGTTATTAACTATTAAAGAATCGGCTTAATAGCTCAGATATAAAATTTCAATAAAATACATTGCTAAACATGCGTGTTCGATGCTGAAGGTGGAGTAAATTATCTGGGTTGGCTGTAAACCTGAATTGTCAAATCTAGTTTTTAGAACGAGTTTTGTTCCAAAATATTTCTTTCCGTTGGGCCATGTTTTATTTTAAAAATTTTGATCACAGCCCCACATTATGAAATAAAAAGTTTTACAAAATATTTCAGACATAAAATTTTACTAAAATCCATCAACAAAATATTGTGCTTGTTTCATTGGCGTAGAAAGATCGTCTTATTAGCTGTATTTGAAAATTAATTTTGGGGATATAATTGTTAATTTATATCGACCAAATCCGACCCCAAATGACATGGTCAAAGGAATCCTCTAGACCCAAAATGAATCAATTTTAGACCAACCACAATATTATTAGTGGTGATCCGCCATCTATCTTGAATATAGCTCTTATTTTATTTAAGAAATGCGACCCGAAATCATATGACCGAGGAATTCTTCAGAGCGTGAAAAATTTGGTCAAGTATGTAAAAAACTAATTTTTACCAAAGTATCATTAGTAGTGTCATTCGACATTTTTTTGAATTTTGCCCATGTTTTATGAAAGAAATTCCATCACTGCTCCAAATGGAACTTCTTTGATTAAAGATCAATTTCATTGAAATTTGCTATCTAATTTAGCCAACATATTTGATTATCATTGAATTAGTTGCAGCACATGCAAACGATGGATTAGGGTAGAGAGTTTGGAACTTTTTTTAGAAGAGAATTTGCCACACCTCTATTTTGTAATCAGTGGATGGTCGTTGCTGTTGCAGTTTTATGGTTTTTTTTCAAACGTATTCAAATTTCGTTCAGATTTAGTCGTTTTTGGCCTGGTCACCCTAATAACCCGATTGAATTCTAAATTTACACAACGACACGAGTGAGCCCATTCTCATTTCCAAATGATTTTGTTAGATATTTTCCTATACGCTCCTCAAATATTCTACAAAAAAAACAACACAGACCCCTTAAATTTTCATTGCGACAATCCGTTTAAAAATGAACGGCTTGTGGTTTAACATGTACAACGAAACGAGCTCTGGGTTAATTGATGCAATTGTGATTCATATAACTTCTCTGATTTGTTTTAAATTGAAAAATTTTAAAATACGCAAAACAGCAGGGGTAATAAGTATTAAAACAAATCGTTGTTCTCATTTGTTCATCCGCCTCTAATTGACAATATTATTGAATGGAACAATATTTCAAGCGTACTATCTAAATTTGGTTCCAATACAAGTTTGGTTTGCTTAAGAAAAATGATAACCGTTTTCCTCTAAGTTTCAACGAAAAGAGTTCAACCGGAAGATGAAAATCTATGAACAAGTCAAGTTTAGAATGAATATGGTCAAACGCAAAATTCGTGGAACTTCTCCAAGTTCTCTCCAACACATGTTTTACAGAAGTCGCGTCTGTCCTAAGTCTAGATCTTCTAGATTTTTGCAAGATGTTATATCTTTTTGATTATGGGGATCGCCCGCTACCCTAAATAGTTATGTCCACTTGGGTAAAATCTTGGGGCTAGCTTCTAGATTTTTGAAAGTTGTAATATTTTTTAGATAGGGGAAGTCGCCCACTACCTTCAAAAATATATGTCCACTTGCTTGGGCTTTAGACGGAGAAATTTTGTAATATCCTACTTTATACGAACTTACACATAGGGATACATTACGTCTGTGAGTCTGTCCTAAGTCATTTATATTCTAGATTTTTAAAAGATGTAATAGATAGAAGGAGTCGCTCACTACCTTTAAAAAAATTTGTCCATTTGGGTATGATCTTTGAGCTAGAGGGAGAAGTTTTGAAATATCCAACTTTATACGAACTTATATATCTCTGGCATAATAGGGAAGCATCACATCTGTCCTAGACATCATTTATTTCCCAGATTTTTAAAATATGTACCATTGTGTAAGTCGCCGGCTACCCTTAGAAGTATATATCCACTTGGGTACGATCTTTGGGCCAGACGGAGAATTTTTTAGTATAAAACTTTATGCAAACTTACATATTGGAAGTGGAACGCATCACGTTTGTCCGTAAGTCACTTATCTTCCAGATTTTGAATGTTGTTATTTTTTAGATAGAGGGGATTGCCCTTTATCCTAAATGAAGTCTTTGTCATTGTTTTTGGATAGGGAGGACCTCCAATTGTCTGTAAAACACGTGTTCATTTGTGGACCACATTGAGTAAATTTTATACATCAAATTTCGAATGAACTTTGCTATTGTTAAATTCTTTTTTTGGGAAATTTAAATTACACAGTAAGTAAAATTATTAGTTTACGTATAAATTCATATTAACGAGAGATTATTATACTTACTAATACCTTCACAGGAAAATCATTTTTTAGGACAAAGTATAATTTTAGGACAAACTTCACACCCACTGTAAATTAAATTTTTTAAAGAACATCTGAATAAAGTTGTAATTTAAATTGTCCAAAGAAACAATTTAACAAAATCAATGCTCATTCGACTTATACAAATTATTTAATTTGGCCTAAAGTTCGCAACCAAGTGAACACATGTTTTGCAGACAGTCGTAGGGCCGTCTATCCAAAAACATTTACAACAACTTCCAAAAACCTAGAATATAAGAGACTAAGGACATGGTCCCTTTGTGTAAGTTCACACAAAATTAGTGTTAAACCATTTCTCAATCTTGGGCAAAGATCGAATCCAAGTGGACATATACTTTTAAGGGTAGTGGGAGGACCCCCTCTATCTAAAAATATTACAACTTACCAAAATCTAGAAGATAAGTGACTTAGGACAGATGTGTCGTGTCCCTTTATGTAAGTTGTATAAAATTGGATATTAAAAGGGACGGAAGAAGTTGTTGTATTTTTTGGTTAGAGAGGATCCTCGACTACACATCAAATATGTGAGAATGTGGCCATGTGTGGTACGATCGTTGGTCCAGTTTAATAAAATTTTTAAAACCAAATTTCACAGTTTGACAGTCTGGCGCAGATCACTTATCATCTAAATTTTTAGAAGTTGGTATATTTTGTGGTTAGAAGAAACCTTAGATTACGCATAAAATAGTGTGGTCACTTGGGAACGATATTTAAGCCAGGTTAGTAAATTTTATAACATCAAATTTCGTATAACTTAACAAGGGACGGCTGTCCTATGTCACTTATCCTCTAGATTTTTTGGAAGTGGTTTTATTTTAAATGGGTATAAATGGTCCCTGATCACATTTGGTATGACATTTGGGCTGATTGCAAAGTTTTTTTCAACTGTAAAAAATTACGTATACGGGGTGGGTGTGTTATCGTAAGAGTCCGGACTAAATTTAGTACATTAAACATTTTATCGGTTTATCCTATTTTCATACATCGTTTTGAGGAAACTATAGAAATCATTATTTCGTATGAAATCCAATGTAATATCAATCCTGTTAAATTAAATAGATTTTATAGTTGGTGTACTTAACTTCAACAGGTTCCGTAATTAATAGCAAAAATCTGGGAGAGAATTTCAAAAAAATTGGAAAATTTCTCATTGTACTATTTCTCAACGGGAACATATTTATAAGTAACCTAAATTCAATTATTATTTTGATTTGAAAGTTGGACCTTAGAGAATATGGCAATTTCTAAATTTAAAGGAGCTAATATCTAACCTCGCTTTAGAAGGAAGGACCAAATTTAGGAACTAGGAAGGTATATTTACAGGAGACTACAAGGATCTTTTCAAAATTCGCTTTTGTTGAATAAGGCTACCTCTCGTTTCTGCAACGCATATTTTTTATTCCCAACCAAACATGCCAACAAATATGCGATTTGCCCTCTTAAATAAAATGAAAGCCGAGAGTATATGAGGAAGGACTAACAATGGAGAATCCGATCGTTTATAGGCGAACAAAATAAAAATTAGAGCGTGCTCGTTAAAAGAAACATGTAATTTAATTAAAAATTTGATTACATAACCCTCGTTTAGAATATCAATATTTTGCAAATTCTATTTTATTGGTCACCTAAAGCGTTCCTTCATGTCGTAATTTTTTTTTTTTGTATTTTTAAAACCAAATCATCAAAAAATACAAAAAATCGGTGTATACTCTCGCATCGTATATATACAAGAAAATATGGCGAAATGTTAAAGCAGGAAATTACCATCCAGACTACTAAATGTTAAATGGAAATCTAATATCATTTGTCTCCTTACACACATATACTCAATATGTAAAAGCTCATCTGTGTATAACCCTGAAGGTTATCCAAATATGTCAGTGTATTTAACGATATTACGATTCTAGATATTATGTAGAAAAAGAAATCTTTGCTAGTGTCTGCAACATCAATATCATCATCATCAACTATTTTATATGAGAATTTGGAGGAGATATCGTACGTACATATGTATAGAGATATGAGAAATGAACAATATCCTTAAGGCCAACAAATAAAATCGTTCAGTTGAAAATGAAAACGATACATTATTTGATGTTTATATTATGTTGCACGTTTCCCCCTACCTCGGTTCAAAACCCTATAAAATATTTTCCGCGATGGGTGAATTATATAAAACCAGATAGATCGTATACAGTTAGGGCAACAAGTAAAAAATATGTTTTTGCCATGTAATAAAAATAAAAAGAAAAAATTATTTGTACATACATAGATGAGAAAAACTTTTTCCAAAGCTTTGTGCTTTTTACTGCTTTCGATATGTAAAAATAAAAATATTTTTTATATTGATTAGAAGTTGGCTGATGCATACGCAGATATAAATTATAAAATGTTTAAAAGCTCTTTTTCCGCATCAATTATTACGATAAATCGCATTTCATAAACAGAATTTCACGTCGTTACGTATATATATAGTAAGTGTTATATTATAAGCAAATATACGGTCCAGTGACTTATGTTTAATCACCGATTTCGTTACAAAATAGATGCTGAATGCAATTTTTATTTTTTGAAACTTTCTTAATTTTTAATGAGATTCAAATTTTTAATCCGACTTCGATTTTTATTTTTTTATTGCAAAAAGTATTTTCTTGCAAAAGCTAAGTTTTTTTGTAGACGCAAAGTTAATAATGAACTTACAAATAAAGTTTTAATGATCGAATGTTTATTATTCATTTATTTTTTAATGCTTTTGTGATAATAACACTTTGTTAATTTCGTCTTAAAAAATTAAGTTTTTTTCTTTGTGTAGTACACAAGAATTCCTATAACTCTGATAAACGAAGAGAGTATTCGACTTGTTGTTGATATTTAGTAAACAGAGCTTTGAGATTCTTTGGCAAATAAAGTTATTTTATGTCTAAGTTTTAATTAAAAATTTTTTTATAGATTTAATTGAAAGAAAAGTTATTTTGTTGGTATTCATCGGTTGGATTTTACAAAATTGATTGGAAATAAATTTCATCTTGTGAAGTTTATTGAGAGAAGTTTAGTTAACAAATCTAATTAAAATATTTAATTCGTGTAATCCAATTTGAATCGCTTACTTGGACAAGCTAAACTTATAGCAACTGGAAGATTGTAGTACCCTTAACAAAAGTTTTGAAACCCATTTTTCAAAGTAGCAACCGATGGTTCAGAGCACAGTTTCAGATTTACATATTTGGCCTAGAATTGATAGGCTACGCAACTCTGTGATTTTCATCACTCAGCAATCAGGTCACCTAAATCTAATTTACAACTCAACTGTCAAATCAATCCCTAACTGAACTCCTTAATCCAACCACAACTCAACCTTTAACTCAACCTCCAACTCAATTTCCCACTCAACCTCCAACTAAATCCTAACGCAGTTCTCAACGCAATCACCAAATCGACCCACAACCAACCCTAAATTCAATCACCAATTCAACCTCAAATCAATTTTCAACTCAAACATTAGCTCTTACCCCAACTCCACGCCTAGCTCAATCCCCAAATCTATACGTCCGGAAAAACTACTAGGTGAACACATCTTAAATCAGCTCAATTTAAACATTAACTCAACTCCCCAAATAAATTCATAACGAAATGCTTTGCTTGATCACAACTCAATCCCAACTCAAAGATCGATATGATTCCAAATCAGTACTGTCCAACAGCAAACTCAACCCTAAAATAAATCCCCAATTAAACTCCTCACTCAAATCGAGCCCAACCTCAATTAAACCTCCTATCTTAACTTAATCCTTAACTCAAGCCAGAATTCAATGGCCAACTTAAAATCATATACGTAAATGAACTTAACTGAAATCAACTCAATCTAATCTCCAAATAAATCATACCCCAACTAAACTTAACTCAACCTCAACTCAATTTTAAGTCATTCCTCAAATCAACTTGGTAGAAAACTTCATGCGTACATAACCTCAACTCAAACCCATGTACTCTACCTACATAACACAACTCCCGTATAAATTACTCGCTCAACCCCGCAACTTAAGCTAACTTTCACTCCAAAAAAAAATTCAACTCAACCTTAGCTTGAACCAAAAAATTGCATGCGGACATGAACTTAACACTTTGTAACCTCCAAATAAACGTTTAACTATAGACCCCCAAATTATAATTAATTTATCGAACCCCTCAGTCAAACCCAAATCAACTTAAAATCAATCATTATTCAACTCCAACTCAACCCTAAACTCAACCCTAGAGACAACGCTCAACTTAAAACTTTAATCAACACGGTTCGGAAACTATGCGTATGTATATATCAATTTAATCTAACCTCAAACCTAACTCTCGATTCAACTACCCAATAAATCCCTAGCTGAATCACTGATTCTCAACACACAGCTCAACCCTCAACTCAACTCCACTATCAATGCCCAATTCAATATTAAAATCTACACGGTCCGAAAAACTACGTCCGGACAAAAACTTAACTTAAAACAACCCCGACTAACTTCCAACTCAACATAACCCCAAATAAATTCTCAACTGAACCGCCGACTCAAAATCCAACCCAATCTCAACTCCAACTTAACTCTAATTCAATTCTAGTCCTTAACTAAACCCCAAACTCAACTCTCAAATGGAATCAACTAGACCCCAATCTCAATGCCTAGCTTAATCCTCAAACCAGTATATATCAGAAATTGGCCAACGTGTTTTGTGTCAATTTTTATAGCAGGTACCTGACTTTCTTTACGTCCTGACCAATTTACGCTTGAAACATAGAGATAGATTGACGAAGAAAATTCCAAATCAGAAAAGCCGTTCTCGGGATACCGTATGTTCAGTCATCCATACCGACGAGCGGAATTTTGTTATTTTGTTTTTTTTAGGATTCAAGGGCCTTAAAAATATGGTTTTAAACAATCAAAATTTTGGACAAAAATTGGAATCCATGGACATTTTTTTCCTTCCCGACCAAAAATTAAATTTTCTATTAAATGTGTTCAAAAAATCGAGTGATTCAAATGCAAGTAGGTACAACAATTACGGGACCCGAAACGAATTATTAGAGGTATCCAACTATCGAAATCGGAGAATAACTGCAAATTTTAGTTTTTTGAATTTTTTTACTAAATAACATCCCAAAAGTACCATATGGACTCGAATCCTGTTTGAAGGTGGATTCCAGCCCTCATTGAAATTTTCCAATTGAGTCCTGTTGAGAACAGTTGAGTTCTAGTACCACACATTTTCTGAAATGCGCACAATTTGTGAATGGTTCATCAAAATGTACCTTTTTTGTTGGAACGGTTGCAACTCTATATATGCCGTGGCCGTCATGTCGACGTTGTACTTCTATGACACTGAAGATTAACCACCATGTACAATAATCCATTCTGTTTTACATGTGGATCAGCTTACGCCAATATTTACGCGATTTAGCGCTACTAAAAAAATATTCAGGTGCTAGGATATCCATATCGGTAGACAGGCATCGGTTTGAGGTTCTGATACGATGTGAGATATATTTTGTGCAGTAGACTTAACGCCATCGAGTTAAACGCGGATAGCACAAATAATTATTTGATAGTCTATAACCATTTGATGGTCCTAAAGTTTCAAAAATATCATATTTGTTCATAAACCGATGTTGGTAAAATTTTTCATGTTGAAATTGCAATACTCTGGCTTCTTAAAATAACTCCCAAGTAAAATAACTTCCAAAGAAATAAGTCCCAAATTTTTGTATTTTATTTGGGCAGTTATTTCATTTTACAAATAATCCCCGCAATTTTCAACTTCGTTGGGATTTATTCCACGAAAAATGTAATGAAATAATTCCTAAGGACGATTTAATTTTAAAATTAGGACGAATCCAAAACGAAAATCACAATCCCCTCAATTAGCACAACCAAAAATAATTTGAAACATCCAACGCTAAGCGGCTTTGGGATTTGTTCATAATCTTAAAGTCACACTATACCGACCTCAAAAATAAACTTTCAACTTTTAGTAGAGTAGCAAATTCTTCTTCCAGTCTGAATGAAATTGTCGTCTTTGTAACACAAATATACGAAATCAGAATAGTTCAGAATTGAATTAATGAGCGTTTGAAATATAAGTGCAGCGGTTCAAAGTTCTAAATGTGAGTGAATTGAATTAAACCATTTAATGTTCTGGAGTCTCCGCACAAACAACGCCAAAAAAGTCGTTTTTTAACTATAAGTAATGGAAGCGCTTATAAGTTGGGATGATGAGGTCTTCAAATACGTCTCAGAAATGCTATAGCTAGCCTTTCATTTAAATTAATCCTTTAGATAGTTCGATGCTTCGATAGCTTCTTCTATAATTACTATTATCACTGGTACTTACATAATTTTAAAATTCAATTTTACATACGCGATATCGGCCACGTTCCATAGTTCATCAACGTGGTTTTATTCCAAGTCAACTAAAGCAATATTTTAGCGAACTCTTTCCTATAGTTAGAAAACCAAATACTTTAAAGTTGTATACACTTCTGGGCGGTTTTCATACCACCAATCACGGATTCATTAATTAAATCTTCGAAATATTTTTAGTTGATAAGAAATGCATTTAAAGCGTAATAGTTTTTCCAATCACGGATGGGTTAGCAAGCAAGTGAAATATTTTCATGCAGGTGTTCTTTGTCAGTAAGTTTTGAATTGAATACTGCCCCAACAAAATTGCCAAAAGCTACTGGCAATCTAACTTTTAACAAATTAACTTTCCTTATTGAGTATTGCCAAATTATGGGAAGATTCTTCATTTCAGTTTTATTATCATAATTCAAGTATGGCTGTGGTATTCAATTGTATACACTTCTGGGCGGTTTTCATACCACCAATCACGGATTCATTAATTAAATCTTCGAAATATTTTTAGTTGATAAGAAATGCATTTAAAGCGTAATAGTTTTTCCAATCACGGATGGGTTAGCAAGCAAGTGAAATATTTTCATGCAGGTGTTCTTTGTAAGTAAGTTTTGAATTGAATACTGCCCCAACAAAATTGCCAAAAGCTACTGGCAATCTAACTTTTAACAAATTAACTTTCCTTATTGAGTATTGCCAAATTATGGGAAGATTCTTCATTTCAGTTTTATTATCATAATTCAAGTATGGCTGTGGTATTCAATTGATCATCATACATGAATCATTTGTAAATAACTAGTCAAACCAAAAACGTTTATGAGCCTACATTGTAAGAGTATACCCTGCTACCCTGTTGAATTTTTGGTTGTCCAAGGCTTCAAAATGGTGCATCTAATTTAGAAGATTTAACTTCATTTTCTAGCAAAACCTTATCGCCAGAATTATACGTACGAGGCGTAGCATTGCGATCATAATTGCGCTTAGAAACATATTTGGAACCGATATTGCAACTTATGTTTGAGATCAGCTTTATAGTAAAGTTATCGTAATTATAAACGACGTCAATTGAATTGGATCTATACAGTACGTTAGGCAAGTTAGGTTTATGTCCAAAAATTAATTCATACGGCATAAATTTGGTAACGGTGTGAGGAGTTGTGTTATAAGAAAAATATGCAAACGAAACCCAAGTGTCCCGCTCCAAAGAATTTTTTTCCGAAAATTAGCTAAGATATCTAACAAGGCCGTTATGACTCCGTTCTAATGCACCATTAGTCTTAGGATGATAGGCGCTAGTATTGATTTTATTAATATGAAACAATCATCATTAATATCAACCAATCATTTGCGATAACACGAAACCTGTAATTGCTTGATCTCTAGCGTCACTTGTCAGAATAAATTCTTTATTGAAGTCGGAATATTGAAGAATCGTTGAAAATCGTTAATCTATTGAATGACTCATCCTGAAAAAAACCCATTTAAATGCTACATTCTTTTTAAAGATCGTAAAGAGGCTTAGCTGCAAAATTGGGGCAAGACCGTCAGTAATAGCCCGCACGACTCAAGAACGATTTTATATCTTTTGCGTTACGCGGTACTGGATAATTTTTAATAGTAACTAATTTTGACGGATCTGGTTTAATTCCTTGTGGTGTTATTATAAGTCCCAACCCAAGTAATATACTTCGCGACTAAGAAATTGACATTTACCAGCATTTAAGTTTAAATTGTGCTTCCTTAAACAAGTAAAAGCATCTATCAAATAAGAATTATGATCTTCCAAATTTTCCCATAAAGGCCCGCTAGAATGCCATTCATTGATCTTTGAAATATACTTGGGGCATTTTTTAATCTCATGCACATTCTTGTGAACTGATAATGTTCCCTATCAGTCGAAAAAGCAGTTTTTTGTCTATCGCGAGGATCTAATGATATTTGGTGGTAGCCGTTTGCAAGATCCAATATAGCCGTTAAATTTGGCAACGGATAACTATCTCCAACCGTAATGCCATTTAATCTTCAAACTATCCTCCATTTTTTATCGTTATTATCGGACTACTTCGGAACACAAAGTAAGGGAAAATTCCAAGGTGAACTGGAATCTTCTATTATATTTTCTTCATTCATCTTAGCTATTTGACGATTTATTTCAGCTTTTGTGGCCTGGTCGGTTACCGAGACAGTTTAACATAAATGGGCTTCGAGGCACATGTACTTATCGAATGAGTGGTTGTATTGGTTACCGACAATTTATCTCCTTCTAGATAAAAAATATCGTTAAAATTACGGCAAATAGGGATAATAGATTCCATTTCATAATCATGAAGATGCCTCAATTTTTATTTGGCTTCAAGCTTCTCAAGATGATTATTATCACAATTCTGATCAAAATTAAAGGAGTAAACGTTAAAATCATGTACAGATGAAGTGTCTAATTTTAAATGTTTATCAATTTGGATTAGGTGCTGATTTATATTAACGAAGCTCACCAAAGCTTTATTAGTTGCTTGGAAAGCAACTATTATCCCGAATTTTGAGTAATGAATTAGGCACAAAGATACCTGGTAACATTTCATTCGACACACAAAGTCGTTCAGTTTCATTTGGAAAATCGAAAGTTACTTTAACTAAGTATTCACTTCTCGCGGGAATGATATTAATTGCATCATTATAAGGGTTAGAAATTACTTTTAATTCGTCTATGTTATTTTTAATAGTTACTTGACAATTCATAATCGATTAAATGGAAGGGGTGTTTAATTTTTATTAATTATTTGCCAGGCGCAATTCTACAAAACAAATACATAATATTTACATCTATATTCTGGATAACATATGAAATCATCGCGGATAAACTTAGAGCTTAAAATTGAAATGTCTGCGCCAGAATAAATTAAAAATAGAAGAAATTCATTTTTTTCTGCAATGTTTAATTATTTTAAAAATTTGGAATATGTATAAAAGTTTGAATGTCCCGTTTCTGGATTGTTCTCTACACACTGCCTGGACCTGATGAGCAGCATTTGACTTTTCGAAACCTGTGCCATTTTCCGACTGCTCAGTTTCTTTCGATATTAATTCTCGCCTCTCATCAACCGCCTTTTTAATGTCATACTCCTCAATTATATGATCAAAATCTTTACAGTAAGCGCAAAACATAATTATTTGGTTACATGAGGTTGCATATTTTGCGATGATGACTGAGAAAAATCGTGATTTGATTTATTATTTATTTGACTGAAACGCGACTGTTGTCCTTGGAAAATCTATATGGGTTTTGAGAATTACTAAAAGTTCTCGAATTAAAATTTTTGTTCAAAAAAGATGTAGATGGTGCATTTAGACTAGTAGAAACATTTCGTTGTTGGTTTTTTGATCCGAATCGAAAACATTTAGGGGCGGTTGTATGACCAGATTTCCCACACAATTGACAGACGTTAGCCGAAAAAGTCAATTTCTTCGTTACATTAATCTGACTATAAACAGATTGATCGTCAAAATAGTTTTAAGTGCTCTTTGTCGACTCTATTCCCTTTATATTACCGCAGGCCTCGTTTAATTCGTGCAACAACCGAGCATAATGTTTAACGTCTTCGCCTTCATTTTAACGTAATTGGCAAAGCTTTCTTTGTATAACACTGACAGATCGATGGCAAGAAAATTCGAATAATTATTTTTCTTTTAATTCCTCTACAGGCCTCCATTGTTTTCAAATAGAAAAGATTTCCGATTTTAAAAACTTAGGTAAATTTTGAAACGAAAATTTAAATTCTCTGAAGATGTCAACAGCATAAAAGATCGAAAAGGCTCAGTCCAGAACCTTATAAACAATTTTGTTCTCTGGTATACCCACGTATCGTCGGAGGCGATGCAGAAGGGTGTATCTACAAAATTTGTCAAAATCGTTTTATTGGTTTATTGGTAAGCATAATAGAGTTTGCTGGTTTCTAAATTAAATTGAAGATAACAAAACGTTCAAAAGTGAAGAACGAACCAATTTTGTTTGTTTATTTTAGTGTACCTACTACGGTAAATTCGCTCGTTTTTCTCATTTCCTGAACAAATAGCAAATGTAACTATAGATACACGCTTTTACATCGTCACCGACGATATGCTAATAAAATAATTTTGATTCCAATTAAAACCTTTTATTTTATTTGTTATTAGGATTATTTAATAGTTAATCCAATTTTGATCGTATATGCGTTATTTTTCATGAAAATCGGTAAAGAACTAGCGAAACTGGATCCAAAATGATCAGATACATAGTTCAGAACTTCATATAATTATCGTCAAAGTTTATCTCAATCAGTTAAGAATTATCTTAGTTCCTTCCTAAATTCCCTCGCACATGTTGGATTTTATCCAAATCGGTTAAGAATTAACCAAGTTATATCCTAATTGGCTATATGCCATAATTTCTAAACTCAATATGTCTGAAATCAGAATTTGAATTTTTGGTGTCAGAATTTTATATATCAGAATTCTACATAGGACGTTAAAATTCGATATGACATGTCAGAATATGAATTTATAATGTCAGAATTGTACCTACATCTTATACCGTAGGCAGACACAAAACGAATAATCGCGAATTATAGCTTATTAAAGGATTTTTGCCTGTCTGTCATTACACGATTTTCACTAAAACTGGATTATTTCGATTTCAGTACACGATTTTTGACAATCGGGATAAATGAAAATAGCAATCAATTTTGTGCTGTCTACAAGGGTGGGCAGTAATTAATTACATGTAATTTAATTACGTAATTAAATTACATTTTTTTTTATATTGTAATTTGTAATTGTTATTTAAATTACTTTATTTCATTGTAATGGTATTTGTTATTTCAATTACTTTTTTTCCCGATATTTTGTAAGGTATTTCAATTACATATAAGCAAAATTATTTTAATTAACAATTACATATTTTGTATTTAAAAATTTTTTAAATTTTATTCTTTCATAATATTTCCTTGTAAAATCCATACGAACGTGCTTATTGATTTTTTTACCAATATATTTATTGGGTTCTTTATGTCATTGTAAAATATTGGTTGGCGGGACATGTTATTGAAATTAATCATGCATTCCGTTACCAGCTTACAACCATTATATAAATTGAGTTGGCTTCCAGAAAATTTACCAGAATTAGACGACATAAAAAGTGAAATACAAAAATGATGCCTTCTAGAAATGCAGGCTCTAAATAATCAACAATTAAGCTCCGGAGCAAATGAATCTAGAAGTGCCGATGATGGAGAGAATTCGTACATTCTTAGTTCAAATTTACGCTCTTCTAAGAGTCAATCGAAATCGGAATCAGAACTTCAATTAATACAAATTTTGGCTGATAAAAACAAACAACTATCCATCTTAAATGGGTATGTTTTGGTTAAGAAGACTTTCATTAAATTCAACTCAAGTTCTTGCTCGTCGGGCCCAGTTGAAAGGCTATTTTCATTGGCGGGGTTTACTCTTTCTCCCATAAAAGGAACATTGTCTGATGACAATTTTGAAAAATTAATATTTTTAAAGGGAAATGAGAGCTTTTTGCTTAATTAACTAGCTATTTCTATAGCTACATAAAAACAACTTTGAATTTGAAGTTTGAGCACCTGTAAAGTGATATTTTTAATTTATAAACATTTTAATGGCTACTGACCTTTTTGTGTCTATGCCTGGTCCTAGTGGACCGCCACCTAAACCTAAACATTTTTTATAAATACAATAAATAACCCTAAAAACACTTCGAAAAGTTTTTAAAAATTTTGAAATTTGAATAAAATGTATTTTAATTTGTAATTATTGTGGTAATTAAATTACAATTTTTTAGTTTTATAAAGTAATTTATATTTTGTATTTTAATTACTGAAATGCAATGTAATTGTAGTTTGTAATTGAATTACTTGAAGCATATGTAATTTGTAATTGGTAATTGAATTACTAATATCAATGTAATTTGCCCAGCCTTGGCTGTCTAAAAGGTATTATGTCAAAATTAATAAAAAAGAAAATGTTGAATTCGATATGTCAAGCTTGAATTTGAAAGGTTTTCACCATTTGATAAATCTGTCATGAAGCCTTCAGAATTCCGGTAATTATCTCAAAATTCGATAGGTTATCTCAAAATTTGATAGGTTATATCAGAATTTCATTTCTGGTTTTAGAATTCGAAAATGACAAGTCAAATTTTATATGTCACGTCGATATTTTAACTTTTTCCGTAGTGGACAAATTCGGTCAAAATTGATATATTATATCATATTCTGACATAACATCTCGAATTTTGGGATGATATCTGATATCAAAATTCGATAAATTTTTTCAGCGTTTGACTTTATGATGTCAGAATTCA
The DNA here is from genome assembly GCA_963556165.1 of Tipula helvola. Taxonomy (NCBI): domain Eukaryota; kingdom Metazoa; phylum Arthropoda; class Insecta; order Diptera; family Tipulidae; genus Tipula; species Tipula helvola. The sequence goes on along the minus strand of OY744482.1, from coordinate 386,131,904 downwards.
ATAATTCATAAAAGAGCTTGAGTATGGGTGTCAAAATTCGAAATATCATGCCGGTATTCGATAATCATACCAGTATTCGATAAAATATATTAGAATTCAGTAGAAATTAATTTTGTGACACCATAATTTGAGTTATTGATGAAAAATAAAAAATTGTTTTGTATGTATTTCGTATGAAGCTTTCACAATTATTCAATAAAAATAATTAAATATAGTCAGTTTCTTTAATTTGCGGTATAGTTTTATAAAATGGCCTTATGTAAATTACACGTTTTTTACGTGTAAAAACTGTGTAAATTACATAGTGAAATTTATTCGCCCAACCGTGCTGAAGAACATGTGCAAAGTACAAAATATAGGCTGCTTGAGCTGTTTAGATGGTTCTGATATTTTTCTTCGATTTTTTTTCGAGTCACGGGGACTTTTGTTTGTTTGTTTGTTTACCGCTGCCACCAGTGTTATGATTCGGGCTACGTTAGCCGAGTTTAAATAAAAGATACAAGCAATTAAATTGTATTACTTTGGAACAATTTATTTATAAATTAATTTTGTTTTGTGTATACACTTATGTGGTACAATAATCTTGAGTATTGTATACATATAATATACCGCTTTCTAATACAAGTTAAATCAGGGGTGCGCATATAACAGTTACAATATTGTTATAATGTAGAGTTCGTGAACCCACTTCAAAAAAAGACTGTCCACAGTATTATGTTTGGAAATTTTTGAACGGAAGAATTTAACCGAGAAAAATTTACCCCATCATGTTCTTTTCTGTTGAAATATAAGAAGTGGAAATTTTGAGAAATTTTCACAAACCAAACTGTCGGATTAATTTGGCTGAAAATTATAAAATCAAATTATTTTGATAGAAATAATTAAATTCTAACTATTAACTCTTTAAAAAATAAAAAAATGTAAATTTCCATCAGTCCTCATATTCCAACCTAAACACAGATAAATTACACAATCTGCACGATAATTTTTGGTAAAAAAACGAAAACCTCTAAAATTAAATATCGGGCAAACCACAACAAATTTCCATCAAATTGAATCAAAACACAATTAATTCCTCAAGATTTGTGCACAAAACGAGTAGTTTTTCATTTTCTCTTAGAGCTCCGTACGTATACCCAAAATAAGATAATTAATCACAAGTACGTAATTTTTTGCTTTTTATCCGTCTCGAAGATTAATTTTTTCCCCACATCTGTGCGGGATAACACTAAAAATTGGACTGTATATAAAATATAAAGTTTTTGATATCAACAAACCCTTATAAAGTTTAAATTGGAACAAACCAAAATAATGATTAATTAAAAAAAAATTGTTGTTGATGTGTTGTGACACATGAAATATTTAAATTACAATTAGACCAAAGTTATCTTTAAAGTTATTTGCCATCTTCACATTGGAATTTCGTTTCTTGCTCCACACAATTTATCAATGCGTCAATTTGGAATGATCAATCACACACCTTAATTAATTAAAATGCATGACTTTCGAAAGTTTGTCTTTTATATACTTTTGCTGTCGATTTCCGGAAACCAATTTTTTTATTTTAAATATTTTTGGGGAACGAAAGTTAATTTAAATCTCATTACGATTTGTAGCAAGTATAATCGATCAAAAGCTTTTTTGTTTAGAATATGTAGGATGTATAGTATTGAAATATTATCCTAATTATGTACGGAAAGGAAAGTGATTTTTGTTTTCAAAATCACCCTCGCTTATTTTTATAGTTTACATCGATTATTTTCTGTAAGGGAAACTCGTCCCTTAGGAGCCTTGCAATTAAATATTTGGGTAAATTATGTCGAAGGGAAAACTGGAAATTGAATTTCGAAAAATACCCTAACGTTTTTGGAATTTCATAAGTTTTTTAGTTTTGAACACGAAAAGTCGATAATAAGATTTATTAAATTACTTTTGGCTGTACTCGATTTTGAACTTATAGTTTAACGTGGATTTTCGGTTCGATTTCACTCTTTTTGTCACTGTATCTTGACATTCGATTTGAGCTTTTATTTGAATTTTGACCTAGCATTGAGATTGATTTTTAACTTTACTCTTGATTAAACAAACAAGCGAGTATTTTAACCAATGATACTGTTTTGGGATCCTGTCTGAATCTGGAGGTCCGTTCTAACATATGAACAATTTAGAGGTTTGATTTTGCGCAAGCAATTCAAAAATTAAAAATAGAAAATTTAACAAAGCAAAATCAATTGCCATTCAGTTAGCTTAACACTGAACATGATCGAATTTTGTTACTTGGACCTCCCCATGAGTTGAGAAATTGCGTAACCCCAAACTCCAATACGATTCTCTAATGTATCTTACGATGACGATACTGATGTAAACTAATACCTGCATTTCAAAGGACGAGTTTCCATACGAGTTTGCTAAGGACCAACTTAGTCTTATATCACCAGAATAACGAAAATCAGTCTGTGGAATTTTCCAACCTGTATTGATGCACATCACCATCGTTTTAAGCTGCTTTAGTTTTTTCCGTATGGTCACCAATTCAATTTTTGGCCACCATCCTAATGTGCATAAATAAGCGCCAAAATACGGCTTTATAGATCCAGACAGAACTCGCAGGTGATAACCCCATATTTTACCTTTTAAGAATATGCAAAAATGCCACATGAAAATGTGACACACGTTTCTTGTAAATAATTATTAGCTTCGATGAATGTACTTATGCTAGAGCACGGATTCTGGTCGTAAAATGTCAAGTCTCATTTAGTTACAATCAAGAATAAAATGTAATCTTGTATATCTAAACGTTGTCTAAAAATCACAACTCTCACTGTTCATTTTTCGACCAAAATCGGTAGAGATACGAATTTTGTAAAATCTTTAAGTTTTTTGGCCATGTACACCCTCAACTTCCTCAAAAAATTGCCAAGACTGTTTTCGTATTTTGCGAATGGTACTCTTGTAGTTCTTCTTTCTCAGTTTAGATTGTGAATCATTCCACCATTCAAGATAAATACTGCCAAATGTGTCAATTGCTTGATAGTTTATTCAACAGTCATTCACAATGGTATTGGATTTACTATTTAAGAACTAACCATAAGCTTTTCATTCAGTATTTTTAACCAGATATTCTAAAATCCAGAAGCAAACGCGTCCTACAAAATCGTCTGATTAAAACAATTGTAAAATCAAATACCTTGAATCTGTCGTCATGACAAAAATTCGGAATATTTGTTACCTACAAATATCCAAAAACTAAATTAATATCATTTAGGTATTCCAGGCGATGTTTACCACAAGCATTTAGTAAGGGGGCTTATCACGTTCCGAATTTATAACTCAAATTTGTCAATTTATCTATGACCTACATAGCTGACTACTTAGACGCAAATCTCTTATATCTGCGGATACCTTTATATTTTGCTTCAGTTTTGGAAACAAAAGGCCATTTTAAGTACATTTAGCCTTATCCACTGACAATTTTACAAAGTTTACAAAATGTTACTGTTTGAAAACGACAAATTTTATGAGCCATTAAAAATGTTGTTGGTCATCGAGGATCGTGTTTCCGATTCAATGAATTCAATATTTTAACAAAGTCCGCGATTAATCTACCGGACAAGTCGAAAGATAAAATAGGAATTGTACTTGCTAAGCCAGCACAAATCGGTCATTTCAATTCGAATTTTGGTTTGTCTTTTGACTTGATTAATTTGACTGTTGATTAAATTTTGGCCTTTCACTTGACTTTTATCTTGAGTCAGCTTTTGACTAGAATTTTAAATTGACTTTCGATTCGTCTTTGGGCTTTTGTTGTTTTGATTTTTTATAAGCGATTGAGTTGATTTTTCTCTTTTAAAATTACCTTTGAAATGACTTTAGGTTTGGCTCTTGGTTTGGTTTTGACTTGACTTGGTTTGAATTATTTTAAAATAGTTTCATTAAAAGTTTGACTTGATTTTTGAACTTCAAGTTTGGCTTGGCTATGACTTGGCTTTTAACTTTATTATATCTAACTTTTGAATTGACTTTTAGTTTGATAGTTCTAACTTGACTTTTGACTGCTTCGCTTTCGACTTAACTTAACCTTTGATATGACATTTGAACATACATATTTTTGACTTGACTTTTCAGTTGAATTTTTATTTGAGTTTTTGTGGATTTTTAACTTGACTTTCGATTTGCCTTTGGACTTGAATTAATTTGATATTTTACTAAACGTTAAAATTGGCTTGACTTTTTAAATGCCTTTTGACTTGCCTCTAGGTTTTGTTTTGATATGACTTTGTTTAACTTTTTAATTAATTTTATTAACCGTTTTTGACTTGACAATTATGATTTAACTTTTGACTGTCCATTTCACTTGACTATTGACGAGATATATGATTTAATTTGACTTGATTTTTAACATGTTTGATTTCACTTTATCTCGCCAGTTTTACTAAAAGTTTGTCTTGACTTTTGACTGGACATTTGACTGAATATTTGACTTAACTTTTACTTGACGTTTAATTCTGCTTTTGACGTGCCTTTTGGTTTGTTTTCCATTTGACATTGTTTGACTATTTTTAGTTAGATTTTTTGTAAAAGTTTAGTTTGATACTTTTGACTGGACACTTTTGGCTTGAATTTTGACTTCTTCGCTTTTGACTTGACTTTTTACCTGTCTTTTGACTTGACTTTTGTCTTGAATTTTTATTTGCTTTCACTGGATTTTTGGCTTGATTTTTGACTAACCTTTTGTCTTTTTTTTACTGTTCACTTGACGTATGACTGCACTTTTAACTTGACTTTTTGGTTTGTTTTTTTCACTTTTGACTTGACGCTTTTGAAATGACTTTTGGCTTGGCTCTAGATTTGGCTTTAGCTAACTGTTTAATTTTTTTTTTAGTTAGTGTTACAAAAATGTTGACTTGACACTTTTAACTTGACACTTTTGATTAAACTTTTTTACTGACCTTTTGACTTGACTTATAACTTGATTTTTAACGAGTTTGATTTCACTTTTACTTGACTTTTTACTTGTCTTTTGACTTGACTTTTGGCTTGACTTCTCGGTTTGTTTTTTTTCACTTTTTCACGCTTTTGAAATGATTTTTGACTTAGCTCTAGATTTCGTTTTGAATAAATGGTTAATTTTTTTTATATAGTTTTACAAAAATGTTGACTTGACTCTTAAACTTGACTTTTGGTGGAACGGGGACTTTTGGATTTTTGGTTCCAGTTTTAGTTTACTTGATTTGGTTTCACTTTTTCCCGCCAGTTTACTAAAAGCTTGGTTTGTCTTTTGAACTTGACTTTTGACTTAACTTTTGAACTAGGCTTGGTTTTGACTTGGTGTGATGTTTCAGTTAGTTTTAGTAAAAGCTTGACTTGACTTATGAACTTGAATTCTTTCATCTTGACTTTAACTTTACTTTTAGCTGGTCTTGTGATTTAAATTTTGCATTGGTTTCCACTTGACTTGATTTGACTAGTTAAAAGTTTGGCATGATTTTTACTTAAATCTTTATTAGACTTTTGACTTGACTTTTCACAATATTTTTGACTTGATTTTTAACATAACTTTAGACTTGGCCTATAACTTAACTATTGGCTAAGCTTTTGACTTGACTTTCACTTAATTATATCTATGGCTTTTTGCATGTTTAACCTAATTTTTCATTCAACGTCACGACATTTAATATGATGTTGACTCGACAGCTCAATATCGTAGACATTTCTTTTTAGAAAATTTGTGGTTCACAGAAGTTTATGGATGAAGATTTTTAAACGAAAATTGAAACGAACTGATAAAGTTCTTTAAAAAGGTATTTTTATGTGCCCCTATTTCATAAACAGCTTTATCTCAACATTACAGTTGGGTCTCGTTTTTTTATTAACCATTTATGTATTACTCGTTTTCACAAAAATGTTAACACTTCTTCATTAAATTTATCCATTTAAAACGAACATAAATCGGCTGAAGACCATTTTATCTTCGAGGACAAACCTACCAATATCGCTATATAAATTTTATAAACCCAAAAATCTCAAAATTCAATTCATTTCAATTTTCCAATTTCATAAAAATCCAATAAAAAAATTAAAAAATAAAAAGCTCGCATATTTTTTTGTGTACACACATATATAAATGTTATTAAGCTTTTTTACTGTTTCATTATTTATTTGCTGTGCTCTCGTCAAAAACTGAGGGAATGGAACATAAAAGGTATCATGAAACATACACAGCCACACACATTTACAGAAAGAAAAGTGAAAAATAAAATAAAACATGATGGTTTTTGGTTAGAATAAGTTTTATGTGTGTGGTCATTAATCATTCAGATAATATTAGGACGTACGTATAAACATAAAGATACAACAGTTTTTATTTGTATTTATATAGTAAGTATGCTTTTTTGCTAGTTAAGCTTTTATTTGTTACAACATACAAAAAAAAAAAAAAATGTAAGCCTGTTATTTAGGACTCTGGAACGATTTTTCGGTTCATTTTGTATAAAAACAAGAAGCACAAACAAATACTGCACAGAATATTATATTGTTACGTTAGAGAGGACCGTACAAGCAAGAAAAAAAAATGGATGTTGTGTATAACAGAGATGAGGTATATTAGAGTTGGAAAATGTTCCTTGATAAAAACAATTGCAATATTTGGGTCAAACCGATATTACAAAAAAAAAAAATATTAATAATTTTATTAGCGAACGAAGCTTACGGCTTATAACAACTGAAACTCTCGTTTATTTATAACCGTACTGTCTCATCATGTGTGCTTGAGAATTCGTATTTCATTTAATTTTCATTCGTTTTATGCTGCTTAGAACCATTTCCTATTAAAGCGAATAGGTTAAATCAGGGTTGATGATAGGTGTTCCTAGACGGAATATTTCAGAAATATCTATTGGAATTGCTACTTTCCGGCCGTCCAAATTTAGCAAGGCTGCAAATACGAGACCTAATTGTTTGGGTCCATTTAAGAGCATCATTCAGTAACATCCAATTTGTATTCTCGGCCACAACACGCTAGTGTTATGATGTATTACCGGGAAATTATTTTACTGGCTTTGTTATGGCACGCGTTGTTTCTTCATGAGGAGACCACAAATGAATTTATTACATGATTTCCATATTCTCCAGTGTAAAATATTAAGTGCAGTATCCGACTAAAATATACAAATATGAATATTCATTGTGGTATGCCGCCTTCAAATAAAAGTTTTACTTGGTTCATACAAGTTTTGCTTCGATCAAATTAAAAAAAAACAGAATCAAATAAAAAATTTGCACGAGTAGGTGGAATTTCTGGCCTTACCAATAATACCTCTACAGTTCGTGGAATTTCTGCCTTTCTCATAATAAATTCCCAGTGATTATCGTTCTCTAACAGGCCTAATCGATATATTTCCTAAATGCAGCCGTCGACAAATTGTAGAACTTTGTAGAACATTCACCGTATCTTGGATGGACCCTATAGACACATCCTATCGTCTCGTTCTTGCACTTCTTTCGTCGATTGAATGATTGACACTTCCGAGTAGAGTTAAGTCCTGGCAAATGGATCATCTTGGCACAGCTCGAAGAAGGCAGTCAAAATTATTCGTGCTAGTGGTTCCGTCATAACTCTTTCTGCAGTTTCCCTAGTGAAATACACATGTTGCAATTTTCTAGTTGGATAGTTAAATGGAGAATGGATCTTGATCGTGTATCGGGAAACATAAAATTCGCCAAAACGCTTCATTGCTGTTAATGTAACGACCTATTTGATTTTACAAAACTGCAGTATTCGACATTTATATGGGCCTTAAATATTTTTGATAGGAGTGGTGTTTAAATCTTTGCCGTGAATCCGCAATGTTCTGGTGATCAGCGGCTGGATTTTTCAATATCCGTCTTCGCCAATTTAAGTCTCGTTTAAGAATTGTTTCGGAAACGTCTCGTGCATTTGTTGTCTAGAGCTAAGCATATTCTTCCGTACTTGGGAATTTACATTTGATTCGGTCGAATTTTTTCTTGAAGCTCAATCAAGTTGTGCGAATGTAGCAGTCCTCGCTTTTGTCACTCAATTGTAGTTTTCTTTGATTTCCCGACAATTCAAAAATGTGATTGTATTCGCCATCTCGACAACGTCTTTGACTTGGGGTGCATTATTACCATACTGCGACTTCGTTGACTTGAGGTGCATTAAACGAATGACGATCTCCAGTTCGCGAAACCATTCGTGCTAGAAAAGTCTTAAAGACGTTGATTAGTTGGTTATAGTTTGGGAGTAGATATTATAACTCCCGAATTTTTTCGCATTGTTGTCCCTAGATGTTGGTGCAACGCTGATCCATTCGAATTGTTCATCGCCAACCAAATATGTCTATAGGAATTTTTGCGTCTCATTTGGTGTCGGTAGAAGCGAACCCACTTGATGATAAATTTATCGTAGAGCTTTAAAAACTCGGCTAAAAGTTTTTCCGTCGCGTACAAATAGCCTCAAACATTATGTATATAACATATACCTTCAAGTATCAAAATTTCCAGTGCATAGCATTTACGCTTAACGATTCCAAAACGTTCTAGAACATTCAGTTGCACCCGATTTCCAGTTTCTGAACATTCTAGAATATTCACTCCCGATTCTGAAACATTTTCAAACTTTCTAAAAATGTCAATTTTTTTTGGAAAATTCTAGAGCTTTCTACTAAATTCTGAAAACTTTCTGGAAAATTCTTTAACGTTTTAGAACATTCTTTAACATTCTGAAGTTTTCTAGTAACACCTAGGAAATTCTGGAACGTCCTGGAACATTCTCGAAAAATTTTGGAATATTCTAGAATACTTGAGAACAATATTGGAAATTCTGGAACAGTTCGACATATTCTAAAAAATCCTAGAACGAACTTCCTAGAAAATTCTGGGTACTTTTAGAACATTTGCAAACATTCTGAAATGTTTTATAAAATCATGGTAAATTCTAAAACGTCCTAGAACATTCTAAACATTTTTTCAAATATTGAAAAATTCTGGAACATTCTGAAAGAACGTTTCTAGAACATTCTGAAAGAATGTTTTAAAATACCTGAAATTTTCTTGAAAATTATACAAAATTCTGAAACCTTGTAGAAAGTTTGATAATATTCTTGAAAATTCTGAAACATTCCACAACTTTGTAACAAATCCTGGAACATTCCAATACAAATGAAATTTTCTAGAAAATTCTGGAATATTCTGGAATTTTCTAGAAATTTGTAGAACATTCTGAAACATTCTGAAATTTTCTAGAAAATCCTAGGAAATTCTGAAATGCCCTGGAACATTCTAAACATTTTTGAAATTTTCCGAAAATTATCAACAAAATATGGAACATTTGGAATTAGAACATTTCCGTTCTGATTCATGTACAGTTCTAAAGCACCTGGAATTTTCTATAATATTGTAGATATTTCTGGAAAATTCTAGAAAATTTAAAAATTTATTTTTGAAAATTCTGGAATATTCTGAAACTTGCTAGAAAATTCTGGAACCTTTTAGAACATTCTGAATTTTCTAAAAATGCCTAGGAAATTCTATAATGTTCTGGAACATTCTAGAGAATTTTGGAAATTCCGGAATTTCTAGAAAATTCTGAAAAGTTCAAGTACATTTTGCAACACCTGGAATTTTCTAGAAAAGTGTAGAAAATTCTGAAAAAGTCGAAAAAATTTGAGAATATTCTTGAACATTAACCGAAAGAATCCAAAAAATTCTGGAACATTTCAGTTCACCTGGAACTTTTTAGAAAATTCTACACTATTCTGAAAATTTTAGAAAATTCTAAAATATTTTATAACATTCTGCAATCTACTGAAATTTTCTAGAAAATCCTACAAAATTCTGGAACCTAGCGGAGCATTCTAGAAAATTTTATAAATTTCGGAAAATTCTAAAACGCGTCGAACATTCCGAAATTTTGTAGAAAATCATAGGAGATTCTGGAATGTCCTTCAAAATTCTACCAAATTTTAGAAATACCGAAACATCCTAAACACTAGAATATTCTGAAATGTACTAGAAAATTCTGGAACACCTGGAACTTTCTAAAAAATTGTAGAAGATTCTGGAACAATCTAGAAAATTTGGGGATATTCTTGAAAATTCCAGAACATTCTAAAACATTCTAAAAATCTGTAACATTTCAATACACCTGAACTTTCTAGAAAATTTTGGTACCTTTCAGAACATTCTAAAATTTTCTACAAAATCCTAAGAGATTCTGGACGGTCCTGGAAAATTCTGGAACATTCTGAAACGTGCTACAAAATTCTGGAACACCTAGAATTTTCTAGAAAATTGTAGAAAATTCTAGAAGATCCTAGAAAATTTGAGGATATTATTGAAATTGTAAAACATTCTGAAACATTCTAAAAAATCCTGAAACATTCTAATACACCTGGAACTCTCTTGAAAATTCTAAAATATTTTGAAACTTTCAAGAAAATTCTAGAACCTTTTAGAGCAATCTGAAATGTTCTAGAAAATTCTGGAAGGTCCTGGAATATTCTGGAACATTCTGAAACAATCTAAACAATTTTGTAGCAATTAGAATTTTCTAGGAAATTGTAGAAAATTCTAGAACACTCTAGAAAATTAGACGATATTCTTAAAAATTGTAAAATATTCTGAAACATTTTAAACAATTCTGAAACGTTCTAATACACCTGAAACTTTCTTGAAAATTCTGGAATATTTTGGAAATTTCCAGAAAATTCTAAAAATTTTGGCACATTCTGAAATTTTCTAGAAAATCCTAGGAAATTCTGGAACGTCCTGGAATTTTTTAGAAAAGTTTGGAAATTCCTAGAAATTTTCTAGAAAATTCTGGAACACCTGGATTTTTTTAGAAACTTATTGAAAATTCTGGAACATTCTATACAATTTTAGAATATTCTTAAAAATTCTGGTACATTCCGAAATATTTTAAAAAATTATGAAACATTCCGGTACACTCCAGTGGAACTTTCTTGAAAATTCTGAAATAATTTTGAAACTTTCAAGAGAATTCTAGAACCTTTTAGAACAATCTGAAATGTTCTAAAAAATTCTAAAATTCTGGAAGGTCTGGGAATATTCTGGAACATTCTAAAACAATCTAAAAAATTTTGTAACACTTAGAATTTTCTAGGAAATTGTAGAAAATTCTAGAACACTCTAGAAAATTTGACGATATTCTTAAAAATTGTAAAATATTCTGAAACATTCTAAAAAATTCTGAAACTTTCTTGAAAATTCTGGAATATTTTGGAAATTTCCAGAAAATTCTGAAAACTTTGGCACATTCTGAAATTATCTAGAAATTCCTAGAAATTTTCTAGAAAATCCTAGGAAATTCTGGAACGTCCTGGAATATTCTAGAAAAGTTTGGAAATTCCTAGAAATTTTCTAGAAAATTCTGGAACACCTGAATTTTTTTAGAAAGTTGTTGAAAATTCTGGAACATTCTATAAAATTTGAGAATATTCTTAAAAATTCTAGTACATTCCAAAACAGTTTAAAAAATTATGAAACATTGTAGTACACCTGGAACTTTCTAAAAAATTTTGGAAAATTCTAAAACTTTTAGAAAAAATTTCTGGAAGCTTCCTAGAAAATTCCGAAACATTCTAAAACATTCTAATAAATTTTGCAACATTACAGAACATTCTAGAAAATTCTGAACTAATTAGAACTTGAAAAATCCTAGAAAATTCTAAAACATTTGGGAACATATCTCTTTCGTACAACTTTTCTCTAGCTCACATATCTCTGCCAGTCACTAGCCAGCACACTCCACTACTTAGTTGGTTAATATGTTTTAGAACATTCTTACAAATTCTCGGTCTTACAAGAAAACGTAAGTTTCCCAATCAGTGATTACCTATAAAATTAAATATTTTACTGTTTTCGAGGCCTCCTGGGCTTACTGCGGAGGTACCAATTTACTTTGAACCAAAATAATGTCAGAATAAAATTCTGCTAGTCATTACCACTTTACTCAAAGTATTCCATTTTTCAATAGCTGATTACAGTTCTCCTAACTGTATACTCTATGAAACATCCCCTTCTATTTCGCCACTCGCATGTCGCCGAGTCAAACCAATGCCAATACTATAACAGATTTGATAAATTTTCCCTAAGACCCATACCATAATGACGAACTAATGCCAGAATATACGCTCTTACGTGTTGATTTTGGTACCACTGGTGGATTTTTTTTTTTTTCTTTTAACTGGTTGTTTTTAGAGGGTTTAGAGATTTTTTTATGATCATTTGCAATTTGCATTTGGGGCTTTCATACCCACTAACGTAATCTGTGTGAAATAGGTAAACTTACTTTTTAAAAGTTGTGCATAATTATGTAGATTTTGAAATCGATTTTTTGTGTCTTGCATGTGCATTTGTATCGTTAGAAGTGTCTTAATTATGTATTACGTTCGTTGTGTAATGTTATTGGGTTTAATTGGTTAGCCACTCATTGATTAATGAGTTTTGTGCTACAAAAATTTCGGGAAGGCTGATCCTCTCTTGGCCCCTCCCTTATTAATTTTTCTTTTGATAAAATTTCTTTTGTTTCTAATGGATTCCTTCGTAGTTGTTTTGACAATACAAGTTAAAGTTGGTTAACAAATTTTGACAACCATGTTTTCTCAGCGATGCGGTCCTTCAAAGTAATTGCACTTCGTTTAAGCTAACCTACATAATTATATCGTACATATCGTATCCCCCTTTCCAGAGTTAATAATCCATTTAAACAACAACAAATTTTTAATTTACATAAAATAAAAATTTACATCTTTAATTCCAAAAACCATAATGAAGTAACGAATTACTACCAAATTTAAAAAAAAAAACTTTAATTAGAAAATTTGTATTTATATACTTTCTTGAAAGAGAAAAACGCAAAGTATAGATCAGCCACCCCTTAAAATAACCAAAAACGATAAACATCTAAATGACATTTTAATTATAAAACACGCAGTAATATTTCGAATAAATTTCTGCCTACAACTCGATTTATCCACTTGGATGATTCCAAAATCGATTCGAAAGGAGTTTCCTAGGAGAATAACAACTCGTCTACATACATACTTACATGCATACTCCCGAAAAAAACAAATTATTCTAATAATTATAAAATTTTTACAAACAATTAAATTTTAAACCACAAAATTTATTTATGTTTGTAATTTTGTCTGTCTGTCTGTGTATGAACTAATTTTTTGGTATGTTCACACGATAATTATTAGAACAATTAAAATTCGAATAATTATACAAATAAATTTTGTATATGTACACATATTGTGTACACTTAATAAAAATATTTGTATATACTACATCAGATTTTCACACCTTGTTAGTTACCCAATGTAATCTTAATTTAATTGATGTTTGGATTTCCATTCTTCGTTAACATTTTATATTGATTGATTTAAACTACCTACAACAAAAAAAAGCTCACTGTTTGAGTTTCCAACTCTTAATTTTTCATATTTTTACGCCACAATCAACAATTATTATTATTTTTATTATTGTTGTCTACAAGTACATTTGGGATAAAATTTTCCATTCGTTTTCGTCGTGTATACAAAAAACAAAAGAAAAGCTTAATGATGTGAAAATATTTTTTTCGTCGCAATTTTAAGTTCATTGTACAATTATTTCTTTCATCCGCGCACATACACCTCCTCTCCTTGTTATCATGATGTTATTTAAATTAAAATCCGTAAAAAATTGAGCGCTTTTACCTTTATACCATATAACAACAACACCGCACCAACAACAAAAACAACAAGAATAAAATTAATTATAATTTTCCTTTTGAAATACATATAAATAAATGAAGAACGGGAAAATTATGTGGCTGCCAAAATTCGAAAGGACACACACACACATACACATACACAAAATGGGTTAAAGAGAAGAAAACATTAAAGTCGTAAAACAAAAAAAAAAATGTAATTGACCGCACCGCTAAATAAACAAAAAAAAGCTTCTCTACATTTTATACTAAAATTGCCCTCTCGTTCGTACACTTTTTTATTGTTGTTTTAACAACAGGATATAAATATTAAATCCACCTGCGTTTCCATAAATTAAAATGAACTTTTACAAAAAAAAAAAAAAAAAAAAATTTGGTGGTCCTGCGCCACTCTATACCATCCCATCCTATTCGAAATATATTTCATGTAAAGTAATTATTGTACATAAAAATTTAATGAGCTTTTTTTAGGGCTTTATTTATATAAAGAGGAGACAAACTCCTAATATCTAATCTATTTGTTACAATCAGACATCTTTTTAAGTATAGTTTTATGTATTATGCAAAAAAGCTTTTTTTAAGTAAGCTTTTTGTTTACCATATACCTATTAAAGAGAACAGTCTCTCTCTAATGAACTCGAGTACCGCTTACACAGCATTATTCAGTTATCTAGATTTAACCATTCTGTTTTTATTTTTATTTTCGGAACCATTTTCCAAATACAAAACACACAAAAATGTATGTACTGGAGCAGTTACGGTATGTACTACGTACGATACGATAAGGATTTTATTTTCGGTTGTTTTACAGGAAAATTTTCGGCTAAGATAAAATTGGGTTTTGTTGTTGCTTTTTTATCGTATAAGGAAATCATTATTTCGATTCCTTATGTTGTCGTTACATCATCAAATTATTATACAAGTATAGAGGATAATATTTTTTGTTATTGTTATACCTGGATATAGGGGTAATAATCACGTTGTAATCAATTTAGGAAGGTAATTGAGAAATCGACTTAATTGTTTTGATTTTGTTGTTTTACATAATGGTCGAGGTTTTAGGCTACACTGTGATAGACCGTCTGATAAATCATTTTGTGACCCTGATGTCAATTGAGGATGTTGCCCGTTGGCCTTTAATTCACAATTATTGTGAATGACGATTGTGTGCCGTTGTCCGAATAAAGAATTTGGAGAACGTTAAATAACGTGAATACTTTATCTCTCATCTTTCGACGTTTTAAGCAAGACAAATTTTGTGAGGTGGTCTAGGACTATAAAGATCGTTGTTTTCCCGATTGACGATCAAGGATATGGGCCTAATAGGTCAATGTAAATATTCTACCATGATCTGTCTGAAATCGATAGTTTTCCCAATGAAGATGTTGTACATTGATCGGATGCCTTATAGTGTTCGCAATTAGTGACCAAATTATGAATGACCACAGCCATTTTGGGACGAATCCGTTCAAGTGATTTTTTTTTATTCATTTCACATAACGGATTTTCTGATGTTTTTGAAGAAGAAGATGATGAAGGATGATGAAAGTGATGAAGGAGTATCAGTCAATTACACGTTTTGCTTCGGCTCTGTACTAAATACCATTTTAATATCACGATCTCACAAGTTTGGACTAGTACCTGGCTCACCCTCAAGTACTTCAAATTGTTCTTCTCATATATTAATTCCATCAAACAGGTCCAAGTTGTAGAGTTTTACATGACAGGAATTGCGTCACACCAACAAGGCCCGCTAGATATTCTAATTCCGTTACTGTGTAATTCCGCTGTGCCGAATTTACTTTTTGGAAAATAAAGGCAACAAGCTTCTCACCACTATCGTCACTAATTGAAGTGCATTCGTCCTATACCTTGAGTACTGGCATCACACCTAATAAAAGAACTCCTCAGAAAAATCCGGATTACAAAGAAAAACGATACATAACGCCTTTCATAGTAAATTGGTTGTGGGTGCGGTAATGTCCGCATAATTAGGAATAAAACGGCGATATCGGCCTGAAATTCTAAGTAACCATCGCGTTTGTTTGACCGTCTTTAGCGCACAAAAATTCTTGATCGCATCTGAGTGCTTGAATTGCCGAAGGAACAGAGTAAAACCTCTGTTTGATGGAAATATCAAATTATCTAAGTCGATGGAGTGCTCCACTAAGTTGGTCTTGCCCAACCCATTCGATGTAAATGAAGGAGAACGTTTAATTATTTGACTTAATTTAGCGGATTGGATAGGATCTAGCGCATGGTGGTTTTCAGTATTTGTCTCAAGTCTTAACTCGGTTGCAACTGTGCGACCTACATTGAATTTCGCCAGAAATCCACAGCCAGATAAAGGTCTGACTGTAAGTTTAATACACAAAATTTTAACATTTCTGCTACATCTGTTTAAACCACCGATAATTCAGCGAAGGCTTTAGCTTTTGCCTCGTCATTTCTAGCCCATAGTCACCGTTGGTTAGACGAATTGGCGGGTTTGGTTGCTGAGGCCGTTTAAGGCATTTAGTGGCCTTTCATAATGAATAATTTGTGTCAGCGTGGGAAGATAGCTGCTTAAGGTAGTTTTGCAAAAAATCCATTTTGTTTTTTTTTGGAATAGGCTTTGCAGTTTATTTTTGGCCTGGTTAAAGTTGTATTTTGCATCAGGCGATCGATTTGTTTGCCATATGCGTCTTAAACCGCGTTTCTCTGTTAATAATTTTTCTATTTCAACGGATGTTATGGTGTGCGTTGCATGTTTGCCATATTTATATCGTTTGCCGTCTCCGGTGTAAATGTGAAGTCGATATGCGACACGATGCAACATCGCAATGAGTTACCTAAATAACATTCATTCATTGACGTCCCCTTGAAGTAGTCATTCTTGAACCCCAGTAGGTATGTTTGGCATTAAAGTCTCCGGTGACTATAAAGCGCTGACCCAGAGTTGCAAAAAACGATTTATAGATGTCTGCCAAAATGTTTTTATTTGGAGGGCAATATACTCAAGATATGACTAAACTTTCTTTATCAAGGTCAACACATACAGATGTTGCTTGAATTTCTTCAGTGCTATACTCATTCAGAACATAATGACAAATCCGATTTTTTATAATGATAGCAGTTCCTCCTCGACTTCTGCCCAAGGGATGTTTAGTATCATAGACTTTGTAACCATTTATTCTAAAATTATGTTTGTCGGTGAGATGGATCCAGCATAAGATCAATTTTGTGTTTTGCAAGAAAATATTGTAATTCTAGTTTGTGTTGGCTTATACCGTTTGCATTCCAGTGACATATATTCAGATAATTTATCGGAGACATTCAAGTTTCTGGATGATAATGGTTTGATTTTGCAGCATTGCTTGTAGCATATTTTGCATTGTTGTCATTAACTGCATCATCAGTTGCATACAGCTATTCAGGTTAGGTTCAGCAATTATTTCAGCTTGCATATGTTGGTTTCCCGGCTGATGTTCTGTGCGAACGAGATTCATTCGGCGTATCCGAAGGTATTTTATTCTACGTATACGAAGGTGTATTATTTTGCGCATCAGGTGTAGTTTTATACTGCTGCCTAGGACGTGACATTTGAATAATATTTCTGTAGACTGGCCATCCCCGGTAGTTTGCAGTGTGGTTTCCGCCGCAGTTACTGCATTTTTTTATTGTTGAGGAATTTTTTGGTTTTGGGCAACTCTTGGTTGTGTGTAGATCACCGCATACAACGTATATGGATATCAACTTGCAATAAGTTCTTGAGTGGCCATATTCTTGGCAGTTTAAACACTGAATTGGTCCGGACCTTTTATTTAATTCTTCAACAGTTATGCGTCTATGCAAGAGGTACTTTATTTTATATATTGGATGAATTTCTCCCTGTTTCAAAGTGCTTTCGGATGGACACAGCTAAACTTTGACCATTGGTTGTGGTTGGTTCAAGCGGTTCATGATCCTATATACATTCTGTATTTTAAATCCATCTTCAACAAGCGTGGCCTGGATTTCAGTTGCCTGAACTTGGACATCGATGCCTGTAATAACGACTGTTGAAGGTGGAGATTACAACGAGTGCTATCAGCGTTTCAATGCCTATTTTGATCGGCTTAAAAATACAATCTTCACATTAATGCCAAGAAATTAAAATTCTCACAGAGAAAGATTATTTAGAATTATCTTTGATCTCAGATTGAGCAAAATAAAATTTCAAAAGAACCAGAAAAATTAAAGGCAGTTTTGAAAGCGTTCAAAAAACCCACAGAAAGTACAATAATTTCTGGGACTAATTACATACTATTCAGAATTAATTAACAATGCATCTACACTTACACATCCACTTCGCTTCTACGTAGTTAAGCAAAATTTCAATGGACAGCGAAATGTGAAGCAGTATTTATAAGATTAATAGCGGAAGCCGCAAGTGATCAGGTATTATTGCTATTCGATCCAGTTGGAATAGCTGGGATATTACCGCAAGTCATCCAAAGAGGAAGAAAATCCAGTTACATTCATTTTTCGTTCACTATCTGTGGCAGAGCAAAACTATAGCGAATTATGTAGATCGTGAAGTATTAGATATTTATTGGACTCTCAAAAGATTGCACGTGTAAAATAAACAATTAAATTAATTTTGAAGTATCAAAAGCACAAATCAGTGAGCTAGAAATTTAGGGATTAGATAAATCAAGCGGGCTTTTATTTTTAGAGTTTCAATCTAGGTCCTAGGATTTAGAGACCGCAAAGTTTATTTATATTGGTTACCAAACGCTTAGGAGAAGTTAAGGCGAAATTTTCATACTGAAAAGGCTTTTTTCCAAATATGTATCTTGTTTAAAATAATCAAGCTTTTTTGCTTAAACTTGGCTATAGGTCATTTGTGCTTCTGATACTTTTAAATTAATTTAATTTTTTTATTTTTTAATATTCCAGGAATTATAGTAACGGATGATGAATCACAAACTTTTGACGTTGCTCTTTAAATTAGAATTTATCAGATTTTTTTCGAATTTTGAAAATGTTCGCAAATATACCTGTTATATAAATCAAAGATTATCGAACAATTAATTAATCTACTAGTACAGATTTCAGCTTCCGTTGGTCTCGGTACCAATACCAATGAATTATAAACAAAAGAACAGATTTGTATTTATTAAGAACTATGACGAAATTTATTTTAGTATTGGTCAAAACTTATTTCGGAGTTTCAAGGAGTTTACTGGCAAACGGAATGTCTTAATCGTTCATAAATCAACGATTATGTAGCCACAAACCTATTATTTGGCATCTACCTGTTTGTCCAGTATTTAAATTTGAACAAGCAATGATAGGCGATATACACAAAGAAATTATTCAAAGAATTGGACAAGAGCCTCTAGTTGAAGGACATCAAAGATAATCTGGACATCGATTAGATTGAACATGTGCAATCCGACCGATGTTTCAAAGGAGATATCCACATCATTCTACCAGGATGAGTTAAACCGTTTGATTCTGGTTGGCTTTAATTTTAAAATTTGGTAATGTACAGGAGAACTCCCACCAATTCAATTATTTGTTCAAAAGTTCAATTTTTTCCATAAAAATTGGATTCGTGGTTAAAATAAAATCAGGTTTCTTGAGAAGACATCCAAAGATGTTTAAGTGTCCATTGATAAATGTTTGTGTTCCATTTGGTGCTGGTAATGTAGTAAATGTCAGAATAGGATATAAATGTTAAAGGCAAATTTGTTTATGGCAAGTCTATTTTTTGGATTCTGTTTCCCAACCTTACAGCATAGTCCCGGATACCCAGCAGGCTTGCAAGTCTACTTCGCAAGTATTAAATAGCCAGCATTGTGGAACTCGTTCTGAGGTACCAGACACATTCTCGAATAATATTGTGACTCGCAATTCACGACCTGTTCATTTTGAATCCAATATCACGGTTTGAACGAAAGGTCCTGTAGCGATGAAAATATTGGATTAATGATGTGAAAAATTATGGTTTCTTCTACTTTACATTCGGAGGTCAGCCTCCGTGATTCTTCCTCCTTCTTTGTCATCGTGGGACTACAGCGCCCTCGTTGATTTAGTCCTGAAGTTGAATGAGAACCTCATTGAATCGGCGATATTTTGAATGGGTACCCCTACTATCGCTATTTTGGCTTTAGTGCAGGCGCTCAGGACCATTAAACCATATACTAAAATTGCTCGGCATAGATCACGATAACTACTGTTTGCAGGATCCATTTCATCTGAGAAGCGACGCAAACACTCAACTAATGCCAGTTGTTGAATTATGGACATGAAAGATGAGAACAAGTAAAGTAATATATTCTGCAGAATTTGTGATTCAAGAAAACCTCATTTTAGTCGACGCCAAAACATCCCGGAGTTTGAATCGTACCGCTTCCAAAATGAGCGAAATCAAACCCCAAAAGCTACAGATCCGAATTCAACTATTTGTCCCAATCCAATTTTTGTTTCCAGATCATGGGATTTCTGACAGAAAACCAGCAGCTTCTCGTGCAATGCTTTTACACAGCAGATACAGGGGGATAATTTAAACACATGAGAGCCTAACGCCATGTGTCTACGTCGGTTTTAATTTGTTGTACAAGTGGCTGACGGCTGCACGAGAATAATCGCTAGTTTTTTATAAATTGTGGTCAATTTTTTCTATCGAAGAGGCTCCGATTTTGTATAGAACAGTTTCTCCAAAAACTTGCAAAAATTTCTCTTGTCGGCATACTATTGGTTGTCGGCTTGTCTATTTGGTAAGGCCATTTAGTGAGCTCTTTCTATTAGCAGATTGAAGCGTGAGAGCCTTGTTCTCGTAGCGCTTTTGAAATTCCCATTCGAGATCTTATAGTCACAGGGTGTTCTTTTGGGTGCTCAGATTGTGCTAATTTATTTTGCTATGGTTTGTAAATACCAACTAAACGAATCGCATTTATAAATTAATACATTTTATTTTCAAATCGCTTATACAAAAAATAATTCTTACAAATTTAATTCTTAACCTAAATTATTTTCAGTGTTTTCCACTAAAATTTTATTTGGCGGCTTCAATAGTATAAAATAAAACATTAAACACATCAAGCTCAAGATGCCACTACCAATGATTAACATAAACAGGAAATGAAACCACCAAGAACCGCTTGATGCGACCGCATACCATGTAAAGGTGAGCACTAAATTTTGGGCAAACACAAATGCGATATAACCACAGTACCAGCGACGGACACCACGAAATTTGATTTTAAACTCGAGTACTGTAAATATGTAAACAATACCCAGAAAAACGTAGAACCAGAGTCGTTCGATTTTTTCATGGAATTTTATCTCCCACAACATACAAACTAGCATAACGATGTAATGGCATAGAATAACGATGAGACAAGTTTCCGGATAGAATACCGAAAAAACAGACAACGTAAGCATTCGCATCACCAAGAAGAGCATCCAACCAAAAAATGAAACTAATTTTCCGATCACATCATCCTGTTCGATACCTTCGAATATTGTTCGCCCACTTGGTAACACCAAATCAACTTCATCCGGTTGCTGTTTATCTTCCGGTTCCAATTCCCCTTCATGAAAATATTTTTCCGGTAAACGCGGTACATGATCTTGTATATATTGCTTGGTATTATGGACCAGCATATCCTTATACGTAGACATACGTTTAAATCGTGATACATTTGGTGGTAGAGTTGGTGGTGGTACACTTGGAATAGCATCAAAACTATCCGTGTGAATTTTTGGCCTCAACTCAATGGGTGATTCGGCTGGAGGTTCGAAATGTTCGTCCTCTTCATAAAATTCAATATCATCGTTGACCAAAAATCTTTTAACCTCATGATAATTTTGTATTAATTCCGCCTCCGGCATATTATTCGATGTCGTCGAGCCACGATTCATCGATATATTCATTCGAACCGATTTTGATGAAGTTGGTCGATCGATTTCATCGTATGCCACACGTTTTTCCATTTTTTCGTCATCCGTTTGGGCTGTCTTGTCGTAATTCTCATTAAAATTATACTGGTTTACGTTTAATGTTTTCCGCTCGGCCTGCATCTTGCTGCTAACCAAGGAGTCACGCTCATTATTTGTTTCACTGTAGCGTGACTTAAAATTTGATAGAACGTCTGGATATTCCGGCATCGATGTTTGTTTTCTTAATATTTCGGCTGGTATGCTGCGTGATCGTCGAAATTGTCGATTTTTTTGTTGCACTTGTTGCTGCGAACACCATGGATAATTGCGGCCAACAATTTTTTGACTTTCAAATCGTTGATACGTCGTTATTATCGTGCCCATTGTGATGAAACAAAATATTACGCTCATTGCTTGTACAGTGGCGGTCTCAAAATCACGAAATATGTTACCGCGAAGCAAAAGATTCAACTGGAGTATGAGTTGTGGTGCTGCATGAAAAAAAGCCTGAATAAAGTGATACAATTCAAGGGGTGAATATTCGGCCGCTTTACTAATCGCGTGCACCCGTTCGAATGTATGTTTTTCATGGAATAATGCTTCGACGCCCCAAAATATACGACGACAAAATCTATAAACAATAATTTCAAATTTATTTAGAAAGATAACGCTGTAATTTAAATGTATGTGTGTATGTGTTTACCTGTACATCGCACCCAACGGAAATATTACCATGTTAATGATTTGTTTTAACAAAAAATGTGTATGCTCTGCACTCCAACTATCAGACGTGGGCCATTGTCCCGGCGACGAAACAATACCAACAAAACACACGACCGCCGGTAAACAAACAAATGTTGTAGTTAGTATACCGTAATCTGTATTCCCTTCATAAAAGTGACGGTACGCGACCGCAATATCGGTAAACACCAACAGAACATAAATGTTTAGTTCAAGAAATGCGGGCAGAATACATGACAGCACGACTTGCGTCCGTGTTTTAATACCATAACCAAGCACTTTGCACGGTACACCGTCAAGCACATCGTAATACATAATGTTTGACCTTTTTTATATTTTATTTAGCGTTATAAACATAATTTCTAAATAAATTCACAACACAAACAGTTTGACACAAATTTGAACGATAACTGATACGGAATACAATTTATTGCGATTTATGTGTTTTGTGGAAGTTGAAACCGTATGCTCTCACTCTCCTTTAGTGCCAATATACCGAAAATTGTGTTTCTCGTTATCTTATCTTATGGGGTAGGGTAAACAATGTGATATGAGTAACAAAAAGTTTTAACGTCTCAGCTACAAACTATATGCGCTCGTAGATAAGAAGATAACAATTTTTATTTTTTTGTGATTTTCACCTTAAAGTGACGTCTCTATATGTATTGTTATCGATCGGAATCAATAAAAAAAAATTTATTCGATACATTCATTCTTCGATGTGTTTTGTTTTGGGGGGATATGTATAATACCATTTTATGGGAAATTGCAATTTCGTGATTGGAATACATTGACGTGCAAAATTTTGGGGGTGGAGAAAATATTAAATGAAATTCTTTAACGCTATTAAAAACTAAAATTCTTAATAATTCTTTCTTTGTCTATTTTCAGGTATGTACAGAGAAGAACCGCATCGTAAGTACAATTTTGAACCCCTAAATTAAGGGTCTAGCTTAGATTTTTAGATTTTCCCGTTGTCTTAATATTTTAAAGGGTAACCATAGAAATTAGTAACATTCCACTGAAAAAAATGTCCTTATAGTAACAATGAATTTTAATAACACTGTGGAAGGTCAGTTTCGGATAGCTGTTATTTACGTAATAGTTTTTGAAAAAGAACCGACCAATGACGTATCCAGAATCGAGCTTTTAAAGTGTAATTAAAAGCCATTGTTACTACGAGTATAATGAAAATTGATAACTAAGTTATTTTTATTACAAAAAAAAAACTCCTAATGAACTTCGATTTCGGCTATTAAAGTGAATTATCGTTTATTTATTTATTTAACATTTTGTCCAAAATATTTTATTTTTATGAAAAGTTCTAGAAATTCCGTCTAAGCGATTTCCGATGACTATATTTAGAATTTTGGACTAGGTAGGTTTTAATCACCAAGATTTTATATTTTTTCTGATTTTTTTTTTAATAATTGGAACCCAATTTTATTTTTTGAAAGGAATATCGAACAATTTTTAAAAATTCAGTTTTTTCAAATTTTGGTGGATAATCATCGAATTTGACAATTTTGGGATAGTTTGCCTAACTAAGTCCAAGGACACCAAATATATTGTAAAACCATATTTTATCAACCTCACTTAATCGAAATGAAATCCAAATTGTTAATATTTGAGAACAATGAGGCAGTCTTGGTTGGCTAAATTTGTGATCGGTGCTCATTACATTTCTCCATTTTCAATTTCTGAGTTACATACGTCATACGACGTTTTTTCATAACACGCTTTGATTGTTATTTGGTAAGGCTGAATGAGTAACTCGGGTTTTTCTCAATATGGTTTGCAAAATCATTTTCTGCCGTACATCTTTCTTTCTTTTAAAATACTTGAATAGTACCACCCCAGTATGGTAAATCATATTTATTCCAGTTTAGGCATTAAATGCATGATTTAACATTAGCGGAGTCAATGCAAATAAGTAGATGGATTTAAGTTGGTGGTTTTTCCAATTGAGGTTGATCAACTAGCTCAATATTTAAACACTTATGGTTTCACAAAAAATATCAAATCTCTAGTTAAATAATATTTCCTCCCTTTCTTCTGTTATGAAATTGCGTTTCGCTTCATAGTACAAGAATGAAGCAAGAAGAAATATTTAGTCTTCATGAAATTGGGCAGTTAAATATTTAGCTCTCCAGTTAAAATGTTCATGTAAAAAAGAAATAAAATTAACATACGTTGAATTTGTTCATAAAAGAAGAAAGAGATGAAATTTTATTTAAACGAAAATTGCCTCTATTTTTGGGAATCCGGGCATTAGACTGACAATTTATGGGAGTGCATTTAGAAGATCTATGATCTTCTAAAAGAAAAATATTATATATTTCGGCCACGCTTCAATAATATGCTTTAGTGTTTTCATCCCGTTTAGGTGATAATTTGATATGTGTCGTTTTCACCCACTTTTTAAGCACGGTCTCAAAGGGCGTTGAATATACTTTCAACCAGACGTGGTCCTCGTCGTCAACCAGTTCAGCAACTTGAAGTTCTTTTTCTAGTTTTAAGAAAAGGAAATTTCATAAATACTGGGCAAATAAAAGTAAAGTGTAAACCCGCACAGCCTAACGGAAAGAAAACTCAATTTAATTTTTTAGCAATAATTTCCAAATGTTTCCATAATTTTAATTTTAGATACAATCTTCTGGGATTTGATCCAAAGTATACCTAAATACTATTTTTATATTCGGAAAATTCTGTAGTTACTTTGAAAATGGGAAATTTTTTCAATACCAATTTTTTTTCGTGACAGAAGAAAAAATAAATTCAATATTCTAGGCTAAGTGAAAATTATTTTAGAATTTCTTAAATTATTAGTAGTATTGCGTGATAAATTCGATCAGGTGCCAGAAGATCTTAGTTAAAAAAAACATCAAAAATTTGGAAAATATTGGGAAAAAAATTTTTTTCGTTTCATTTCCTGTAGTTCTTGAATGAAGCTCCATTTTATTTAAAATACCTTGCTCCAATTCGAAGGCGTTTTACCCTAGGGAATATTCCTAAAGCTCGTAATTTTGCGGCCGAATTCCTGTAGGTGTTGTACAACCGGACTGATGAATATTTTCCAACGTTGGATTAGTATGTCTCCTAAGAGGAGAAAATTGAAAATTATTAATTCATACATAATATTGGTTTGGTAAGGCACTCATGATTTTGTTTACAAACCTGTCTCTCTGAATATAATATTGACCAAAAAGGCCGGCACTATTTGTGTTAAATCTGTGCCGTGCATAAAAAATCTTATTTTATTGGGAACGAATTGATATCCATGGAGCAATCTGAAATAACATAGATATAATAGATCAGCATATTTTAAAACACATTCTTAGTTTAAAAGGGATAGGAAATGATCAATATGACAATGATCAGATATAATTACAAGATTTATGACATATTCAGATTGACCAAACAAAAAATAGTTGACTTTTTTAAACAGCCATGGCCATGATGTTAAAGCACCTAAGGTATTATAGTCATATACCATGCGGTAGATATTTCATTGATAGCATTTTTTTCAGGTGACTATAGAATCATTATTTTAAAAAAAAAGCCGTGCAAAAACGGCGCAACCTTAATTGACTCACCCTGTTCTCTAATTAAAATTCAACTGTCTCCTGTACACTGCTTTGCATTTCAACCCGGGCTAGAAAGTTACAAAAAAAAATGTATTTTTTATTTATTTTTAGTGAATTTAAAATACGCCCGGGTTTTTTCCTTTATTATTCACACCTGCCATGATCTTTCATATACGTTTGAGCTGGCGTGTTAAAACTTTCCAGCAAGCACTGTTCGTATTGTACGAAATTAAATTACCCACTTCACCTTTCAATTATTGTTTAAACTTAAAGCACAGGTTTAACACTAATTGTTATACCAATTAAGAGTATAATTTATTAAAGTTAAAAAATGGTACACGATATTGAAAGTAACTAACACAAAATGAAACAATCCGGCTACAAAGAATAACATTTTGAAAATAATGCGACTAGCTATGGCTGTCTTAACGGTAAAGTTTACTTCAGTACATACTTTAATATCTGGTTTAAGCAGGTTATGCATGATTTTAGGAAGTAAGTGTTAAAATGACCAAATCATGACTTAAACTTACTAACATTTACTTGAATATATCAGTTTTAAGCAAAATATTCTCGATTTAAGCAAATAAATGATAAAATAAGCGAGTAATAACACGATTTCATTTTTAAAAGTGAGGATCCATACGCATTTAATCCGCTCTCGGTCAATGAGTAAGAGCACACATTTTCATGTTTAGTTTATGCGCACTATTTACTTGAACTTTAGCAGATTGTGGTTGATTTTAGGAAATATACTATAAATTGAGAAAACTAACATTCGACATTAGCAAATTTGGCATGATTTTATGAATTGTAACAAAATGAGGAAGCTAACTCAATGACAATCATTTTTATCGAAACTTAATTTTATATTAAGCAAAATAAATGCATACTTTAGCTAATTCCTTTCATTTTATTTGTTAGATATAGAATGCTGAATAGCTGATTATGTATTTATGTGACCATTTCATTTTATAAAACATTCTTACCAAAACTAGTGATATACCACTCTGAATGACTGATTGGGTTACCAGGATATTCAATAATCGTATAAGCTTATTTATGTTTGAAGTTTTATTCACCTAAAACAATACAATAAAAAAATACAATGGCTTTTATATAACTATTTATCTGAATCTTGACAGACCAAAGGGGCAATGTCCAAAATCTTAAAATTTGTCGTGCGTCCGTAAATCACCGTTTATAGAAAACTTATTTGATGGTTCTAAAGCACAAGGCGCATAAATGTAAAATGTTTGAATGTTGACTTAAGTCTAAAAGGGACTATGTGCGACTCGGGGCTCTGTGAAGTGGAAGGGTCACATTCGTTTTACTTACACTGCGACCTGTGTCCCCTGTTCCACAGAGTTTTGATTATCACTTTGTCGCTTTTACAATTAAACCAAAAATTCTTGCATTTTTCACTTATACTTCTGTACTTTAAACGCCTCAATTCGATAAGAGGAAAAAGCCGAATGTTTTACAGTTAAAACTTTCCAATAAATTAATTATGTTATTGATCAAGGTCAATATGGGACGAGTGATAAGCTTTGGCTTATTTGTTTGCAAAGTTTTTAGCTCTATACGTACGATAGAATGGCTGCAAAATTTATGTGATAATAAATCTAAATAGCTTAAAATTAATTTTTAATTTTTCCACTATAACGATGTTATAATGGGACAAGTATTGTAATCGCGATAAAAATTTTGTTGATTTTCACATTTCTCGAAGAATTAGGCTACCAGAGCCCAAAAACAGCGATTAAAAACATGTCAGTCCTTCAATCCAAATATTGGTAGTTGGTACTGGCCGCAATTTTGAACAAAGGTGGATTTTAATAATAAGCAGGTTGTATCAACTTTTGGGTCCATTTGTATCTAAAACAAAAGGTCTTACAGACTATGTAAAAACTGCAAAATTGAGTAATTTTAACAAGTGGGTAATTTTGATAAAAATTAGCAAACAAAATTTAGTTGAACTGTTGGTCGAGGTAATGCAAAACTTTTCGAAGAAATATTTTTCTACAGTTAATAACCTGCGCCAAGCAAATACCATCAATTATGCCATAGGTTAGTGAAAAACTATAAATAAATAGGTTACCCCGTAATTTGAAATTCAAATTTTTAAATTTAACTGTATTTGTTAATAAATTGCTGTAGATAGTGTCGAATAGGCCTAATTTTTTTAACATTTAAAACATATAATATAAGGACTATTTACTCGTTTACTATTAATTCATTACCCTTGCATAAAATGCTTAATCTATACACACAAAATATTCATAAAAAAATCGGTTCTGTTCAGCATTTTTTCCTCGATTTCAGTTTATTTATCTAGTCTTGAATAGTGCCTCAGTTTGCTTATTTTGTAAATTAGTTGCTAAAATTGTTTGTATTATATTTAAATTAAGCAAAATAAGCCTAATTTTTGATTTACTAGAAACAAGAAAATCGTTTTCTTGTTTGTAGTAAAATATTTTTTTCCGTGTATAAACCAAAAAACAGCAAGTCTGGGGTCACTAAAGGATATGTTTAGGTTGACTCACCGTTCTATTTTAAAGATAAGAAGCAAATTTTTTCTTCGATATATCTCTAAACCCACTGTCGATAAGAATAACAGATAGGAAACGTTTATGTTCGATCTGGTATTTAAGAACTCTAATAAAGCCGACTCAGGGTTGGTTCCTTGACGAAACTCATGTTAGTGAGTACTAAGAATAAAGTACACAGCTCTAAAAATATGGTAACTCTATTTTTAAGTACTTTTTCAATACCTTTCAGAATCACTGGGTCGAGAGCAATACTTTTACAATTTCCTTTACGTTTGCAGTCACCATTTTAGAATATAGGAATAATAGTTGTTCAATTTGTTAGCAACATAAGGCATACAAAATGTTTATAATTGGTAGTGAGCTGGAATGACATTCGTAAAATGTTTAACTCTTAAATTATCAGCAACACTTGTAAAATAGTTATTAAGCTCTTTAGAGATATTTGACCCATATGTTAGAAGGGTTCCATTATCCTACAGAATATTTGTGGTCGAGCGAACTTTAGTTTTTTCAGTTAAAATTTCATTGACGAGTTTCCAGTTTTTTTGACATCACTCCCCGTTGACTGACAAACGATTTGGGTAATATGCTTCTTACTTTTTTTAATATCCTCATTAATTTGTTTGCATTTACTATTATAGATGGCATGAAATTTTGTGCATTAAATTTCTTTTATTAATGCGATTGGCCAGCTCATGAGCTTGCCCTAGGAAAAGTGCAAAGACATTTCCACTATACGAGGAAAAGTGAAAATACATTTTATCCATGTATATAAATGAGACGGACTTATAAAAAATTGTATTTTATTCTTTCACCGGTGTAGGATTTTTTACTGTTTTACCATTGTTGATTGCAATTTAAACCTTTTTACATTGTTGCATTAACCACGTGATTATGGCCACTGAAGTAGAAATAGCAAATAAGCGTCGCGCTACCGTACGTGGTAGTTTTACAAAAATAAAAACACTTGTTAACCCTCTCAAACGCCTTGTACAATATATTGTGCATCAACTTTCATCGCTTCGACCAACCGTAATTTTTAATTTTTGTCTCATTTCTCTTGTGCGATCGTTCTCTTATGTATTTATGTTCACACTACAGTTTTATGAGCAATGCCATATCATAGCAGTGCATAATTGTGCTACGTATTTTATTTTTGGAAGAAAGTCAATTTTAAATGGCGTTTGAAAGGGTTAAAAACATAAAAGTGAATTGTGGAAGATAAATTATATATGATGGATGCTAATTATCAATTTCAGTCATGACCGATTTAAACGGGGGTCGAAACTTACCTCATATATACATAAAACTGGGAAGCTTGATCATGAGCCAACGATTTTGTGAGCTTGTGGCTGACGCATTCATAGTAATTTTACATAATAACAAAAAAATGTTCCTCGCGCTTAACTCCAATCCGAATTCTGTTAAACTGCACTGCACTAAATCATCAACGGTTTCCTTAAGTAAATGCCCCAAAAAGCAGCTAATTTCGGCAATAATGACAGTAACACACATGTTAAAAACGAAAAATATAAGTTTTAGTTGGTTTGAAGCCAATCATTGGATAAAGCAAAAGGATCGCTATAACGCCTTAGTAGCCTTAATTGTCCAATTATTACTGACATGCAACAACTGTAATGGCGAATACGAGATAATTTTTTTTTAGTCTGACAAATTTTATTGCTTTCAGAATTTTATTGTCGTAATCTAGTTATGAGATAGAATTATTTTATTTTAATGTGATTTCTAAAATGATTATTGTATCGTATTTGTTTACAACATAGACCAATCATTATTTAAAATATTTAATTAGAATTTAATTCAATTTATTTTTAAATCTGTCGGTTTAGGCAAGTTAAAAATGTAATTCAATCTTACACGCAGCATTTAGTTGTAGTACTAAACAAATTGTCTCGCAAAGAGAATCAGAATACTAATTTGTGGAATGAAATTATTCAGTGAGAAATCGTAGTTCGAGATCACAAAAAATTTCATTATATTTTATTCCATCTCACTAAAGCGGAATCTACCTAGAGATATCGGCGATCTAAAAACAAAAGATCCTTTAGACCTATAGCTGCCTAATTTAAATTAATTTCTAAGTGCAAGTTAATATTAAGAATTAACCACATGCTTTAAATTTGTATTCATCCACTTTACTTTTTTCTTGGTTCTATAAATATCCCAAACACATGTGGATTGATGGTAAGCTCCGAATGAGTGTATCCGAGCGGCCTCGGTTGATGGTGGTAATAATTATACATAGATTTAATTTTTTGTTGTTGCATAATTTATTGAAATCCGAAATAACGATATTTATTAAGGGAGTTTCTACTAATAATTAAATATCCAAGTTTACGTAGATCGATAGGAAATTTGAAATAACCGTGTTATTTGAGAAAACGTAACCGCCACCCCTTAAAACAGGTGAAACCTCCTTTTCAACCCTTTCTCCATTCGGCCTACGTAAAAAATACATCGATAAAATAAGCTTCTGACCAATTTATTTCTTTTATAAAAGATGTTTTTTGCGAAAGAATTTTTCGGGATGAATCCCGCTTGTAATTAAAATTTTATTAAATTTTAGCCGATACACATATTTTGAGAAAAACAAGATTTTCAGGATGAAAATTTCATGCTAACATCTCGTATGTGGTTCTTTCAATTAGTGCAAATGAAATTTTAAATTAACGTCGAAATTATATTTTTGGAAACTCCAACAAGTTCCACTGAAAAGAATGGTCAGTCATAAGCGAAAATGCTATAAATTATTCTCGGGATGCTGTCGTCCAAATATGTAATTGCATGTTTTGAAATTTCACGGTGAACTCAATTTTTTTTTAAATCAATATATAGATCTGTAGGTAGACTCAGGTTTTGTGAAATAAGATTTTGTTCTAAAAGAGAATTTTACATTTCGGTTTTGTGAAATGGGAAAAAAAATGTCGCTTTAGAAAACTAGAATTCAAATTTGTGAAACGAGAAAATGAAATGTGACAAAAATAAAAAATTCCGTTCCAATCTAAATTAGTATTTTATAAAACCGGGATCTACATAATGTTAGGAAGTTTTTCCTCCGGAGTTCCCAGTTTTTTTTTTAATTCCTCAACATTAACATTTTTCTTAACCAGACGTTTTTTTTTCTTTTTTAAACAGCAAGGCAGGAAATCACAATAAGATTACTATGAATAGTATTTGTTAGTATTTCAGAGTATTTGTGGTGTTATATTTTTTTAAGCTTTAAAGAAAGTAAGGTATACTACTTATAGAAATCGATATTTAGCCATCTCTTTGTGATTGGCATTGACACAATTAGTTCACAAATTATAATTTTTGACGAATCTGTTCCTTCAGAAATTACTTTACCTGATTCACAGTTTCCAAATTAAAAGAAAATATTTTCTAAAGGTAATTAAACCTTAGTTTAAGTAGCTAATTTTATACATTATATTAAAATTCGAATAATGTGGCAAAATATATCGAATTATCTAAATTAGCGATTACATACTTGAACATTTTAAATTTTATTTATTTTTTAATTCTTCGAGATAATTAAAATTCGACATAAATAAAACCGAATACACAGCACAATTATAGACTTTGAAATATAATGTAACAAAAATTCGGTAACACTAATAAAAGCGACAACAGCATTAAACAAA
Source organism: Tipula helvola (assembly GCA_963556165.1). Lineage (NCBI taxonomy): Eukaryota > Metazoa > Arthropoda > Insecta > Diptera > Tipulidae > Tipula > Tipula helvola. Next base: position 386,099,698 of record OY744482.1, on the reverse strand, counting down.
AATCCAAGATAAACCAACCTTTTTTTGGGGTAAATTGTTTTATTTGTTTTTTCCAAAATACGAGTATAATAAACTTATTTTTTGTGCTGATGTTTCCATAAAATTCACATACGTATGTATTCTACAGATAAACAATATACTCGTTTACGGCAAGGACGCATTATAATAAAATGACAAATTATTTTGTAATTATTCGAAGGATTAGGCTTTTAAGATTGTTGATTAATTTTTGTGTACGAATTATCTTTTTTTTTATATGTTACTTCGAAAATACAGAATGAAAAATATTAAAATATTAATCCTAATTTCTACACTGATAACGTGTAGCGTATAGTACGTTATAGATTTAGACACACACATATTTAGTGAAATGTTACAGAATAAACAAGATCCCTAACTCATAATATACATAAAATAAATGTATTCGAATTTTCTAAAAATACCAAATTTTAATTTTTAATTTAACAACTAAAATAAAATTAATTTTTATTTTCAAAGTATCAAAAACTAAATAAATAACAAGTTAAACTTTTGTAATAATAATAGGAGGCGCATATAGTAGGTATGTTTGTATGTGCCGAACAATATAATAACAAAAGCACAACATACAAAATATGTATAAAAAAGTTTGCTTATTAATTTTTAAGATTTAGTATGTACATATGGATATGATTATCGTTAAGAATTCGTTTCTTTGATTCATACACATAAATATACAACATTAAGTATGTAAATTTGAGCTTTACTGTTGTTGTACGCTCGCAAGCATACAATATCATAAATTACCTTATTACGTAAATAATTTTGTTTAATGTATTTTTAACGAATAAGGGTTACCTGTGTATATATTATTATTATGTTATCTTAACTAATAACAATTGTTTAAAAAAATAATAATAATAAAAGGTAAATGTATATACTTTACTGCCTTCTTATACTATATTACGATGAAGCTGTGTGTATATTTCTAAGGCAAACACAAAACGAACAAAAACAAAACATAAAAAATACGAAAACTTTTTTATTTGCTTTTCGTACTCCAAACTTTTTAGTTTGTCTTAATTTTTTTATTTGTGCTTTACGACAACAACAACAACAAACACAAAGGAAATTGTTGACATGAGTGTTTGGATAAAAATTAAATGGAATAACTTTGGATAAATAATACACATTTTTTTGTTTTTTTTTTTTGGCTTTGCGTTGCGGAATTGTTTCAAAATTAATGATAATGTTTATGTATTTTAATCTTGTTTGTAACTATATTATGCAAAATTTTAATACATCTTTTAAGTACGTATACATGCACATAACTCTCATAATTATTTAGCCAGTTAACAATGTTTTTAATTTTTTATTTAATCCATGGAAACTTCATTTGGGACTTCAGCTACAATTTTTACAATTTTAGAGTTCATTAGAAATAAAAACTTCCGGAGCTTTAATATTTACTAAACTCTCAAATGTGGCTGCTCTTAAAATATTAATAAATTAAAAAATTAAGCTTAAATGTTGAATTAACTGGAAAGTTATGTTGCTGCAATTTGAAGAGTTTTTTAAAAAAATAACGAAACTTTTGTTCAACGTTATCCGAAAATATTAGAAAAACTAGTTTCTCATATTTAGCAGATGTGGAGTAGTCAATCCTGTGCATGAGTTGATGGGGAAATTGAAATAAAAAAAAAAATCAGCACGGACGGTATTAATGTAGCAACTGCAGTGCATGGTAATATCAAAGTAATAAAAAGAAAAATCAAGTATGGCGGAGACTAAGTAGATCTATTAAATTGGTCTATTACATTGTTTCTTAAAAATAAATTTTTTTGAGTTACTCTAATATTTGGTTTATAACTTAATTTGCCTCTTAAGTTAGGCCTGTATTACATTATCACATTTCTAAGTCGTAGAATAATAACAACGTTTTTTGACATAAAAATACGACAATAGAAATGCTACAAAACATTTTAGACTATGAACCATATTGTTCACGATAGTTATCAAAGAATCGAACAAAAGCGAGTCTATAGTTGTACCGCGACAATTTCGGCAATTACAATTATAGCTTTATGCTTCTTACACTTTCTGCCGTAGGCACTTGGCGAAACACACTTAATTATTTTGCGAAATATTTAACAAGTGTTTTTAAAAAATTTTAAAAATGTGTGAATTATAGCTTTATTGAAGAAAACTGAAACTAGTTATCGTACTCCGAAATTAATATTTTTATCATTTTCATGCTCCAGTCGGATTTATCATTTTCGGCCATTTTTGAGAGCTGCCACATAGATGTTGCAATAGTCAGCTTCATGAGGCTAATTATCATCATAAAAAACACACAACACAGAAATATTGCAATATATACATATTACATTATCGTAGAAATATATTGAACCATTTCTACGTTGTAGAAATGTGATAATATAATACAGGCCTTACTCTATGTTAAGCAGTGTGTTTGATTTTAAGTTATTGACTTTTTGATCTTAATTTAATATTTGTCCTGGTGTCTTCCAACTTTAATATTACGGCACTTTTTTTATTCATTAATAATTTCGTGGTGCATGTCTATACAAGGCCCTTGTAAACATTAATTTTATTTGTTTATATGTAATATGCGATTTTACGTAACGAATGCTTGTCTTAGTTTGATTGATTATTTACATAATATCTAATACATATGTGATTCGTGAAAAAAGTGCTTTTACATACATACATACTTATAATTGCACAGCGAACAAAAATAATTTTCTTCGCCTTCAACAACCAAATGAAACACATACAGGACGGACCTGTAATTTTCGTGACAAGGCTTAGATTGCTTGATTATTTCCATGCATTTCGTAAAAAAATTGTTTTTTCTGAAGATCACGTTACTATAAATCAGCAAATTATGAGGCTCAAATATCCAACTGCAATTATGCTCCGGTTACGTTCTTGATATCTCTAAATATAGGTTTCGGGACGTTTATAACTTTCTAAGAAAATCGATTTACTCTAAATAATTAAAAATCTAAATCATCATCATTAATACCTCTAAAGAGTGGTTTCGAGACCTGTAATTGTTGTGCCAACGCATATTTAGATTGTTTGATTATTTTCATACATTTCATTATAGTATAAATACATACAGTACTTCCATGTGAAGTTCATCGGTAAAATGTTAGATGGCGATACTGATATCGTTTTGAATTTTTCAAAATATTTTTATATTTAAATTCGCCTAAATATATGTACTAATAAATACGCCTAAATGGCATCATTTATTTGTTTACGTAGATTGAAGAGCTACATATAAGGGTAGATCCACGATACGTTTTGGCAAACAAATTAGCAACTTGCAAGCTGAAAATAACTGCGATCATTTTTTGCGACTTCCTAACAAGCAAAAAATTAAAAAAAGTTGTGAGTGACATTTTAACTGTTCAATTATTAACCTTCAAACCGTGTTTTAGGGAATACATAGTTTTAAGGTTAATTTTGTTGGTCATTGCATCATTTTATAAATAAACTCAAAATCATTTAAAAAATTGCATTATCCCTACATTTAATGAAAATTAATATTCAAGAATTCTATTTCCCATAACACGGAATTAAGTTGTAAAACATACACACGGGTTGATGGTTAAAGGGGTAACTCGTAACAAAAAACATAAACACTTAACGAAAAATGGTGTTCCCACCATATTAGTTTATGTGCGAGATGTGCGATTTTGTACTTTGCACACACTATAATTGTGTAACTTTCCGGGCTTTCGATATTTTCAGAAAGTTGACTTATATTTATTATTTTAATACTTGAGCATATTTTTCCCTTAATTTATTTCTATAAAATAATTCATAGTTGAAAGGCGAAAGTAGAATATGTAGGGGAGAGTCTCCGGTTGTGGGCACCCCTGCATAACTTTTGACAGAATGCAAATATGCTGATCTGACTTTTGTCGTATATTTTAACAGTACGCAGTTTTCTAGCTAATATCGAAGTGAATGAACGAGCTTGTTCATTTGCTGCGATCACATTAAAAAAAAGTCCGTAAAAATATATTTGGTAAAATTCAACGCAATTGTAATTTTCCATTGTTTTAAAAATGCGATAAATCAAAGTGAATAATCTCAAACAGGTAAGTGTTATCGATATGTCTACAGTATTTTCGTTGTGATTTGGGATGCCACATCGATTTATATCAAAATCATGACGCATCACATTTTTTTTGGTTACTCCGAGAATGGTCGTAATTTCCGGTTGAGGGCACTTAAATGTAACCGGTTGTAGGCACCCTCTTTTTTTCATTGAAAGCTTCTGTCTTCCCTCCCCCCCCCCCCCCCCCAAAGAAGAGTAGAAAAAGAAGGTAACCCGTCGGCCAAACGCTTTAAAAAAAAAGAACTCTCCATCATCTGATGATGATATCGACTTTGCATCATCTGTTTGAAGCCTCTGCCATCGAAGTTGACTGAAGTTGAATAATTTTTTAAAAAGCTTGTTTTTGTTATGCCTGCCACTGAAGACCTTTAAAATTAATAAACCGAGCAATTCTTTCAAATTAGGTGCGTTTTCCTTAAAATATTTCCATTTTCAGCGAATTTTCGAAGGGTGCGCACAACCGGTTACGAGTTTTTTTTTTTTTTGTTAAAAAAGATGACAACAAAATTGGTCATAAACTTGTTCTAGTTAACGGAATCAATGTAGTTCCTTTAGCAAACAGTTAGCTAATGCCTCTAGCTTTCCATTGATATTCATATCGCCGCATAATATGGACTCAAAGGAAAATTATGGGTCAAAAACAAAACTGTGCCCACAACCGGAGACTCCCTTCCTATCAAATCCGCCGCCATCTTTAGCCATCGCAATTTGTTAACTTGCGAATGCGATATGTGCGAGCATATACCACATAGTCATACATATACACAGATATTTATTTATATTGTTTTAGTTCAAGCGACACTAAGGCAATTCGATTTTTAAAAATATTCTTGAAATCAAATTTTTCCACAAATTTTCATGTGCGTAGTAAATGTTTGTACATCAGTAAATTTGATTGCTGTTCTACAAAATGAATTATTTATTACAGATTACAAATTTCAAACAAAGTCACTCCTAAATTATTTCTTTTGATGCAGAGTGCGATCTGAATATTTAATTTTGCTCATAAATCGCCACCACCCGTACAACATGAAGGTAGGCTCTAGTTATAAATACCTCTGAGATTATCTGTAAATACTCCCACTAAAGGTGAATTTTTAGCGTGTAACAAATTTATAAATCAAGAATTCATTTCTTGCATGCAAGAATATTTAATCGTATCTGAATCCTCACATAAAATTTTCTACTTTTTACTTGTGATTGTCCTTCAAAACCTCACCTACATTTTTTTTTAATTAGAGGAATTTCGTAAAACCAAGAACCCATTCTCTGAAGGCCTTGTAAATATCTTTAGCATAACGATACTCTTCTTGGAAAGCCTGAGTAACACTTAATAACGTGCAACTCAGCGTCAAGCACTAAACACCACGGAACTATGTAACACAAAATCAGTTCTCAAATAATTTTGAAAGTTGCATAATATATGTAACGTCAAGCAAGCACCTCCACTCTATAACTGGAATATATTGAACCCAAAGCAATATTGAAAAATGTCCAACCATTATTGGCTAGCCCTAAAATATTTGATTCTACAAAAAATCTAAATACCGAAAAATTTCCAAAATATGAAGATAATTTGTAAATAATCTTAGAATTTCAAAATCAGAAATTCCTAGTCAACAGTACGATTATCTGTCAGTGTCACTGACCCTTAAAATCCATCTACCTTATTCCGTGCAGAAACACAGTTTTATACATAACGTAAAAACGTATAAAATTTGTAAAACCTGAGGACAGTACACATTTCGTGAATAAACATCGAAGCTCGATTTACGTTGACATTTCTACCATTATAACAGTTATGTATTTGTCGACAAAATCACTTCAGGTGGTATAGGGCGAAAAATTGAGTGATTAACGTTTTTCCTTAAAATTTCTAATAAAAATCAAAAATAAATATTTCCTGTAATTAATTTGCCGCGATCTTACCTGTCACTTACCCGTCTCTTACACCACCTAACATTTCGCAAGCTTGCTCATCGATAGTTATTGCATCGTAGTTATTCTCATCGAAGTTACTGCAGACATTGATGACAACAAATCAACTAGCCCCAACAAAACCTTCTTAATCGTTGAGCTAAAAGAACTAAGCCCTAGTGCACCACCGCTTTTGGAGGCGCCAATATTCAATTGAAAACTTCTAAATGTCTCAAGCGACAATATTATATTCTGAAAACCCAGATGATCTAGAATAAGATTTAATTAAATAATGTTTGCACTTTAAACTTGTTCATATGGAGGTTGTCCCACAGTAGGGAATCCCGGGATGCCGGTCGTTTTGTCCAATCCGAAACCCCGTGATCCCGGTCAATCCCGAAATCCCGGGATCCCGGGATTGAACTTATATATAATTCCGGGAATGCGTTCCCTATAGCCACTTTCCGCTATGCTCTTTGAATTTAAATTCGTAGAGATTTAAAAAATCATTCGGCTAATTTTCTTCCAGGAATCAACCACATAATTGTAAGCTTGCCATAATATTTCAACGTATCTCAATTCAGAGAGTACAGCGGGAGGTCGGTATTATCTGACAAATAAATTGGGCTTTAGACTTTTCCCAATACAGCTGCGGTTTACGGATTTGCTTAGTATTGCGTGCATAAATAGCAGTGATTGCATTTCATTTTTCACTCGTAAGAGAATTACCTGTGGTCTTTAGGATAAATTAAATTGATTAACAATTTTAGCGTATTATCCATAGAATTCGATTTCTTAAAAAATATTGATCATGAAGGGAGCAAATTTTTTATTAGCCCAAGGAGCTCAAATTTTCTAAGACTGCCCTGAGCTCCGATGGTATTAATCCAAAAAACTACTACAAATCTTTGACTAAACTTTTATTTATTTTGTTCGACCCCGATCCGGAAAGTATGATAGCTCATGTTTATACTAGAGGAAAGCTAGAAGAGCCGCTTCGAATTGTCACTCGACATTTATTGCCTCTGTCCTTTTCAAGATGCTACAAACAATAAACAATTTATGTATTTCTGATAAAATAGCTGAAAAAACTCCAACAGTTTAGACCACCACTGCGGGTTTCGACGAGAATCGATCGGTGAATCACAAGAACTTAAAGTAAAAGTTGAGACCCGTTGAACCTCCTAGTATATTGGTTTCTTAGATTTTTTTTTTTGCCATATCATTCAAGTGGTGAGGTGGATGGCGCGACTTTCTATCCTGATAAATTAAATGTTGGTGTTCCTCAGAGATCCATCCTATGCGCTACACTTTTTATTATTTTCATTCTTCGGAACTTTTACAAATTTATGCATCATATGTGGGCAGGTGCACCGAAGAGCCGCTTGGCAGCACACCCTTAATTCTCTTTCCGACAAACGGAATGTGGGGGTGTATGTGTCTTCTATAATATTTTAATAACATATGTTTGGTGAAGCCTTATGAAATTGTGCTAACCTGTCTACAGAAGTGCAAACTGAATATCAAGAATCCTCTTATCGTTCCCTCCATGCTGTTATTATTTCTTTGATAATGCAGTACAAATATTGTTGCGAGCATTTCTCTTCTCGGAGCAGGTTTGCAGATTCAAAATTTTGTTGACTTCACAAGGGCATCCAGGGGTAACTTTAGTTAAAGGAATCTCCAGCAGGTGCTGAAGATAAGAATAATCCGCACACATGGTGGTCCGAGAAATATGCAGAAATTGACATTTAAATTTCGGTTAGCCTTAGGTGTCAATGGGGCCCTACGTGATATTAGTCGAGCAATAATCCCATCTCTTTCGCTATAAGCTGATGAGAGCAACGGCAAAATATTTTTATATATGTAATTTGTTTCCAAGAAATCCATGAATAACTTATAACAATGGTAATATAATAAAGAAAGTGAACTGATTGACGAACAGACCGACGGATATCCAACCACCTTACAAATTTTTCAAAAATAATAAGGAAATCCAAACGATTCTCAAGAGTAGAGCTAAATAAATTTAAATTCACCGTGAAAGAATCAAATTCTTGGTTCGATCAAAATCAACAAAAAATATTCTAAAAATGTATTCAATTTGTATGCGTAATCCTAGAGCTATTCTTTGTCCTATTTACTATTTTATTAGATTGATTTATCGGTAAAGCACTAAAACTAAAATTTGTGTGTCATATACAGACAAAAAAAGCTTTTTAAAATCCTCGCTCCCATTATCAGTGTGCAAATAAATACGGATTATATCAATATATAAATTTTTATGAATGTTGTTTATGATGATATGTTTAGAGATATAAAAAAAAAAATTTTTTGGTTAATTTTAATAATCATTCATCATCATCTAGATTTGCAATGTATACGAGAGCACATACAATGCATACGTACATAAAAACTATATCTACTAAACAATGTAAGGCTTAACAATGTTATACTCTCGTATAGAAGGGGGTATTAAAAAATTGTGATAGAAACATATTTTTAAACGATTATGGTTATTACCTTTTATGGTTATTGTTGAATCAAATAATAACAACCACATACCTACCTTCTAAATATACACACGATACGATACGAGAAAATCCGTATTTATTCAAACCTTTTATATTGGAATTATTATTAACAATATAACACAACAATAACAAAAAAAAGGGATTTGAATTTTGTCAGGGTAAATCGCTCTTCTTTTTGGTTCTTGGAGTAAAATGGGAATATTTTTGCACTGTATAAACTAGCACTTCTTTTTTACATAACCTTGAGAAAAATTCGTTTAAATCGGAAAAATGTGTACATTAACGGAAGTTCCATTTCCGATCAATTCAATGTTTTTTGTTTTTGTTTTGTTTATGTATATTATATATTTATAAAGCCTAAAATAAAATAAATAAAATATCCGCACAAAAGCTCCCCGAAAAATAGAAAAAAGCATTAAATAAATTAAACTTTTTTTTTTTTTCTAAATAAATTAAGTAAATAAATAAAAACAAATCACTGACACTTTTTTTGTTTGTGTGCTTTTATTGTGTAATTCCTGAATCTATATAAATAATTTAACGATATCAAAGTCTATATGTATAGAGATAGATTCAAATGAGGATACCCTCCTTACCTTAATGGCAATGAATTTTCTTTAAAATAAAATTTCCCCAAACAACTAAAAAAAAAAAGGCAAACGTACTAGTATATAATGGCAGCAACAACAAAATTTTCGTTTCGTTATGCAAATTTATATTTATTTAATTTATTTATTTTAACACAAACAACACACACATACAAAATACAAAAAATTGTTTAGATTGTAAGAAATAGAAACTCGTTCTGTAAATTAGAACCGTAAAAAATTTCGGTTTATTTATTTATTTGACAATTTGTTGGCATATTCGGTTTGGGAAGATTGTGCTGTCGTTGACTTTTCTCTCTCTCGGTGTAAACAGATTTTTTTTTTTTTTTTTTTTCTAATCCTTCGCAAGATCCTGTGTCTTCCCTTAGTTTTATTTTTTTTTATTAAGTTTATTAAAAATATTTTGTCTTGGATTTTGTATTTTGGGAACGAGGTGGGGGTGTAGAAAGGTGTGACGATTTATCTTATGTTTAATATCCAAAATAAAAAACTATTATTTTATAATTTATCGTAATTTAATTTTCTAGGGTTTTCTCTCTTGCTCTCCTTAATGATAATAGCAATGATTATGGGTGTTCTGCTATGATAATGATAATTTGATTAGAATATTTTCATGCCAACTAACAACCAAGGAGTGAAGACCACAAAAATCATTTTTTTTTTGTGTACTGTTTGGGGGTTGTTTATTTAGGAAAATGTTTGAATAAATTAATGAGGTTTTTGTTGGTTCTCTGTGTGTGTGTGTGTGTGTGTGTGTGTGTGTGTATAACAGAATATTGATGATAACGTTTTATTCTTTTGTATCTCTGCACAGATATGCGGTATTATATAATTGACTTATTTATGTAAATATTTGCGGAAGAAATATACAATTTTGTTGTGAACTAATTTGGCACATAATTTAAGGATGTTGTAGGACGCACATTTTAACCTTTTGCTAACTATAAAATTTCGTTTTTTTTATTATGCGAAATATTGACAGTCACAGGAATAACAAAATATGAAAAATTGAAATTTGCAATCTATCCTCGAAAGCGATAATAAAAGTTGTGCCATAATAAATCCCATTTACTAGTATCGTCATTGTTATTGTTCATATCCATAATTTTATTATTAAACTTTTAAGTGCAATAAAAAAAATTATTACAGCACACTCACACAAAACAATTGTAACATTAGCCTTAAAACAATAATAATAAATGGCTAATGAATACATAAAAAAAAATGGTTGCTGTGATGCAGAAAA